>OX382306.1:1200000-1881053 GCA_947507805.1 Aporophyla nigra
TCACTATACTGCAATCGCCAAACCGTCTGCCAAGCGTGGCGATTATGGCAAATGTTCCCAAATTGGGGGAGGCCTATGTCCAGCAGTGGACGTCCTTCGACAGAAATGATGACGATGATATTAACATCTTGCAGTCCTTACCTACTGCGACTATAACATGAATGATGAGCTTAACGTTTTACAAGAAACACCTTTTTTCTTTCGCAGGATCTCCAATCGAGAACTTAAGCTATTGATAATACAATAGAGTCTTAACAATCAATAGCGACAGTATCCAGACGTATAAGTCAGTCCTCCAGGCACAAATTACGGCGGCCCGGGCGCCTTCCTTCCGCCACCGCAATGCTTCCCACGATCCTGCTTACCTAACTACGTCATATAGAGACATCCAGAAGGCATACATGCAACACTATGTAGCTAAGACACACATTGGTTGAAACATCGTCTTCTTTATAAGGAGGCTCACTCCAAAAAGTTTGATAAGTGATCTGTAGTCAAACTAAAAAGAAGTTGCATTAAAAGCATGGTTTTTGAGTTGCAAATGCACCGAGAATTTGCGCAGCTTCCTAAAACGTGGCACATATCAAGTGAAAATGACAGCGCCGCAGGTGCAGAAGTCCAAAATTTTGAAAATAAATGTTACAGTCTTTTGGTTTTCGCTTCTTACTGGGTGTCATGTAAGTACTCAGAGTGAGTGGACGGCCTGAAGCGAACCTTCTCAGCCTAGTTGCGTTGTGATAACTGTGCATCACTGTGCACAACTGTTTCGTAAGCGATCAGAAGATAATACTCATGTTCTGTAGATTTAAAGAAATGAATGTACTTACGTACATATCTTTCGGTAAGCTGAGAGTTCACACTAGTACTTGGTAGTTTTTTTGGGATGGACTGGGATTTCACTTTTTACAGCATAGGGTGCCCCATGAAACTCTAGCTAGAGTGTAGAGAGCTCTCTCCCTACCTGTGGCTGACATAAACACCACAATACCTGCGTGCATGAGAGACAGAGAGAGATTACACGTCGATAAGCCAACAAAGACCACCCTCCCTAAACTATCGATAGATACTCAATACAAGTACTTAACATCGATATTCACGCTCCTAATACAAAAGCCACTATAATTATCAAAAAAAAAAAACTTATTCCAATGGCGCCATTTTGAACTCTAGCCTTAACAAAATTGAGTTTAGAATATTTTTTTACCGTGACATTTTTTTAGCACAGATCGCTCGTTATACGGCCAATCAAGATGTCGCTGTAAGGCCCTGGAGACAATGACGTGATAAGAGGCAGGTGACACGTGCGTTGTGTTTTTCAGCCCACCCCCAGTGCGCAACTGGTTTTAGGAACTTGAATCGCGAAGTACACAGCTCGTTACTTTCGAAGAAGCGACAGATTTTTGTGTGAAATGAATTGAGACATGATAAAAATTTTAAGAGATTATTATGTACGATTTAAATCATTAAATATGCCTTGAAGTGCTGAAACATATAGCTGTTGAGACAAATATCTCTTGTCTTTGAAACACTGAAGACTTAGGTAGTTAGGCACATAGGTATATAGGACTAGGCTAGCTTTTGCTAATAAGTTAATAAATACAAAAATTGGTTCTGGGTTACCATCACAGTTCAAATCTTATCGTTGCGCTTTCTATAGTAATCCGAAAATGAAAGTAATAAATATTGTAATATTTCGTAAAGTATTCATTTGGATTTGAATTGAAGTAATTTTACGGTTACATCAACTGTTTATCTTCGCGCACGATTGTGAAAAGTTTTGCGAAGACAGTGTTGGATCTTCAGCCTCCCTACGGTGACCTGGCACGACTGGCCACTTGGAGAAGGCTTTATTTTTGCGCCAGAACTACTTTGTGGTTACTTAGTGCTCCATCGTTATGCCTATGTCACTTACCTATGAGGTAACTTTAACTTACCTACTTGTCTAGTGTGAGCTGAATCGTGCAGCGTGGCATCTCACAAGAAACTCAATGACAACTCAAAGAAAATGCACGTCATTTAGGATGCTCTCGCCGATGTTTAGATGTGAATCATCATCATGATCATCAGTTCAGCCGAAACACATCCACTGCTGGACATCCATCAATTTTGGAAGGTTTGCCCTAATCGCCACGCTTGGCATGCGGGTTGGCGATCGCAGTATGGTGGTAAAATGCAGAGAACGCAGTAGCGTTACTTACTGACGGGAGTTAGTCGCCTTCTACGACACCCACGGGAAGAAATGCGATGGTGCTATTCTTTACGTCCAGCACCACACGAATATGTTATCTCAATCATGTTTGTTATTATTTTACTTAGATTGTGATGTTAGTTATAGGACACGAAATTACTACAGCATACAAACTTTAGAATAACTAGATTGGATTTCTGTTCCAGACTAACTCGATCCAGCTAACAATAAAAAAATCCTTTACCCTAATTACCCGTCATTATAATTAACATTAACTTAATCTATGACGCGACGCGTGCGTTTTTTACGCAAGCCGTCGCACGTGCCTCCATCTGGCGCAGGAAGAGCGCTCGAGTGGAAGCCGGGCTTCTGACGTGACGTAGTGACAGCACAGGTGATATTATCTGTGGTCCTTCAGTGTCAAAAAACGATATTTTTTTAAGTGGCTGGTTGTTGAGCATGATGCGTGATGCGCACAGGTGATTAAAAAGTTTTTTTTTGTAAACGCCTGCTCTGTGCAATGAGTTTTTGATAGCCGATTTGAATCGATGAAAGTTTTACTCGATATTGAATATCGGAAGACCTGATGGTCTGGCTCAAATTATTATGAGCAAAAACATAATTACATGCACGTGTGTCGAGTTGAGTCAGCTGACCTTAGCCGTTTACTTTGGCCAACTGTTTTCCTCTCTCTCTCTGACAGGATTCAAATCTGGACTTTATGACTGCAAAACTCAAAAAAGCCTGGAGTTAGGTAAATACCTCAATTTTGGAACAAATATACAGATTAGTTCATAGGAACAGTTTCCAGGTCCCTGGTTTTTACAAATTAGTTTCTACCGACGGTCTTCTGTTCTGTTGATCTTCCGACAATATAGGATTGACCTTTCTTTTTGTGACATCAAAGTGTTGCAAAATATGAATGTTTATTTTTATTCTGCGGTCTCATAGCTACTACATCTGAAATATGATCCCAGAGAGTAACAGATACGATCATAGATATAAGAAAGATTTCTTTGGATCTTCCACTTAACGACAAACAACCTACCTACGAGACTGCCACGATCTTATAAACTCATCACATAAGGTGTTAATTACGTACACACGCCATATCAATGGACACAAATCTCTATTAAAAGCCATTGGTGTAAACTTTATTGAAACAAATTAATGCTAGATCTGGGATTATCTGACGTACTACTTACTAATACGACTTCAAATGGGAACATAAATCATTGTTTTACTACTTTGTTTCATTTTAGATATTGATTTTGATGGGTTTTTAATGCACTGGTTTTCTATATCGACTGATAATCGCCGCAATAATATTAGCTTTATTCTTGGTCAACTATTTCATTTCCGTTTATTGCTACCATAAATATGTTAATGATAAAGATACGTGTCTCATACAACACATTCGTACCTCGAAAAAAAAATTCGTCAAATTAAAATCTATCTATCTAATCCACCAAGTCTTCCCAAACTACTGTCAATTTATTACTGAAATCCGAATACGATATGACTGAAATCTGTATTTTACGCGTACTAACAGCCACTTAACCCCCGCAACCCAATCAATTAATATAACAAGCGATCTTTGAACCAATAGAAAAGATTGGTGCTGAGATCAATTGGACAGTGATAGAAACGTAGCGACGTAACTCCACAATAATGAAAATATAGCCACGGAATTTCGAAGCCCCTGTTTCTTCAGGAAAACACTTTAGTGGGTAGTTAAGTCGAACATGGGTTACCATAATAAGTCATCAACTTGAAAAAACCACTTTTTTTTTTTTGGAAGTTGTATGAGGTTTTTCCCATACGTATGTAATAAAGTTCGTACGGGTAAATCCTCATTCATTCAAAAACACATCATTGAGGTGTTGAAGTAAGTATTCATATCACAATAGGGATTCCAGCATCATTGCATAATGAATGCAACATATATCACAAACTATGACTTCACGTGAAGGCTACAAAGACATGTATAATTACTGTGCCAATATCTTGCTGAGCAGCTTCAGTTCCTACTGAGCAGTGCCCCAGTACCTATCGGCCTCTAGTTACAAGTTGTAGGTTTAGGTTCGAACCCAGGTAGGTACTTTACTTTGTGTTAACAATTTCATCAAAACAACACACACAACAACAAAACAACTAAAACAACACAACAACTACAACTTTACTACTACAACTTTTTTAACTTGAATACGAGGCTTTTGGCTACCTTGTACTTGTGTATTTTTCTTTTTGTAACTATTTTATATGTATTTCAGGTTGTGCGTTTTGTTTGTTGGTTTTTTTTTTCTTTCTTCTTTTTCTTTCATCACCAGTGCTCTCAAAATGGTGACGGAAAACATCGTGAGAAAACATGTCCTAGAACCAAAAATTCCGAAGACATGTGTGACATCAACCAACCCGCACTGGACCCGCGTTGCAGATTATACAGCCTCTCGAAGAAACGAGGCCTGTGTCCCAGCAGTGGGAACATCATAGGTTGATTATGGTACTATCATACTATGCCAGTGTGATAGAAGTATCTACTTTAATCTTTACAGCTCTCCGGAGGGGAGTCACCTGTGTGGCACACTACCTTGATTTCTACTGGAGATTCCAGAGCCCCAGTGCATGGGTTGAGGACGAACACCGTCTGCGTTTGTTCATTATTAAAGTCCTATAGAACAACTCTCCACATGTCTCTCTCGCACTAAAATATTCACAAGGATTTCCACATAATTATAAGGTTAAGGGGGGTCCCCCTTATAATCCTAAGTCCCTTGTAAATTTCATGAATCTTGCTGGCATTACCAATTATTCTAGATATTATTATCCTAGATATTCGCAAAAATATGGGCTGACGGCTGATGAATTAAAATTATGGTTTTTAGTTTGTACGTCATAACGTATGGTCAGTAGGTACTCAGGTAGGTAGATTCTGTTTTCCTTTAGTAGTTTCAGTTACCATAACATTGCAGCTGATACCTGTTTTTTTCCTGTTATTTTCATTCATAATACTGGGTATGAATGAATTGGATGAACGTATGTTTTATGCACGTAGATACCTGGAACAGGGCCTTACCTACTTATAAACATGTGTACCTAAGGAGGGTCCAAAGTGGCAGGTCACCCGAATGTCTTAGATGTGATATGTTGATTTAAAGAACGACTACATCAGTGAAGATATTATATAATAATTAAAAGTTCAAATACCTACGTTGATATACTGAATTACATTTTTTTCTGTGGTAATGGTAAGCAGGACCTAGATGGACTGACGTCCTCATAAAGGTGGCTGGGACAGACTGGATGCGGAAGGGGAGGACATGGTGTTATGGTGTAGCATGGGAGAGGCCTATGTCCAGCTGTGGACTACGGTAGGCTGAGTTGAAGCAGAACCTACAAAAATAAAAGTAGAAGGGTTGGAACTCATAAGACTGGAGTAAACTACTTACTAATTATACTGACAAATACGTATATAATTTGACTGACATACAGGGTGGCAGGGACACCGATGCGAAAACTCTAACCATGAATTCTGCACATAATACTAGAAATAGCTCAGAAATTTTACATGGGTTATCAAAAAAAAAAAAAACTGCTGTTTCATAGAAAAGTGCAATACCTGCTCATTCAAAATTTACTAATCAGCTGATTCCGTTTTTTATAACGGACGAAAAATTAGAACGCAGAGGGTTCAGAGTCATGTACTGAATACATGATAACAGGATGTGCTCGATGTCCTTTGCCACCCTGTCTCATCAGTTTGAAAGCAAAAGTAAGACTGGAGGCTGACCCCTATTTCGTTGAGAAAAGGCTGGACAGATTGAGAATTAACGAGAGCCCTACAGAACACCGCAGAGGTTAAAACCAATAACTGGTTAAGTTGGGAAGGTAGTCAAGTGGAAACCTCATGTTAGCAGCATCTTCGTTTGCACGCGAAGCCTCATTTAAGAGTGTTTGAAGATAGCAACAGTCAAGATAGGTGACAGAGTAACGCCTACGAATCATACTCCCATAACAGACAACCAGTGTGACTGGATTTTTCCAGCATCAGTTGCACTTGTGCAACCTTTACTAATTCTTTTATTCCCAGAGCACAGCGGCCAAAGGAATGTCATTGTTTCCTCCGAAATAACGACGACTCGTGCGACTGCGCAAACCGGCACACGGGCTCCATACATGTCGCAGGAAGATTTTCGCGAGGCAAGGTAATGACAAGTGGGCCGTAACACGTAGGCACGATAATTGGACGCAATGGCCACCGGCCGACGGCCATAAACGAACCGGGCGTGGGTCGAGCGACGCACCGTCTAAGCTCGGCCAGCGCGCGGCCTGCTGGCGCGGGCGTGCGCGGCACGGCGGCTCAGCCTGCCCTGGCCGCGCCGCTCGTAGATGTGTTCGTCGATTGTCTCGCTTTGCATTGACTTGATGTTTTCATTCACAGTGTTTTGCTGACGGCCGCTGTCTAGCTTTGTCTAATGTTGTTTTGTATCTACTTTCGTTTAATTTCGACGTTACTATCCAACTAGTTACTGATAGAAATTGTTCATAAATTACATACATTTCTACTAATCATCCCATTGTTGCTTCACTATTAAAATAATGACTGATTAACGGCTAGAGGTACTAGACACTTTAGGTCGTTGGTATCAGGCTCATGGCCAAAACTACGTTGGAGGGAGTAAAAATCAGGGCAGAAAGCTATGCCCAATTAATCTCTGTTTATGGCTATCCGGTATTGTATTCATCTTCAACACTTTATCTACCTAATTTATTGAGAGTTTAAATAGGCAGACTTAAGTAATTAGAATTGAGAGGCCTGACTGAGGTCCTCCTGGCGCCCGACTGACCATCACTTGACCTCACCTCCCCTTAAAACTAGGGGAGGTGAGGTCAAGTTATAATACCACTGTGCAGATAGTCCTGGTTTTGAATTAAGACTTCAAAGAACCAATGACACGGAAATATTAAACGTGATTATTCGTCAAATTGATTCCATTTCAGAATACAATCGTTCATGGAAATTCATGTGAAATCATTCATAATAATCGAAAATTGTGACTAAACCCGGCAAAAATGCCTCACAGACGGCTTAAGGTGACACACTTTTAGCCAACTAGATATTCGTAATCCGTCCACTTCCTGCACAAAAAATACGTAAGCTCTATGCGTATTGAACACCAAAAACGGAATTTAATCTACTCGGGAGTGGCGTCTATTTCGGTCGTTGTCCATCCATCGGGAGCCTGTGATACACAGCTATTCCGGGCGGGGCAGGTTTTCGGGGAATGTCAACAAACGAACGGGCACTCATTCAATGAACTCCGTGCATGCGTCGCCGGTGGCGGACCGGTCCGCTCGGGTATTCATAAAAATTATGCTCCCAGACACGCTCAATGGAGTGCCGTCGCATTGCGCCTTTACATTTACAAAGGTCTTTTATGGCGTACGGATCGGATCACGTAAGTTATTCTTTACGGATTTCGAGACGTGATGAAACAGCGCTCTGCGATTGTTGCCGAGTGATAGACTTTCGTTTGCGTGCTACAATATACATAACTGACATCGATGAGCCATTATTCAATTTCACAGTATACAGATATCACTATTATTTCCGATATAATTTGATTGCTGACAGGTGTATATTGCACAAGTATACGAAAAGCGATTACTGGCGTGGGCAGCGTGTGACGTGCCAAACTGGCCTCATTACTCGATATAATTACCAGATCATTGCACAACTAATGAGAGTACTTATCTAATCAATATCGTACATGCTCGAGAGCTTTGTTCACAAAGATTGGCCCCTAACTGTGCCGAATGTTATGAACGCTGCTATTTCACGTTACTGGAAACTAGTTCAAGATTATAATAATTAGCAAAAGGTGCGGCTGTTATTCTAAACGTCTCAACTATTCTCAACACAGCATTCAACATCTCCACAGCTTGTGTTATAAACAATGGCTCTATTAGAACCAGTCTATTACATCGGGCAGCACATCATGAAATGAAAGATATCGTTAAGGATTTAGTTTCATATAATTTTCTTTAACAAATGATCAATAGAAAATTGTATAATTAACAAGTAGCGTCTTAACAGATACTTCGAAATTATTAGTGTTGTAGGTAATATTATACAAATACTTTGGAATGTTCATATAAACATCTCATATGAATCAATGTACATGGGACTCCACGTTTCACTCCACCGTTACTGGTACCACACCAGCTTTTCAAATGCGGTACAATTTATTAGTTTTTGGAGCAGAGCTCGGCGGCTGGACGAAACACAACATACGTCAAACACATGAAACTGCCATAGAAATGGTACGCGGGTCTAGGGTAAAACAAGCGGCCGGCCGCCGCGCCCTGCCGCATGCCGCAGCTCTGTGCCCTCACAGCCTATTAACAAATTTACTATTTTTTTGTGTACCCCTCGCAGTGCCACCGTCTCATTGGCATAAATATTTAACAAGACAGAGAGCATCATACAGACTTTAAAGAATTGCTGTACTTTTGATTGCCACTAAATTAGTGGAGATTTTTTTAAATACATCAATGATCTAAAACATTGCAACTATGTTTACAAATAAGAAACATTAATACTAGTGGCATGAATGATGAATAATAATTAATTAATTAATATAAACAATCAAAATATACAGCAGCAACACGTAGTGGTGTTGTAGACGGCTAGCACTGCTTAGGTACTGTATTTTATACACCATCCAATGTTATGTTTCAATTTTTACAAAATACTAGACATAATGGAGATTCATAATGAGATTACAATTGAATATACATTACGCGAGGCCATGCTTAGCAGGGTGAAATGAAAATACAACCGTTAACCGCTTAGTTAGGCGCCTTGGATGCACTGATCATCGAGATTAACTAAATAAAGCAGTCAATAAATAAACGATCATAAATATCTAATAAATACCTACACGGGCTATATTTACAAAAAAGAAGCCTTCCTCATCGACGGCACATACTCAGCCTTTAAACAAATATAATACAGCACTATCCCAGTGGGATAACAGGTATAAATTAAAAAATAAAGCTGCCGGCTTTAGACTCGTATTACAAAATAATACTGACACCAGTAAAATACTCTATCCGCGAGATGGAATGTGCGGGCACTCGGCCCGGAACGGCAATAGGAACCAACTGCGCTACTCGCTGCCTCGCACAAGCGTACAATAAATTCATCACAAATTCTATTTGTATAGAATGGAATATTAATAAATACAATTAACATTGATTCACAATTATCTAAGTATAGCGTCGTAGCGTGCGAGGGCGCCAATGGAGCCCTACACACGTCACTGGTACTCTCCGCTACCTCAACAAACAATAACATGCGGTGTGTGCAGCAGCACACACCTCTCTCCCACACCAAACAGACCAATTCTCGTATGTACTGTTTTGATTATCAAAAGAGTCAGACAGAGAATTGATCTTTTCAGTCCAGGACAGCAACTCAGCCTTTTGTATCAGCAGATACAGTGCAAACAACAATATAACATATAACAGCTCTACTTGAAGCGAGTAGCATTAGGTACATGGTCGTTGTTCGATCTCACACATCCGATACACACTGAACGTGAACAGAATAATACAGATTACAATCCACAAAACGAAGACCGGGGAGGAGACTGAAATTTCAACTCTGTGAAATGGAACCCACCACGGAACGGATCCGAGAGGTATATACAAAAGAAATTACTTCCGAATAAATTATAAACTTCGTAAAATAATTATCACATAAATTTCTCCTTATATCTTCCGTTCTCTCCACATAACTTAACACATAATCTATCTATAATATGTACACGACATACAATATAAACAAGGGACGCATTGTCCGGCGATTGTCCACAAGAGAGGAGCTAGTGGGGCAGGTCGGGCGGCGCGGGCGGCGCCTTGCACAGCGCGACGCGGCCGCGCGGCGCCGCCACGGCCACCAGCTGCACCTGGCCGCGCTCCTCCGAGAACGGCGGCGTCTTGCCGCGCCGGTGCAGCCGCACCCACGCGCCGAAGCAGACTAGAATGGCGAGGAACACGGCGACGGTCGCGCCGCCCGCGATCGACGCTGTCTCCATCATGAGCTGCCGACTCGTAAACACGTACGAGTCGTCCAGGTCCTTGAACTCGCAGCGCTGTCCCACGAACCCGCTCCGGCACTCGCAGTTGTAGATCGGGCTGTCCGATATCACCACGGTGAAGCACACGCCGCCGTTGAGGCAGTAGTACTCCGAGTAGTCGGGCTCGCACTTGAACAAGGGGAAGGTGACGTTGAGCCGCTGCTGCGGCTGCGGCTGCGGGTGCGGGCGCTGCGGGCGCGCGGGCCGGGCCGGCCGCTTGGAGATGGAGCTCGAGCAGGCGCCCGCCAGCGCCCAGGCGGCCGACACCACCGCCCACCAAACTACCAACGATTGCATTTTCCGCACGATCCGGAGGGTCGGCGCTCGCGGTACGTGCACGATTTTGACATTGGACGGTGACTTATGAGAAATCCGAGAGGCGATGACATGACCGCATTCGAATTTCGAACTGGAACCCTTCGCTCGCATCCGCGTCGGCGGTCCGCCCAGACATGTTTCCTGTGTTAACTTTTTTTTACGTCGACGATCACTCGCTCATGACGGAGGCGCGGTTTCTACGGGCGCCCGAGATATCGCATCGATCCCTCGACGGGCATGTCGAAAGTGAAACACTGAACACTGTTCGAAACTGATAGTCGTGGTTCACGATTATTCACGGAGCACATACACACAATGTCCCGTTCGAAAAGATATACACAAAATGGTGCTGAGAGAATCGCAAGCACACTACGCTCGGTGAGTTGTCTATGCGCGACTGACGGGACGGAGGGCGTCCACTGCATCCGCCATCTGCCGACGAGAATGAAATGCGGGGAACTCGACGGCGCGCGCTGCGGCCGCGTGCGTGCATGGGGAAATTACACTCGTATGCGTCACTGGCCTACCTGTGTGAGTGAGTAAACCTTTTTTTTTTCTTTGTATGGGATTATGAACAAGGTATTTCTTTTTCTCAGCGATTCCGATCCTCAAGGAACCATTATTTGTGGATCCTTGTATAAGAAAGAACATTATTTTATCAAGTTATTTGTCAAGAATTTATTTAAATTCTTACAAAACTTTTAGTAACTTTTTGAATATTGTTGTGTAGGTATTTACAAGTAAATAGAAGGTACCTATATAAAGCTATGATGGAACATACTTGTGACGCAAGGTAGGCAAGTCTACATTACATCTAGGTAGGCCATATAGGACAGTAGACAGAGTACCTACGATTGCATTTGCAATTAAGCTCATCAGGTAGATAAGTATGATAAAATATGACATTATGTTTTGCTTACCGAACTTTTAGAACTTAATTTAGATAGGTAATAAATTGTCCGTATTTATACGTTCGATAACTATCAAAGCTTTATGATTCTGTCCTCTTTATGATCTTTGTGACGAACTCTTTCTAAGGTAAAGATTTTTGTTTTTTTTTAAATAGCTTCTAAGGTAATTTTTGTCGCTAGTGGTTTCAGCTAAATATCGCTTTCAGGTCGCTGCGTAGTTATAACACAGGTTTATGTTTAAGTCAGACCCCATTGTTACATTGCATTTTATACAGTAAGTGGACTGTGTCTAGGTACCCAGAGGCCTCACCTTTATGAAAAACTGCTAAGTACTTGTATGTAAAACAGGTTGGCGTGAACTTGCATCAAACTTTTAGTCTTTCTTTACTAACAGAATTAAGTAAACATTAACGTTTACTCGAAACCTACGGGCTTCTTAACTGGCCAACCTACTTTGGGAATGTGTTAAAAATGTAGTAGGGACAAACGTATTAGGTAAGTACAGACCGTATCTTGATCGGCTTAAATCTTGGTCGTAATTAATTTTACACCACACCAATTGATAGTGCTTATTGGTTAAATTGTACATAATCGGAAAACTTTATTAGTTCTATCGTTCTATCTCATAAGTAGTGTGAGAAGTCACAGGACTCGGGAGGAGGCTGACGACTGTCTATAAAAGTACCAGAACAAATATGATAATTTTGTCAATATTTCATAAATATAATTAATAAACATACATAATATTTAATAAATACTATTAAAACCTGGACCGGTGATTAAGGTTTTAATCTAATTTGAATCGAATGAGTCAAGATTCTTATTAGATTCTTTATTCCATTATACAAACATATAAATTTATTAGATTCATTATTAATCAGTAAAAAGTTATTTTTCTTGGCTGCAAAGTATTAAAGAATATTGACGATGTGCTTTATTTTAAGACATGCCAATAAACCGCAGTCTGCTTTCTTTTTTTTTTTTATAGTAAACAAAAGTCAAGAGCAGAGCTTTGTTGAGCTTTTTTCGCAGGAGTAGATTTTTCAAAACATTTGATTTCTTTTGCCTTTAATTTAATTCCTCATTAAAAACAAAATTATGCTAAATGTGTGCTTACTGAAATATCGTATAATGGAACGCAACTAGAGTTGTACCTTGCTTGCTGTCATTTTGAATGAATGAAATGAACGTAGTTTCACGAAAGTTTCGTGAAAGCTTTTCTGAAAGGCTAAAAATACCTGTTTCCAGTTTTTTTGAGTTTGTGTTGATAATAACACTATTGTCATTCATATCAAGTTAAAGTGTCAATGTCAAGTCTGAAGTTGTTATTTGCCAAACAGTGAAAAAAAATAATGTTGTTGTTCAATAAATAAGAATAAATTGTGAAAACTGTTTCGTTATATTTCAGCATACTACAAAAATCTGGGTCAGGATGTCGGAATCCTCTAAATCAAAGTCTTCATCAAATTTAAATCCCTCACCCACTTTGCAATGCAAAGATCTTCACGAATATCTAAAAAGTCGTTCGGCCCAATTTTTAGAAACATTATATAATTATCCAACGATATGTTTAGCTGTTTACCGGTAAGTGAAGCTAAGGCAACAAGTCGAGACATGTTTCTTAAACCAGTACTCAAAAGATATGTGAAATTTTGAGGTTAGGAGTAATAAAAATTTACAGAATGCCCAATAGTGTCGAGAATTAACAATAATTAATTTATTCCAACAAAATAAACCCGTAACACATCAAAATATCTTTGTATCCTTTAAAAAATAATAGACATTTCAGTTTGTTTTGTAATCAGCTAAACCCATTTTTCAGAGAATTGCCGGAGTTAGCTCGTCACTTCGTGATCAGATTACTGTTCGTGGAGCAACCAGTACCACAGGCGGTGGTAACATCCTGGGTCTCACAGACTTTTGCCAAGTGGGTAGATTTTACCTTATTATCACTTAAGATAGAATATTTTTTCAACTAAACTTAATTAATCAAATCATTACAAAATATTAACTAATTTATTTCTTTTGCAGAGAGCAAGCTAAAGCATGCGAAGCGCTATCCGAGCTGTCAGTATGGCAAGAGGCCCCTATCCCTGGTGGCATGCCGGGCTGGATGCTCGCACTGTCTTTTAAGAAGAACCTCAAAGTTGCTTTGCTTGGAGGGTATGTGTGCGGCTATTTAATAATACAAAACTTTATTCTTAAAAAACCTGCCATGTCGACTCACCACTATCTTAGGTTGACTGGCAGAAAATACCCAAGGCATTGTCTGCCTTTATACTTTGAAAACTAAATGTAAGCAAAGTCTACCTACTCTTTAAATAAAATCTTTGTTAGGGAACAAATTAGTATATGTATCTAATTCTGAATGGAATCAAAATGTATTTGGTTATTAATTGCTGGTCTATACTTTTCTGTATTCCTTACAGTGGCCGTCCATGGAGCATGTCATCATCACTAGAACCAGACGGCAAGGCTCGAGACATGGAGTTCCTTGATGCTTATGCGCTGGAGAGATGGGAGTGTGTGCTTCACTACATGGTGGGCAGTGCACAGACGGAGGGCATCAGTGCTGATGCTGTCAGGATCCTGCTGCATGCTGGGTTGATGACCAGGTTAGATTAATGTGGACAAACTGTGGTTAAGAAGGGCTGTACGGGGCAATAGTAATTCTGGACTCAATATAAGAATATTGAGGTACCATTATAAAGGATCTTCTGTCTTTGTCAAGTTGAGCCACATTACTAATAGTGCATATTTGAAATATGCACATTAGTAATGTACCGTGTGGTGCTGGACGTAAAGAATAACACCACCCCATTTCTTCCCGTGGGTGTCGTAAAAGGCGACTAAGGGACTTACTATAGAATGGGCAGCAGCGTTCTCTATGCATTTTACCACCATACTACGATCGCCAACCCGCCTGCCAAGTGTGGCGATTATGGCAAAGCCCCCCAAATTGGGGAAGGCCTAAGTCCAGCAGTGGACGTCTTACGGCGGAATTGATGATGATGATGATTAGTAATGTGGCTCAATTATATGTACTATATGTTACACATAATTATAATTTTAAGTCACTTTTCGTGTCTGTCTATGGGACTGTGTTGTCCTGTAAAAACTACCCAACAGATTTTGATGAGAATTTATTCTGAAAAGCTTATTTATGTGCAGAATACATTTCTATTCAACTTGCTTATAATAAAGAATTCTTGTTTTGTAAAGCCGTGAAAACAGTTTCAAGCAGGGATGAGGTGCTTTTATGATATAAATTGTAAGTTGGTGTTAAAATTGTGATTTCTTTTTGTCTACAGAGATGCAGAAGATGGTTCTGCAGTCATCACTCGTGCCGGTTTTCAGTTCTTACTCCTGAGTACAGCAAAACAAGTAAGTAACAATTCTTTGTTAGTTGACTGTCTGGCATTATTTTTCATTATAAGTGATATTTTTTAATTGATTTATATTACATAGTGTTAGTAACACTATGTAATATAATAAATATGTTTTGGTAAACTAAATCTGGTTTTTGAGTAAAATACTGTATAACTAAAATGTATGTGTTTTGTATACTTACAGGTATGGCTATTCCTGCAACACTACTTACACACGGCTGAGAAGCGAAGTCTGAGCGCGGCAGAGTGCCTCGCGTTCCTATATCAGCTCAGCTTTAGTACTCTCGGCAAGGTAAGCAGTGGACTGTGACCACCATAGTCAAATCTCTTACCAATAATACAGGGACAAATTATATTAGTTAGGTAAATTCGGCAGATGTGAAGGGTTTCAATATCTAATCTCGTTTTTTTTTTTCATGTTAATATACCCATAATTTTAATGTGATGTATTATTTGCAGGACTACAGTACAGAAGGCATGAGTAATAACATGTTGGTGTTCTTACAACATTTGAGAGAGTTTGGACTTGTTTATCAGAGAAAGGTAAATAAAAATACTTTAATTTTTTTATTTTCTGTATTTGCTGTCGGATTTTACATGTAGTCTTGAATTCACCTCTCATGTTTATCTCTTTAACTTTAGGGATAAAGCTTTAATTTGAGGAAGCTTTTAAATGACAATTGTCAGCAATAATTATCTATTATTTATTTATATAGATCTATATTTATTCTGTATTTATATCTAGCTTCTATACATATAATAAATCTGTAGATGAGGCGTTTCTGTACATTCAAAATATTTCCAAATAGAATAGTTGGGGTGTAGTAGTATAACCAACTTTGTCTGTTTGTCTGAGGGTCGATTCTACTAACAAAATTGTGCACAAATCGCAATAGATCCACGACTGAATCACGACTTTTAAGCGTTTTCTCATTCTACTAATGAACAACAATCCAACTGCGATTATGTTGTAATTGACGCCAACGATCGATCGAAACAATGTAAAAATCTATTCTGCTAACAACATCGCACAAGAGCGTGACGTTTAGTCACATTCTGCTATTATTTTGACACTCGTTAGAATCGAAACAACGCTGAACTTCGGCAGTTCATCTGTCAAAATTTGCGGTTGAACAAAAGTCAGTAAAATGCAACTTTTATCGCATCGATCTGGGATTGCTTTCGTTTTTTTCCTAAAAATATAATGTTTTATACAGATTTCGTTGAACTTGCCCATGTGGGTGATGTTGGAAAGGTAAGAGGAAGAAATTTTGCGTCACGAGTATGCAATAATGCTCTTCCCGTCGCATCCCATTGCCTGTCAGTTTTCGTCCATTTTTCATTGCTGCTCCGCTCATTTTAATTGTAGCGTGATGTTATATAGCCTATAGCCTTCCTCAATAAATTGGCTTCCCAACACAAAAAGAATTGTTCAATTCGGACCAGTAGTTCCTGAGATTACCGCGTTCAACCAAACAAACAAATTACAGCTTTATTATTAGTAAAGATAGATTATAATGGAATATCAGGTTTTTGGTAGTTAAAAAAACCACAAATTTACAGACTGCCCTTGTAACATATTACGCCTATGTATATGCAAAGCTTAGTTACGACATAATAATGTGGGGAAACAGTACAGATGCACCAACACTGTTTACCATTCAAACGAAATTTGCCCATATCATAGTAAATATACAACAGATAGATAGCTGCAAACCGCATTTTACAAAGCTAAATATTTTAACTCTGTCACTATACTTGAAATATGCAAATTTGCACATTAACACCAAGAATTTCACACTCAACGAGAAGACATACAAACAAGATACACACTCTGATACAAAACACGACTAAAACTGCCTAAAAATACATTCAATAAGCCCTCTGATAATATCAATAAATATATACAATAATTTACCCCAAACAATTGGAAATGAAAATAAACTCCATCTATTCACTAACAAATTAAAAAATCTATTAATAAGTAAATGTTATTACAGCATTAGCAAATATTTAAGTGATAAATACCTGAAACGCAATTAGAATACCCAAGCATGTTTTTTATTTATTTTGATTTTAGGATAAGTTAGATTATAAGTCCTCCTCTACCTACTATATTTCTTTTGTTGGGCCAGACAGGGTCCACAATTTTATTATAATTAAATCCAATGTTTACCACTTAAGCATATACATTCTGGAATGCAATAAAGTATTTAGTATTGGAATGGTTCATGAAATCAAAAAACAAATAATGGAACAAAGCATTTTTATTACTACAAGTATATCAATTTTAACATCAGACCACTTGAGAAGTAGATACTTAGTATTTCATCACCTATAATATATTAATATTGCATGCTGAACATTATAAGTACACAACAGCCAACAGTCAGCAGATCGAGCACGAGCAACTCTTGAGTCAGAAATTGATGTACGGGTGTACTAAGTAATGTTCCTGAAAAAATATATATTTATGTTAGAAGGGGCTAACTAATATTATTATTTTTCTCATCAGTGTGCTGGTACCCACTACATAATAATGTTTTTTCCCTGCGAACAGGACAGTATGTGTTTGTTTTGCAGATTGCCATGGAATGTAAATATTCCTGTATCCAGCAGCCTAATTGCGGAACACATTTAATTACTGAAAGCAATTCTGAATTTAAACAAACTCCAGTCGATTTCCGTGTCCTTAATCGGAATTGTGTAACTAAAACTAAACAAATTCTGCCAAATTGTATAGGGAGGGTACCAAAATCTTACCCAATCGTTTTCATATATGCGTTTTGTTTCATCAATATGAACTATTTGCTTGCGAATAATTTTACAATAATATGACATTGTTTTAATGACAACTGATGGTCTACTACTGCTTATAAATGAAAAAGTACAATGATTTCTTAAAAATTTAAAAACCAATTTATAAAACACTTTCTACCAAAAACTACCATAATTGAAAAACACAACGAAACGTTATTATCTTCACGTTTTAGTTATCTGTGGCCAGTGGAAAAATAGTAGAAAAGCAGGGTTGTCAACTTATTGAGATTTCCACTAATCCCGGGTTGGTCGGTATGGACACCGCAACACTGGCGGACTATTTCAACTATTTATTTGTAGCTGGTGGTTTTGTTTTGGTAAGTCTAATTTGACTTTGCCTTTGACTCGAGAAAATATTATATTAACACGATACTGGCAAGTGGTTTTATTATTTTCAAGAAGCCTGTGGCACTTATGATTATTTTTAATGCCGAAATCACATTGGATACAACGTTGATTTGGAAAGATAGTTTTGCATGACAAATATAGTGAATAGCGCCAGTGTTAATATCGAAAAACGTGATTTTGAAAAAATATGCCATTGGAGCCTACTTTCGGGATAGTAAAATTAACCATTATTCCATTATTGTGTAGCTAAAAATCAAACAAATAGCTTCACTTACTTTTCCAGTAATTGTCGTGTTATATTATTTATAGTAATTATGTTATAACAAAGACTATAATTATAACATGATAAGTTTTATTTCATCCTCAAAACGACGACCGAATGACAGTAATACGAATAAATAATATAAAATTTGCGAATATAGTTTATTTTAGAAGAACCGCCATCAGTGAGGAAAACATTGACTCGGGAGAAAAATTGGCAACACTGAGTAAAAAAAAACCGCTATTATTTTGTTGAAAGTTGTTATGTTTTGCATTATATATATTTACTATTCGCATACAGATACATGGGCTTGGGCCATTGAAAAGCAGTTTTGGAAAATTTCTAGTAGCACAACATGTGCACAACATGGTCTGGAAGATCTTTGGCAAGGAATAGGGCTCTCCTCTGTCTTCGTTTTGTACTGGCTGCATTACGACTTACGCTGTTTTGCTCCAAAACGAAAAGGACAAGTCAATATCACCACTGCAAGTAAGTACACCAATGTAAATAGGAATTACGCGTGTAGAAGTGATTATTGTAGCTGTAGGTACATTATTGACCAAACGGACAACCATTATTTTACTGTGTAGACTTCTGCAACTTATTTCTAGTTAAATAATTAATGATTATGTATGTCAGCCTCAAATTCTAACAAATGAGATATATTGTTATTTGATATTTTTGTATGTATGTAGATGCTGATGCAAACTAAAATAACCACTAAGTAACCAAGTAACAACAATACATTAATCATATTTTCGCAGAAGGTGCTACAGCTGAATCTACATGAATGGAACACTTCCCTACCAACATCAAGCTAGTTGACATACAGGGGATTTTCCTACAAAGAATTTGCTGGCAAGGCTGGACATAGAAATACTATCTTCTGTACCAATCATTGGAGGTGAGCCTTTTGTCACAGTTAAGAACAAGAGTTAAGTACCTATGCTTTGATGGTTTGGTCTGGAGTGGATGAATGATAGGCGGCTAACAACAAGTATTTACAAGGCAGATGTGACTGGACACGCCAGAACACTGGGACACCCTAGGAGGACATACCTTTTTGGTGCTGTTCAGAAAGGTCAGGTGCATAGTACTGGTAACCGGCGTGCATGTATGACCAGATGTATGAACGTGAACAAAGCAAAAACAGTATGTAAGGATCGTAGGTGGCATTCTGTACTTTCTGCCTACCCCCATGGGAAAAAAGCGTGAGTTTATGTATGGATGCTGAGAATCAATCGGCAACTCATAATTATGAATATATTTATTAAGGCAAATTAAATAAATCACATCATATATGTTGTGTATAAGTATTGTTTGTCATTCTAATTTAGTGTTATGTTCAATAAAAATAGCTGATCAATAAAAATTGGTGAAACAACTGCCAGCAATGACTAGGCCTAGAGCTTTTGCCCAGCCGTGGCTTGATGAAAGTCTAGTTAATGAGCCTAGTTTGCTGCATTATTTATTAAGTACTATAACTGAGCAGAAAATAATTTGATTTTGTTTTAAATCTGCAGGAGAGTCCTCGAGCGTTTCACCTATGAAGATTTGAAAGCAGCATAAATGATGCTTTTGCTATTTCCTTTGACCACTGCTGAGATCTACTTCTGACTGCACTGTTACTGCTGCTCTGCAACCACTTCAGTTTTTAAGCTTCTCAAGGGCAGAAATAGAAACCGAATATTGTTCATTAAAGATAATAAATGTGTTTAGAAAACCATTCAATGTTATTTGAACAGCGATATAAACAATTATGTACTTACTATCTTGATTAAAAACAGTGTTAACTTTAATAGTGTTTCATTTATGAACTATATAGGTACAAATAAAAATAACTTGTTATGAAATATTTACATAAGCATTAAGTTTTAAAAAAGAAATAAAGACTAGTTATGGACTATTAAAGTGATACTGTTTATAAAATAATGGTGTGTAACTTAATTAACTGGCATTCATTATCACCTTGAGGTAAACAGAAACAAATATATTATGGTTATCAAAAACAATCATTTTTATTGAATATAATTACATTCAGACAATAGTATTTGTAAATTCTTCCTCTCCTCTTGCAGTATTTTCTTGTGGAAATCATTATTTATAATTTAAATACAGCTTAGTAATGTTTGCTGTGAGGGCACAAGAGAAAGTTTACAATTCTCCTGTTTAGTGTAGTTGACCTACCTGTAAGAAAAAAAGAATTTAAGTACATCCGCATCCTCCAACTGGATGATTAATGGATGATGGAATATCCATCATTATAATTTAAAATCTGGTATTAGATAAAAAGATTGATGGACCTATGATACTACATAGGTACATTGCTTTGCTTTATATGAAGCAAACCTATTAAATGCGAAAAACTATTTTGAAGGGCGCCTCATAATAAACAGAAATAAATAAGTATATTATGATGCTCTACAGTAACATTGAAATTCAATCTTTAGAAAACAATTTTGAAGACTACCATAGTCTGATGACATGAACTACAATGCTGATTATGTTCATATCCACCGAATGAAAAGAATAATACTGTTTGATTGAACTGATTTGCAACATGTGCAATAAACTTGACAGGGATTAGCATAATCTGCCTATATAGTTCCCACTGCTGAGACACGGGCCTCCTCTGTGAGACGGAGTGGGCTGTAATCCATGGACAAACAATTATTGACTTTGATATTCTTAAGTAACTATTATTTAACAATAATGATAATAATTATTATTATTAATAATTAATTTAATTTAATAATATTATTATTATTATAATATAATAATGAGAAAAACATTTAAGGTACATACAATATTTAGGTAGATAGGTAGGTACCTATAGTGAGCATATTCAATGATAAACACTTTTAAAGAAAATAATATTGAAAATTAAGTACCTTAAAACAGACATGTGGAAATAAGTCTAAGTATGGTGTGTGTGCACCTATGTTTATTGAAGTCCTATAGAGGTAGGTAATCATTGACATTTACCTACTGCTTCTTTTTTCTATTGTTGTTCCTCTTTGCCTTGATCGCTTTTTGCTTTTCCAAATAAGTAACAGCTCAACTGGCTTGCTCAGCTTGCCATAGGTTAAGCTTATACGATACGAGTTACGAATTTTTCTTTCGTAAATACCTATGCCACAAATTTATCTCGTTTCTTAAATATCATGTAGATGATGTAGAATAACTTGCGGTCGCCTTGTAAGCACTTGTCACAGAAGAAAACTTCCAATTTTCCTTATAAAATCACCTCGCTCTTTCGATATTCATAATACCACTAATAGTGATTTATTATTGGAGTTTTACACAAAATCACATCCACAATTTATCAGGAAGACTATCACTTACATTTTTTCGCTATAATTTAGCAGATTTTACGTTTAAATCCTAAAATATGTGGAACGAAAAACGAAAGCGACAACTAACTTGCCTTCTGCTTCAATACAACTAGCCGTTGATTTCATGACAACGATTGAAGCAAATTGTAGCTTGTCAAATATGTTACGCAATTCCAAAAATAGACGTTTGCCCATTTTTTCTTGACATATCGTTCACTCTTTATCGTCCAAACCGACTAGCCGTTGGTTTCACACTTTATGGGAGTAACGCAATACCAAATTCGTAATTTTAAACAAACTGCGTTAAAAACGAAACAAATTAGTCTCAATCATTTGCCAATAATGTGTTCCGCAATTAGGCCGCAGATCTCCATATTGAATAAACAGTTCAAATTCTTTCTTGCATCATCAATACACACTTTCCTCAAACTGCATCTAGATGGTTTTACTGAAGAAAGGGAAACATTCATAAGTTATTTCAAATCTGGAACCTCGGGCAACATCTTCACACATTGTATTGAAATCTTACTGAACAGTTAACAGCACATTATTTTGCAGTATGCTGTACCATCTTGAAGATTCAATTTTCATAATAATCCTTCAAATACACACATGAAAACTGAAATATCAATTTCGTGCAATTAGAAAGAAACGGATCAACTACTCTCCCTCTCACAGAGAGGAGGCCTGTATCCCAGCAGTGGGAACATTATAGGCTGCTTCTGTATGTATGTTAAGAGGAATAAAAGTATTAATTAAAGCAATTAAAACTCTTTGAACAAAAGTAAATAAAGTGTGTTGCTGTCACTTGACAGTTGACACTTGTCTTTCAGCTATGTCAGATAGTGGTGCGATTCGATTTTGTTTAACTCGTTACTCGAGTAACTAAAGGCTCGAGATCATTTTATTTATTTATTTTCTCACGCGTTGTCATGTCACTCGATGTAGTCGTGTTTAGATAAGTATCACGGAGTCTTCAACTACACCAATTCATAATTCAATATTATTAATATCGTGTAACAATCTGTCAGAATAATGTGATGTACTGAATCACGGATGTTTTAAATAAGAGTGATTATGCATTGCATTATTCTGTAAGTACTAGTCAGTTGATAACGTGTAGGTAATTTGTCATCATATTGTCATTATTTAACATATTGCCAGTGGAATGTGAGAAGGAGAAAATGCTTCCCGAACAGCAAGAGTCGATTGTAGCCCCAATATTGATCGGATGCCGCATTTTGAATTTTTCTATGATTATTTTCGTTTTAAATTATTATTTAGTGTCTCGTTTTTAACTAACAAAGCTGCTAGAAACGTCTCTAAAGGGAGGTACCTACCTTAGATTCAACTTGAATTAAATTGAGAAAATTGGTGCCTGACGATTTATAACTAGTAGTAGTAACATCACTAGTCAAACTGACAAGCCACCAAAAACTCCAATCCGTTTCACGATGATTTTTAAACCACTTTATGCGAGAGTAAGCGAACTTAAAAACGGGATTAAACACCTGCACCGTCAACAGTATTTTTTTCTTATCAAAACAGATTCGGTTAGGTAAAATACGATTAATAGAAGTTCTCTTCGAGTCTTTAACATAACCGAAAGGTTTGATTTCACAGCTTTAGCTAGTTAGGGACGTAGAACGAAACGTTCTTCTGAGTTTTTGTCACGGGTTTTTGTTATTCATAAGTTAAAATGTTGTATTTTTGTAACAATACAATATCAGCACAAAACTATAATTATGGTCAAGATATTTTTTTTACATTAGAAAATCCTTTAGTGCTTCTTATTCGTGTTTAGTAACATTTTTAGATTCAACTTTTTTCTTTGTGGTAATAATAAAACATACTATTTGGCAGGTTGGTAACACCGGAAGCCCACCCGTATGTTACCGTTACGACTCAGTTGCGATCGGGTTTAAGTATAGTTGCCCTTGTGCTTAAAAAATAGCAGAATGACTTTATAGGACATATCGACCTGCGATCGAAATCTCACTGTTGCGGAAACACAATTGAACGTGTAACTTTGCAAATTAGTAGAATCGCCCCTCTGTTTGTCTGTTAGAAACCCTGTTAGCTTTTGAACCCAAATAATGTGTATAACTCGAAATACGTTTTAGTTTTTGCATCAACGCAATCCTTTTGCTCTAACAAAAGATAAAATCAATTTAAAGTGTCCAAGAAGAACTTTTAGGTAATTACGTAATATTGAAACACGTAACGACATCTATGGACGCGACAGTACCATACTAACAAATATATAAAAACCATAATAAATCATGTTAATAATAACACAATTTATTATTTTAAATTTAAAAAATAACAACTGTACAAAATCAGTTTGTAACTCAGTTTTATTAAAAAAAGTTAATGTGTGCAGAGCGAGTTTCGAGATAACTCTACTAATTAATAAATGGCATTGAGTAAAAGTCTTCATTTCGTAAACACGGTGTTTAGATGTTCCGCAGAAGATTGACATTTAAAAAAAAATATTGTCGAAATGAAAGCAATTTCGTAGATGTACATTTGCACTACAGGACTCTGAAATATTTGGTTCTGGATTCCTCTTAACCGGATCTCTTAAATAAAAACCGAAAATCTTTTTAACCGATTTCGAAAAGGAATAAGTTCTCAATTCCAAGCCAAATAGCACATAGAAATGGAACTCTTATCATTTGGTCCCGTCAGAATATTATTTAGATCGGTGGTGGCCCATTGGTATCAGCCTCGACTACGAGTTGTAGGTCGTGGGTTCGAACCCAGGCAAGCGCTAAATCCGCGTATAAATAATTTCATCACTACTGCTCTCAAAACGGTGAAGGAAAAACATCGGGAGGAAACCGGCATGTCCTAGAACCAAAAATAAGAAGACATGTGAGATCTATCAACCCTCACTGGGCCCGCGTCGCACTCCCTTTGGACGGTAGGAAGCCTGTGTCCCAGCAGTGGGATCAACATAGGCTGACTATGATGAATATTATTTATTGTGAATGTTTTATTGTACAGAAGATGAAACACAGTAGCCGGTTTAGTACCTAACGGTATTCAACTGTTCATGGACTGCGAAGAAAGTCAATTGTCACAAAACTCCTCAATGGTAAACAGTATACTTACCTACCTATTATGACTGGTTTATCATACAGTACATGAAAAAAATTGCTGCTTATTAATATAAGTCGATCATGTATTTGTGCAAGGGATCACAATAAAATAAAAACAGTGTTCGAGAGTTTTGGGAGTAAAAAGGATATGGTAATTTTCGTTATGTGTGTCATCTTCATAGTTTTTGAGGGCGCTGCCGCCGGTGCCGAAAATCAGAATAAAATAAAATGGCGGCTATAACTAACGGTGGATCTCAGTAAATGGGTTGCTTTTCACACGGGCAACTGTAAATCGGTGCTCTTTCGAGCAACATCGCTAACAGAAACGCATGTTCTTAATTAAAACAAGTTTAAAATATTTTTTTATGTATTTGGTATCGCCAACAAAGGATACACAGAAACAATAGAAATCACAATAGAATATTATTGACATAGCTTTTTTGCCTGTTTAATTTAAATTACTTCAACAGCGCTCTTAAATGGTGATCTTTCTTCATCGTGATAATGCTGAAGTTCCACGGGCAATTAACTGACACGTGACGACAGGCGTTACTATACCTTTCGTCACGTGGGTTATCGCGGTCCGTGCCGAGCATTCCTACCGGTATGGTTTTTATTCAGTGGTCATCATTTGATAAACAAAGCTAAAAGCCGCGTGCCAACACAGCCCCCCCCCCCCCCCCGCGCTGCACCACACAACGCCTTTGAACGTACCGACTCCCGACCGATTAAACGGGCGACGACTGACCAATGGAGGCCTTATCGAATGTAACAGTTCCCACGGCCTATCGGCCTTGTTTGCCGCAGGCTGGCCTATAAGAAAGCGGGCCGTGAGAACGCGGCATAACGCTTCAGCACACTTGGCCAGACGGGCAGTCGATTTATGGAGTATTATTATTTTGTAAAGATAATATTTATAAAGCATACTTTACGAAAGGAAATAAATATGGTATTATCAAAAAGTAACATATTAATTATCAAAATTCGGACTACTCTGTACCACCCTAGTCTGAAGCACCAGCTTTCAAATAAAATAAAAAAATCGCATCGATATTGGAACTTTGTTGCCTAAGTCCACTAATTTTCAGTATGGGCCCACTGTGCGTCGCCACGCTCGCCACGCCAAAATTTAGGTTTACCCTCGCCTATAGATGTTTCACATCAAAATGTGAGTAACACTATGTCACATTAACATTATAAACTTTTCAAATGCAGTTAGCATTTGAAATCTGTGATAGTGAACCCCAGGTACCGCTTCCCATTAGCACGCGAATCATGACCACTATAGAAAGAACTTCGTCTATTCTTAGTAGAATAGAGATAGAACGTCATGCTACGCGAAGATTCTTCGGAAATTCCTTCCTTTTCAATTGAGGAGTGGTACCACACTCCATCCCAATTCTCATCCCATCCCCCACACACATACTCACACATACATATAGCAAATCAGGTCATTATGGGTTTATTGTTAGAATCACACTCTTAAATAAAGGTTTATTTTGTATACGTAGTCACTAGTAGAACACTGACTCCTAGGTCACAGGGTTTCCCTAGTTTAGGAGGCAGGGTTTTCCACTATTTGTGCAGCCTTTTTCTAAAAACCAATTTAACTACCTATGTGAATTGTTATTGTTATTGTATACAAAGGTTTTTTGTGTCAATAAAGTTATTTTATTATTATTATTTTATTATTAATAGTAAGCGACACATGTATTCCAACATGCACGCGAACAGAGTCGCGGGCACAGCTAGTTATAACTTTTTATTCAATCATCAGAGGTCTTTTTATACATTTCATTAATATTACATTTATAAATGGTAGAAGATCAGCTTTATAAAGAGTAAATAAACAAATGTTGTTGTCCAGCGCAAAGCGGGTCGCTTCTTCCCGACGCGGCTGGCGCTGAACATCGCGTCAGTGCGCGCCGGCAGCGTGGCCGCGCCGCTGTGTGCGCCCGCCGCGCAGCGAGGGTACATCATGGTGGAGACCAACTACAGGGTGTACGCCTACACGCAGACCAACCTGCAGGTGGCGCTGCTGGGCCTGTTCACTGAGCTCATGTACAGGTAGGTACATCATGGTGGAGACCAACTACAGGGTGTACGCCTACACGCAGACCAACCTGCAGGTGGCGCTGCTGGGCCTGTTCACTGAGCTCATGTACAGGTAGGTACATCATGGTGGAGACCAACTACAGGGTGTACGCCTACACGCAGACCAACCTGCAGGTGGCGCTGCTGGGCCTGTTCACTGAGCTCATGTACAGGTAGGTACATCATGGTGGAGACCAACTACAGGGTGTACGCCTACACGCAGACCAACCTGCAGGTGGCGCTGCTGGGCCTGTTCACTGAGCTCATGTACAGGTAGGTACATCATGGTGGAGACCAACTACAGGGTGTATGCCTACACGCAGACCAACCTGCAGTGCTGCTGGAACTTGCTTAACAGTGACATAATTTTTTAAATAACATTCAGTTTACCCAGTTGACATTGCCTGGGATTTAATTTATTTCGGTGTCTCATCTCGGTAGATATCCCGTCTGTTAATAACTTTTGTAATGGCTCGCGATGCACTTTCTTGCAGGTTCCCAAATCTAGTAGTGGGAGTGCTAACCCGGGAGTCAGTTCGACAGGCCCTACGGGGAGGGATCACTGCGGAACAGATCATACACTACCTGGAACAACACTCGCATCCACAGGTACTTATTACTCGAATTCGGATTAGTGGGAATGTAATAAAAAACAGGCAAATCATTCTGAGAATTTTATTATGTACCTATTTGTCATAAGAATGAAATAAGTAAATCCGAAGTAATAGAGGAATATTTAGCGTTTGCATTAAGACCATAGAGAGTAAGGGCCGACAGTAGAAGCAAAAAAAGCTATCTTATTATCGAGATAGTCGGTCGAGTTTAATTGTTATTGAATTTTCGACTACTCTGATCCGATACGCCACTATCTTGTTCATTTTATTTAAACACACTATCTACTTAGCACCCTCGAAAACAAAAACGACAACCATGATAAAATTTAAAATTATCGCTGCCCCCACCCTCTATTGTCGTTTTAACCTCACTTTTGGCTTCAGCACCCTCGAAAATCATGAAAACGACACCCAAGATGTAAAATTTTTGCAGCTGCCATCCTGGAAGTTCATTTGATTATCAGTTTGCAAACAATGAAAATATCACCTATGTCGAAAACAGATGAAAAGAAAAATAATTGAATTGACGTTCACACGTGCGTAATAAAATTGAGGTGTGATTTATTCGCGTACTGGATTTTCGACACTCGTTATTGAGCCGAAGGTTGAGAATCCAACAGAGTGCATCTCAGCACGTCGAAAAAGAAACACTGTGTCGATACAACGTTTTACTGTTCGATTTTCAACTGTCAGCGCTAAGCAGTGCATTAAGATCCAGTGCGTTTTAGACCTCGCCGAGTGTACGTCTAAGTATTATTATTAGTTATTTTGTGGTGGCTGTGAGTGTAAATTTCTAACTTCTAAATGAACGCCTAAACATTATTCTCTCTCCTACCCTTTTGCTGTGTCTTACAGGGGTCCAAAATGATCAAAATTTTATAGTTGCCACCTAAGTGCACATAATAGTAAAACAATAAAGATATTGAGTACTAGCTTCTGCCCGCGACTTAGATCGCGTTAAATTTTTGCTCCCCTAACCCTTTTTTTTTTTTTTGGATGGGAAATCATCAAATGACTTCTCCCGCTCTGGGCGGAGCGGGAGGGCGTGTCAGACTTTTACTGACTAAAACCCACCCGTGTTCCTTCAGTTGCCCATGTGCCAGGGTCACGGTATCTCTTTTGAACAATCACGCGACCCCGGCAGGCATCGGTCCTAGCAGACCCCTTCAGTGTGGCTGACATCTCTTTGAGGCGCGCGTGGAACACTACGCGCCGTCGACCCGAGCCTGGTCCTTACCGGGCGGCGAGCTACCCATTGCTCGGCACCCGCAAGCTCGCGCCTACGGTGGCCGGGAGTCCGCAATCGACTCCCGGCGCCCGGGGCGTCTCCTCCTGCGGCGGCTAGGGACGTGAGGGCGCAGAGACTGCAACTCCCTCACGCGCCCCGCCTCCTCCTTCGCGAGCATTACTGCTTCGCAGAAGGAGGTGACGGCTTCCCATGCCCTCTCGCCTCGTACCATGGCTCGCACCAGCGCCGCCGCCGATCGCCTCCACGAGGACACGGCGGTGCTCCGCCCAGGCAGGGCACACTTCCACCGTATGGTCCACCGTGTCCTCTAGACGATCCTCACAATGGAAACACCCGGGCGTTTCCTCCCGCTTTATCCTGAACAGGAACCCACCGAAGCACCCATGCCCGGTGAGAACCTGCGTCAGGCGGAAGGTCCCTCCCCTAACCCTTCCCGTCGCATCGAATTGCCTGCCAGTTTTCGTCCATTTTTCGTTGCTGCTCCGCTCCTTTTAATCGTAGCGTGATGTAATATAGCCAAGAAAAGATTTTTTCAATTTGGACAGTACTTCCTGAGATTACCGCGTTCAATCAAACAAACTCTTCAGCTTTATAATATTAGTATAGATTATACTGAAAAAGTGTAAGACACCATACAAAAACTTTTTTACAAAAAATAAACAACCAACTTCCTTAAAAACACTACAAAGTGAAAAATAACTTTAATTTCGGAAGTCGGTGTCTTAGGATCTGTATTTAGGGTTTTTTGCCACCGACTTCCGAAATTAAAGTTATTTTTCACTTTGTAGTGTTTTTAAGGAAGTCGGTTGTTTATTTTTTGTAAAAAAGTTTTTATTTTTAAATTTTTAGTTGTGGTATTCACCCTGCACTAATTCCAAACAAACAATGCATATTTATGCGATAGCAGAAATCGCGGTTGATTTGCTGTCATTTTTTAAAGAGTTCTGGTGTCTGTCTCCCGAACTCATCATCAGATCTATATGAAAATTATATGGGACCATTTCGGAATAAACCCCTTTCTAACAAAAAAATAATTTTGCAAATCCGTCTATATATGACGGAGTTATGGCCGAAAACACATAAAAAAAAAACAAACCTCCTTTTTGAAGTCATATTCATATTCATATTCATTTATTGCATTTCATGTTGTTTACAGGTTGTTACATTATGATAGTTCCAAACAATGAACCCTGCTAGGGCACAGCAATGTATAGGCGACAGGTTTTAATTAATTTAACATGCTATCATTATTCATTATTAATACAATTTGTTGATATAGATTAATTTAAAAATTATTAATTATTATTATACATTATGTCATTCTTACAAACTAAATAAATAAAATTAACATTTTCTGACTGATGTCTTATAGAGTACCTAGTTATGTATGTGTAATGTGTTCGAGTCGATAGTAATTTATTTATTTCTCAGTTAAAAATTCTTTTAGGCTATAATATGATTTTAAGTTTAAGTAGTTTTGTAGGTCATTTTTGAATTTGTTGTCGTACTCTGTATCCTTAACTGAATTCGGGAGTTTATTATAGATTTTAACGCACATGGCCAGAGGCCCAGAACGAAACATAGCTAGTCTTGAAGTTGGTACCGCTAATTCGTTTAGATATCGGTTTCTAAGACTGCGTTGCTGTGGGCGTTGCTGTTTTGCTAGCGGAAAAAGCGATGGGTATTTTCTCACAAATTTACTAGCTTCTAGGATATAAATACCTGTTAGCGTAAGAATTTTATGTTCTATAAAGTATTGTTTGCAACTTTCCGTACGTTCTATATTTACTAGGATTCGAAAGCATTTTTTTTTTGTAAAATAAATAGTCGCTCTATATCTACACTATTTCCCCACAATATAATTCCATAGTTTAGCCACGAATATGCGTATGCGTAGTAGGCTGAAAGAGCTGTTTTGAAGTCGGTTGCTTTTTTTAGTTCTCTTAAGGCGTATGTAAAGCTAGCCAATTTATTTGATAGGGTTTGTATATGACCTTTCCAGTTTATATTTGTATCGACAGTCAGGCCTAGCAGTGAAAAGTCGTTTACACATTGTAATTTTGTATTATTATATGAGAAGTCGATATCTACCTTTTCTTTCTGATATGGTCTATATTGCATCAGCTTCGTCTTCGAGAAATTTATTTCTAAATTATGGTCTTTCAACCATGCCACTATATTAGTAAGAATGTCATATAAAATTTCATTTAGGGTCCCGTTATTATCATAAGGAAAAATTATTGAAATGTCGTCAGCAAATAGTACGCTGTATGAATTTATTTCTTTAGGGAGGTTATTTATATATATTAGGAACAATAGGCACCCTAAAACACTACCTTGAGGAATTGACATGGTTACTTTTGCTCTATCAGATTTAACACGCGTTATCTGGCCAGTCTGTGCATCTTTATAATCTACTTCTACATATTCCGATTCCGAGGCCGGCTACGCGACACCTCGCAGCGTAACACGACGCCGTCACTTCGTGTGCAGTAGTTTTTAAGTATATTGTTTAAAATATGTATTAGTTTATTATTGTTTTATATTTATATGTGTATTGTGTTTTATGGGCCTTTAGTTGCCTGAAATAAAGGATAAAATAAAATAAAATAAATAAATAAATATTGTTCCCGATTTTCCAAGTAAGAGCAAAACCATTTGTAGGCTGTGCCCCTGACACCTATTTCATATAATTTATTTAGAAGGATCTTGTAAGACACTCTATCGTAGGCTTTGCTCATGTCTAGTAAAATCCCTACTGCGTGTTTGTTATTATTTATTATATTTAATGCTTCTTGTATGTATTTGAATATTGCCAGTGTAGTAGATTTATTTTTCCTAAAACCATTTTGACTATCGTTGAAGATTTTGTACTTTTCACAAAATGAGTAAAGTCGTTTTGACATTGCTGTCTCAAAAATTTTCGCGAATGTAGGTAATGCGGCTATAGGCCGAAAATTATTTGTATCGGTCTGATCTCCCTTTTTATGGATCGGTATTATGACTGCTACTTTAAGCAAGTCGGGAACACATCCTTCGTCAAGGGACTGATTTATAAGTAGAGTCAGTGGCATTAATAATTCCTCAGCGCATAATTTTATTAGTGTTGGCGGTAGCTCGTCGTGTCCATAGCTTCGTTTATTTTTAAGTTTTTTAATTATAAGTTTTATTTCGTTTGGGTCCACTGGGCTAATGTAAATAGAGTTTTCGCTTTGTGAGGGCCCTGGGCGGCCAGTTGCAGCATTATCTCCGATTGTACTGTCCGATTTGCCAACTGATATGAAATAGTCATTGAAAGCGTTTGCTATGAATTTCGCATTATCTGTAAGGTTATTATTCACGCGCAATTGCATATTACCTGTTATTTTTTTGTTTTGTCTATTTGTACGCTTTTTAATTATTTGCCACATTGTTTTGGTTTTATTTTCAGATTTGTTTATTTCTTTAATATAATTTAGTCTTTTGGAGTAGGTTACCGTTTTCTTGAGTATTTTTTCGTATTGTTTGTAATGTTTATGTAGTATATCATTATTGGTTGTAGTTATTCGTGCTTTTAGTAACCTTTTATGTTTGCATGCCACTTTTAAACCAGTAGTTAGCCACGTTTTAGGGGGCGTACTTTTAATTCTTATGTTTTTCTTCGGGATGCACTGGTCTAACTTTTTTTGTAGATGGTTATGGAAGGATATGTAATTTGTGTTAGTGTTTTGATCTGTGTCAATTTTATTACTCCAATCTACTTTCCGTAGTTCAGCTTTGAACGCTTCCATATTTTGTTTATTGTAAAGTCTCTTTTGAGTTGTCATTTGTGTCATATTTTTTTATTATAGGGTCGTTGGTAGGTATTGAAAGCGTTATTCCTTTATGGTCTGAGAGTCCCAGGTTTAAAACTTCCAAGTCAAATTCATGAATGTGGTTGTTTGTGAATATTAGGTCGATACATGTTGAGCTCGTGGCTGTTACTCGCGTAGGTTCAGTCACTAGCTGTCGGAGGTTGTAGTTAGTCATAAAGTTCAGGAGAGCAAAAGAATTTCTATTTTTTTCTAGAATATTTATGTTAAAATCTCCTCCGATGATTATATCTCTTTGTTTATTCTTTACGTTAAGTTTATGTAAGAGTTTTTCTAGGGAAGTATAAAATATTTCAGATTCCCTGTTCTTCTGCGGCCAATAAATAACTATAAGTACTGTAGTCTGTTAAAAATGACGTTTTTCGCGACAACATTGAAATAAACATTTTTATTTACTTATTTGTGTTTTATCAGTGGTATTTTAGGTAAAATTCATTGTTTCAGATGTTAAAGTCGGAGACGGGCGGCATCAGAACCTCGTCCACGCTGCCTCCTACCGTGGTGGACCAGATCAAGCTGTGGGAGACTGAGAGGAACCGGTTCACTTATACTGAAGGAGTCGTGTACAACCAGTTCTTGTCACAGGTACGACATAGGCTACCCAGTTTAAATTTAAAAACAATGCACTTATTATCGAGCATTTTAAAGACACGATCTCTCTGAAGCCTACAATACTCGCATAGCTCGGCTCACAACTGGATGCACGAAGCGTACTTTAGTCGTGTTCGTATTCATATAATGATGTATAGTGTATGTATAAGTGTGACAGTCACACCAGGCCAGGGGTCGGCAACCTTCGGCCTTCGGCAAAAATGCCTGAGAGACAATAGAATCGATTTAAATAAAATCATTTCCATATTTACTGATAGAGCGAGAAGCAGTAAACATAGAGGGCTTCCATCAATTGTTCAGAAATAAATAAATAAATAGCGAAATTCTAACGCTTCACAACATAATTCAACAAGAGGTGCTTGGTGCCCAAATATTTCCGCCTGAAATAGTTGAGGTCATGAATTTGGTATTTTGGATTACTAACAGCATCTTGGCAATAGCACACTATCATCTCCAGTTTATAGAATTGCTTGAAGAAAAATTAAACCGCCGAAAAACTTAAAGCAAAAAATAATAAACCTTAAAATTATGAATCGGCGCTTTGAGTGATCTTTGTTCATTGATTTTTCAGCGCCGACTCAAAATTTTAAGTTTATTATTTTTTAACCGACGACGACGACGCTTTTAAGTTTTTTCGACGGTTGAATTTTTTGTTAATTTTTTTTATTTTATAATTTTTTTGTGGCTTTAATGTACTAATAATACTTGGCAAGGTATACCCTATCCAATGAAAAAAGAATTATCAAAATCGAACTACTCTGTATAAAGTTATTCGTGGTTATACATTACAATCAGTGAGTGAACAATCAATCATCCCCTATTTTCTGACCCTTAGGGTTTGATTTTGTTTTCGAAATTTATATGGGACCACCCTCGAAGTATACCCTTTCCAATAAAAAAAGAATGATCACAATCGGACTACTATGTAAAAAGTTATTCGTGGTCATACATAAAAAAAAACAAAAAAAAAATATACGTGTCGAATTGATAACCTCCTCCGTTTTTTTTTGTCGGTTAAAAAGAGCCCATATTCTAAATTACTTCTGCACAATAAAGTGCGTTGACTTTCTTGGGATAACGTATTTAAACGCTCTACTGTGTGATTGAGTGAAAAAAAATATATTTGACAATGAAAGTCATTGACCAACCCGAATTGGACGAAGACAAAAGGCTGCAAAAATTCAACTTCATGGTAGCTATCACAGTATACGGACACACGGGGCAGGATGGTGGACAACTGGGCACTGGAGACAGGCCTGGTCGTCCTTAGTCCGGGTTCTGTACCTACGTGTGAACGGATGCGGGGCCAATCAGTGCTGGACATTTGTTTCGCCAGCCCCGCTCTGTCGCCGCAGGTCATTGACCGGCGCGTCATGCAGGGGTGGAGACTTATTCCGACGACCAGTACATCCGGTTGGACGTCTCCGCCCAGAGCTCGAGCGCGCCGGTCCGCCGGCCCCGAGTGGTCCGCGGTGTGCGCTGAAGCAACTGGACCGGGAGCTCCGCCTGGATGCGACGATCATGCAGGCCTGGGTGTCACCACTTCACAGGCCTGCTGACATCAACGAGGAGGCCGAGTGGTCCCGGGAGGCCTTCCCGCCCGCACGAGCTTGGTACCAGGTGTCTTGGTGGTCGTCAGAGCTGACAGCTCCGCGCGAGGCGTGCATGGCTGCGCGACGCTGGTACACCAGGCTCCGCATACGGAAGCCATTCAGGCGGATCTATACGACGGGTACAGAGCGGCAAACGCCCGGTGTTTCCATTGCGAGGATCGTCTAGAGGACACGGCTCCACATACGGTGGAGGTGTGCCCTGCCTGGGCGGAGCACCGCCGTGTCGAGTGGAGGCGATCGGCAGCGGCGACCTCTCGCGTTCGGCCCTGCTGCAGGGCATGTACGAAGCGAGAAATAGCTTAATTCGAGGCGGGGGAGCTTAAGGGAGGCCTATGTCCAGCAGTGGACGTCTTTCGGCTGAAATGATATTCTTAATTTGTTCTGGCAGTTTTTATATATTTTTAGGCAAATGATGAGTCTGTCACTAGTGACGCTTTAGCGGTAATATTTTCTAAACTAAGCATCGTTAAGTTTTGCCGATAGTAATTATAAGTGACGTAGTAGCTAGGTGCCGTCACTTATTACTTCCACATCATTTATAATTATATGACACCAAGAGTATCTGGCTCCAAAAACCCTTAAGGTTATGATATTCGGGCAGTGGCGTGCACAGGGTTTTATAACTGAGTAGACAGTTAAGTTAGTAAACATAAAACTCACTAGGTGATTTAAAAGTTTGAAATGACGGTTTTCTGGTGATGCTAATAAAAGATTTCAGCCACCTCAAATATCTAATCCAAGTGAGTAATAGTTACAGAACGCGTCACTTGAAAGATATCCGATGTGGCCCTTAAGGACGCTATAACATTTTTGAATCGCTCAAGTTTAGGTATCTGAGTCGCCACACAACAACATTACGCGCACGCACACATTGAAACCATTGTCTGCTCGATTTTAAACATTAGTTAACTAATCTTGATACTCGAAGGTATTATTTATTTTATTTTACGAGCACTGTCGAGTAAAATTGGTAGTAAAGTAACTTTACTATCTGAATTTAGTGACAGTAAATAACTTTTACTACCATGATCATCAATATTTTTGGGGTAACGTATAATTTAACAATTAAAAAAAAAACGAGGTGTAACAATAAAATACTTTAGCAATATTTTTGGGTAATAAACAAATATAACTGATGGTGATCGTAGAATATCGTTGTAATCGTTGAAAATATACAGGATATTCCTTAAAGAAAACTAAGCAAAAATTGTGTGACGCGCGACCCTCACCTTTGAGATTGCAGCGCGTATTCAGAATTTTTTATTTATGTAAATAATTAAAGTTACGTTAAATATTGTGACTACATACTAGCAAAACCCCCAAAATTGATACCCATGTCGACATTTCATCATAACAGTACATCCGCCATTTTAAATTAAAAATCGAAGATTTTATAATCCCTACCCCCAATATGGATAAAGATCTTTTTATAAAAAAACAATACCCGCAGTATTTGGATCAAAGGATGAATCATTCGTAATAACTATCCTAAAATTATCCAAATTTGATAGCCATGCCCACTTTTTATTTAAAAAATTAAAATATTCGTCGTTTTGAATGAAAAACTTGTGGGGTCGCCTTTTTTTGGCTCCAAATGTAATTTGTATGGAGTTTTCGGCTTCAGCACCTTCGAAAAACTTGAAAACGACACCGATGATGAAAATTTTGAAAATTTTCGTAACCACCATTTTTGATTTTGAATCAGATTCAGCACTCTTGTTTACCCCTACCGCAAGCTACATTAAAGAATTTCGTTCCAAAAATGGATGACACTTGCATAATTTAATTACCACGTTGAAAATATAACTTTTTATTGAATAATTATCCGCCATTTTGAATTCTTGAAAATGAATACATAGTCATAATTACCCTACCTCAATAATCCCAATAGAATTTGAGTTATTTATTTCTAAATCAAGTTCTGATAATAAGTTTGGTACTCATAGTTTTGGTCCGAAAAGTATCAACATTTTTCAACCACAGTATACAGCACGGCACTCACTTTATTATTATTTTGATCGTATTTATTTTGTACAAAAAAGCGATACGCCCGTGCTTCCTAGGGCGCGTCTGAGCGCGGAATGAGAAGCCGCGAGTTTAAAATGTATGAAGAAAGTTGAGAACGTTCTTTATTTTTCTCATAAATAAAAATGTTATGTATTTAATTACAAAATATTTAGGCAAAACGTAGAAGATTATACTAGCCACAATTTGTTGTCATTTTGAAGTTAAAATATGCAGTTGATCTCACTATACAGGTACCTTTCCAGACCCCATTATTTTTCATTTTCTTCGATTATTGCGGTGGGGAAAACGTATTTTTGTGAAAATATTGTATGGGACTATATAATTTTTATGGTACCATAATGGAGATGAATAAATTATCTTTAATTAAAGACCATAATTGACTTCGCAGTTGTGATTCCTCTTGATGTAATTGGTACTGGAAAACCACCGATATTTGTAGAAAAATGTTATAGCGTCCTTAATGTGATTCGCATATGTAAATTTATTTAATAAGTAAATTAAGTACTGGTAACAGTAAAAATAATAAAGTAAACCATCATATTTATGAATTAATTCTAGGCGCCTATCCTTTTGTAACTATCATTTTAAAACATCGTCTTAAAAAGGTGGTGTGTGTCTTAATTCGACCAATAATTCTTTTTCTGTAGAAAGCATGGAAAGATGTGTAGTCGTTGTTGATTTTGTGTTTCTTAAATACGTGTGAATACGTCTTTACGATGAAAATTAATTTTTAAATTTCGTTCTGTCGATGCGCTGCTTGCTGGGATAGTAATAACGTTTTACGTTCTTCGTAATATTTGTCTCAGTAATTTATTTATCTTTAAGCAAGCCGCGGAAGATAAATTCTGTAAATCTGCAAATCCCGAACAATTCCACACTGTACTCGAACTACTAAACAACAAGCAAGGAAAACAAAATAATTTAACTGTGTGTACACAACCGCACAGCCAGTTGTATGTTTTATAATTATTACTATGAAATTTACGAGTTGTATTACATTTTTCCTGGATTAATTCTCGTAACTCAGGTACACATGTCCCTTTAGATACAATTTGAACCTTTTCATTAAACGGCAATTGCGAAAACTTACTATTTATAACCTTTTTAGCAAACACATTTTCAACACAAACCTCACAATCGAACAACATTTTAAATTAAAAAAAAAACAAAAAGCAATTGTAAAATCAATTCAATAAACTATAATAATTGAAGTTAGCAACAAATGGACCTAAATATTTACGTTTCAAAATGAATTAATCATAAGAAAAAAGTAAAACAGCGCGCTTCACATGAAAGGAAACAATATGGACTCAATAGAAATGAACAATTTCTAAATTTTGATAAGTAAAAAGATGACAAACAAAATTTCATCATTGTCAACCGGAATTTTCCTTTGATTTTCATATTCAACTTCAGATTTTCGCACGCAAAATACTCCTGGCGCGTCATTAGTGTCGCGGTGACGCGTGTCCGTGACCTGCCACAGGAGTTCGCTTTGTTAACGCGCCGTTGTGTGCAATTCACAGACACGAAAATGTAGACGAATTTATCACTACATGCGTACAGAATTATATACAGTTCCGCTCGCTGTCTTGCGCCGCGATCTGTTAAGAACGTGTTGCTGTAGTTAATTAATAGTACGGTTTGAACGTTGCTATTATTTCACGTTAGGAGTTTGAACTTTTTGAATAATTTTATTACTTACTATAATTTTTTATTCTTGAAATATAAGTAACTGGTCTAGATCTATGTCTACTAGGTCTTGGGTCTGCAGTGTCTTTATGCCTGTATAGACCGCACGTCGCTGTATTTGGGGTTACATTCATTAAAAAAAGTCTGCTGCTTAAAATGAATAACATAGCGTAAATTTTTGGAGTGGATTGCTTACGAGCCTGCCCTTGTGTCCGCAGGCCGACTTCGTGGTGCTGCGCGACTACGCGCGGCAGCAGCGCGTGCTGACGTGGCAGGGCGAGCGCGCGCGCACCATGGTGGTGACGCGCCAGGGACACGACGACGTCAAGCGGTTCTGGAAGCGCTACTCCAAGAGCTCGTAGTACTGACCTTACTGTGCCGGGGATATAACTGCACATGTACAAATACCACTAAGCAGGCACTACCGGTCTGAAGAAGTGATTGAATCTGATGGCACATCTCATGAAAGCTACCGTGTTTCATGTGAAGTGTGATGTATGTGATGAGAAGTATTTCAGTAATGATCAATATCATCAACTAATACTTCCCACCATTTTAATATAGATTGGTTATCTCAATTTGTTTTTTTAACGCAAAGGAAGATACTGGAATCTTCCACGTACTGATTAAGTGATAAATGAAAAATGGGGCTGAACTTCGGATTGTCTGGCGTCGAGTTGGGACTCCATATTTTGTTTTAAGTAAAGATCTATTATTAGAACCCTCCACGTAAAATTTTAAGTTGCGCAATTAAATGGAAACAAAAAAATCGTATAAATTTAGCAATATTTTGTCACTTTGACATTTTGTCTTTTGTCGAGCGTTGCTACTTCCCTTCGTTTTATCAACCCCACACCTCTTCCGGCCTTAAAATCGATGTCGATACAAAAAATTGGAAAGTTAGGTTTGAATATAAAAAATATATTTCTTAAAGGGAGGGTTGCGCAACTTTTCCTTCAAAGGGGGGGGGGCACTACACCTCCCCCCTTCCCCTTAAATCGATGGCAGGTAATCCGAAGTCCTACGAATAATGGCTTAAATGCTTTACGCCAGGTAATGTAATAGAAAATATACTGTGATCTGCGAGCGGTTCAAAAATTATATTTTTTTTAGCGACCATGTTATCTTATGTATGTAAGCGCAAAACGTGTTTTGTTATCAGCGCTGTGCGTGTTGTATTGTAAATAAAACTTATTTTTATATGAAACTCTTGTTTTAATAATGCATCGAAGTTGGAAGAGTAATGAAAAGCTTGTCTACTTAATTTACAAGTTTATTCTATAAACAAACATCCACAGCATAATACTTCTTTAACAATTCATACATTAATAACTATTTTTAACAGTCATTTTTAGGTATAGACACCGTGTTAACATCTCTAAAGTTATAACTAGTGTGTGTACTAGGTAAACTATCGAAAGTGGAAAAAAATCGCGACAAAAAGAATATTTGAGTAAACTATAACATAATTTTAAAATGATTCCCTTCGCGTTGATAATAATATACTTAAAAGTACACAGGACTCTGCAGGAATGATCTTATTTGCTACATAAATATTCACATATAATTTACCAGTAAAAAACTTGTTAATATTGTCCAGAATGTACTTTATTTGCACTTATATTTAACACACAAATCCATTCATTTCATGTCTTATACCACTGACACTAAAGTCCAAAATGCAACAAGCACACTGGTTTATAGCTGTTGCATTTTAACCCTTATATCTGCACAATAAGGCTTAAACTAGGTTGTAATAGAGCAGCCACAGGGAGCCCTAGTGAGCGCCTCCGCGGCATGCGGGAGCGTCGTGTGTGTGTCAGGCGGAGGGCTGCGGGGGAGGCTTGACGGGCGCGAGGGCGGCGTACAGCTTGCTGACGGCCGACTGGACCACTCGCTCTAAGGACTCGTCTTCTGGACATTTCACTTCCTGCAAATTTAGAGTAGTTTTATTTATTTGCTGTTTTCGTTTGTCAAATATGATTCGGACTATATTAAACAGCATCCTAAGAGAAGTGTTACATAATTTACGTAAATTGTGTGACAGAGAAGTAAATTATGTAACTATCACGCAATTTATCTAAGGTGAGCACGACCACTGTGATAGGCTTGAGTCACGCATTTTATCACGGTTTTCGTTCCCAAACTGTGATAAAAATGAGTGAATCAAGCCTACAACAGTAGGCCGTGCTCGCTCCGCTGATGTGCACTAGGTTGATAAATGTTATTAGATTAGTTTTTCAGAACTCGTATTTTTTTTAAATAAATGTTTGGAAACTAAATTTCGAACGCAGAGTGATTTGTCAAGCTATTGTGTACGGAACCGTACATTACAGACTTACGCGCCGTGCATTCTGCACAAACAGAACCAGAACCTATTATTGCAAATAAAAGGTAAAAATATATTTCAATAAATCAGTGTTTAACGAAGATTCACGGTGGTCGGATTTATTTCATCATCCCAATAGAATCGCCCCGTTATTATATCACTAAGTAAGTGTAGGAAACCCCTAAATTTATTTTTGGTCCTTCGAGCCGAATCAAATTAATATTTCATCCTAAAATCACTTTTCTTTCTTCTACGTGCGTATGTCAATAAAGACTACAATCCTCTGAGCTACTGACCGTATTGAAAAGTGATATCACTGCTCGTTTGTGAGAACATCGCAAAATCACCCTTTTTTCTTCTACCTACATAAGACAAAAAGGATTGAAATCTTCTGAGCTACTGACCATGTTGAGCAGATCAATGTCAGCCTTCTTATCATCCACGGTAACATATAACTTCTCTCCCTTGAACATCTTGGGCACCGCGTTTTCACCGAACATCTCTTGTAGCATTTCTATGACGCACTCCTGGAAATTACAAGGATGTTATTAGCATAGGGTTAACGTTTGAGTATAAGCCATCTTGCACGCCACGTAGTTTTCAGATTTACCAAGTCTAGCAACATTGCGACGTCGTGACATGATGTACTGACATTTATAGATGGCTGGAGACCAAAAACAGATAAAGGTTTGTAATACTAAGTTGGTCCATGATAGAATCGTCATTTCGTAGATTTAGCACTTAAATCCCTGCAACGGCATTCGACATCGATAAAGGATAGATTCTCTTTAAAACAGACATATGAAAACTAAAATATACCCAATATCACATAGGTTCATATAGTTACGATCTCAAAGACACCTTAGCGTGATCTAATCGTGCTGCGAAATGGCAGGTGACTTCGATATTTTTCCTATCTTTCCTAATAAAATACACAAAGGTACTTAATTGTCTACTGTTAACACGCAAAATGGCTATTGTACTGACTGGCGCGGAATTACTTTGGGTTTCCGGTGTTGCGACGTCGGATCACAGTAGTGAAAAGTGTTATTCCAGGTCCAGTTTGGGGGGGGTACATGTGACGTTACCTTGAAGTGCATGCGGTCCAGTTTGTGGGAGGTACATGTGACGTTACAATGAAGTGCATGCGGTCCAGTTTGTGGGAGGTACATGTGACGTTACAATGAAGTGCATGCGGTCCAGTTTGTGGGAGGTACATGTGACGTTACCTTGAAGTGCATGCGGTCCAGTTTGTGGGAGGTACATGTGACGTTACCTTGAAGTGCATGCGGTCCAGTTTGTGGGAGGTACATGTGACGTTACCTTGAAGTGCATACGGTCCAGTTTGTGGGAGGTACATGTGACGTTACCTTGAAGTGCATGCGGTCCAGTTTGTGGGAGGTACATGTGACGTTACCTTGAAGTGCATGCGGTCCAGTTTGTGGGAGGTACATGTGACGTTACCTTGAAGTGCATGCGGTCCAGTTTGTGGAAGGTACATGTGACGTTACCTTGAAGTGCATGCGGTCCAGTTTGTGGGAGGTACATGTGACGTTACCTTGAAGTGCATGCGGTCCAGTTTGTGGGAGGTACATGTGACGTTACGTTGAAGTGCATGCGGTCCAGTTTGTGGGAGGTACATGTGACGTTACCTTGAAGTGCATGCGGTCCAGTTTGTGGAAGGTACATGTGACGTTACCTTGAAGTGCATGCGGTCCAGTTTGTGGGAGGTACATGTGACGTTACCTTGAAGTGCATGCGGTCCAGTTTGTGGAAGGTACATGTGACGTTACCTTGAAGTGCATGCGGTCCAGTTTGTGGGAGGTACATGTGACGTTACCTTGAAGTGCATGCGGTCCAGTTTGTGGAAGGTACATGTGACGTTACCTTGAAGTGCATGCGGTCCAGTTTGTGGGAGGTACATGTGACGTTACCTTGAAGTGCATGCGGTCCAGTTTGTGGAAGGTACATGTGACGTTACCTTGAAGTGCATGCGGTCCAGTTTGTGGGAGGTACATGTGACGTTACCTTGAAGTGCATGCGGTCCAGTTTGTGGAAGGTACATGTGACGTTACCTTGAAGTGCATGCGGTCCAGTTTGTGGGAGGTACATGTGACGTTACCTTGAAGTGCATGCGGTCCAGTTTGTGGAAGGTACATGTGACGTTACCTTGAAGTGCATGCGGTCCAGTTTGTGGGAGGTTCATGTGACGTTACCTTGAAGTGCATGCGGTCCAGTTTGGGCGCGAGCGGCAGGTGGCGCGGCGCGGTGAGCGCGGAGGCGGACAGGATGCCCGCCACCAGCGCGTCCGCGTACATGTCCGACACGGGCTGCGCCGCCCACTGCGGACCGGACAACAACACATTCATCATCAGCAACACAGAACCTGTCAGGCTCGCGAGATTTGTTCGAAAGAGTTACCGTGGCCCTGGCATGTAGGCAACTGAAGGACCACGGTTGGGTTTTAGTCAGTAAAAGTCTGACACGCCCTCCAGCTTCACCCAGAGCGGGAGACGTCATTTGTAGATTTCCCACCCGCAAAAAAAAAAGGAACAGAACAACATATTTTACGCAGTTGAACGATATAGCTACAGCTAGATTACCATACTTTGCTTATTTCCACAATATTTATGACTTATGGCGCTCTGCTGTGTGGTTCGGCAGCCAACGTAGATTCAGTTTTCATTTTACAAAGGAGGACAATCCGCGTAAGCTATAAAATGTGGCTTCGCGAATCTCTTAGAAACAAATTTACAGATATTGATATACTGACTCTACCCTCTCTTTATATCTTTGAATGTACGCCAACGAATAATCCGATCATCAAAACATTATTTAAACGCTTTTTCCGGATTCGAGTTCAGTTCTCGCCGCGAATTCTCCTTTATGACTTCTACCGAATGAAAACGGGTGCCATGAAGTGGTAATTTGAATTTAAGAAAAAGAAAGAAGTCGACTGGAGCCATATCTGGTGAATAAAGTGAGAGCTCGACGGTATTTGTTGAGTTTTTGGTCAAAAACTCGTTCACAATGATGGCCTTGTGCGTAAGCGTAATAGGTTGGGGAAAAAGTTTCTTCGCATTTTTTAAGAAAATTCAAAACATTTTTTAATAAAGTTTATTTACATTTAACTAAAGTATGTAGGTACCATTTTGTTCGATAACTTTTTGCCATTTTGTAGGTAGGGACATGATCCCATTGCTATAGAAATTTTGGGACTTCTGGTCAAAATACCGCGACAAGTGGTTTTGGCAGTCCTCTCGTGATGTTAAACTGACACTGCCTAAAGAATTCTGAAGAGACCGAAACAGGTGGAAATCTGAAGGTGCAAGGTCAGGACTATACGGCGGATGCATAAACACCTCCCAGCCAAACTCTCTTAATTTTTGTTGGGTGGCTAAAGATGTGTGAGGTCTAGTCTAGCGTTATCATGATGAAAAACCACACCCCTTCTGTTGATTAATTCCGGCCGCTTTCTCTCAACTTCTTGCTTTAATCTCATCAGTTGTTCGCAGTAGAGTTCAGAATCGATGGTCCTGCCTGGTGGTAACAGCTCATAATGAATAATGCCCTTCCAATCCCACCACACACACAGCATCACCTTGTTGCGAGTTAACCCGGGTTTCGCCACAATCTGTGAAGCCTGACCGGCCTTTGACCACGACCTTTTTCGCACGTTCTTGTCATACGTGATCCACTTTTCATCACCAGTTATCAGCTTCTTCAAAAATGGTTCGGTTTCATTACGTCGTAATAAAGAATCACAAATGAGTACACGGTTCATTAGGTTTCTTTCAGTGAGCTCGTGAGGTACCCAAATGTCGAGCTTTTTTGTGTACCCAGTTTTTTTCAAATGCGCCAAAACTATTTTGTGGTCAATTTCCAGTTCTTCAGCTACGTCGTAACTACTGGTATGCCGATCTTGCTCCACTTTTTCAAAAATGGCATCCATTTTATCCGTAATAGGGCGACCAGAGCGACGTGCATCTTTGACATCAAAATTTCCGGATTGAAAACGCTTAAACGAAATTTGTGCTACTCTCACAGACACTACACTAGGTCCATAAACATCGCAATTTTTTTTCGCGGCTTGCGTTGCATTTTTGCCTTTTTTGTAGTAAAATTTTAAAATGTATCGAATTTCTTCATTAGATTCACTCATCTTGACGGTACGAAAAACAAATGAAAATCACACATTTTCCTAATTTGAATTTGGAATTATGTTCTTTAAAATTTAAACTTTCAATGATACCAAAACCAGCCAGATACAAACAGTATAGCCAAAGAGATTTTATTACAAGTTCATACATACTATAATGCGAAAAGACTTTTTCCCCAACCTAATATTATCGTGGTGCAAAATCCAAGAATTTTCGTCCACAAATCTGGCCTTCTTCGTCTAATTTGCTATCTTAAACACCGCATAACGCTCAATATTTTTTATTTACCGCTTGACCTTTCCGGCAAGAATTCACAACACCGGGATAGTCAAAGAAAACAGTCAATATGACTTTGACTTTTGATCGACTTTGGCGTGATTTTTTCGGTTTCGGTTCATTTGGATGCCGCCACTCCGAAGCTTGTTGACTAGTTTACATGTCAAATACGTAAACCCACGTCTCATCACCAGTAACAATGCGTTTCATGAGTGTTGGCTCGGAAATGACTCGTTGTAGCATGTCCTAAGCGACTCTTATGCGATTAAGTTTTTGGAGAAAATTCAGGTCTTTTAGGACTATCCGAGCGGTAACATGTTTCATACCCAAGTGATTATTTAAAACACGGAATAAAGAAAACTAGAGGAAGTGCCCCTCAGATATCGCGCGCGTGTCAACATTTAGCGCAGATGCGCAGCATTTAGCTTATTAGCCGTCAGATACTTGTCGCGATTGGTTGTCGCAGAAATACGCGAAATATTACAAATTATGTCTTGTTGTGCGGTTTTGACCTGCAAAAACGAAAGCAGAAAAAAAAATGTATCTTGTGGAGGTGTATCTTATCATCAGTAAGCACTAAACTTTGTTAATTTTTAATATAATTGATTTTAATTGCAATACCACATGTTATGACTTCAATGCAAACTATAAACAACCTTATATTCATTGACACAAAGTCTTAATGCACGTAGTCGTCATCTGGAAAATCATAACCAAAATTCTAGTAACTTCGACGCTACTCGATTAGGGATGGGACACATCCGTAAAGTAGGTCGGTATCGATAATTTTGTCTGATTTTAGTAAGGAATCAATAGCTCACATGGCTGGTTATATAATAAGACAGTTGATTAAAAAAAAATAAGTGTGATATTTGCGTTAGTGCTTTAGTAACAGAAAAAAAAACAATCATTACATAGATTTATTATAGCTAAGGATAGAGGAGGATTATTATACCCATCAGAATCTGTGATTAAGATATGTCAGATGTCCGAAATATTTTTAAAAGACGGTCACATATTCAATAAAGATTATATCATGGCTAAAATAATGCGGCAGTTTATTGGGTCATCGATATTCCAAAACATAAGCTATCATCAATTAGGGGAATTTCTTACGTCTAATCATATTACTGACTTAATGAAAGCTATCACGGCAAAATATATTAATATACGATTTCATCACCTATTAAAATTAAACATAAAATTATCAAAACGGTAATTAAATAAATATGTATTATTTCAAGGTCAGTAAATATTTTTAGTACTATCTGTTATCATTTCATTTATCGTTAGCTTCTGTCAGCGGTTTCGCCCGCGTACCTGATTTTATGAAAATAACATTACCCCCCTATATACAAACATACAAATACCTCTTTAACATTGATATTTTAACGATAATCAACCTTTTCCGTTATTAAACATTTGTATGATGTTAACAAATTATTACATTGCTCACCCGAATAAATTACGTAACGTCAATATTAAAATATCGATATATGTCTACATCTCTAAATTTTTTTTTTGGTACTTACTAAAAGCGATTACAAGTGCATGTGAATATGACATCTATTTCAAAGGTGCTAGCGTTCTGAATCGAATGAATTGGTTACAGCGCCATCTAGCATTGAGTTGCTGAACTCGTTGTAAATTTGTCAATCTAAAGTTTTTAAACGAAAAACGTCTTTATTGTGTGTGTCATGTCAAATAATAACAACTTTCATGCGTTGTAATACGACTTAATTTTTGAAAGCAATACGAAGATGATTTGTAAAAGTTGCGTGTGTAATTTGTAGCCTATCATATCACTGTTTTTTATGTGTGTAATGGACAATTTGATATGCAAATGTATGAGTTTGGCGACACTGGTTCCCGTGCTTAGCCAGTGTAGGGGCACTTCTCTGTATTCTTTGTTCTGTGATTTAAAATGCTACAGATCGAATCGTGACACAAAAATTTCGGCGGCTATCTCTCTCAAACTTGATTGAGGATTTTCAGTCACAATTTCCTTCACTTTTGCGATGTTAGCTTCAGTTGCAGACGTTGATGGCCTACCAGAGCGAGGCAAATCTTCCATTCCATCTCGACCACTTTTAAACGTTTTGTACCACTCACAAGCAAGTATTTTTTCGTTTCGAAAGTGGATTCACCGTAAGGGTTCTGTAACATTTTCAGTGATTCCGAAATTTCATTGACGATGCTAAATTTAAGACTAACTCTTTGTTAAATGTTTTTGTCCATTATGAAATTCGCAATACGCACTAGATATGATATAAATAAAAACAGCACTTTATTTAATCTAAATAACAGATATAACTCAAACCCCGCGCCAAAACGGAAAACAGTTGTGCCAATCCAAAAAAAAAATTGGAACCAGAAACAATTCATCCATTCCCGGAACTTTTTTGACTGAATTTATATGCCACTCAATGATGTTCTATCATACAATGTTCGAGCATCATCATCATCATTTCAGCCGAAAGACGTCCACTGCTGGACATAGTCCTCCCCCAAGCTCCGCCACTTCAACCTGTTCTGTGCTTCTCGCATCATGTTCGAGCATGGCAACCAGAATTCGATTTGATTTAGGGAAGTTTTTAACCAGTGCGCAAATTTTAACAAATTAAACAAACGAGTTATATTAAACATGCAATTTTTATTTTGATATATCTTATCTTATCTATTTTTCCTTGATACTTTCATGGGCGTAGGACCATAAAATGCAGAAAATAAATCATTATGATCAATTAAATTAATATTACAGTAAATCAAAAATTACCTATTCGTTAAAAAAAAAAATATTAAAATGAATTGCCCTACATATCACGAACTCACGAATCACTGTATTTTAGAATAGAATAGCATTTATTTGCAAATATGGGTTATACATAAGTAGGTATTAATAGGTTTTCATCAGAGTTCTGCCATATTTCACCATTCGGCATGCAAACATTTACATTATATAAAATTTAAATTGTTATTGGAACATTAAATTAGTTAATTCTCATTAAATAAAATTATAAAAAATCATTTTTTTTTACAAATTATTAAAATTCAATTTAATTGTTCAAAATGTGTAGTCCTTCTTTTTCTGGGATGTATTTAGCAGCTTCCATACCGCGTGCTGGATCACAACCAAGCGACGTGCCGGTTCGTGGAAATTGAATGTCGCTCAAAGAAATCAAAACTAGTTTCTTCTACTTCGACCGCCAGTTGAGATCTGCCAGATCCTTGTGCATGACTCAGGGTCCTGAATGGCCCATGATCGAGTAGCTTGAGTGGCTGCTAAAATGGACCTTCCATTAGGGACGGAGGGGTTACGGATGTCATGAGCCCGCATACGATATCTGCTCTCCTTCGCATACATCCTGCGAGCTGCTCGAAAATGTTCACCACTTAATAAGCACACTCGCACCATCTCCCGTAGGATGTATTCTTTATATTCTGAATTTTTGTTAAATCAATGTTACCAGGCAAATAATAGCGCATATGGGTTCCATTCGCCGCAAAAGCACTAGTTCCTACGAGAATACCCACACGGGGCACAGTTACTGTTATATATTTGTTGAAAATCATCCAAATGGGAGACTGTACCTAATTAATACTTTTGATCAGTTACCCCCTGTAGTGGACGCTAGTGACCACGGCTTGGAACAGGTACCAAAAGTACATGTTCTGTACCGGTTTTTGCTATTTCGGTAGCTGGATACCGGTTCTACATGGGTATTGGTACTCCGCCTAGCAAGTAACTGGACGGGAAATTCAAGTAGCCGGCGGGTATCAAAAATCTAATTTTTGTTTAAGGAACCTTGTACCGTTGGCAACTTTATTCTAATGCTATCCTTTTTACTAACTATATTTGTTTTCTCAGTCTAATTAACGGAAATATTTGTTTGGTACCGGTACCAATACTATGTCTAGTAGCTCCCCAAAATACCGGAGTATTTGAAGCGCTGCTAGTGAGTGATGTGACGTACCTCTAAGGTGATCATGTTGTTCTCGACGATAAGGTCGACACAGGAGTAGACCCTCCAGCGCGTCTCGCTGTGGAAGTCGATGGCTCCGGCGAGCTGCATGACGACGTGGCGCAGCAGCCCCACCGGCCCGCTGTAGTGGATCGACTGGCGCTGCGTCACCTCTGACTGACTTAGTTCCGTGTACTCTGCAAGTATAAACTTGCTGTTAAGTGCAGTTCCCACTGTGGCACGGCCGATATACGTAATAGATAAAATACACAACGTTAAACCATAAAAAAACATCACAGCACATTGGGAATGAACAATACGCAATTTAATTTTACTATTATCTCGAATGCAAAAAAAACAAACACGACGCACAAAAAGTCTGTCATATGCAAACCCTGAAGACATCTTTTGGTCAGTCCCATAAAATACTGTTTCCAAAGCTTATAGACAGTGCTATCAGACCAAAGAAAACACATTAAACCACTAGATATGGATCTTGAAAAGGTTTATAAATCTTGCTGACCCCACAAATGAATACTTACTGTTAAGATCTGAAGGCGCCAGTATGTGGTAGTTGAAGTTCCTCTTCACGAGGATGCCTTGTAGCGGAGTCCCGGGCTCTGGCGTCTCCATCGCTAATGATCCCATTACCTGATAGAATAAAAGTTTCTATTTAGACTGTATCCACAACATTGATTTATTAATTGTACTAATTTCGCTCTCACATAACTCTGTTTAAAGAATAACACCTTTCCATTTCTTCTCGTGGCTGCTGTAAGAGGCGACTTAGACACTTGCTAGGGAATGGGCAGCAGCGTTCTCTATGCATTTTACGAACATTCTGCGATCGCCAACGTGCGTGCCAAGCGTGGCGATTATGGCAAAGCCTCCCAAATTGGGGGAGGCCTAAGTCCAGCAGTGGACGTCTTACGGCTGAAATGATGATGGTCCTGCACATCGTACTTTGGTACCATGAAGTGCCGAAACCTTATTCTCTTACACGTGCTGGCAATAGAGTCCGATTAATAGATACCAAATTCGTACTTCTTCTTCGTTCACAGTAGCTGCGTGTTGCGCGGCGTGTGTATCTGCAGGCGGTAGTGCTACAGTTACCTTGGCAGTCTTGTCTCCGCGGAAGGTGAGGCACAGTAGCTGCGTGTTGCGCGGCGTGTGTATCTGCAGGCGGTAGTGCTACAGTTACCTTGGCAGTCTTGTCTCCGCGGAAGGTGAGACACAGTAGCTGCGTGTTGCGCGGCGTGTGTATCTGCAGGCGGTAGTGCTACAGTTACCTTGGCAGTCTTGTCTCCGCGGAAGGTGAGACACAGTAGCTGCGTGTTGCGCGGCGTGTGTATCTGCAGGCGGTAGTGCTACAGTTACCTTGGCAGTCTTGTCTCCGCGGAAGGTGAGGCACAGTAGCTGCGTGTTGCGCGGCGTGTGTATCTGCAGGCGGTAGTGCTACAGTTACCTTGGCAGTCTTGTCTCCGCGGAAGGTGAGGCACAGTAGCTGCGTGTTGCGCGGCGTGTGTATCTGCAGGCGGTAGTGCTACAGTTACCTTGGCAGTCTTGTCTCCGCGGAAGGTGAGGCACAGTAGCTGCGTGTTGCGCGGCGTGTGTATCTGCAGGCGGTAGTGCTACAGTTACCTTGGCAGTCTTGTCTCCGCGGAAGGTGAGACACAGTAGCTGCGTGTTGCGCGGCGTGTGTATCTGCAGGCGGTAGTGCTACAGTTACCTTGGCAGTCTTGTCTCCGCGGAAGGTGAGACACAGTAGCTGCGTGTTGCGCGGCGTGTGTATCTGCAGGCGGTAGTGCTACAGTTACCTTGGCAGTCTTGTCTCCGCGGAAGGTGAGGCACAGTAGCTGCGTGTTGCGCGGCGTGTGTATCTGCAGGCGGTAGTGCTACAGTTACCTTGGCAGTCTTGTCTCCGCGGAAGGTGAGACACAGTAGCTGCGTGTTGCGCGGCGTGTGTATCTGCAGGCGGTAGTGCTACAGTTACCTTGGCAGTCTTGTCTCCGCGGAAGGTGAGACACAGTAGCTGCGTGTTGCGCGGCGTGTGTATCTGCAGGCGGTAGTGCTACAGTTACCTTGGCAGTCTTGTCTCCGCGGAAGGTGAGACACAGTAGCTGCGTGTTGCGCGGCGTGTGTATCTGCAGGCGGTAGTGCTACAGTTACCTTGGCAGTCTTGTCTCCGCGGAAGGTGAGGCACAGTAGCTGCGTGTTGCGCGGCGTGTGTATCTGCAGTCGGCCGCGATGCTCTCGCTGTAGCGCCGCCTTCAGGCGGGACATCTCGTTCTGTTCGCCGTGCACTAACACCTGCACACGGAAGGCACAACCATTACAGCAGGCGCTTAATTAAAATGTAAATATAGTTGAAAGCTCTTAACAATACGGGAAATGCTCCTCAAGTGTTCGACTGAGTCACTGATTCAAAAAAATTGCTTACACAAAACAAAACATGCCTTACTAAGCTTTTCAAGCTAGTAGTATTACTAATACTTGAACACAAGGGCCACAAAGGCGATATTCAATGTGGATGAACTTTTCACCGTAATTAAGCTACCGTAGTTACCACGTTCGCAAGAAAGACTTGTAAGGCATAGTCATATTCATATCTTTATTTGCATTCTATAATGTTAAAAGTTCTTTCCGTTTTAGTCCGAATGTTGACTATTCCACATTAAAATCCCTGTTCCCAATTGATGTTATTTTCAGCTAAGCAAATATCAACTTTAATCTTTTCATTAACTTGATTTAAAAATTAATTAATTGCGAACGCCTTGTCACAAGTTTTTATTATTTTTAACCGACTTGAAAAAAAAGTAGGAGGCTCTCAATTCGACTATTTTTTTTTTTTTCTAATGTTTATTACCTAATAACTTTCGACTGGGTGAACTACTTTTGATGTTTCTTTTTTTATTTGAAAGCCAGTTCCAGTCGCAAAAAAACTTAAATACAGATACTAAGACACCGACGCGTCGCGTCGCACAGTGGGCCCATACTGAAAATTAGTGGACTTAGGCAACAAAGTTACCATATCGATGCGATTTTTTTTATATGACGTGTTGTAATATTCCTGACAACTTTTATTCTTATAAAATTTCTTCTAACTTGATAGTTTGTCTTGAAAAAAATTTATTTGATTTTTTTGTATGGAGCGAATCACGTTTAATTTTTTTTTCTTCAAATGTTGGGTGTGTGGCGTGAGTATATGATAGCTAGGGTCATTCTCTATCCACGAAAATAAAATCAGCGCCGGCCATCTGCGGCAGCGCGAGTAATCATTCGGTAAAAAAAAAAAAAAATTTGGAAGAATTTTTTTGTCATTTAAAATAAATTCAAAGCATATTTTTTGTCTCATTTGGCTGTTTTCACCTTCTTTTTAGTTAAATAAATAGTTTTAATAGCGCATACGTACTTAGAACTAGTAATTCTGGTAGAGATTTAGTTATTATTGCATGTTATCGGTACAAACGAGTCATCAATCACAATGCAGGTGCTCTGCATTGTGATTGATGACTCATTTGTTTGTGCGCGCATAACTAATGAGTCATCGAAAAATGCTCGTCTCTGATTGGCTGTGTTATTTTTTAACTGCTTTTATTATTTTCTATTGTTGAATAAATATATCGTAATGTTTCAGGTTATACTAATTTTGTTAATGATAGGTGAAATAATTTAAATTTGTACGGGCAAGTCGTTGATAATTATCTACATAATCAACTGTATGTATATTATTATAGTATAAGTTATCGTACGTATGATCAATATGAAACTGTGAAGTAATTGTAGCCCTGAAAAGGGCTGTTTGTCATATTCCTAACCCTGATGGGCTTTTGTGGGAATAATTTAGAGCCGGATCACATTATTTCTTGTTCCAGAAGTGCTAGTGGGTCCGGCAAATTTTCGGACTCTGCTATGAGGCATTCTTCTTCCTCCATAATTTCACTGTCACAGGGAGGCTCAGTAGTCTGTAACAACTGAGTTGCTTCAGGCAACAACTCATTATGAACCTGTTTCATTATTTTAGGCCTTATGTAGGATATGTGGGGATCAGAGCTTATTAGAAGTCCATGGAGGATGTCTTAGTTTGTTGCTATTCTCCCCGTTTTCCGAGTGTGCCTCTCCCTGACGTTTCTGAAGTCCTTATTACGGGCTTCCGAAGCTTCTTCAGATAAGGTACCTAAAACGAATAAGTACATACATTTTAATTTCAAAACGCAATCGAGTCAAATAATACATCAAACTATATTTATTTTTTACTTACCGATTGGCAAAACACCAAAGTGGTTACAGATGTCTGCACCGTGCATTAGAAGTTTATGTACACTAACTGGCATGTAGTACCACGAATAGTGTTGCACGTACACATCAGCTGTTTCTCTACAGTATCTTCTAAATTTTTCACAGTCAATGTTTTTGCCTGATGATATGGCTTGTAGAATAACGGAAAATCTGAAAATCAGATTTTCGTCAATTCCCGTTATTCTGGAAGATCTTTTGTAATCTTGGAAAAAGCGCCTCGCTGTATTCCCGTCGTTTGTAGTTCCAAAACCCTAAAATGGGAAAACAATACTGTAATATACAATACATAGAGATATAATTCACAAACAACATAAAGAGAGCGAAAATTAAATACATACCTGTTTGACTATATCAATCAGCATTCCAGTTTGCTCACGAAACTCTTGCTGTGTGGTATTTTTTTTAGCTTGTTTCAAAGCCTTATGTTCGCCGCGAGCAGTCCATCGTTGAAAATCCAGATTATAAGATATAAATGGAGAAGACATTCCATACACCGAATCTTCATATGCAGTGAAGAAATTCCTTGTTTGTAAATTTCTTCACGAAGTGGTTTAGAAGTCAAAGCGTCTAAATTATTCATTTCACTCGGTTTTGCCAAGCAAATGGGACACGTTGCATATGATGGTACTCCAGCAATAATATTGGCCACTTTTCCATCAATCATGGTCATATGAAATTCATGTGATACAATAATATTTCCACACTGTGTAGATATTCGTTCATCAGTTTGTTTTTTCATCTCAGACTCTTCAGACTTTATAAAGTCAGCTGTCTCCGAAGTGAAAGTGAACTTCACTGGTCGACAGTACAGAGTTGAGCAAGGTGTGGGGTTCTCCCAAACTAGATTTTCATTCCCAGATGATGGCCTAGTAGACACTAGCCGAAGAGGGACGATGCTTATCATGACTACTGATGAATTATCGAACTCTGTAGCTGTGTTTGACGTTTTCTGTTTATAGTTACTCTGCGACGAAGAACCATCAAGTCCCCATTTCCAGGTCAACTTGAGTTCTTCATTTTGAGACCTATCAAAAGTATTTATATCAAGTAATATCCTCTCCACAGTGTGGTCCAATAGCGCTTGCAATTTAATGTGAGCTCCGTTTTCGGTAATCTCCATACTCTCTTGTGGTGGGTAACATCTTTTCTTGGCATTTACAAGCTTTAGATAAGATGGAAAGGCAGCACAGTTTTCTTCTTTCAGAAATTGTCGAAGAGCTAAGTACTTCCATTTCGAGAGCGCAACTGATGTATAAAGAGCTAAACACTTATCTTCAGAGACAGTACTTAAGCTCTGCTTTTTGAATATTCTCTCTTCTACTTCGGATAGCGCATCTGGATTACTGGAAAGGTATTCGACCACTTTTGCCAGATTCGTTTTGCCGTTGTCTTTCAATTTTGTTATGTACCAGTGCTGCAACTCTTCCTCGGAATTTTCTTCTACTATGGAAGTAGAACGTCTTTTCTTTTGCTTATTACTTAACTCTTCGAACGGTTTTCTGTGCTCCTTCTCTGTAGATGTTCCCGCTTCCGCAGTACATACTGCAAGAGTAGGAACATGGCAATCTATATCCACAAGCTCAGATAAGGCTGCGTCAGAAAAGCCCATCACACTTCTCAGATCAACACTGTCACAAACAGGCCAGTTGATGTTTTTTTCCAACCACTTGCGATTAATTACACGATTCATAAAAGTTTTTTGATTTCTACTTGACTCTATCCACTTTTTATTTAAATTTACACAAAAAAGTCGACAGAACTCCTTGATTCGGTTCTTGTCTTCTTCAGAAACTTCGGTAGTCAAGACAGAAATGATACTTTCATACAGAAACATATGATTTTTCAGATCACCGCCACTTCTTAATTTCACAAAAAGATCTAGGTTGGTACAAAATCCAGCCATAGTTCTAATGTAAATATAAAAATACAAGTATTTCACTGTGTTCACAAACAAGCGACAAGAGCGAAACTAGATGGACTTAATGAATGTCTTTATATTTATAGTTAGTGTTAATTACTCAAGTAGTGGACATAACAGTGAGTGAAAATTATTCAGCCAATCAGAGACGAGCATTTTTCGATGACTCATTAGTTATGCGCTTAGCCGAGTGCACAAACAAATGAGTCATCAATCACAATGCAGGTGCTACCGATAACATGCAATAATAACTAAATCTCTACCAGAATTACTAGTTATAAGTACGTATGCGCTATTAAAACTATTTATTTAACTAAAAAGAAGGTGAAAACAGCCAAATGAGACAAAAAATATGCTTTGAATTTATTTTAAATGACAAAAAAAATCTTCCAAATCATTTTTTTTTTTTTACCGAATGATTACTCGCGCTGCCGCAGATGGCCGGCGCTGATTTTTTTTTCATGGATAGAGAATGACCCTAGCTATCATATACTCACGCCACACACTCAACATATTAGTACAATTGAAGAAAAAAAATTAAACGTGATTCGCTCCATACATAAAAATCTAATTAATTTTTTTCAAGACAAACTATCAACTTTAGAAGAAATTGTATAAGAATAAAAGTTGTCAGGAATAATATAACACGTCATATAAAAAAAAATCGCATCGATATAGGAACTTTGTTGCCTAAGTCCACTAATTTTCAGTATGGGCCCACTGTGCGTCGTTTTAAGTTTTTTTTTTAATTTTGTTTTTTTTTTTTTGTTCGTCGCGACGACGTCCGAAATTAAAGTTATTTTTTTACTTTGTAATGTTTTTATGGAAGATTTTTATTTTTTGTCAAAAAGTTTTTTTATTATACTCCATTTGTTTAGGTAGTTAACTAAATGTAAACAATCTTAACATGTCTTTTATCTAAAAAACTGTCTAAAAATTGAATCTAAAAATGCTTACAATTAGGTATTTACTTAAACCGATGTTAGGTAAGTAACTTAATTTAAATAATATTTGTTGGTCTTTTATACGATTTATTTTATATAAAAAGACATATCAAGATTGTTTACCTTTAGTTAACTACCTAAACAAATGGAGTATAGTAATCGTCTATTTCTGAGATTACTGATTAACTTGTAATTGGCGACTGTCGACGCTATTATTACAGTAAATAACCTAAGTTATATGATATTCAGAAAATGCTGATAAACCTTTACCAAAGCAACTCGATTTACCGACAAACCTTCCGGTGTAAATTCTATGAACGATGGTTAAAACCGCATCAAAAGCCGATGCGTAGTTTAGAAGAACACTGCGGTCATACAGATACTTAAAAAGTGACTTTAAAATATATTAGTAACTAAATAAAAAGACAGGATACATACCACATGCGGCGGCTTGAGAATATTTATAAACTCGGAGGTCTGTTGATAGTCTGTGTGTGCTGAGAACGAGATGTAGTCCACCGACATCTTGAGAGGCAGCTTCTGGCCCGACATGGACGTGATCTCCTCCGGCTCCGACAGGATCGTCTTAGCAAGCGTGCCTTCTACGCAGTAACCTGGGGAACGTGGATTGATTGATTAACCAGATGGAAGAGGTTTCTAGTAGTATACAATATGTAACATAATTAACGCAACACTTCATACATCTCCATTAGAGTATTCAGTTTAAAGCATATTACAATGACCAAAACTGAACTCTTTTAAAGAAAATGTTGTTGACTCTACCATTATTTTTTGCATTTAAAATTGAGTCTTATTGCTTTGACATAAGATTAAATTTTCTTTAGCTGAATCGGCCGTCAATAGGTAAGTCAAAGTATATAAAAAAGCAATATTGAAAGTTATTGAAATGGATTAGAAAGAAGAAGAAACTCAGTTATTAACTATTTTCAGGATTTACGTTTATATTGTTACACCTAGTGGTTCTGGGAAGATCATTTGGCGGTTGAATGAAGAGGGCGCTGTTATTAAACATTTGTGTAAACACAAGTAAATTGGGAAGAGATCATAGAGAATAATGATGGTTATCTAAGAAGTACTTTTTTGTTTATTGATTTTGACTTACCAGCAATAATAACCCCGTTATTTGGGTCTGTGCACCACGACTCGAACAGTTCCCGGGACAGTCCCGACTGCATCATACCGGGAGACGCCATGATCACACATGGCCCTATGTCCTCGAAGTGATCTATACCCTGAAACATATTTAAGAACATGAGGTAAGGGTACACCAAATCAGGTGTCCGTTTCGGGAATCATCGTGCTTCCGAGTAAGCACGAACTTCGTGCCTTAGACTCCCCACAGAGGTAATGCTTCTACAATGATAAATTATTTTATTTCTGTTAGTAGGTTTTTGTAGAAATATTTTTAACGTCAATTATATTCTTTAAATTAGATGAGGTCGACGTTTCCTATCTGACTACTCTGAGAAGAAAGGCCGAAACGAATTCAGGGTTTCTATTGAGGTCCAGACATAATCTTAGTCAGATCATGACGTGTTCTCATCTAAGTTTTGTACTATCGCGCTTTGTAGTAGTGCACGTTTGTTTGAAGTTTCCTCTGTATCTACACTAGGGTCTCAAATCTCCATTCGTCACGCAAAACCTTTTTTTTTTAAATTACATAAAGGTTTTGTTAACGTGTAATTCAAACTAGTCAAGTACTTCCATTGTTGTTACAGCTCTATATTAGATCTGATCATCACGAAACGAAGTACAAAGATTACGCAAGGATTGTAGCAGGTGGCTTTCTGTAGTTTCTGCCTACCCCCATGGGTAAAGGTGTGAGTTTATGTGTGTATAAATCATTGCGCATTCGTATGTCCTAAGAAGATGACAATTTCCGAATATTTACATACTTTTTTTGGAAAGCTATCATCATCTGCCTTGACTTTTCCCAGCTATGTCGGCTTCTAGTCTAACCAGATGCAGCTGAGTACCAGTATTTTACATGAAGCGACTGCCTATCTGACCTCCACAACTCAGTTATTGGGTAATTCGATACCTTTTGGTAAGACTGGTTGTCAGATGTTCGGGCTTCTGACGACCCGTAACGACTGTCAAAGATCTACGAATGAACGACAGCCGGGACCAATGGCTTAACGTGATTTCCGACGCACGGACGGGCTGCCGTACGTGAAACCGCGACAAGCGTAGCTTAACCTGATCCATTGATCTGTGCAGCTTTTATTACTTAGCCACGAGTCATAAGTAAAAAGTAAAGCTGTAAGTATCAGTGAAACAAAACTTGAGTATCGGTGGCTAGTGGATCAGATATGTATGAAGACCATACAGCGACGTGAACCATCCACGTCACACAGATTGTATTGTGTTCTACAAATGATCTAGTGTCTCAGAACTTAAGGTTACCAATAATTTACAAGGGTTAGGGGAAGTTAAAATGAACAAAGATAAGTGAGTTGATAATTTCTAAACCAATATAAAGATAGTATTCCAAAAAGAGTAATCTTTGGAATAAACGCAGAGAACCAGCTAAGTTTTTAACTTCATATTTTGTGTTTATTTGTTGTTTTAACGGCCACAGTAGTGCACGCTCTGTGATTTTTTATGTGTCTACCTATTACGCTTCAAAAGATGCAGTCCTGTGATAGACAGGCGGGCGGGCGGACCGCGGAGCCTTAGTAAAAGTGTTCCGTTGACAACCTTAGAATGCGGAACCCTAAAAAGGATGAAAGGGATGTGTGATACCTTCAGTTACCAAAAAATGTTATAACTTTGGCTTTAACAGATTAAATTCGTATACAATGATTCAACGTATGTAAGACTAAGCTTATCACAGATTATAGGCACAATCAAGACACCTGTGTTACGTAGTAACTATCTCTACTATCTTAACGAACTTTAAATATAACAATATGATACTTGACGAATAAAAAATAGAGTTTAAATTCACGAGACATATAACCGTAGTGACTTTTTAAATGACAAGCATCGAAATAGTGATTGATATTAGAGTACAAGGTCAATATCATTTACTATGCGGTTTGGATACACGGCTCGTCATATCTAATTTTTTTTCAATGGCAAATATTCAGCATGCCAATGAATGAGAGACTATTTTTGACAAAAATCTGGCGCGTTGGAAAAAATTACAATAATATGAATTTGGTATGAAGTACAACGGTGAATATATTGTAATGTTTGTGTAATCTATTAATTTTGCCAGCTTGGATATACTTAAATTATAAATGCCTACAAGAGTTATAATTATATCCGTTATAATTAAAATACTAGATTATGGCATAAAAGATAACATTATAAATTACACTATCAGTGTAATGAAACGTCTTATTTTTTTATCTGTACTTCTGTATCTAGTGTTGTGACGCCCGGCGCTCGGAGTGGCCGGCATTTTGAGATCGAATTAATGATTAACTGAAATTTTAGTGACCAACGGTAAGTAAAACCATTTTCATTATACATTTGGTCCCTTCCTTTAATATCCCTTAAAAATCCAATACGGAAAAGTTATTTGCATATAAAGAAAGCCAAAACCCATCAGACATAAAGAAGTGAAACCCAAAACGATTCAAATGTTGATGTTTTAACGCGAATCTGAGGAATACAGGTTGTTACAGTATTACAAGTTTTACAGGACAACAGATAACATTATTTTGCATTCAACAGCAATTTATCTAACGTAAATTAATTCGGATGAAGACTATGTGAAACAAAGAGGTTATATTTATAATTTTGGATGGTGTCCTTGTAGAAGTTTGGCGCCAATTTTAAAAACACAGAATAATAAATGTACGTAGAACATTCGCGCGTGACACAGAAATAGACAGTTCATTGATTTCATTAGTGAGACACAGTTTCAGCCCACTTTATGGCAAGAGGTCACAACTGCCAATAGATAGATATAAACACTCGGTGATATTCCCATAGGGTGTTAACTGTCTGTATCTCCAGTTTTCCACCGGCACTCTGAATAGTGCCGGAAATGGTATGGAAACCGATTTACTTCAACCTAAATAACGGTATGCCCTTTTTAACCGAATGCACGACAGCAATGACACTGTTATCTTTTTCACGCGTATATTTGTATTTGGATTCTTTAGCCCAGGAAGCATTCTAAAGATTTTAATACATATGTTTATCGACTCGTCTAGGGTACGCGATGTTGGATTTATAAACTTTTTGTAACAGTCTGTTTGTTGTTCTAGCCATGCTACCAGGCTCGTTCAAGAACCGCCTCATCCAATGGCTGGAGGAGCACAGGGAGTTCGTGGTGGCGGTGTTCTGCTTGCCGGCCAGCTTCCTGTTCAGCGTGCTGCTGCGGCTGCGCGCCTACGTGCGCTGGCTCAGCAGCGACCCGCAGCGCCACGCTAGTGCCGTCAGGCTCATACAGAGTCAGGTGAAGGACCATTCACTGGATCACCCAAACTTGACAGATACGCCCCTATTTTTGTTTTAGCCATAAAATTTTCACAATTTCACACAACAATTAAGTATACTATTCATGTTTTTTTTTTTTTGTTAAATTGTCGTAACAATTGAAAAAAACTAGACGGTTTTATTCCGTTCCGCGCGTCAAAAGATCCTTGTACATTTGAGCAAGATTTTTTTTTACAAGCACAATTGAAGTGAAGGATTAGAGGAATTGGCTCTAAAACAAGGCTGGCTCTTGGCGCAGTTGACACAGTTTATATTTGCAAAGAAATACAAGATCCTTTGTAATACGTAAAACAAAAGCCTGTATTAGGCAATCAAATTCAACATGACGGATACGGGAGATATCTATAAATTTCAGCTCTAAAGGAACCTAAAATGATAATGCTATTGCTATTGCGGTATTCCGAGGAGATTAATTCCTTGTTTTTAATCGTACCCACTGCTAAAGATGAAGATTCCTTATCAACTGTCCATCCCATTTAATTACAGGTACAACAATGGAACAAGCTGCCCCCAAAAGACCGTCGCCTACTCTGCACGTCTCGCCCCAACTGGCTGTCCCTTTCCACTACGTTCTTCCAGAAGCACCTACATCACCAGGTCGCCATCCCCCTGTATGATATCCTGGAGCTGGATGAGCAGGCTATGACCGTGAGGGTGGAACCTATGGTCACCATAGGAGATATCACCGAGTATCTTATACCCAAGGGCTATTCGTTAGCTGTGACCATTGAGCTGACTGATGCTACTTTGGGAGGTGAGTTTTAAAGTCTACTAGTAGACTACTACTAGTAACTCATTTTAATTCTGAAACGTGGCAATATGAAAGCTGATATTCGAAGCCTTTTAGATATCTTGTCAAATTCTTTATCGCGAATTGTATAATTTTTGCAATCTATACTAATATTATAAAGCTGAAGAGTTTGTTTGTTTGATTGAACGCGCTAATCTCAGGAACTACTGGTCCGAATTGAAAAATATTTTTTGTGTTGGGTAGCCTATTTATCGAAGAAAGCTATAGGCTATATAACATCACGCTACAACCAAGAGGAGCGGAGCAGTAATGAAAAATGTTGCTAAAACGGGGATAATCGCACGGGTAGGCGATTCGACGCGACGGGAAGGGTCGGGGGATCAAGAAATTTAACGCGGACGAAGTCGCGGGCAGAAGCTAGTGTTAAAATAATTTTACAACATCCTACATATTGACAAGTCGTTTCACGCAAAGTGAATTTAAACTCTTTTTTAACCGACTTCAAAAAGGAGGAGGTTCTCAATTCGGATGTTTATATATTTTTTTTTTTTTTATGTATATTTGGCCATAACTCCGTCATATATAAACGGATTTGCAAAATTTTATTTTTGTTCGAAAGGGGTTTATTCCGAAATGGTCCCATGTAAATTTCATATAGATCTGATGATGAGTTCGGAAGACAGACACCGGAACTCTTTAAAAAATGACAGCAAATCAACCGCGATTTCTGCTATCGCATAAATATGCATTGGTTGTTTGGAATTAGTGCGGAGTGAATACCACAACTAAAAATTTAAAAATAAAAACTTTTTTACAAAAAAAAACAACCGACTTCCTTAAAAACACTACAAAGTGAAAAATAACTTCAATTTCGGAAGTCGGTGGCAAAATAACCATGAATACAGATCCTAAGACACCGACTTCCGAAATTGAAGTTATTTTTCACTTTGTAGTGTTTTTAAGGAAGTCGGTTGTTTTTTTTTGTAAAAAAGTTTTTTTCTATTTTTAAATTTATCTTAGATTTTATTTCTGTTTTGTTTTTTTTTTTTAATTTTATTTTCTATAATAGATTTTGATAATATAGGAAAGATTGCTATTGTTATACGAGGTTTGTTCGAAAGGGGTTTATTCCGAAATGGTCCCATGTAAATTTCATATAGATCTGATGATGAGTTCGGAAGACAGACACCGGAACTCTTTAAAAAATGACAGCAAATCAACCGCGATTTCTGCTATCGCATAAATATGCATTGGTTGTTTGGAATTAGTGCGGAGTGAATACCACAACTAAAAATTTAAAAATAAAAACTTTTTTACAAAAAAAAACAACCGACTTCCTTAAAAACACTACAAAGTGAAAAATAACTTCAATTTCGGAAGTCGGTGGCAAAATAACCATGAATACAGATCCTAAGACACCGACTTCCGAAATTGAAGTTATTTTTCACTTTGTAGTGTTTTTAAGGAAGTCGGTTGTTTTTTTTTGTAAAAAAGTTTTTTTCTATTTTTAAATTTATCTTAGATTTTATTTCTGTTTTGTTTTTTTTTAATTTTATTTTCTATAATAGATTTTGATAATATAGGAAAGATTGCTATTGTTATACGAGGTTTAAAAGTTTCAAAAACCACATTATCTGTGCATTATAGAATAGTCCACTGAAGCTAGCCAATATAATAACGTTTCTCTGAAAAACATAACCTAAACGCATACAATCTCTTGCAGGCCTCGCATTTGGCACGGGCATGTCAACCCACTCCCACAAAGCTGGGCTGTACCACGAGACCATCACCAGTTACGAAGTAGTTCTCGGCGACGGCTCCCTAGTAACGGCCACAGCCAACAACGAGCATTCAGACCTCTACAAAGCCCTACCCTGGTGTCACGGCAGCCTGGGCTTCCTCGTCGCGTTAACCCTCAGAATCGTCAAAATAAAACCCTACATCAAAATCAAGTACATCCCCGTCAAAGGACAGAAGAAATACTGCGATATGATTCGGGAACTGTCGGGGACATACGAAGCTGTTCCGAAACAGTTCCCTGATTATATTGAAGGAACTATTTATAGTAAGGATGAGACTGTTATTATGGTGGGGGATTATGCTGATTATGATCCGAAAACACCTGTTAATAGTTGCTCGAAATGGTACAAGCCCTGGTTCTATAAGCATGTGGAGACGTTTTTGGAAAAAGGAGAATCTGAAGAGTTGATACCTCTAAGAGATTACTTGCTAAGACACAATAGAGCTATATTCTGGGTGGTCGAAGATATGTTATCGTTCGGGAACGACACGCTATTCCGTTACTTGTTCGGATGGCTTCTACCCCCTAAACCAGCGTTCCTAAAGTTCACCACAACTCCTGGAGTAAGAGCCTATACCTTCACGAAACAAGTCTTCCAAGACATCGTGCTACCTATCAAAGAATTAGAAAGACAAATTGAAATAGCAAGTGTTCTATTCGAGAAATTCCCTCTACTGGTGTATCCCTGCAAGATCATTGACCACGGTCCATCGTCCGGGCAGTTGAAAAGACCTGACGCGAAGTATCTAGTTCCGGGAACTAACTACGCAATGTACAACGATTTGGGGGTTTACGGGGTTCCAGGAAAGGTAAAGGAAAAGAAACCTTATAACCCTGTGAGTGCTATGAGGAAAATGGAGGAGTTTACTAGGGAAGTTGGGGGATATTCGTTCTTATATGCAGACATCTTTATGACTCGGGCGGAGTTTGAAGTGATGTTTGATTTGTCTTTATATGAACAAGTGAGGAAGAAGTACAGTGCTGACGGTGCGTTCCCACATCTGTATGATAAGGTTAAGCCTGAAATTGATGTCTTTGAGATCGGCGAGAGCAATGCTATTGATTGATTTATGTGTAGCAATATAATTGTTTGTATTCAATATTCTTTACTTTTTTATTTCAATACCAAAACACAGAGTCCTATGTTTCGTGCAAGAACTGCTAAGGCTAGCGTAGATTAAGGCAGGGCGGGCCGCGACGCAACGCAGTGCAAAAAACACAACTTCATCACTTTGGTACATTTTCTATGAACACAAATGCCATTCTACTGTTTCCTGTCACTGTTGCTTACATAACAAGTAGTGATATACGTATTGGTGTGGGGTAGGTACTATAACTAAACAGTAAAAACAAAAACTCGTCCAAAAAAAATCAAAATCACACAACAACACCCACAACCCACTTTCGCAAAAAAAAACCCATAGTGAAAAATTACTTTAGTTTCGGAAGTGTGTGCCTTTGGATTTTGAGTTTTTTGTCACCAAATTTCCAAAATAAAGTAAATATGAATGCTACTACTTGCTATGTAATCAAACGTTGACAGGAAAAGTAGAATATCATCATACCCAGGAAAAGTAAATCAAAATTTATATGGGACCACCCTTAAGGCATACCCTATCTACTAAAAGGAATTTACGAAATTCATCCACAATTGCCGGGGACATCGCGGAACATACATACAAAAAAAAAACATAAAGACGAGAACCTTCTCCTTTTTGAAGTCGGTTAAAAACAAGAAAGAATAATAATTGTATAATAATTAATGTAATTAATGTAATCAATGTGCTATGTGTATAATTTATATAATTAATATTTGCACGCTTGCTCGCAGGCAGAATACAATTACTATTAGGTTATAAGATCTCACCTTCCCTAAAAATGTATGTATTTCTTGCAAATTAACATTTGATTTGATTTGATTTGAAGAAAATACGTTTATTTGCGGCAAACATGACACACAGAAAGACCCAGCCGGCGTAGCATCACCAATTCTATATCTATTCTACCAAGAACAAAAAAGTTCCTTGTGTATTTTAATTTTGTAAAAATGTTTCTATCTCATCAATAGTAAAGAGAAATAGTCATCATACACATACATATAACATCGCACTCTTGTCGACTGAGGAATAGAAACATCTCTCTTCTTCAGTTTTACATAGTTTTTCTACGATACAATCTATCATTTTGTCTTCTCTTCCGTCGCCAAATTCCGTTTCTATGGCGGTCACGCTACGCGTGCAGAAGAATACAAAAAAAAAAACATGTATGCAATTCACACGGCATCATTCATCATTTCAGCCGTAAGACGTCCACTGCTGGACTTAAGCCTCCCCCTATTTGGGGGGCTTTGCCATAATCGCCACGTTTGGCAGGCGAGTTGGCGATCGCAGTATGGTGGTAAAATGCATAGAGAACGCTGCTGCCCATTCTCTAGTAAGTCCCTTAGTCGCCTTTTACCAAAGACTATATAACCACTTGACTGCGCATACAGTGCCCCGACGCTCGAAAACTATTAGTATTTTGTCGCCTATGCATAGGCTGCGGTTCAAGTAGCCATTTTAGTTGTGACCAATTGTTAGACCTCTGTGCACGCTAAATTATTGCAAATAATATAACTAAATCTGCAATTATAACGCATCAAAATACCTTAATGCGCGGTGAAGTGGTGTGGGAAACATTCCAAGACTTCTAGTTACAAAAATGATCGCATAACTTTTCATCAGTAAATAAACAGTACGAAAAATTATTGTGATTTAATCAGATTATGATCCACCGTAGGGGTCTATTTAAAATGGTGGTTGGGTAAACCAGCACACTGTGTGAGTCCCGCGTTGATGTCTTTTGGAAAAGTCTCGTTCTTTCATTAGACAATTCTAATGCATCTATCCCTTACTTTCACTTTGTATTTTTATCGTAAAAATTAGTGCTGTTTCCTTTAATAGCTGAAAGTCTTTATCGAAAATTTAATTTAAAATGAATGAAAATTTTATTCAATTGAAATACTGTGGCTTCTTTAGCTTCGTCTTGACAATCCGTTTGTAAAAGACACCGTTTCTGATTGCTATTTCGTCGAATATGATAGTGGCGAAAGTTTTGTTCTTGGATTCTCTAGTTTTCATTTTATTAGTGATTGATTTTGATTAAATATGATTTCTTTGATTTTAATTGAGTATTTATCACAATTTTAAAATCCATTTTATCGATATCGACTATTTTCCCTTAATGAAGTAGAGCAGCCCTACGATGGGCATACCTACGCAACTTGACCTTGAATTGACCAATTGCAGCCGCACGTTCTTCCTCGTCCCCCGGCCCGCAGTGGTGAGTCGTGTGCTAAGCAGAAATCGGCCTATACGCTCTCTAGTGGTTATATTCTCTTTGCCTTTTACGACACCCACGGGAAGAAATGGGGTGGTGTTATTCTTTACGTCCGGCACCACACGGTACACGGTAATCACAACGATGCTAAAGAAGTTTTCACTTCAATAAGGTGTGGGAAAACATGCGTCACATCCACGCAAGACGGCCGACGGCCGTTTCTTTCTTTCTTTATAGCTTGACCTGAAGCCGTGCGAACAAGTTTATTGACTTACCTTCAAGTTGGAGATGTGTCGGAACACGAAGGGGTTGTTGACGGCGATCTGCCGCCGGATGCGGTCGTTCATCGCGTTCACGTACGTCTGGTACACCGCCATACACTTCTTGGCCAACGACGACGCGTAGTAGATCGGGATGTCCTGCAGCTCCGGGTGGAGGGACCAGTACTCATCTGTTGGTACGAAGATATGCCGTAAGGAACACACATGGTTATTTATGTATTGTTTGTCCTTCATTATCAAGTTTATCCAAAGTTCGTCTGTAAAAGATAACTTCTTACGATGAGGCGCCTATTATATTTGCTCGCCCATTAGATGTGCTGGTCGAGCCGAAGATCCTTATTACTTCACTTTTGGTAACTGTAGTATTTGAGACGAGATCTTCTACAGACGGCTCAAATCCTCCGATGCCGTAATATTGCATAAGCCATGATAATATAAATCATTCTGTCCTTAAGTGGCGACGTTTCGGAATAGGCTTACCATCCGTCAGTTTTGTCAAAAACGTAATAAATTAACGTTTATCTAATGAGTAATGAAAAATATAGATTGAAAAGTAAAATGTCCGGCTTTTTGTCAAGCCTTTTCAAATTTCGAAATGTAAATCCTGCTTTGAGGAGACCTATGCCCAACACTGGACATCTCTCGGCTGAAAAGACGTTGAAGAGAACACTTACCAAGAATGAGGAGCAGTTCCTGCGCCCGGCCCAGCGCGAACACGGGTATAAGACAGCGGCCGCCTCGCTGTACGATCTCGCTCACTAGTCCAGTGAACCGACTCTCTCGCTCCTCTCGCTTTTCGTGGATATGGGTGCCGTATGTCGACTCCTGGAGATATATGACAAGTAAGTATCAACAAAAAATTGGTAGGAAATGCCCTTTGTATTTTCATAAGTGGTAAGCATGTTTCAGGAATGTCACATTTCGTGTTATTCTGTGTGACTGCGTTTTCAAACACCCAATGGTTTTTGCTACAGTTCTCATCCTCATTTACAGAATGTATTACGGACGATTTATGTGTTTAATACATATATTTGACTGGCCTGTTAGTCTAGTGGTTAGTGACCCTGACTGCTAAGACTGAGGTCGTGGGTTCGATTCCCACCCAGGACAAATCTTTGTGTGATGAGCACAATCATTTGTTCTGTGTCTGGGTGTAATTTATCTATAATATGTATGTATTTACAAATATATAAGTAAGTTTATCAGTTGTCTGGTTACCATAGTACAGGCTCTGCCTAGTTTGGGATCAGATAACGGTGTGTTGGTTGTCCTAAGATATTTATTTATTTATTTATTTTTAACTTAGGTATCTTATTAATATTATACATTTGACAGTATGTATTATCTTTTTTCTTGCTTTTGGCTATTGAGCCCATGTCGACTATTCTACCAGTGTCACCGAAACTACTAAACCGATCGTAATTCAATTCGGCAAAGAGGTGGCCTGGGACCTAGAGCATGACATAGGTTACTTTTCATCTTGATTACGTACGATGAAATACAAATTGTGTAATAGCTACTTGACTTTAATTTTAATTATAACGATAAAACTTACCGTTATTAGAACATCAGGGTGTACGGTAGGGATCTCAGCTGCCATTAGATGTCTGTCCTCTTGTCTTGAAAAATCTCCTGTGTACAATACCTACCAAACAAAAAAAAAGAATAATTAACTAATAAATCCCCATTAAACAGGCTGGCGAGGACATTGACACTCCAACTGAAACCACGAATTCAGCACATGATTCTAGACCACCTACATAAAAATACAGGTGCATCAAAAAAAAAATCTGGCATTTCATAGAAAAGTGCATGACATAGTGGTCAAAATCAGCCTAATGTTGCCGCTTCTGGAACACATGCTTCCTCTCTGTGAGGGAGTGGGCCGTGTATCCACTACACGGTCCTATTGCGGGTTGGTAGATGTAACAGGTTTTCGAGTTTTTGCGTCTAGAACATTTTCCGGTTTCATCACGATGTTTTCCTTCACCGTTTTGAAAGCAATGGTGATTAAATAATGTACACAAAGTAAAGCGCCTCTCTGAGTTCGATATAATACAATATAATTATATACCAAATGAAAGACAGTAAATGAGAATATTGATTTAGTTAAATTGTAACTCAGCCCTCTTCCTCTCTCCTAATTTTTTGCGTGCCCGACAGGGTCCATATTTTGATCTTGTACCATTATTATTTCTTACCATCTATGTAACATATGGAATGCAATAAAGAATTGAGTATTGAGTATTGAGTATTGAAATGACGACCGAGAAGTCACAGGGATTTTGCAAAATTATGTGCGAAAATATAAATAACTGATACCTTAACTCCAGCAATCTCAATCATGAACATGGCCGCCCCGAGCACATGGCCAGCGTTGTATGCCCAGAACCTGACTCCTCGCACGTCCTTCTCCTCGTGGAAGTTGATGGTCTCGATGCGGTCCATGGAGCCCTCCAGATCCGACTCGGTGTACAGCATCTGTTCTGTTGATATGTTGCTGGGGAGAAGAGATATTGTTAGGGCACTGTTCTTTGGCCTAACTTAACATAAAATTGTTGCAATGTTTGAGATCTTACTTAATAAGGAATTAAAGCTCACTTTTTGTTTGGTGTTTACATAACATAACAATATCACGCTTGTATTACGCGTAATTTCAGGCAGAGATAACTGAGAGAACATAACTGGCGAAAAGTGGAGGCTTTTCGCCAGTTATGTTCTAAGTTCCACGTTACAGAGGGCGAGTCTATTGCCATCAGCCGAACACAAATCCAGTCTCTAATTTTCTCTAAAAGAGATATTCCAGATGAAAAAACTCTATAACTCTTTGCATGAACCAGGAATCAAACCTCGGAGTGCTTATCAACAGTGGCGCTTACCACCAACAAGGTAGCAGGGCAGGTAGGTTATGCTGTTAAATCACAACATAGTCATACTTGTAAAGCATAATTTAGTTATTCTTTGAAGAGAAATATGTATGAAGATATTGTATCATCTAGAATTATAGTTACAACGATTTGCTAGAATATTTTGATAGCAAAACAGGCAAGCAAATGATAGCAAAACAGGCAAGCAAACCTAAAAATAAATAGAAAATCACTTACCTGACTTTAATGTAATCTGACACAAGCCACCTGTAGATGGCTTTAGTGGCGTGTGTCATGAACACGCGGCCTTTGAACGACGTCTTGGTGAGAAACCACGGCAGTGCACCGCTGTGGTCCAGGTGAAAACTAGAAGAAACAGTAACAATGGTATTCATTTAAAACAGCACAATAGATATACGTTATGATGTATTTCAGATGTAAAACAAAATTTCTAGTGATTATAAAACTTTCAATCTGATTGTTTTAAAATAATATAGGTTAAAACACTAATCGTCTTTACAGTATTAACTGTGGAAAACATTTTAAAATGTAAAAGTATTAGCATGCTATAATATAAGTAAAACATATATTCTCTAAATTGTTTGTTTTTTAACAATTTTATATACCATGTTTTATGCAAATAAATATTGTTTCTATTTATTTCTATTACCACAGATTCAAGAGGTCAAGGTTATTTGCAGCATAGCATATAATCACTATAGCCAAACAGAATATTTTATTCAAGAAAGCTTCTGGTATACTTACTGTGATATTAAGAGAAGATCCACTTCATCAGCCTCTATGAGATCCACAAAGGGTAGGGCATCCATCCCGGACAATCCTGGATGTATTCCACAGTCCAACTAAAAATTATATCATTTGATTAATTCTCTTTTTCTTTGCTTGTGATTTAGATTTTTACTAGTTGTTTTAGATTCACTGACTGTTCAATTTTATTTATTCTGAGCATTTCTCCAATGTAGAATATCAAGCAACTGTCAAAAATCACAATGGAGCGATGATTATATAGTTTGCACTTCACACACAGACTTAAAGATGTCTGGTGTGCAATGGCTGAGATCTGCACAGACCCACAGACAATTACCACACATATTACAAAACAAAATCAAACTTTAGTACTACCCTGAACCTTTGAGTCAGTATTTGTATTTCAACATTTATATTGATGGAGGGAAAGTTCTTAATACTAAAATGACAACATAGCACTTAACGAATGTGTCATCTTTACATAGTATAAATCAATGTCGCTTCCTGCATCTGTACACTTAGATCTAGTAGACTACTCAATGGATTTTAATGCAGTTTTCATCAGTAGAATGAAATTTTTCTCATGTGTAAGTAGATCTTATAAGACACTTTTACACATAAAAATTGTAAAAACTAAATGGCGCCGGCATTTACTAACTGACTGTTCCCTGAGAAGAAACACTAACACAAACTCAGAGGTCATGGTCTCTTTTAAAGTTAATATAATTATAGACAGAGTGATTCAATAGGTAGCCTTATATGTAGGGGAAATATGCGGGTGAAGCCACTGGCAAAAACTAGTATAAATTACTACATTTCTATTAAAGTTAGATTTTTAATTACATAACTGGATTGGTGGTTTAAAACTGATTTAAGGATAAACCTTGTTTTGTAATCAGGGGCCTCAAGTTCATGGTAATTATTTTTTGTCAAAAATGGTTTTACAGACTGTCCATAAAAAGTAATATGAAAACAAAATACACAAACCATAATTTTCTTTCCTTTGAACTCCAGCATAATGCAGGACCTGCCTACTTCCTGACCAGCACCCCTAATGGGAAAATAAAAAGTTTTATGATCATAAATGATAAATGTTTTTATTTCTGTAAGTAAGTTTGTACAAATACTTTTACATGCCAAAATTTTTTTTTAAACTAGAAGAATTTTGAGTTTCCTAACTGACTACTCTGAGAAGAACGGCCAAAACAAACTCAGAGGTCACAGTCTCTTTTAAAGTCCAGACGTAATCTTGGTCACATCATGTGAAGACCATGTAGATTGGTGACTGAAATGGTCTATTGATAAAAGAACCACACAGTAAAAACATAATCTATACATTACCCCTATAAATAAAATAAAACAACCTCAAACAGTACATTGAATATTTTTGAAAAAAAAGCTTCGAGGTGTGAGAACGAGTCTGATGAGGAAATATAGATTTTAGAATTTAGTTCGTTTGTCCATTTGTCTGGGTATATTTTCCGAAAGTACACAAAATTGCTGAATGGAAGATACAATGTGAATGAAATTTTGAACAAGATAGTTTATAACCTGCACCCTAATTTCGAAACGGACAATTTATCAGAATCTGAATGGGATTGAAGATTATTTCTAAACCATTGCGTCATTAGTTCGAATAAATTGTCGGCTCAGCAACGGAAATAACGCAATGAATGTTGTTTAACTATGAATATTAAACCAATTCCTACCGATAAAAAGTTCCGCAATTACCCCTCTGGATTAACACAAGACATTTTTAATCCCGGGCGAAGTTTCGAGCAAAAGCTAGTTTAAAAAAAATGATGTTGAAATGTCAGACATCGCTCAGATGTCCCACAGCTTTGGTAGTGGATGTGGACGTTTTGCATGCACAGTCTCGTAATAACGAGAAAATATTATCTCAAGTCAATAACGCAAACTCCTATCAATGATTCGTAAGCCTACCGCTACATAAAATAACATGAAAACAAAACAATATTTACAAAGGCCTAATCGTCAGCTGGTCGCTCTCTTCCATCGGCACCGGATCGGTGCCTTTCCTCGGGTTAGTAGTCATGATTATTAGTTTAAATGACAATTTAGTCTTAAATAATCATGAAATCACTCTTATTTTAGGATAAAATACAATTTTATTGCAGCAAAACAATCACGATTACCGGTAAGATACAGGTTATAAAAGTATTGCCAAGTTTTGAAGTATTTTATTACCACTTGTTGATTAGGAAATTCAATTTTGAAACTAAAACATCATTACAAATGTAATAACAATGTTTTAAAGCCGCTACAAAAATGTTTCCTAGTAATTAATGTAATCATTTTAAATTCGTGGTCTTTTTTTTTTGGATGGGAAATCATCAAATGACTTCTCCCGCTCTGGGCGGAGCGGGCGTGTCAGGCTTTTACTGACTAAAACCCACCCATGTTCTTTCAGTTGCCCATGTGCCAGAGTCACGGTATCTCTTTCGAACAATCTCGCGACCCTGGCAGGCATCGGTCCTAGCAGACCCCTACAGTGCTGCTGACATCTCTTTGAGGCGTGCGTGGAATACTACGCGCCGCTGACCCGAGCCTGGTCCTTACCGGGTGGCGAGCTACCCATTGCTCGCCGCCCGCAAGCTCGCGCCTACGGTGGCCGGGAGTCAGCTATCGACTCCCGACGCCCGAGGCGTCTCCTTCTGCGGCGGCTAGGGACGTGAGGGCGCAGAGACTGCCACTCCCTCACGCACTCCACCTCCTCCTTCGCGATCATTACTGCTTCGCAGAAGGAGGTGACGGCTTCCCATGCCCTCTCGCTCCGTACCATGGCTCACACCAGGGCCGGACGCGAGAGGTCGCCGCCGCCGATCGCCTCCACGGGGACACGGCGGTGCTCCGCCCAGGCAGGGCACACCTCCACCGTATGCTCCACCGTGTCCTCCAGACGATCCTCGCAATGGAAACACCTGGGCGTTTCCTCCCGCTTTATCCTGAACAGAAACCCACCGAAGCACCTATGCCCAGTGAGAACCTGCGTTAGGTGGAAGGTGAAGACGCCGTGGCGCCTCTCTATCCACTCCTCAAAGAGGGGACTTCCTGCCGCAATTGTGGCGTGCCCAGCGCTGGGTTGCGACAATCGTACCCGCCATGTCGCCATTAGATCCTGCCGGAGCTCTGTCCGCCGTGCTGCGATTTGTCGCGGCAAATTCGTGGTCTTATAATCACAACTAGACTAGCTCTCCGACCGCAACTTTATTTGCTTCGACATCGTATTCATACAATCCTCTTCGAACTTTAACAGCCCTTTCTTCATCAATCAATAAAATAATTATTAAGTATTTGTTTTAAGTTTCTAAACCAAAGACTAAGATTTTTAATTCTTACAAAGAAACTTTGTTACTACTTTATATCCCAACAGTGATTAACTTTTTGGAAAATTTTTGGTACACACGGCTACATATCAAGCTATATAGTTTTTCGTACAATGAGGAGTCGGCTTATACTGGAAATGTATAGATTGATTTGTCGCCGTGCGTACGCTTCCATTATTTGATGCTAATGTAATTTATAGAGTTAATCGAACCAAAAAGTAAATTCCCGTTAGGAGATCCAAAACCATGTTATTCTTATTTTTTGTCGAGATCATCATTACACAAATCCAAATTAATCAGATCGTGGGTAAACAAACGTATTGACCAATGACGTTCAACCAATCAGCGCGCGAGATTTGTTTCATCGCATGCCATTTTACGATTTCACATCGCTATATCCTCGTTGCGCTTACAAAAACCGCTATGTGCTGTTTTAAGATTTCTGTTTTTGATCCTTATTTCAATACACGTTAGATGTAAAAAACATTTTTTGATAACTTCATATAGCGGTTTTTGTAAGCGCAACGACGATATTGTAATCTAACGTAAAATAATACCTACGTTAAATTGTGAGCAGTATGTTCCGGTTCACAATATTTCGACAGATTACAATCTTGCTAGTTAGATTGTAATCTAACGGTTTTGCAATGTTACGGTTAAATATATCAAGGTTTAGGAATAAGATTTTTCATACAAATGAAATCCCCACTTTTCAACACACCATTGTTTCAATCAGGAGCCAGAGTCAGGACACTTATTTAGAAACGTCGTAAGATTGAGAACTAATATTTCCATTCTACCACAGTTTTATCTAATGACAACCCACAAAACATTGTGTCCCTGACATCAATATTTTGTAATCGTTTCGTTTTTGGGATATTTCCATCGCCCTATTTTGATAAAATAGAAGCTAGTGTAGATTTAAATTTAAACCCATATAAACAATGTTTTGCTTCAGGAAAGATTTTTTAGATGGTATATAGTTAACATCTGCTTTATCCCTACATGTATTACAAATATTTTTATCTACGTCAAATGAAATGTATCCTATTTTGACATTTACTAGATGATATTGACACTGTCAAGTGTCAATTTTTTAGCACTGACGCCACGCCACTGACAGATTTCCTCATTTCCATAAACAACACGAAAGCGTGCGCAGTATGGATTTTTGGTTAGATGATAAAATCAATTATTTATGAATTAATAAAATGCCTAAACCAGTGCTTTTCGACGAAGAATCGGACGAGGAGGTTGCACTTAAAACTGAAAATGATTACGCCAAAAAGTACGACAAGTGGCGGGAAAAGGAAGAACTCCATAAACGTAAGCATGCACGTTTACTACTACAGCTTAAAAAAAAAACTCGCCAAAACTTTCTAGTTATTCACTCATTTGAATTTTCATATTATGTTACAGTGGAACAGAAGTATGGCTCCAAGCCCAATGCTGATGGTTCAGTATCAACCGACAGTGAGGATGAGAGTGACGCACCTCCTGAGGTCACTGAGGAGATGGAGACACAGTTCTTCAAGACATTGGCTTTGCTCAAGACAAAGGACCCTAGAATTTATGACCCTGAGTTCAAGTTTTTTGATGGTACTGAGAAAAAGGAGCCAGGTAAATAAACTGTGGTTTTTAGGAACTGAAATAATGTTTAAGTAGTGCATAATGAGTAATCTCACCACCTTCAGCAACTCCTGGTTATCTTTTCATCAAAATGAAATGAAATTTCCTAAATTGAACTGTATTGATTAACAGGACAACTCCATGTAAAATTTTCAAAAACTCTTTTTTTTTATTCGATAATGTGAAAATTTAGTATGTTGAGCGTGTACTGACGAGAGGATTAAGAAAAATCTCGAATATTGACAAAGTTATAGCTAATATAATGGAGTGGGCCGGAGTACGTATTGTAAAGTAGCGAGCCAGGTAATCGGAGAGCTTCAGGTAAAAGGTTCCCGTCCATCAAAGTAATTTAAAATATTTAAGTATTAAAATTGTTGTCACGTGTCCATGTGGTGATAAAATAATAAATTCAGGACCTTTTATCAACGACTGCTTTGAAATAAATCTTAATATGTCCTAAAAAGAAAACACCTTAATTTTTTTGATCAGATCAATGGTTGACGAGTGATAAATAGAGCAGTTTGGGACCTCGTGTCGGAGATAGTAGACAAAAATTATCCTGAGCCGCCATTTTGAAAGGAAAAAAAAATAGTTTTGTGCTTTGGAAAGGTTTAATAAAGTTCTGTTATAGTTTAAAAACAATAAAATAGTTTTATCACCTCTAAAAATATTTTTTTTAAATGACCGATTTTGAGGCTTTTACATGGACTTCTCCCCTTAAGTTATCTGAAATAAATGAATTTTAATTTAATTTGATTACATCATTCCTCAGCCTATCATTCAAAACCTTATTCACCCTTAAATTCAATGTCTCCAGAGAAAGAGACCAAGAGTAAGCAGCTGACATTTGCGGACAGTGATGAGGAGGATGATGATGATGGCAACATCTTTAGTATTGAGAAGAAAGCTGAGATTGTACAGGATACCAAGAAGGAGCGGAAATCATCAGAGACAAAGGTTTGACTAGACATAATCTAATTTTTAAGATAAGGTCTCAAAATTTTCATAAAATACGACACATAGTGGTACTGGAAAGTTACTCAGGTATAATATGGGACTTTACAATATGTGTGACTTAAATAGTCCTCTATTGCGTGGTGTAATATAAGTTTGAATTAGCACTAAATACTGTGCAGTAATGGAGAACATAAGTTATACGTATCTTATACTATTTTATAGCATTTTGCTACTTAGTCCCACTTTTCTGTTTAAAAATTTACTATTTAGCAGGTTTAGGTCACACAATTAATTCAACACTGTTATAAATTTTAATACTGCTGAATTTTTCTTATAGTAACTTGAATTTGGTACTCTATCTATGTTCGTAAATCATTCTATTTTAGAACGAAATCCCAGTGATTTCAACATAGCCATGCAGTAATAGATTGAAAAGAAGTTATGGAAGTACTGTTTGATCACATTTTGTATATACTTCAAAATATACTGATGTTCCAGGAGGCCAAACTGAAAGAATACCTGGTAGGCCAGGCAGAACACATAGATGATGAGGTGGAGAAGGACCTGGCTCCTCTGAAGGCTCTGTGGTCAGACCCCAAGCTGAATGAAGGAGAAGCCTTCCTCAGAGATTATATTTTAAACAAGCCGTAAGTGACATAAAATAATTTTAACACGCTTTTATTAGCTTCATACGTATGTTGGTATGTTAGTAAGTAACGGAAACTTTGAACATGACTTTAACCCCCTTCAAAACGTTGGATTAACTCGAAATTTGGTATACTTATCAAGGACCGATGACAATACAATAATTTTATAAATTTGTGCCATTATGATTATATTAAAAAACTGCCAGGGTTACCAAACTCCGGTAGTTATTTTGCTATCCTGGTGGATAGCAAAAAAACTGTCTTCGAAAACTACGCTGACATACATCATAAACTACGCTGTCATACGTCTCAAAATTTGAAACATCATCATTCTGCTGCCCTTAACCCAATTTATTTGGGGTCGGCGCAACATGTCTTTTTCTTCCACACTTCTCAATTAGTCGTCATCTCAGTAGTCACCCCCTTTCTATCCATATCATAATTCACACAGTCCGTCCATCGTTTCTTTGGTCTCCCTCTACTTTTAAAGCCATCGTACATTCATACTCAATACTTTCCTCACGACATTTTCCTCATTCCTCCGTATCACGTGACCATACCATGACAACCGATTCCCACACAACTTTTCAGGTATGGGTGCCACTTTCAGATTTCCTCTTATGTACTAATTTCTTATTCTATCCATTTGTGTAACACCACACATCCCTCTTAACATTCTCATCTCAGCTGCATGCTGCCTTTCATTCATCCCTTTTGTGGCCCAACATTCTGACCCATACAAGACAGCAGGTCTGACCATGGTTTTATATGTATACCTTCCCCTTAAATTTAAGGGGGATGTGGAAGTCGCAGATTGCACCTGTGACCTGCACGTCTATACTTCTCGTACTTGGCGGAGTGTAAAAGTGGCGTCCATTATTCCTCGCCCTGGCATAAACCCAAATTGATTCGAGGTAATCTCACTCTCCTCTCGCAGTTTTTCTCTATTACTTTCTCACATACCTTCATACTATGTAACATGAGCTTTATCCCTCGATAGTTGTTGCAGTCCTGTACATCACCTCTATTCTGTACAGTACACTAGCGAACGATTGCACCATTCTTGTGGGATCCCTCCTTCATGCAACAACTTATTGAAGAATAATGTCAGCCAAATACATCCATCTTCTTTTAAACACTTCCATACTTCTACGGGTATATCATCTGGGCCCATAGCCTTTCCATTTTTCAACTACCTTTCTTACTTCATCCATGCAAATTTCCCTCACCAAACCCATATTTATTTGTACCTCTCCGAGCACACCATCCCATTTATTCTCTTCGTTCATTCGTTTTTAAAATAAATCTTCCTTCTTCTTTTATTTCGTCATCTTTGTACAAAACATTACTGGCATTGTCTTTCATACATTTCATATGGATTATGTCTTCGTCCCCTTGTGAAGGCCGCAGACCTTGTGAAGGCCGCAGGAATACGTTGGATGCGAGAAGCACAGAATAGGTCGAAGTGGCGGTGCTTGGGGGAGGCCTATGTCCAGCAGTGGACGTCTTTCGGCTGAAATGATAATGATGATGATGTCTCTCGTTCTCGTTTCTTTTGCTTTTGTAATACGGTAGAAATCCGTCTGGCCTCTTGGGCTATCCAGTGAGTCATACAACTTCTCCTGCGCCTTGGCCCTCGAAACTGCTACCACCTTTATTGCCTTTCTCTTACATTCTTTATAAATCTTCATCTTATCTTCTTTCATACTATCATTCCCATTTTCTATGCCCTGTCATTCTTTAAACGCAATTTTCTTCTCTTTCTCTTTTGCACGTCTTCATTCCACCACCATGTATCTTTTGCTAGCGGTATTTTTTAATTGATATCAAGCACCCCACGCTTTTTCCATTATTTTCTACTTTTTAGTTTGGTTGTCCGCTTACGTGCAAACAGGACCTACGGTTCCCAGGTCTCAGTTGCCGTAAAATTCAGACGGGATCTGCAGTTCCCACGCGGCAAAGTTGTGTAGTGATTTCAATATAGTCCCTGTTGCTTCAGTTGTAAGTAGTATATTCAACTTCCATTCATTTAGTTTAATACGTTTTTAAATTCCGCGCATTTTGCTACTACACTAGAAGTGACTAAACTATGATTAAGAAAAAAAAATCTTTCTATGGTCAGTGTTTTCGTTTCTTCGTTCGCAGTGGCGCGAATTTATGTTGTGATTGTTTTATTTGAATTTTCACCGGGGAAATCAGGTAAATAACTATTTTTGTGTGTTGACAATAATATAAGTAATAAGAACTAGTACAGGATTCAAGTCGGTGAGTAAAATAATACGTAATTTCTGTATTTTTCGTCAACTGGCACGGTTCGAAAAATGATTGTTGAAAATGTTTTGTATTGTTTTGGTCTAATTACGTTCATTTCCTGTATGATTTCTTCACATCATCGAACAAATATTATTCAAATGATTATTCTGTCAATTGAATACGTACATTTTACAATTTAACTAAAAAATGTATAAAATATTGAAGTGGTGACCAAGATTTGTCCGCCATCTTGTAATTTGATGTAAAGCTTAGTTTACATGGTGAATTTATTCCTCAGAATTCACATCTGGTTTTCGGAACTCAGATTTTTGTAAGTATAGATTATTATTGTTTGAATAATGTCCTAATGGATAACGAATGGACACCAATATCTGCTGCCGGTTATGGGCGGGCTCGTGGCACCCAAGTCGGCCTCCTGGCTCACGAGGTCGGCCTCGTGGCTCACTAAGTGGTGCTGGTGCGCGTGGCTCACGAGGTCTGCCTCGTGGCTCACTAAGTGGTGCTGGTGCGCGTGGCTCACGAGGTCTGCCTCGTGGCTCACTAAGTGGTGCTGGTGCGCGTGGCTCACGAGGTCTGCCTCGTGGCTCACTAAGTGGTGCTGGTGCGCGTGGCTCACGAGGTCTGCCTCGTGGCTCACTAAGTGGTGCTGGTGCGCGTGGCTCACGAGGTCTGCCTCGTGGCTCACTAAGTGGTGCTGGTGCGCGTGGCTCACGAGGTCTGCCTCGTGGCTCACTAAGTGGTGCTGGTGCGCGTGGCTCACGAGGTCTGCCTCGTGGCTCACTAAGTGGTGCTGGTGCGCGTGGCTCACGAGGTCTGCCTCGTGGCTCACTAAGTGGTGCTGGTGCGCGTGGCTCACGAGGTCTGCCTCGTGGCTCACTAAGTGGTGCTGGTGCGCGTGGCTCACGAGGTCTGCCTCGTGGCTCACTAAGTGGTGCTGGTGCGCGTGGCTCACGAGGTCTGCCTCGTGGCTCACTAAGTGGTGCTGGTGCGCGTGGCTCACGAGGTCTGCCTCGTGGCTCACTAAGTGGTGCTGGTGCGCGTGGCTCACGAGGTCTGCCTCGTGGCTCACTAAGTGGTGCTGGTGCGCGTGGCTCACGAGGTCTGCCTCGTGGCTCACTAAGTGGTGCTGGTGCGCGTGGCTCACGAGGTCTGCCTCGTGGCTCACTAAGTGGTGCTGGTGCGCGTGGCTCACGAGGTCTGCCTCGTGGCTCACTAAGTGGTGCTGGTGCGCGTGGCTCACGAGGTCTGCCTCGTGGCTCACTAAGTGGTGCTGGTGCGCGTGGCTCACGAGGTCTGCCTCGTGGCTCACTAAGTGGTGCTGGTGCGCGTGGCTCACGAGGTCTGCCTCGTGGCTCACTAAGTGGTGCTGGTGCGCGTGGCTCACGAGGTCTGCCTCGTGGCTCACTAAGTGGTGCTGGTGCGCGTGGCTCACGAGGTCTGCCTCGTGGCTCACTAAGTGGTGCTGGTGCGCGTGGCTCACGAGGTCTGCCTCGTGGCTCACTAAGTGGTGCTGGTGCGCGTGGCTCACGAGGTGTACTAGTGGGGCCCGCCGACGTGCCCAAGATGGCCTGCTAGTTGTGGGAGCGTATGTTGCTTAATTGCTTGCTGCTAAATAATGTATTGATGTCTGCCGTAAAGAAATATATATTTCAAAGTTTTGTTACTTTTGTAGGGTTCTTTCAGTGCAAACCCCGGATGCCGAAGCCAGCCAGCCGGCAGTTCAGCCCTCTACGTATGTATACTATTTAAATTTTGTCTCTATTATGATTCGGCGATTATTGTTTTGAAATTTTATTATTATTTTCTTTTAGCTCGCGTACTGTTGGTGAGGAGCTGAAAAAGGTCCGGGAAATTAGAGCCGCTGACAGAAAAAATATGAATGTTCTGTCAGCTGTTAAGAAAGCCCGGCTGCTCGAATTGAGAGAGCGGAAAGAAGCAGGCAGGTTTCTGCTCCCTGACGCACCTGAGCGAAAGCAAAGAAGGTATGTGTTTTTTTTTTTTGGAAATTATCTTAAGACAAATGAAGATTTGTTTTAGTTTCAAATATTTTACAGAAAACTGTCGCCAACCCGGATGCCGTGTCCACTTATACTAGGAACACCGGAAATTCCACTGCCCAGGAAAAGGAGGCATTGGGAAGTGGAAGCCGAGCCATCGACAAGCACAGGTTAGTTGTTTTTACTTAAATTTGTTGTGGCCTGCACATTATTACATTATTATTGACTTACTCATATTACATCCTGTGCTCTTTTTAAATTCAATAGCTTCCTGCGTTGACTTCGAGCGCCCGTGTACTAATAAAAGCTTGAAATGAATATATTTTTATTCTAAATTTAACCAATAACTTCTTAAATTGTAGCGCTCAGTCCAGGCCCGGCGGTCGTTTTATCTCCCACAGCATCAACGTCCTCCGTCATGAATGGTGAGTGTTCTTTACCACTTTTTGCTAACTTATTAGTATGCCTATAATTTAGTATGTGGTTTTATTTCAGAACCAGCTGTATTCGAGGAGGATGAGGACGAGATTGCTACGTGGGAGCGATCAATCACGGAAAATCCCGGATCAGACGCGGAGGTAGACCTGCCGGATATGGACGCCGGTATCGATTTGCCCCAGCAGAGGTGCGTTGCGGAGTATCCGGCAGAGCTCGACGACCTCACCCCTGAACTGCGAGAGAAGATAAATACCCTGGATGCTCACGATGATGCCGCGTTGCGGGAGTACGTGAGCAACAAGGACATGCTCCATTTTGAATGGACAAACGACAGCGATTGCTTCACTGGCGTGCGGGAGGCTTTTACTGGTTTGTCTGGGCCAACTTTTGTGACTGACGGGATGACCCCTCTGGATATTTTCGAGAGGATTTGGGATGAAACTATTATTACCCACATAGTTACAGAAACAAATAGATACGCCTCCCAATATTTAACTTCAAATCCTAATTTACCGCGACAATCCCGAATTAGAAACTGGAAGGACATAGGATCGACCGATCTTTGGACTTTCTTTGCAATTTTAATGGTGCAAAGTTTCATCCCAAATCCTGTCGAAAGGGAATATTGGCAACCTCGATTTCCATACTTGCGGATCGGGAATTTTAAAGACATGATGCTCTTCAGTATTTTTTTACTGATTAAGAAATGTCTGCATTTTGTAGATAACTCTACCCTTCCGACAAATTCAAAAATTTCCAAAATTAGTCCAATTATTGACTACCTGAATCGCAAGTTCAGCAGTTTATACCTACCCGAGCAGAATATTGCGATAGATGCTAGATGCTTTTATGGAAAGGGAGACTCAATTTCGTACAGCTCATCGCCAACAAAGCTGCTCATGTAGGGATAAAAAGCTATGAACTTTGCGAGTCCCGAACGGGATATTTATGGAAGTTTGAGATATTTGCCGGAAAGGGACATCAAAATCAATTGACTGAAGGACATGATGTCGAAAGGGGGTCCAATGAACCAGAGGGGTCAACTTCCCAGATAGTGTACAGGCTGGTTCGCCCTCTCTTAAATAAAGGCCATACACTTGTTATGGATAACTTTTATAATTCGCCACTATTGTCGAGAACATTAAAGGCGCAAAAAACCGACACCATGGGGACCCTGAGACTTAATCGGGAATTTGTTCCCGACAGTCTGCGTGGCAAAACCAAGAACAACTTGCGCGCGGGTGAGATAGTCTTCAGTCACACTAAAGACTTGTCTATTGTGGTTTGGAGGGACTCCAACTTGGTCTCACTAATTTCTACTTATCATAAAGTAGAAGTCAGTGGGACCGAGAAACATGGACTTTACAAATACAAGCCCAAGGTGGTGTTGGACTACAATCTTTCCATGGGGGTGTCGATAAGAAAGACCAACTCTTACAGGCATTCCCTGTCGAAAGAATTAGGAACTCGGTATGGTACAAGAAACTGTTTCGCAGGCTATTGAACGTATCTGTACTTAATGCGTATATAATATACAGCCATACACATAAAGTACCTCATCGAGAATTCAGGATGATACTGGCAGAGCAAATTTTAAATAAGCACCGTCCACCACGACTCACACCGGCTCCGATGCCTTCACGACATTTTCCAATAAAATCCACGGGCAAAGCGCGATGCAAGCACTGCTCCAAAAGAAACGTTGAGTCGCGCACTGTCTGGGCGTGTGATACTTGTGGGGTAAGGCTCTGCATTTCGTGCTTTAGAGATTATCACATTTCTTAGAGGGACAGCTCTAAGAAATGTGATAATTTTTGAGAACAGTAGAGGGGCACGGGGTAGTAGTAGTGAGCTGTATGAGTATTTTGATTCATCTTTGACTATTTTTTTAACTGACACCTGTTTATTTATTTAATCTAATTCTGTTGTGACATGTATTATTTAATGATAATTTATATTGATCTCTGTTTTTTTTTCTTACTATACGTCAACTAATCTTGAATTGTATTTACCTTTTACCTTTGACTAATTAATTGAACATTTATTATACGTCTCTAATTTTTTATGTCATTTTAATCATTTTATCTGTGGCATTTAATGTTCCTTGAACGGTTTTGGATATGTTATATATATATATATATATAACACAATGGACATTTGTAGTCTGAGATAAAAATAAATAATAATAATTTTATTTATTTATTATTATAGCTTTTTTTTGTTGCGTATGTCTGCATTTCGTATTTTGTCAATTCTTCTAAGTTTCAAGATACTTCGTTCCATGGCATGCTGGCACGACAGGATTTTGTTTTTAATCTTTTTATTGAACGTCCAGGTTTGACTCGCATATGTTAAAAACGGCAGGATACATGAATCCATTATGATCTTTTTTAGCTTCAGACTATATTTTCCTTTCAAGATTTCTTTATGTGCCCAGTATTTTTTCCACGTTGTATTTATACTTCTGTCCACTTCTTTTTCGTTTCTGTCGTGGTGAAATGATATTAGCTTACCGAGATATATATATATATTCACTGACATATTCTATCATCCCTTCTTCTATGTTGATTTGTCTTTGGATACTATTGGTCATTATTTTAGTTTTATTTGTGTTCAATTTTAATCCCACTTTTTTACTTTCGATGGCGAGGTTTTGAAGCATTTTTTCTAATTCTGTCGCAGTATCACTAAAGATAGCTATATCATCAGCAAATCGTAGATGAGGTAGACGTCTATTCAGAATCCACAACCCATTATTGGTATAATCTATTTTTTGGAAGATATCTTGGAGGACAGCTATGAATAACTTTGGTGAAAGCGGGTCTCCCGGTTTTACGCCCTTTTCTATAGGAAATTCTTCTCCCTTCCTTTCTAGTTTGATTCTGCTCACACTTTTGGAATATATGTTTTTTATAATATTAATATATTTTTCATGAATGTTGTTATTTTTAAGTGCCTTCCATATAGATGTATGAGCAATACTGTCGAACGCTTTTGAGTAGTCAACAAATGCTATGTAAAGTGGTTTGTTGAATTCGTTATACTTTTCTATTAATTGTTATATAGTGTGGATATGATCATTAGTGGAATAGTTTGGTCGGAAGCCTGCTTGTTCGATTGGTTGATTTTTGTCTATTTTTGAAGCTATTCGGCTAAGCAAAATCGACGAAAACAGTTTGTACATTGTTTGTAATGAGCCATATAAAAAGACTGAAAACAGAGAAAAGCCCAGGGCCAGATAATCTAACCAACGAAACACTAAAAATAGGAGCACACGTATTAGTCCCATATTAGAGAACACTTTTCAACTGGGTTCTAGAATCGGAAAAAATACCGGAACAGTGGTGTCTATCACATATAGTACTACTGTACAAGAAAGGGAATCCTCTAGATGTAGGAAACTATAGACCCATTAGTTTATTATCCACAATAATAATAATATGTTATCTTAAATTCCACTTCTTCAAACTTTAATGATTGTAACAACTTCATAAGATAATCAATGCATGGTATAATAGTGTTTAACAGTTTTTTTTTAAAAAAGGACATTTATTTGTTTATGTTTGTACGCTTCTTGGCAAAATACAGAGAATATAATTAAGCGTATTGTAACACCTCACACACCGTGTAACAAAGATAAGTTTCTTATTTCTTATTATTTGATGATTTTGACATCGACTCATTATTTGATATTTCAAACTAAAATGCTTGAACTCATTGGTTGTCATGGCAATAATGACGTTTGGTGTTAATATATTATTTATGAAATGCTGTGATATCGCACACCTAGATAAAGAGTAGCACAACTCAAAATGCCTCTTTTTTCAGGAAGTGCGAAAAACGTTTTACTCGTTTTCTATTTGACCGATTTAAATTATTGGTGTATGATGCTGTATATTATTTTACTAAGATATTAATTTGCTCAATTACTTACCTTCAAATACACGTATAACTTTTTTATTGTTATTTTTCGTGTTATATTAGTAATTGTGACTAAATCTTTGTTTAATATTTTTATCAACTGAAATTGATTCCATATTACTGGGGTAAGTGGAAATAATTTGAAGAACACCCAAGAAACAAGACCGATGCAATCACGAATACAAAATCAACTCAAAATAATTCACGCTTGATTACTGCGGTTAGCTACGAATACAAAACTAAGTGGAAATAATTTACTCTGTGTGCGTATTGACAGCAACTTCCCCTGCGGCTGACATGTCGTAACTGGTGATGCGTTACTGTTGTTGGTGGAGGGTGACCGTGGGCTAATCAAAAAGACTGACTTACAGACCCATCTAGTTTTTTATGAATGGAGTTTGTACACAGGTGTCTTTGGAGTTGGTGTAGTTTTCGACGCTGATTCCGATAATCGCAATAACTCGATTTTGTATTATTTTGAGTTGTGCCACTCTTCATCTAGGTGTGCGATATGTAGATCATATTATACTTTGTGAATGAGGGAATGTTGTAGCCTTTTAGACTGTTGACAAGTTTCTAATTTATTAAGTACCTGCTTCTTATTGACAGGCCTATAGTGTCCTCCTATACCTATTAACACTGTAATTTGAAACTATTGTAAAATCAAATTATTTTAAAAGAGTCACCATGCAGTTTCTTGCCGGCTCTCGATAGGAATCAACAAATTGGAACCGTGCACCTAGCTTCTGACGTTTCACAAGTACCCATGTAGGTTTATGTGAAATAGGTTAGGTAGGTTATTAGGGTTCCGAGATGTATTCTGTGAACCGCATTAAGATTTTCACACAAAAATAGAAAAAAAAACCAATAATATTTGGGGTTCCCCATACATAGAACTGAAACTCAAAAAAAATGTTTTCATCAAACCCATACGTGTGGGGTATCTATGGATAGGTCTTCAAAAATGATATTGAATTTTCTAATATATTTTTTTTTTCTAAACTGAATATTTTGCGCGAGAGACACTTCCAAAGTGGTAAAATGTGTCCCCCCCCCCCCCCGTAACTTCTAAAATAAGGGAATGATAAAACTAAAAAAAAAAAATGATATACATTACCATGTAAACTTCCACCGAAAATTGGTTTGAACGAGATCTAGTAAGTAGTTTTTTTAATACAAATCACGATTTATGCATAAGGTTTATGTTTATGAAATTAATATTTTATTTTTTTTATTCTTATATTTGAGTTGACTGAACGAAAGGTAAATTGTGGTTTACGATTTATGACGTATTAAAAAAAAAAACTACTTACTAGATCTCGTTCAAACCAATTTTCGGTGGAAATTTACATCATATATTTTTTTTAGTTAAAATCAACAAGGAATACAGTGTATCTGCCCCTTATGTTTAGACATAAAATAGCGAGGCTATTAGCTTATAGTAACTCAGACATAAGTAGTATGTCGAAGTCTTGTTTATTTACTGTTGGTAGTGATACTAACATTACTATTGATACGCCTAGTAGTTTAAACTAGTAGGTGCAACAACGGATGAGCCGCATATGTTGAATGTTGTTCATCAAAATATGCAGGGTCTGTCCGGCAAAGAGTTAGAGTTAAGCTTATTTATAGAGAACCATGATGTTCAGGTGTTATGTTTAACTGAACATTGGTTGAAAGAACATGACGTAGTGTTTATAAATGATGATAATTTTACTGTACAGAGTGCATTTGCGAGAAAAAGGGCCATCCGCGGTGGTTCTTTAGTTCTTGTTTCAAACAAGCTGAAATGTAAGCAACGTTTAGATTTAGTTAATCTTTCTATTGAGCGCACTATTGAGTTGTCTTGTGTTGAACTCGAGCGATACGTTATAATTTGCGTTTATCGACCCCCCTCTGGGGATTTCATTTGTTTCGAATCAGTAACTTGATTATGAATAAATAATAATAATAACTTAGACCACGTTTACCTCGTTTGCCCATGCACAAGAAAAATAAAGCGCTGGTGTGTGCTCTAGACTCTCAGCTGTCAACTTGTTTTGATGGCAGCAGAGACCTCGCCGATACCCACTCAATTTTGTACTGTGCAGCTGTAGCGGCTTGTCGTGTAGCTCGTGTCAAGTTTCCCAACAGTGACAAAGCTACGCGACCAAAACCAACCGTACCAGCTTGGCAGTGCAGGATTGAGCGCCATATCGGTGAAGCTAGAGCACTCATCGGTAAGCTAATCTGCTTCAGGGAGGGCAATACCCGCCCTCGAGTGATGCGCTTTGTGAAGCGGGCGTTCTCCGGGACTGATGTTAGTCCTCGGGATTATCTGCCCCGCGTCACAGAGCGCATCGACTTCCTGAAGCAGAAGATCTGTGCATGGGCAAACCGTATTCGTCGGTATCGTCGGAGGGTGGAGCGGTACACTCAGAATCGCACATTCCAAAGCGATGAAAGGTGGGTTTACAGAGCTTGGGAGCGACCGGATCAAGGTGTGGCTGACACGCCCCTTCCGGATGATGACGCCATGTCTTCGTTCTGGCGGAACATCTGGTCGGTGCCTGTCAATCACACCGAAGGTGATTGGACTAGGGAGATCGAGCGAGCGTGCGGACAAATACCAGAAATGGGGGCAATAACCATCAGCCCCCAAGATGTCGCTTGTGCAGTCCGTCCGTTGCCTAACTGGAAATCTCCAGGGCCGGACGGACTGCACAACTTTTGGATCAAGTGGTTCCAAAAGTCGCACGCTCGCTTGGCATCTCAGTTCCAGTCAGCCTTAGAGTCAGGGTCGTTGCCACAGTTCCTAACAACAGGGATAACCCACCTGCTCCATAAATCAGGTAGCACCGCGGAACCCAAAAACTATAGACCGATCACTTGTCTACCGACGGTCTATAAAGTTCTTACATCCATTTTGAGAGCTAAAATTTACAAACATATAGACACAAACTGTATCTTGTCTGTCTCTCAAAATGGATGTAGGAACGGGTCCCGCGGTACTAAGGAGCTGCTCCTAATCGATATGACCATTAGTCAACAGGTTCGTCGTTCCCGAAGGGATCTGTCGACATCCTGGATAGACTATAAGAAGGCCTATGACTCGGTGCCACATACCTGGCTCAAGAGGGTGCTGGAGTTGTACAAAGTAGATACAACGCTGCGCACCTTCTTGATATCATGTATGGGGCAATGGAGGACAGTCCTTCGCTATCCAGGATGTCGAAATATCTAGAGGAACAGCGAACCGATAAGGATCGAGCGAGGTATATTCCAGGGCGATAGTTTGAGTCCACTTTGGTTCTGCCTAGCCATGAATCCTCTTAGCACACTGCTGGAGGATTCAGGTATAGGCTATCGATTGAGGAGAGGTGGTCAGGTCATATCTCACCTCCTCTACATGGATGACCTAAAACTCTTTGCCCCCAACAATTTGCAACTGATGGAGCTACTGAAAGTAACTGAAACCTTCAGTAGCGCCATCAGGATGGAATTTGGTGTGGACAAATGTGCGGTCATGCATTAAAGCGAGGGGTGATTGTGGAATCCGTGGGAACCCAACTCTCGGATTCCATACACCTAAGATCCCTTTCCCCCATCGACACATACAAGTATTTGGGTATGTCGGAAGCGTTAGGCATCAACACTGCTGACATGAAACAATCGTTGAGGGAGCGCTTCTTTGGCCGCCTGAATAAAGTATTAAAAAGTCTTTTATCAGGCGGAAACAAGGTGCGCGCCTTCAACGGTTGGGTCATGCCGGTTTTGTTGTACTCTTTCGGCATACTCAAATGGACTCAGACGGAACTTGACGCCCTGGATAGACGGGTCCGCTCACTGCTGACCGCAAATCGAATGCATCACCCACGGTCATCGGTGATGAGACTGTATATCCCGCGGAAGTGCGGAGGTCGAGGTTTTTGTATGGAGGATGTAGACCTCTTAGCGTCCGTATCCTGGTTACGTTTCGGAGACCTATTTGGAGAAACCGAAGGTTTTGTCTTTGCGATTATGGACGAAGTTATGATGACAAATAACTACCGGAAATATATTGTGAAGGATGGCATGGTTGACATCTGTCGGGCATGCCACCGTCCGGGTGAATCAATCCGACACATTATTTCTGGCTGTTCTTGTTTGGCTAACGGAGACTACTTGCATAGACACAACCTTGTAGCCAGGATTATCCACCAGCAACTTGCTCTGAAATACGGCCTTGTGGAATCAGAAGTACCATATTATAGGTATGTGCCCGACCCAGTTCTCGAAAATGGCAATATCACGTTGTATTGGGATCGATCTATCATCACTGATAGGACTATTGTTGCCAATAAGCCGGATATAGTGGTGATAGATCGATTAGAGCGTCGCACAATGATTGTTGATATAGCAGTCCCGCATGACGAGAACCTCGTGAAAGCTGAAAAAGATAAGCAGATGAAGTATCTTGACTTGGCTCGCGAGGTTGTCGACATGTGGGATGTGGATACGGCAGTCATTGTGCCGATAGTCGTTACGGCCAATGGCATAATAGCCAAGAGCCTCGATCAACATCTCAGGAGGCTCTCGTTAGGCAGCTGGATCAAGGGCCTGATCCAGAAAGCAGTAATTCTGGACACGGCGCGTAGTGTTAGGAGGTTCCTCTCTCAGCAGCCCTGACCACCGGTAGCTTGGACCCTGTTCCCGATACCGGTGGGCTACTATTTTTTATATTTTTAAATGTTTTCTTATATCTTTTTATATTTTAATATTTAAAAATGTAAATAATATGTATTTAAATGTAATAAAGAAAATAATAATAATAAGTAATGGATGATTTACTCAATAAGTTGAAATCGAGTAATAAAAGTATAATTGTATGTGGAGATTTTAATATTAATATTCTAGAGGTTACTCCATTAAGTATTAGACTTCTCAATCTGTTTAGGTCATTTAATTTATTTAACTTGTTTTTTGAACCAACCAGGATCACGGCATCTTCGTCAACTTGTCTTGATAATATATTTAGTGATTGTGATGCCAAAAATAAATTAGTGTTTACTGATTTAACGTCCGACCACTGTGATTTGCTATCCAGTTTCCCTATGCCATTGTTTAAAAAGGCGCGTAAACTTGAATGCAGGCCTTATACAGCTAGTCGTTGCACCAAGTTTAAAAATAATATAGCTCGCAGAATTGCACCATCTATAGTAGAACACGATAATCCTAATGCAATTTATGAAGCCCTAGTAAAGCGAGGCTATACGAGTTATATGGTTTAAAAAAATACAGGTTTGATACTCCTTTCCTAGAGTATGTAAAAAAATATTCAAAATTATTTAAACAGATTAGTGCTTTTGCTAAATCTAAATTTTTAAGCGATCAAATTAAAAAATTCAAATAATAAAATAAAAACCACTTGGAAAATCATTAACAATGAAACGGGTAAATCGGTTAAACAATAAAAACAACTTGAAATTATGGTCGACAACAAATTAGTTAATACGGCAGCTGACGTAGCACAGGCATTTAATGAGTTTTTTACCAACATACCTGTAACTACGACTCGCTCCTTAAATTTGTCCCCGTGTAAAGCTGATAATCTTTTGCATAGTAGTGTGCCAAAAAGTAGTTGCCTATTCAATTTTGAACATGTAACGCCTCGTGATGTAGTTAATGTTTTTAACACACTTAAGTCTAAAAACACTGGTGATTTCTGGGGCATTTCCATCAAACTATTAAGTAATATAATAGACATCGTAGCCCCCTATTTAGCTGTTACTTTTAATAAATGTGTTGAAGTCGGAACTTTTCCTGACCTCATGAAAAGTAGCAAGGTCATACCATTATTTAAATCAGGTAATAAAAATGACGTTTCTAATTTTAGGCCTATTTCTATCTTACCTGCATTTAGCAAAATATTTGAAAAGTTAATCCTCAAGCAGTTGCTTTTTACATTTTAATTTAAATAGCCTCCTTCATAATGAGCAATATGGCTTTACAAAAGGTCGTTCAACTACAGATGCGGGTGTTGCTCTCTTGAAACACATTTTTAACGCATGGGAGAACTCGCAAAATGCTATCGGAGTATTCTGTGATCTCTCCAAAGCCTTTGATTGCGTGCACCATGACACGCTTTTGCGTAAACTACGTCATTACGGTGTCCATAACGAAGCTACAAACGTAATTAATTCTTATTTACATAATAGGTTCTAATATGTACATATTAATGGTGTAAAATCTGCCGGGCTACCGGTTCAGTTAGGTGTGCCTCAAGGCTCTATACTCGGCCCATTCTTGTTCTTAGTTTATATCAATGACTTACATTCTTTTTAAAGGGTATTTGTGACGTTGTACTGTTTGCAGATGATACTTCTCTTATTTTTAAAGAAGACAGGAATAGACCAGATTTTGACGACGTGAATAGTGCACTCTCAATGGTTACCGATTGGTTTACGGCAAATAACCTAATTCTCAATGCCAAGAAAACGAAATGTGTAAAGTTCGCCTTACCGAATGTTAGAAATCTAGGTCCCAACATCGTCTTAGATAAAGAGGTGCTTAAAACTGTAGACTCGGCAGTTTTTCTGGGCATAACAGTGGATGGCACACTTCAGTGGGGCCCTCATATTTTAAGCCTAGCGGGAAGGCTCAGTTTAGCTGCCTATGCCGTCAGAAAAGTAAGACAATATACTGACGTTGATACAGCTCGGTTAGTGTATTTTAGTTATTTCCACAGCGTTATGTCTTACGGTATTCCACTGTGGGGTACAGCAGCTGATATTCAAAATATTTTTGTCCTTCAGAAATGAACTGTTCGAGCAATTTACCAGCTAGGTGCCAGAGTTTCCCTAAGGAACTTTTTTAAATATATTGGTATTCTAACGGTGTCATCACAATTCATTTTCGCCAACATCTTATATATTAGGCAAAATATACACTTATGCGCTAAAAACAGTGATATTCACACTGTTATCACTAGAAGTAAGGACAAACTACGTGTTCCCTTTCACCGGCTTCATAAGGTGCATAACTCATTTGTTGGGCTTAGTATAACATTTTACAACAAGCTACCACCTTCTTTACTAGAATTACCTTTTAATGCGTTTAAAGCTTAAGACGCTATAATCCAACAGAGTCCGCGCTCACTAGTTTTTGAATCAATGGAAAAACATGGAAAATAGTGTTATACAATTGTGAAAAAAATATATGTCAAATTTAAGGATCTGACGGATGTGTGGTTACTTTCAGAAACACGATTAAGTTAACTTTGCTCGATAGAAAAAAAACCCAAAGATACCTCTTATCGTAATTTAAAACCAATTTTATAGCTACAAACCAAACGTTTTTTTATTATTTCTTATGTGAATGAAAAGGTAATAAGATTGTTTAGGTCTAGGCGCTGAGTTTGTCCTGATAAAATCATTATAATAATTGCTATGTTAAAATACCTACCAAAATCGGGAGATCATCCACTTTCCTTGCCAATTTCAGTCCGTTAGTCGCGCGTTGGCGCTCTTAGACGGTGGACCTATGTCAGTGCTTCCGTGCGATCACGTGACCAAACGCAAAAGTAACTAATAAAACACGAAATATAAACTATTAACCTTATTTTTGTAAGCATAAGGTTCAAATTATTTTGTGGGCAAGTTTACACACGATCCACAGTGTCCCGCGCGGACCGCCTGAGACCTCTTTGATAAATGCCGCCACATGCACCGCGAATTGTTGTGATGTAATTTCAATGTTTCAATTTTTTTGACAATTTATTTTCGCGGAGGGAAGATCGACGTCGGGTTTTTTTTACACGCTTTATATTAGCTTCACTTGTATGTTTTTATGTTTGTTTGTTTGGATGTTTGTTTGTAACTGACTCCTTATAGCGCCAACTACGCTGACATACGTCACAAACTACGCTGACATACGTCACAAACTACGCTGACATACATCACAAACTACGCTGACATACGTCACAAACTACGCTGACATACGTCACAAACTACGCTGACATACGTCACAAACTACGCTGACATACAACACGATTCCATTGAAAACCAAAGTAAAAAGTACAAAACAATGGAAAAAAAGCGTGAGGTGCCTGAATATCAATAAAAAATACCTTAAAAAGCACCTCACGCTTTATTTCCATTAATTTGTACTTCTTAGTTTGGTTTTCAATGGAATCGTATTTTTTAGTATTTTTAAACTATTATTTATTTTCTATTTTTTAGGGTGTTTCGAATTTTGAGACGTATGTCAGCGTAGTTTGTGACATATGTCAGCGTAGTTTGTGACGTATGTCAGCGTAGTTTATGTCGTATGTCAGCGTAGTTTGTGACGTATGTCAGCGTAGTTTGTGACGTATGTCAGCGTAGTTTGTGACGTATGTCAGCGTAGTTTATGTCGTATGTCAGCGTTTTTTGTGACGTATGTCAGCGTAGTTTTCGAAGACAGTTTTTTTGCTGTCCTGGTAACCCTGGCAAATTTTTTTTCTTTATTTTTATATAGTTCTGCCATTTTGCAATTTTTAACATATTACGTGATTGTTTTGATTGAAACAAATGTTTGATTTGAAATGGAAGTAAAACCAATTTCGGAACTGCTGTTTCAATGTCTAGATGTTAAATTGCACAATATGTGACGTTACACAAGGGAGAGGGTCTCTCACAAATGTGACCAGCTTTGACAAGGATGGGGGCCTACTTGGAGGTCGGAAATTATGCCACGGCAACGTACTACCGGGGTAAAAAGGACCCAATGTGTTAATCCAGGTTATAAACTGTCTGGGTGCCAAATTTCATCCAAATCTGTTCAGTAGTTTTGGTTGAAGAGTAACATACATCCATCCATACTTCCATACATCCATACTCACAAACTTTCGCATTTATAATATTAGTCCAGGTTATAAACTATCTGCGTGCTGAATTTCATCCTAATGCGTTTAGTAGTTTTTGCGTGACAGAGTAACAAACATCCATCCATATATCCACACTCACAAACTTTCGCATTTATAATGTTAGTCCAGGTTATAAACTATCTGCGTGCTAAATTTCATCCAAATCCGTTCAGTATTTTTACGTGAAAGAGTAACAAATATCCATCCATACATCCATACTCACGAAGTTTCGCATTTTTAATATTAGTGGGATACACTTGATAGAATTAGCAGCTGTATACAAATGTTCCAACGAGGATTCAATCAAGAACTATGTAAATAGTTTTAGAAACAAATAAATAAACATATTTGTTCTCGTATTATCTTTTTTTCTGTGGTTTCTAATACTGTGGACATACTGATGTCGCTACACTATGACCTGTCTGTGCTACGCCGCCGCCGCCGCCGCGCCGCCCGAACTTTTGGCGCGCTAACGAGTTCGACAAGAAGGACGCGCGGGAGGCGCCCTGCGGATTTCCCCGCACCTCACCCCCTCAAATCTGTATGAGTGTTGAATCACCTCGCCTTAAGTAAAATCCAACCTTTGTCAAAAGGCGTACTATTCCATCAACGATTATTTAAATGATAAGAATAGTTGGTCGCTGTGATTAACTCAAGACAATGTTTATGTTCTTTCTCCAGTATTAGCGTACTTAGTGATAGGTTCAATATAATTAAATCCATATTTTTTTATTTTTTTTACTGTTTATGCCAATTTAATTTTATTTATTTTTCAGTATTAACATGATCTATGCTTTGACTTATTATAATCAGTAGTATTGCATAATGTGGTTAGCTAGCGACTTCGACAAGTAATCATTCTATTCTTGCTTGAGCAACCGGCAGCAAGTTCGTCATGCTCCCTTAGATGTCAATGCTTGCGGTAGCGTCGCGGGTCGGGTTACCCCCTTCCCTCAAATATGGCGAGCGGGTAATGGCTGATCTTTGCGTTATGCTTGTGAACGGGTGCTGCTTGTGGTAACTGGTCGTCTTGCTGACCTTGATGTTGATATTATTATTAATATTACTTACCTGTTAAATTTATTTTACGTCGATGGTCCTAGTTTATCATTTGTGGCCTCGAGGTGTAACTCAGGTCGTAACAGCTATGTGAACATTCAGCATTGCATATGTAAGCTGTCACGCCCTTTATGCCAGGAGGCTTTTATTTTTGCAGCCATGTTTACGTTATACATATTTTTTTTGCTTATGCTTGAGTATAGTCATTTTATTTGTTGGTATATTGGGTTGGCTAGCTGGCATATAGCAACTTATTTAAATGTTTTACTATATACCATTGTATAGAATCAAGTTCTTCTAACTGGACAGACAGCTGTGCTGCTGGGGAGTTTGTTGGCCACTTCTTCCCAGCTAAAGCACTAGGAAGTGCGCGACGGGTGGGCGTTTTGGGGGGACTGTCTTTTGTAATTTTGACGTTCGAAAAGTGCTGATCCTCAGCCTAATTTGAATAAATGACTTTTGATTTGATTTGACATGCGTGCGCACACTCTCGCTGCAACACCGCCGCATGAGTCACATTGTGCCACGCGCTATTGTTGATATCCATATTACGTAAATATGTAGGTTGTCCAGAGTTTACTGATTTAAGGTCGGATAAACTAAAAAAAAAAGTATTGAAAAAATAATTGAAATGTGTTCTATTACTGATATTGAACCACCAAAAAGAAATTGCGCACTGGTTAAAAAAAATACCTATACAGGATAAGTTTTTATCCAGTGCGCAAACTGTAACCATGAATTCAGCATATCATTCTAGACCCCCCAGCGTAGAAAATTTTCGTCGGTTTTACAAAAACAATCAGCTGTTCCATACATTTTGACCCCGTAGGTATTGCATTTTTCTATGAAACAGCAGATTTTTTTTTTGTATAACCGACGAAAATTTTATATCATATAATAGTCCGGAGCCACAGTGGAACAGTCATCCTCCAAGAGAGCAACAAGGCCACCAGTGCAGTTATAAAACACAAACCGTCATACCGACCTCGTCGCGACAACCCCGACTAAACAGTCCCCCCCGACCCTTGCACGAGCCAGCCCGCGATGCTGAGCCTGCAGCTTTAAATTGGTCCCTAAATAAGGATAACCCAGATCCAGCCTATCTCTTGCTGCCCTCTACCAGTGACTGCCTAAGCCGAGGCTTTTGCCTCAAAGAGATGTCAGCAAATTGAAGGGGTCTGCTAGGACCGATGCCTGCCGGGGTCGCGAGATTGTTCGAAAGAGATACCGTGACCCTGGCACATGGGCAACTGAAGGAACACGGGTGGGTTTTAGTCAGTAAAAGTCTGACATGCCCTCCCGCTCCGCCCAGAGCGGGAGAAGTCATTTGATGATTTCCCATCCAAAAAAAAAAAAAAAAAGCCGAGGTCCGTACCCCATCTGGGGTTGCCTTTAGGTCTTAGTCTCTTTAGTTTTTAAGTATATAAGCCCCGGCTGAAGGACTTAAATGAACTTTTAAGGAATCCGCGGGAACGTCCGGTTAAGTAGTGACAGCCTTAATAGGCTAGCTACGAGATGTACTTAAAAAAAAATTGTACTGTCAGTTGCTTGTTTGACTTTCAAGGCGTTAACATCTAAGATATTACTCTGATTATTGTTGATTATTTGTTGATGATGATGTTTATTGTATATTTATATTATATTTATGAATTATGTAATGTTATTATGACGATTGGTGTATTCAAATTATGGGTCATAATAACTTGTCTATTAAGTATAATTGGTATATTGTAACGTAACGTTGTGTTATATGTGTACACCACTATGATAGTTCTTATAACTACAAGATAAATATAATGTTATTGTATTTTGGATCCTATTGTTTTATTTCCCTTTAATACCTAATGCGTAACGAAGATTAAATATCTTTATATACACCATTTCAAACACATAAATCCAGTTACATATTATATACACTATTATTCACACACGCGATAATGATGTAAAGCACGCGCTCAGGCATGTGAGCGGCTGAAGCATGTTTTTTAGTTTTTCTAACTGTTATTTATTCCTTAGACTTTTTGGAGAACTGGTTGTGTATGTTTTCCACGAAATTAAAAACTTACTTAACACACTGAACAAACTACTACTATATTATAATTGATTCATGTCATAGATGTTACCGTAAGTGCTGATTGTGACCTATGTTTTTTTTTATATCTATTCACAGTTAAGTTCCTCTCTTAGATCTATCCCACATGCCAACTATTGGATTCTTTTCATGGTTGAGATTAATTTCAAACCTTCCTCCTTAGTTATCTTCAAGATGGTGACATTGGTGAAGCAGAAGACAAGATCAGGGATGATGAGGAGTTGGAGGCTGATGAGGAGCGGGTGGAGGAACAGGGCAAGTTCGAGAGGGCGTACAACTTCAGGTTTGAAGAACCTGATCAGGAGTATGTGAGTGTTTACTGAGACAAGTTTAAGTAACTTAGAGACTTCATCAAAAGATATAATAATAATTTTTAATATAACAAAACTCCTTTGAACAAACATCTTCCTTTAAAAAGTTTTGTTAATCCTAGGCCTCACCCAATTGAATGCCTTAATAAAAAAACGCCATTGAAAGCCATTGGTAAAATATTCAATAGCACTTTGTTTAAGCATTCATCTAAGTTTTGCCGTCAGTGTAAAGGAGCAGGAGCCACCTGTTTTATGCAGCTGACCTATTTCGGAAGTTACCGTCTTGTTTCGTTACAGCCAGTCACAACTTCGACCTACAGGGTGGTTTTCACCAAAATCATCTTTCTGTCCTTACCCGTGTTACTTGGGGCCTTTTCAGCAATTTAGAAACTCATTTTGTACTGAATACAATTTTAGTTTTAATATGTTGTTGCAACGCTGTTATTAGAACTACAACGGTACGAGGATCTTTTGGCACGTGGTCATAATCGGTACTAACACTGTCATCTTGTTTTGTGAAAATAATTTCTGTGACAACAGCGCCCTCTGTCAAATTCATGCAGGTGCCAAAAGATCTTTGTAGCACTATATTTACCTCCACAATACCATTAACTTATAAAATCTGGCTTTTCAGCTGAAACGTTTCCCCCGTACAATGAACTACATTCGTCCAAAAGACGAGCGGCGCTCCAAGAAGCGCGTGGAGGTGCGCACGCGCAAGGAGGAGGAGAAGCACAGGAAGATGGAGGAGATCGCGCGGATGAAGGCGCTGAAGCTCAAGGAGATACAGGAAAAGATCGCCAAGATTAAGGAGGTCACCGGCAATGACGAGCTAGCATTTAAGGTAAGTTGAGTTAATTATACATTAAAAATATACTAATTATTTATTTACATCAAGAAACTGAAACTTTAGGCCGCGTCCTAACCAACGAGATCGTCACGTTCATTTTGTTCGACGAACCTGAACGCTTGCTTGCGTCGTCGAGAGTGCCCTCCGAATCCTGAACATCTGAGTGCAACACAAGCGCGACGCTCGCGTCCCGTGTTGCAGAGTCCTTTTTAAGACTCGAGTGACTGTTAAATGACTCGGGCTCGGCTTGACTCTAGACTTCGAGCCTTTTGAGCACACTGAGTCTTGCAGAATTGAGTTGAGTCTTTAAAATTACGACTCGAGGAAGTCATTTGCAACACTACGCGTACCAGCGTGAACGATCGTGTTGGCTAGGATGCGGGGACATCTCACGTTTTACATTATAAAAGAGAGAGAAGTAGTTTCTTGAACATAGAGATCCGGCTCGCGTTTTTAGGTACCTAAAAACTGTTTTTAAAAGTGTTTCACTCTGTTTATTAACGTAATATTATTGCTAACACAGAACAAAGAATAAAGAGAAGTGCCCCTACACTGGCTAAGCACGGGAACCAGTGTCGCCAAACTCACACATTTGCATATCAAATTATCCATTACACACTTAAAAAACAGTGATATGACTGGCTACAAATTACAAACGCAACTTTTACAAATCATCTTCTTATTGCTTGCAAAAATTATGTCTTATTACAAGGAGTGAAAGTTGTTATTATTTGACATGACACAAACAATAAAGACGTTTTTCGTCTAAAAACTTTAAATAGACAAATTTACAACGAGTTCAGCAACTTAACGCTAGATAGCGCTGTAACCAATTCATTCTATTCAGAACGCTAGCTTCTTTGAAATAGATGTCATATTCACATGCACTTGTAATATCTGTTGGTGACTAGCAAAAAAAAAAAGTAAGAGATGAGGAAATATATCGATATTTTAATATTGAAGTTACGTAATTTATTCGAGTGAGCAATGTAATAATTTGTTAACATCATACAAATGCTTAATAACGGAAAAGGTTGATTATCGTTAAAATATCAATGTTAAAGAGGTACTTGTATGTAATATTATTTTCATAAAATCAAGTACGCGGCCGAAGCCGCTGACAAAAGCTAACGATAAATGAAACGATAACAGATAGTACTAAAAATATTTACTGACCTTGAAATAATACATATTTATTTAATAATTGCCATTTTGATAGTCGAATATTAATATATTTTGCCGTGATAGCTTTCATTAAGACAGTAATATGATTAGACGTAGGAAAATCCCCTCATTGATGATAGCTTATATTTTGGAATATTGATGACCCAATAAACTGGTGCATTATTTAGCCATGATATAATCTTTATTAAATATGTGACCGTCTTTTAAAAATATTTCGGATATCTGACAAATGTTAATCACAGATTATGATGGGCATAATAACCCGCTCTAGCCTTACCTATAATAAATCTATGTAATTATTGATTTGTTTTTCTGTTACTAAAGCACTAACGCAAATATCACACTTATTTTTTTTTTATTTTTTATTTTTTTATTATATAACCAGCTATGTGAGCTATTGATTCCTTACTAAAATCAGACAAAATTATCGATACCGACCTACTTTACGGTTGTGTCCCATCCCTAATCGAGTAGCGTCGAAGTTACTAGAATTTTGATTATGATTTTCCAGATGACGACCAAGTACATTTAGACTGTGTATCAATGACTCTAAGGTTGTTTATAGTTTGCATTGAAGTCATCACATGTGGTATTGTAATTAAAATCAATGATATTATAAAATAACAAAGTTTAGTACGTACCGATGATACGATACACCTCCACAAGATACATATTTTTTTCTGCTTTCATTTTTGCAGGTCAAAACCGCCCAACAAGGCATAATTTGTAATATTTCGCGTATTTCTGAGACAACCAATCGCGACAACTGCAACAAGTATCTGACGGCGAATAAGCTAAATGTTGCATATCTGTGCTTAATGTTGACACGCGCGCGATAGCTGACGGGCACTTCCTCTAGTTTTCTTTATTCCGTGATTGCTAACATGTTATGGTGGAATTTAACTTATTTTTCCAAGTTTTAAATGTTGAAAATAATGCATCTCTCAAGGTGTGGTATCACCTCAAATACAATTGAAAATCGTTTTAAAATAGATAAGTGAATCAAAAGTGAATAGACAGAGGTATCTACTTATGTTTCTAAATATCTTGGCGATAGACAGCAACACAACATGCTGTTTTACTCACTCCTTTTGAATCGTGTCCCTGCTGCTTACAGGAATCTGACTTGGAGAGTGAGTTCGACCCGGAGGAACACGACAAGCGAATGAAAGAGATATTCGACGAGCAGTACTACGGCGACGCTGACGAGCAGAAGCCAGTCTTCCCTGATCTGGACGCTGAATTGGAGATTGGTAAGACACCGTCAGACACCGAGCTTCTAGTTAAATAAACCAAATATATGTATGTGTATATCCGCCGCCAGCGAAGTCATAAAACTGGCATACTGACAGACACGAAAATCGGTTTTAAATTATAATAAGTAGATGTCTATTAAGTTACGGAGTCGAATAGGTTATGGGTTATTTCATTTTAGTTCTGTAAGAACATCATTAATGAGAAAGTATTAGGATGTTTTGAAACATAGTATCTCACTGTGCGCTACGTACCCCATGAAATTCGAAATTGACTATTTCGTCAAAAAGTCATTCAATGAGATTTTATTGACGATTGTAATGATTATCATTTTGTAAATACATACACGGTTACGGTTGCGAATTGTAGTTTAATTAATAGACAACTTGACGCTGACCTGGAAATTGCAAAAAATATCTGAGAAAAATTGAATTTCGCAGGCTCTCTCTTCCTCTTTAAATAATTCTTATGAAAACTGATGTGAAAACGATCCTTAACCGGAGCCAGTCACAATTTTAACAAATTTTTGTATGATATTTACAGAGAACTGGGACAAGTACCAACCCGAACAGGACGATGATGATGATGATGAGGAGGCTGATCAGCTGGGCGATGCGGAGGGACCACATTGTGAAGATGAGGAATTCAATGTGAGTAAACATTTACAACAGGAGACGGAATACGTTGCATTGGAAGGCCTCCCACAACGTGGACCGATGATGACCTGGTGAAAGCCGGGGGAATGGGTGCGGGAAGAACAGAACTGGTCGAAGTGCCAGTCCTTGGGGGAGGCCTATGTAAACATTTACACAAATATGTCGAATTTGTTCAACCAAAAATACAGATTTGAAATGTTGGAACTGAAAACGGAACAGCCAACCGCACATCAATACTTGGACTACGAAAACCGAAACCCTTCAAATAATTAAGACCAAACTATATTTTTTCACCAGATGGACGCTGACTACGACCCAAAGAAGAATCGCGAGAATCTTCTAGAAGAATTGAAGAAGACTCTCGGCAAGAAGAGAAGGAACAGAAAGAAGAAATCCAAACTCGCCGCGTTACTCTCCTCTGAGAAACCCAAGTTCGTGCCCAGCGTGGCTGACAAGACTTATGACCAGTACATGGATGAGTACTATAAGATGGACTGCGAAGATGTGATCGGTGGAGATCTGCCCACACGGTTCAAGTATCGGGAGGTCGTGCCGTGCGATTATGGACTTACTGTTGAAGAGGTAAGGTGTATCTTGTTTTGATAGTATGTTTCAAAGCATTTGAAGAGGGTCGGGCTAGTTTAATGACAGAACAAACATCCACGAGATAATCTGTTTATACTTTTATTTTATCGTGACCATACAATATTGTACCATCGCCAAACCAAACTATAAACAACACTTTTTCTCACAAAACACCAGTAATATACACACAATTTTACTCCATTCATCCGCAAACACATCACATTCATGATATTAACTTACTTAATGATGTTACAGATCCTCCTAGCTGACGACAAAGAGCTGACGCAGTGGGTGCCGCTGAAGAAGATCCTCAAGCACCGCCCCGACACCGTAGAACTGGGCGACGCGCGCAACTACGCGCAGAAAGCAGCAGATGTACGCCTCAAGAAGAAGATACTGCCTAGTCTGTTCCAGGATTTGCCGGAGTGAGTATTTAATACATACATCCATAAACTCAGGCCTTCATCCCATGACAGTAGACAGTGGGAAATCATCAAATGACTTCTCCCACTCTGGACGGAGCGGAGAGGGCGTGTAAGACTTCTACCGATGAGAACCTACCCGTGTTCCTTCAGTTGCCTGTGCCAGGGTCACGGTAACTGTTTGGAACAAATCCGTGACGCTGGCAGGGTGTATAAGAAACTTAGAGGAATTATTAGAAGCTATTTTTAATAGTAGTATCTTAACTGCTGTTTATTCTTTCCAGAGACCCAGAAATAGTCGTACCTATAGAAGAAACGAAAAAGAAAAAAAAGAAGAAGAAGAAAAAGAACAAAAAGAAGAGCGCAGATGATACTGCTACAGAGGAAACTGAACAAGATAAGGATATTGAACTTGTTGACCAAGATGCAGAAGTTCAAGACACGAACGATGTTGTGGATAGGCCTAAAAAGAAAGACAAACATAAAAAGAATTTAGACGAAGGGGTAAACACAACACAATATGAAGACGTTTTAAACACAGAAGAGAATGAAGTAGTCAAACAGAAAAAGAAGAAAAAACATAAATTAGACGGATTTGTTGTTGAAACTGTTGAACATGCTGAACCTAGTCAACTCAGTACCGAAACGAACGGAGTTATTGACACTGCAACAGAAATTTCTAACAAGAAAAAGAAACGAAAAATAAACAATTCCATAGCAGAAAATAATGTCGAAAGTTCCGTAGTAAATAAGAATATTAAAAATTTGAAACGTAAAGCAGATACAAATACAGGTGACCAGCCAAACCAAAAGAAAAAGAAAGGCAATAAGAAAGATTCCAAGAAGAACTTCAAACAAAACGATAAGTTTAAAAACAAGAACAAAGTGACCCAACCAATGAACCCTATGCTCAATCTATCAGATGAAAGATTGAAAGCGTACGGACTGAACCCTAAAAAGTACAAGAACTTCATGAAATTCAAGAAGTTTTAATCGCTTTTTACATTTATGTAGATTTGCATATTAAATCAGATATTTCCAGTGTAAATAAATATATTTTATTTAATACAAGCTCTTGCTTTTTATTTTTGTTCTACACTACAGTAAGTATAATCAGGCATTATTTATTGTAGAACACTGTGGGTAACCTCAGCAGTACTATTTCAATATTAATAGTACTTCACAGAGGAAAATAGATGTAGCTATACGTCCTATATGGCTACGGCTCATTGTCACACGGCAGCCGCTAGGAGTATTACGACATTTGTGTTCTGAACTTCTGACTCCGCATCAACTACTTTCGGCGATCCAATTGGCCCTTCCCCAATCCAGAGCCAACCGGAGCGCCGAACGGGGTCGATGCGTGAAGTCGAGATGGTTAAAAGAAACACATTAGGGCCACTGTGCACTAATGTTACAGTAGACGATGAGAATTGTTCCACTGATAAATTATGGAAGGAACATCTTAGGCATATGTGTATAGGTCAGCAGCCCGAAAGTCTGACAACCAGTCTTACCAAGGGGTATCGTATTACTTATATTATTTCTCTATATATTTTGTATGAAGTCATAGATTTACATTATTTAACACAAATAACTATTTACCATTAAATATTGTATCGTCATGGGAGCTGAATACGTGTGCTCATTAATGTGATATGTCTGATGCTGTGAATCAAGATTACAATAAATATATTTAATAAACAATAAAAAAAAGATATATTGTCATTAAATCTGGCAGTTCCGATACTGTGTTCAGGGATTGCATCACTCCAGTTACTCATAGATCTAAACTCAAGCTACTCAGAATCTTTCATACAAAACATTTTGAATGATCAAAATTTTGAATCTTCCGCTATGCCATTTAAAAAAGTGTTTACATGCTCTGTGGCTCTAGCGTCGTCTCTGAATACAATGTTACAAAGTATAATTTTTTAAAGATAATACATATCTCTCTATCTAGTCTGTTAAAAAAAGAAAATTATCAAAAAAAAAAAAAAACATATAAAAGTCAGACAAATATTCAAATACACGTATTAAATGGGACGACGGGTGGGCGTTTTCGGGGGGACTGTCTTTTGTAATTTTGACGTTCGAAAAGTGCTGATCCTCAGCCTAATTTGAATAAATGACTTTTGATTTTGATTTTGATTTTGAAATAAACATAACAATAATTCATATACAAAATGATTATCAAAAAAATATAATGCAACTAATATTTTTTACACTAGCTACTAAATAATTAATGACTAACTACATACAAACACATTTTTGCTTTTTTTGTATATAATCAAATGATTATATACAAAAAACGAAATAAAAGTTATAAATATTGATATTGGGAAGTATATAATTGAAATTAATACAGCCATGGATTTCTTTTAAAAATAGTCTAGAATCCAGGTTTGTGTCAAATTTTGACAGAGAGTGGTAACATTGATGACTTAAAAAAAGTGAGCTTATGATCTGTGGTCTATTCGCTCTTTTTGACAACTCTCTTTTCGGCGAGCCGTGTTAGCGGAACAAGGTGATTACTTAAAATTGTGTTATATTTGTGAATTTTGTGAAATAAGTGTTAAAATATATCTGTTTCGTTATTCAATTACGTGCAGTATAATTATAATCCGTAATTATTGTACAATTTTAAAGATGAAAGTGGATTTTGTGAACATAACCTAAAAATGCCTATAAGTAGATCATTTCGATTTCTGTTTAAATCGTCATGAGTGGACACGTAGGCTAAAGAAATGCCCCGAGCATTGATTCCCAAGTGCATTTACATCTAAATAACCTCCTTCGTTTAGGTGTTTGGCACTTGCAACGGTTTGTGGCGACAAACTCTTCCAAATGTTTACAAAATGCTTACGATGGCACTGTGAGAGTGGCGTAACCTATCGAGTCTCGTTCTTCTTAATGTCATACGAGTGATCGATGTATCTCTATAGATTCTAGAAATTATTCACAGGCATGTTTTTTTGTCACAAGGCTTGAGGTGATACCTCACCTCGTGGTATTATTATTGCCAGTGTCTTGTAGACTTGAATAGAACAGATCAGAACTTAATCTTGCCACCGTAAGTGTTTTGTTACAAGTTAATTGTTTAAAGCCAACCAACTTTACCAATGAAGAAAAATCATATCACTTCTAAAACTTCCACCTAAACCTTCCAGCTCGCCAAGATGGTGAACAACAGAGTACCGTCGGTATTCTCCAAGACCTATGTCACGCCCCGCCGTCCCTTCGAGAAGGCTCGTCTGGACCAGGAGCTTAAGATCATCGGCGAGTATGGTCTACGCAACAAGCGCGAAGTGTGGCGCGTCAAGTACACGCTCGCTCGCATCCGTAAGGCTGCCCGTGAGCTGCTGACCCTCGAGGAGAAGGATCCTAAGAGGCTGTTTGAAGGTAAGGAATAAAATAGTAGAAAAGCCTCGCAACTGTACAGTACAGACTGATCATAGTTGTAAGGAACTTTACTAAAACATGTTTAGCCCAGTGTATACCAGGATATAGATCCTCACTAGGATGTGGGTTAATTGCCTTTATTATAATGGCAAACCTGTGTGGTTGATTATCAAAACCTGATAAATCACCACTACTCGAAATGTTACTGTGAATAGGGACAAATTTGAAATTCAAAAATGACCAATCGGCAGAAGTTTTGTGGCCTAATGCTACGGTTATACTGATGCGACGGTGCGATCTTTACTTCAGGTAATCTCACTCGCTTTCTGTCTCGCTGTGCTACAAAGAGCGCTACTTGCTGTTCATGACAATGTAGCTGTAGCATTAGATTGCTGCTATTTCAAAGTTTTTGGGAGCAAAATTCAGTTTCTCTAGTTTATATCAAACAACGGTGTCTATAATGACTTAAGTTTAATCTGTTATTTATTGTATATATTTTTAAATTTCTGTTCTATAATCACAATCTCCTAAATGAGTGATACCAGGTTTTGATAAAGACTCCACAATTGGTTTGAAATATTCTGGCAAGCCATTGACATGTTGTTTGATTTGTTACTGGCCTATTGGTGAAGCAAAATAATAGTTTAATAATGATGAAAAAATCTGGCAACCTCTTATCAGAAGAAAAATTGTTGATTTCTAATACTCTGACAATCTCCAAAAAAAGCATATAGTGTAAAACTGTTAAGCAAAATACTTCAAAAGTTTGCCTTCATGTTTCCAGGTAACGCACTTCTGCGTCGTCTCGTCAGGATCGGAGTCTTGGACGAGAAACAGATGAAGCTTGATTACGTGCTCGGACTTAAGATTGAGGACTTCTTGGAGCGCCGTCTGCAGACCCAGGTCTTCAAGGCTGGTCTTGCCAAGTCTATCCATCATGCCCGTATTCTCATCAGGCAGAGGCATATCCGGTAAGAACTCCTTTGATTTTATAGCACCACTAGGTATAATAAACATTTTAACTTTTTACTTTCAATATTCTATTAACCTTAACTTGTAATAAATTGAAACATAACGGCATATAACATGACCCTCAAACACAGGTGATCTCGCGCTGTCGGCGGCCGCAGCTGCCTGGTTTTGAATCTTATTCTAAAGACCACTTGGCTCCCAACCCAGTTGGGGTCAATGTCTCGAAATGTTTATAAGCTCTGTTTGAGCTCACAGGTAAGGTATCAGTAGTTTCCTTTTACCTTGGGTAGAGAAAAGCCCTGTGCCTCCAAAGGCTATCTGTTGACTATTTGATTGTGCAATGGGAAACATGAGAACCAAAAATTTTATTAGAAAAAGTTGAAGTAATGTGAATTAAAGCAGTACAAGCTCCTAAAAAAATATACAAAAGCCAGTCATCATATCCATTACTGATTATAAATAAAATTGTCCTCAGCGTCCGCAAGCAAGTTGTGAACATCCCGTCGTTCATCGTGCGCCTGGACAGCGGCAAACACATCGACTTCTCGCTGAAGTCTCCGTTCGGAGGCGGCCGCCCTGGTCGCGTCAAGAGGAAGAACCTGCGCAAGGGACAGGGCGGTGGCGCCGCGGCTGATGAGGAGGAGGATTAGACCAATAAATGACGTTTATTATCTACATGAGTGTTTTTTTTTTTTAATCTAGACTCAATTATATTATAACGCATGTAGTTATGCGTTATAATTTAGTTTCAAAGTTGGACACTGAAAAAGCGATCATTTCATTTTAGGCTACATTTTGAGATATTTTTTTAACTCTAAACAACAGCGCACGGATGACCCTACTGATTTGGTCCCGTAGATAAAAATGTAGAGAGAATATATCGTCCCCTTACAGCGAAAACCGAATATCTGCAATGATAGGTTCATTGCAGATAATTGGTTTTCGCTATAAGGGGACGATATATAGCTTTGATTTGTGTGGCCAAAAATGTATGGAACCGAGAATGGTGTTGATATCTTTCACATGCAAATGTAATTTATTGCTGTGCACCAAAAACTTCAAGGCAAATTCATTGTTTGTTTTCATTTATTTGTTGGGTAGAAAACATCTCAATTCTTATGTAGAACAAAATGCAACACAATTCAGTTTTTATCTTCGCTGCAAAATATCGTGTAATATCAAAACCCGAGGTTTTCAGTGTATGATGGCGACGCGATGGTATGTTTCATTCTCAACAGCCAATCTGGGTCCTCGGTAGATCATACAAGTCTTGTTCTGTACGGGATACGAATGTATGTCTTGAAGCGCAACTGCCATTTGCTGCCTGTATCACATGAAGATTTAGGGAAATATTCCAATACATTAACCTTCATAACTTACAGAAAAAATCTTAACAAACCGCCACTCGAAGTGAGCGTACGAAGCGAAGTCCAGCGGAAATGACTGGCCCTCGGAAACCAGATTCAACGCATCTTAAACAAAATAAGTCACATGTAACGATTAGAGTAGGTAGCTATGTATTACACTACAAATAGTTCCGATAGGTTGCTGTTACCTGGTGAAACAGAAATTAGCTTTATTTACGTCACAGGTTCCACTTCCACGTCCCTTCACCTAATAGGAAAGACTAAATTTAAATATAATGCACATAATTGAGATAACCAGTATTATCTATTTCGTCTGTACGTGTGTATGTATGTCTCTGAACGAATGGACCGATTTTGATGGGGTTTTTTGTGTCCTTTGTTGTTTATATTGACAATTGGATCTGGTAGGTGGCGCTGTTTGGGCAACGTCTGTCAAGTCCGCTAGTACATACCTATTGTTGACTGATAGTATCTAGATTCGCGGCAGCGTGCCAGAAATGGGGAACTGGCGATTCACCAGTCATGTGCTATACCTACTATAATCATATTACACGAACCATTTGGAGCCACTTTGGACCTCTAAATAACTTACAATCTATTTAACACCCAGCGCCTTTCGAAATTATAACAGCAACGAACAGTTTCTTTCGCAGGAGAATAATTTTCATGATCAAAGGTCTTTTTTATCGTTTTGTGTTCTAGATAATTTATATTAATTTTACAGAAAACTTATGACTGATGAATAATAATAATTACAAAAAACTTTTTACAAAAAAATAACTAGGTACCGACTTCCTTAAAAAAAAACACTACAAAGTCAAAAATATTAAACATTGACTTAGTAGGTAGTGTTTTTTTTAAGGAAGCCAGTTGTTATTTTTTTGTAAAAAGTTTTTATTTTTAACTTTTTAGTTATGGTTATCTAGGTACCATAACTAAAAAGTTAAAAATAAAAACAAATAATATAACCCCGCACTAATCTAATCGAGTTATTCGTTCATTTGTCGCGCAAATACTTAATGCAAATTTAAGACTTATATGGTTTTCACATGGACTCCATTGTCCGAATGGAACCAAATTGGGGAAGCCAAATGGGACCATTCGGGAAGCATCAGCTTTCAAATAAAAAAAAAAAACATCAAAATCGGTTCACCCAGTCAAAAGTTATGAGGTAACAAACATTTTTTTTTTAAATACATTCGAATTGCTAACCTCCTCCTTTTTTTGAAGTCGGTTAAAAAATAATGATATACCATAAAACCAAATTATACTTTTGATGTCCAAACTCAAGGTCTGCAAACGAGCAATGGAGCGCAGTATAGGCGTTAAATTAACGCATCGTGTTTGAAACGCAATACTGAGCTCAGTGGCGTAGCAAGTCCTACAGGGGCCTGTTTCAAGATTTGTTAGGGGCCGCCTTTTTCCTAGACTGCTGCCAAGCTTTAAAGGATGACAGTGTTTTTTTTTTTCAAAATAAAAAAAACAGCATCGCGAGTCGTGGTCTTATGCGATCACTCGTTTATAATATTTAACAAAAAATTTCATAATATGTCGGAGCTTGAGGGGACCCCGTATCATTGATATGGCTGATACGGTGGTAGCTACGCCCCTGACTGCGCTCCAGAACAAGGATAGCTGACGTCGCCCAAAAGGCTGTCTCACTTAATTGGGACTAGGCAGGACACGTCTACATCATGACAATCGTGGCCTGAGACAGTGAGGCGGGGTCGCGGCAGGCTACATAGGAGATGTTAGGACGAACCCCAGCTGGTCCCAACACCTACATGGTCCTGCGAGTCCGGAGTTCCATATAGGAGCGCCAGGAGGCCTTTGCCCAGGACTGCGTAGGAAGTTAAATAAAAACCTTTGTCAACTTCAATGATGAAAAAACAAAATGATGAGAATGCCTAAGGCATTAAGTCCGCCTTTGTACCTTTTTTGTGTGCGAGAAGTTTAAATAAATAAATAAATCACGCAGTTTTTCTCGAGCTAAATTAGATTTGAGTGAGTGACAAGCTAACAAGCTCGACTTGATTCTACAGATGGCGTCATCCATCTGTAGAATCAAGGAACACTGCTTTTACCCTAACAAGGGTGTCAACTATATCTTATTCACCTTGCATACCTTCATAAAATCATCAAGTCCTAATTAAAATATTCATTAATATTTTTCAGCCGTATTTTTTCTATGATAGTTTAATAAGTAGCTTAAAACATTATTTTCCATTATTAATAGCAGAGTGAAGAATATAGTAGCACGAAGGTCTAATAAAATCGCCAACCTGCTGATCACGAGCGGCGAGTAGATAAGTTAAATTCTTTCTCAAGAGGAGACGCTGCAGTGGGGAAATGTTGATTTATAATAAAACACTTGGAATTGTACAATTACAATTAATTAATAAAATTATTCAACAAGTAAATACAATGTAAACAGTAGGTACGATGTTTTACATAGTCTTACAATATTAGTATGGAATTCAGTGTTTTGATTCGAACAAACAATACTTATATTGCTATTAATATAAATAAATATTACTATATGTATAGGTAGGTACAGAAATTATATACCTAGCTAATACATATATATATATAACCGTTTAACTGCTATGATTTATCATGTAAATATTTAATGTTTTATAATAGTTGTTAAAACAATTTACAACAGTAAAATATTAAGGTTGTATATTTGTATAGATAATACTCTTACGACTAGCGAAACATACTGCTATTATACATATCAATATATTAGTACGTTTTCTATTTATTTACAAACATCGTGAGTTCCTAGTGTAAGCTCGTTAGATACTTCGCTAACGCTAATAAGTTCACGTAAAGTAACGTTACTTCATTAGGCTTACACTAAGACCTCCATTACACAGTAACTTGGCGGTCGATCGGTTCTCAACCTTATGACTAAATCCATAAGATTGAAAAGTTGTCAACCGGGAACATGACTATTACAGCATTTAGTACTATAACACAACACTACACTATACATGGTTACTATCGCCACTATCTTCTACCTTAGCGTTCTTCATTCCCTCCGTGAGCTGATCAGGTCCGTCCCCCTTCTCGTTGATCTGCGCCAGGCAGAGAGACAGGATGCGCTCCAGACCGCGCGCCGTCTCCTCCGAGGGGTAGATGTCCATGACCGGCACGTGCACGAAGAGCGTGCGTGTGTTGTCTATGCTAAGGGACGTGTAGTAGATGTACTCGCACAGGTATCTGGAATAGATGGTATAAACGTAAGAATCGTGAGATAGGTAATTTTATTTCAGAGCACAGTAGTAGGTAATGGGGATTTCCATAGTTCAAGCGGTGATAGTGACGAGTGTCATATCGTGACCACGGCGCGTAGCTGGGCCCCTGCCCCCTCTTCTTTGTGGGGAGGGAGAGGGAAACGGCTGTAATAAGCCCCGTGGGCCCAGTCACGTACCTCTCTTCGAACTTTTAGTTCTAGATCACGCCAGTATTCTCAGGATGTTTCCTTGACCGTTTTGAAAAGAGTGCAGTGGTGATAAAAATAATTTACAATAAGTGTCTACCTGGGTTCGACCCTGCGACATACAACTCGTAAGTCGCGGCCGTTTCCAGTGGACCACTAAGACCATCGACATGTTAAACTGGATCATCTACGAACTGGTTAGCGCCGACAGTTGTAAATCGAACAGTGTTTTTTCACCGCGCTAAGACTCACTCACGCTGCACTGAGTATATTGGATTGTCAATGCTCGGTTTAACACCGAAAGTCGAAAGTCCAGTGCGCGAAAAAAATCCCCGGAATTATATTACGTCCGTGTTTATATGGACTTACAAGTGAGTAGTGACTGTTGGTGGGTTTCGTACGTGTGCATAGCAATCTACATTTCCGACAGCATCAACGTAACTACGGTGAAGCCTATTTCCTCCTCAAATAGTTATAAAATTATTATAAGTAAGCTAATAGGACTGTTCATATTAGGAAGCAATTAATGTCTGTTTAGTCCAGTAATATTATCAATGACGCAAAAATTCAAATTTCCCAAATCGTTGATGCTACGTCACAAAATTTAAATTTTCACAATGTCTATATTTGGCATCCTGACTCCGAGCATAATAATGAAATGAGTATGGTTGGTCTAGTGGTTCCACGCGCGAATATTGCGCATAACGTCCAGGATTCGAACCCTAAGTTGTGCAGTTATTTATTGAGTTGTTCAATTCCTAGCTAAAGCACTAGGATGTGGTGGGCGGCGGGCGACTAGGAGGACTGTCTTATGTAATTTTGACGTTCAAAAGGACCCAGCCTAATTCGAATAAATGACCTGATTATGATACAATTTCTTCCAGGTATATTAATAGCAATTAGCTCATGTCTTCCGGAGTTGATTATTCGCCTGTGCTTAGCTCATTAAACATTTAGCATAATTCCTTTGACTGAGACAAGTCATCATAAAATAAGAATCAATAGAATATAGCATTAACATCATTAAAATCTGAGTTATCATGCAGTGTTGTTTATTATCTGTCAGTTCTGAGATCATGTGATAGTGAACATCTCTTATCTAATCAGTGTAATGTACTATTGTTTAGAACAAAGACAATGTATCATAAGATTATGTTTGTTACGGACAAAATAATGTATTGCACCAATTTTTTTAGTAGGTATTTTATTTTTCAATTGGTTTATTAAGTAGCAAATTTTAAAGACAGATGAGGATAGAAAAAAATATGTAACAAGTCTGACTGCCTTTTGGTTTAGGTACAGCCTCGACATTATATCACAGGACCATCTGTCATTTTTATTGCGATGCAAAATCGTAATATATGGAGAACTACAATAGATGTTGTCAGATTTAAGAAATATTTGTTATGTCTTTTACCTACCCTTTTATTGATTTGGATTCCAGACCACTCACTCTCGCAGAGAGAAGGTCTGTGTCACAACAGTGGCAAAAGTATAGGTTGATTATGCTAAGAAGACGGATCTCACCTGCCAGCATCCATAGACACTTCAGCCCTATATCTCTCATCAGGTGGGTTGTCACCATTAAACTCTTTGCAGATTTGTTCTACATTAAGCTTGGTATGTAACCTGATGGCTCCCTCTGCTAAGCATGCACAGTTTGCGGGAACTTTGTCCCAGTAGTCCTTCTTCTGGTAGCCCTTCCTGTGAGCCTGGGACTCCAGCTGGAAGCACTGCCCAATACTTGATACTCCCACATGAATCATCAGCTGGGGAGAGAGATTAACAAACAAAGTTTTAAAATGTATTTTGCAACATAGGGAACGCTAATAGAAGGATGTTTTCCAGGAGTAAGATGGTATGACAAGAAAAGTTTTAATGCATTTTTGATCTGGCTGTGACGTACATGCAGTACATGCAATTTTTACTGAAATTTAGACCTGTATAAATTTTCTGCAGTCATCATTTTATAAGCCCCTTTTGAGAAACATGCAGTTTATAAAAAAAAAATGATTCTAAGTACCACAAAATTAACCAAAATAAATGGGACACTCAATATGCTACGGAATAAAATGTAGAGTTAATTCATTGTTATGTTGTATTTTCCTAATTAGGTTCAAACATATTACATGCAGCCTAGTATTGATGACACTGTTGTGGTTGCGGTTCCTGTCGTAAGCAGGAAATCATCTTCATAGTTAGGGATACATTTTATAAAAGGATCTGCTGACGTATGGGTTAACAAAGCGGTTGGCATGCCAATGTTTAGCTTAGGGAAAATAATTCATTAACCTGTGACCATCACAGTTTAGGTATTATTGCAATATTAATAATTAATTTATAGTAAGTATACCATTTAAGGAGAATAGTTATCTAATTTCAAGCATTTGTTTTAATAACTGGTAAAATTTGCAGTGCTTGGGGAATGCCTGCAATGGACGTTTTTCGGCTGAAACGATGATGATGGCATTTTAATAAGATTATAAATGGGTCTGGTGGCCTAAGGGTCTCCAATGACCCTCATATAGAAAAGGAGTCAAAACAATTTAAATATTAAAACAAGATTTGTAAATTTTTAATGCTAGTTCAATGAAAACAAGATTTGTAAATTTTTAATGCTAGTTCAATGAAAAGGTTATTTAGTTACAGTATTAGGTACTTATAAAACAGTTCGTAAAAGTTGGAAGTGCTTAAAAAAAAAGTTCTACGATTTATGTAAACCTCACCTTAGGAGTATGTGTCTCCCAAAGCGCTGGCACGAACTCGTCCACGTTTTCATACGTGACCGGCAGCTCGATCTGAACCAACTCTACATTGTGTTTCTTCTCAATTTCATCTTTGTTCATTATCTTCACTGCCTCCCAGCTAGCGTTCACCGGGTGGTTTATATACGGACCGAAGCCCGTTATAAGGACAATCGGTTTGTCCCAATAATCGAGTTCGTTGACCATAATGAGTTTTATTTAGTTGATTATGTTAGGTTTGAATTTTTGATAACGTAAGCAAGGGGTTCGCTAACTCGACTGATTTCTGTTTGGTGATTTAAGTTTGACACAATTTGTCAGATGGTTAGATATTTGACTTGACGAAATGACGACTGACAGCCGCCAGTCAGCTGACTTTTACTTCGTGATGTTGGTATACCTCGTTTGGTATTACTGGATCGTGAATTAGATGTGAGCAAGGTTGTGAGAAATACGTATTATTTTTGCAGTGAAAACTTCTTTAGCGCCGTTGGTTGTGATTTGAAACTCAATGAAACGAAAAAGCGACAGTAAAAAGAGACAGACAGAACTTCATAAGATTTAACGTGGGAGAAAATGAGATAGGAAATACATGACGTCATGACCATGGACGAAAGAAATATGGATACGGCAAATATTGTCACATCTGAACTTCAAAAAATTAAAACACATTAAAAACGTTTTCTGTACCTGTACATATTAGAATTTAATCAAAAATGTTTATGTACTTGTACATATTATTATTATTTCAAGTCTATTATCGTACCTATAATTATATTATTTACGTAAATACCTGGAACAAAAGCAGTGTTGTACTACCTGAATATTTAGAGATAAATGAAAATTAGAAAAGTCCGTAAGTTACTAACATTGCCGGTGGCTGCAAAATCATGTCAAGTGGTGGTGGTGGTGCCCTTCCACCACCCCGCGTCCTCTGGCATGCGAGCTGGAAAAATACAAAATTTCTGTTACATTAACAGTATTATTACATACCTACATATGTGTGCAATATCATCTTTTTTGAAGTCGGTTAAAAACAAATCACCCAAAAAATTTACCATTAAAATGTACGGAAATCACACAGTTCATCATCCGTACAAAACACAAAGGCGATTTTAGTGTCACGTGACCTAAAATTCCCGGTTCAACAATCGAGTTCCTTCATCTTTCTAGGTTGCGTATTTTTCATTACAATGTTACGCAAATCTATATCTATATAATATTCAAAGTCCTGAGTGACTGACTGACTGATATATCAACGCACAGCCTAAACCGCTGGTCCTAGAGACATGAAATTTGGAGGGTGTATTCTTTGTGAAGAGTAGGTAACCACTAAGAAAGGGTTTTTTGAAATTCCATTCCTAAGAGGGTGAATTGGGGGGTTGAATTTTCTCGCGGGCGAAGCCGCTGACGGAAGCTAGTATCTTATAAATGCATAATAACAATAATACAATACATAGTAACCTAAGTAACGTCAATAGTTTGCTATCAATAGTAGAATTATTACTCGTAATACTGCGAAATCCGACGCCGGCCGCGGAAAAATGGCGGCAAAATGGATGACGATGTTTGTTGAACTAACTATTTACGTGCAAATCTTTGTCAAAAACACAATCCTGGCAATAAAAACTGTATTTTACTTACCTGTCCATCTTACATTTTAACAAAAACATTTCACACACACAACTTTGCACTTAAAACTTAATTATAATCGTACGGATCACCACGCTCATCCAAATGTTTATGTCAAACTGTCAACCTTCGTTGGCGCGTTCCAGGGCTGAGATAAGCGATTATATTGCATTGTCCGTCTATTGTGTACTCACTCGTCCATGCATAACCACCATAAATGCAGATTATTATGCTAAATTCTGTAAAAATGAAAGTTCGCCGCTAATCGATGAACCATCGCGACCAATCGCGACTGACAGATCGAGTTATTTTTGCGATCAAGATACTTCATCATTTTTGACAGATGAGAGGCGTTTGTGCACGCACGAATTCGTAGTATGTACAAAGCTTGAGTAAAGGCATCACAACAACCGTGGTGTTTTGTTTACGTGTACGTAATATAATTTTGTAGTTTTTTTTTAATAATTTTTATCATAAAATTCTTCAAATATGCCGAAAACGAATGCAGAATATTGTCGCGATAAATCGATGTAATATATACTAATAATAAAATGTAAAATAATTATCAAACTTTGTATCACTATAATCATTACTAAAACCTACAATTATCCTCTTCCCGTAATTTTACATTCGTATCATTATCTTGAAGCCAAAAATTTTGAAGGTTTCACTTCTACCACGTGTGAATTGCACACAATGCCATTTTTTTTATAGAATTTATATATTTTATCATATAAGTAATATGAATTTGTGAGACAAAATTATTTTAATTTCTAATGAACCTGTAGGGTCAAGTAACGTAAAAAACGTAAAAGTATTGTACAAACAGTTTCCACACACCTAAGTAAAAGTAAAATAAATAAAATATAGTAGGTAATACATTTATATTATTATTTCGTTATACACATAAGGGTCCCCGAAATGAACAATCGTAATTTTCAATTTTAAGGTGATTGATGAGCTAACTGATCGTCCACCAGATGCAATGAGGACAAAAACTGCCAGTTGAGGAGGTTGTTTTCAAAACTTGACTATTCCACTTTTTGTGTTTTTTGACAATCTGAGAAAATAGTTTTGTAGGTATGCAGCTATATTTTTACCCGACTTAAAAAAAAGGAGGAGGTTCTCAATTTGTTTTTTTAATGTTTGTTACCTCAGAAATTTTGACTGGGTGAACCGATTTTCATGATTCTTTTTTTATTTGAAAGCTGATGCTTTCCGTGTGGTCCCATTTGGTTCAGTTCTGACAATGGCATCCATTAGAAAACCATATAGTTAAGTCTTAAATTTGCACTAAGTATGTGCGCAACAAATGGACGAATAACGCGATTAGATTAGTGCAGGGTACATACCATAACTAAAAAGTTTTTTTTCAAAAAATAACAGCCGACTTCCTTCTTCGTAGCAGCTACGAGCTTAGCACTTTCAGAGGCTTCCATCAGCTCCAGTAGCGTGCAAGCAGCAGGACATGCTGGAGAAAATATTAAGTGCCGCACTGTTTGTGGGACAGCGCCACATTTTCACTCCAGAGCGGAGCCATCTAAGAATTTCTATTTGAACAGGTTCTCTTTACTACGGCCTACTTGAATCCGGAACCTATTTAAAGACTTCCAGGAAAGCCAAGGCAACTCGTGTTCAGGTGCGAGATTTTCAGTATGTGGAACGAATGGGTTTGGTAGGGAAGCACCATTTTACCACAGGCTTAGTCGTTCCGTAGGCCGTTCGCCAGTTAGTGGGAGGACACACTTCATAAAGCTGTTGCGGCTTTAAAGCCTTTGTGACACGAGGATGATATCGTGCAAAGGGTGTCGTGTGTCAGAAACCATCTTGGCTCTTTCATTTGAGCTTGCCACCACTCGCTCTACGAATTTCTGGTGGCGCTATTCCAGCCAGCGGATACAGCATTTGTACCGGAGTTGGTTTGAGGCAGCCGGTGATGCTCCGGCACGTTTCATTCAGAGCTGTATTTTTTTATTTTATTTTATTTATTAGGGAAAACCAACAGTTACACACTATACATGGATACAATAACTTATAATCTAGGCATATCAGTGCGTAACCAACTACGTAATCCACATGTTACATATTCAAATGGAATGAAGAGCACTAGTACAACACTACTAATTAATCATGCAAAAAATAATTATTTTTCTTATAATACTAACATTTGTACACTTAATTGATAATACGATTAAACTTCCGCATTTTCGATCATTTTAAGTAGATCAATGCGAAGTTTGTTAGCTGACAAAGAAAATAAATCTAACTCTGAAAAAAGGGTATTATAATTAATTGCTAAACGTCGTAGAGGTGCGCGGACCCCCGCGTTGGTGCGAGTAGAGGACACTGCAAATAGCGGGCGTCCTCGCACTCCACGCCGCATAATAGTTCTAGGTACTATATAGCACAATTTGTTTGTCAACTCTGAGCAATCATATTTGTTATTACACAGGTCATAGAGAAATTTAGTTTCCAAAAAAATGCGTCTATTCTTTAAAGTAGTTAATTTGTAATATTTCAATATATCAACGTAGGATTTTTTTTTTCGGAACCAACGATAATGTGTGGCTTTAAGGAATTTATGCTGAACGATTTCAAGATTATCTATGTATTTTATGTACAAGGGTTTCCATACCATTACAGCATATTCCAACTGTGATCTAACCAAAGATTTGTATAAATGAATGTAAGTGCGAGTTCGTTTAAAATCGGTCATGCATCTCATCACAAATCCATACATGCGAAACGCGTTACTAATAATTTTGTCAATGTGTTGATCCAGGTGGAGTTTACTATCCAAAAGTACCCCAAGGTCTCTGATTACAGTGACTTTATGCAATGAGGTGTTATTAAGGTGGTATGTATGAGTCATAATATTTTTATTTTTAGTGAATGTTATAGAAGAACACTTTAGGATATTTAATTTTAACTTATTTTTGATACAATATGCCGTGAATCTATCCAAATCGTCTTGGAATAAAAGACAATCACTTTTACTTTTAATTATTCTAAAAAATTTAAGGTCATCGGCATAGACTAGAAATTTTGAATATCTGAAACATTGATTCAAGTCATTAATAAAAATAACAAATAGGAGAGGGCCTAAAATTGAACCTTGGGGTACCCCTGATGTGACATGTATGGAATTAGATACAAAGCCTTTGATGACTACTTTCTGAGTTCTGTTAGTGACATATGATGCAAACTAGCGTAGTAAATCACCTCGTATACCATTGAAAGCTATTTTTGTCAGAAGCAGTTCATGATCCACCTTGCCAAAGGCTTTTTGGAAATCCGTATAAACAGCATCTACTTGCAATTGATGGTCCATGTTATTGAACAAGAAGTCTGTAAAACATAATAGGTTTGTGGTTGTGGACCTTTTTTGAACAAATCCATGCTGCTGCTTAATTATTAAATTGTGTAACATAGGATAGAGCTCGTTGTGAACCAGTCTTCCAAAAAGCTTTGACAAGGTGGATAAAATAGAGATGGGACGGTAGTTCTCAATACTTTGTTTTGAACCTGATTTATGAACGGGCGTTATGTTGGCACTTTTCCATATTTCAGGAAATACACCTTCTGAAATACATTTATTGTATATGATATGGAGGGGTGTGCATATAATATTTGCAGTTTTGTTAAGAAAATGCGGCGGTATACCGTCCGGCCCCGGACCTTTTGTAGTATCAAGTGATTTTAATTCTTTAAGAATTTTTCCATAACTAAAAGTAACACTGTTGATAAGAATACTATTTTCATCGTACTCTTGCGGAGGGTACCAATTCAGGTATCAAAGGTAGAATTTTCGTAAACTGAATGAAAAAAATTAGAGAATAAATTACAAATATCAGTAGAATTACTCGAACTACGATTTTTATAAGACATTGTTGAAGGTATGCTAGTATCTGCTTTCCGGTTAGAGATGTAACTCCATAAAAATTTAACATTTTTACCAATATTTTCTTCAACCGTATCAATATACTTATTGTAACAGATCTTACACTCCGTTTGAAATCTTTCTCTTAAGAAAGAAAATTGTTCATAGTCTGAAATGTTACCATATACCTTCCATTTTATCCAAGCTCTATTCTTGTTCCCGAAAATACGTATTAAAGACCTGGAGAACCAAATGGGGAATTTTGACGACCGCGTGGTTGCTATAGGTGTATGGTCTTTTATAGTTCGGTAGATAATATCGTAGAAAAAATTAACAGAATCTTCAGCTGACATTTGGTTTAGAGCACTGACCCAATCTATTTTATTCAAGTCCTTATTAAACTCATAGTCAGCTTTATAAAAATTATATTTAGATATTTTCGCTCGTGTGAATGTTAATTCAGATTTATAACTAAAATTTGAACAAAAAGGGGGGTGATGATTATCTATTGGTAGTAATATAGACGATGGTGGGTATACATGGCAATCATTATTACTAATGAATATATCTAGAATACGTCCTTTAGCATTTTTCATATTATTAAATTGGAGAGCGTTGAGTACTGACATAAAATTATCTAAATGTCTACAAAGAGATGAGCTGCCATAACAGAATAGTGCTACAGATGTGTCATGTTCACAAGGTAGCCATTCAATATTAGGTAGGTTATAATCGCCAAATAAGTGACATTTACTGGAACCTAACTTGTCGAGTGTGCTATGAAGATTTTCAAAGTGAACAAGATAGGTTTCTTCCGAGGAATTCGGTGGAATGTATGTCGCACTAATATGATATTTGTCGTGACCGAGGCCGGGAATTTGTAAAAGTACGTGCTCAATACGTGCTGTATCCACTAACTTTGCATGTGCTGAACGACTCCAAACGGGGCACGCGAATTCACCTGCAGAGAAAGATAGCGCCAGTCCAGTAGTCCGCAAAACGTCAGGCGAAGCACCCCACTTTGACGAGACAAGTCGTTGTAGGAGGTTATTGCCTTGACTGGCCTGTTAGTCTAGTGGTTAGTGACCCTGACTCCTAAGACTGAGGTCGTGGGTTCGATTCCCACCCAGGACAAATCTTTGTGTGATGAGCACGATCATTTGTTCTGTGTCTGGGTGTAATTTATCTATAAATATGTATTTAGAAATATACGTATAAGTATGTTTTTCAGTTGTCTGGTTGCCATAGTACAGGCTCTGCCTAGTCTGGGATCAGATAACGTTGTGTTGGTTGTCCTAAGATATTTATTTATTGCGAGAGTGTACCTTCTGCTTGATATTCTTGCAGTTTTTGCGGAATGTTAATGACCTGTCCAGAGTAACACCAAGGTATTTCGGAAAGTTGCTGTGCTCAATGGGCACCCCACCGCAAACGATGTTGAGTTTGCGACCCGCTTCTCTGTTGCGATGATGGAATATGCAAGACTGCGTTTTACTTGGATTTTGTTTAAGTGAGTTAGCGTGGTAGTATGACGTTAAGTCGTTAAGAGCGTCTGACAAGTGCACCTCAGCTGCTCAGCGTCTTCAAAGGTGGTGGCTCGGGAGGTGAGGGCAAGATCGACTGCATAGAGGAAGCGGGACGTGTTTGAGCTGGATGGTTGGTCGTTCCTATATATATTGAAGAGGAGCAGTGCCAAGACACTACCTTGGGGTAGGCCGTTTTTTCGTGCTCTCCAACGACTTTTTTCCGAGAGAAGGTGGACCTGACGGCGATTTTGGAGAAGTTCTCGGAGTATTCGAACAAAACTTTGATCGCTAATCAAGGTCTCCACCTTCCACAACAAACGTTTGATGTTAACTGTATCGTAGGCAGCTGACGAGTCCACGAATACAGCACCTGTGACCATACCGGTCTCGAGTTTGAGGGTCTGATTGCAGCAAGATTTCATGACTTCCTTAAAAACACTACAAAGTGAAAAACTTTTTACCAAAAAATTTAACCGCCGAAAAAACTGAAAAGCAAAAAATAATAAACCTTAAAATTATGAGTCGGCGCTTTCAGTGATCTTTGTTATTCATTGATTTTTCAGCGCCGAGTGATTTTAAGGTTTATTATTTTTGGCTTTTCAGTTTTTTCGGCGGTTAAATTTTTTGGTAAAAAGTTTTTATTTTATATTTTTTTTGTGAATTTAATGTACTTATAATACTTGGCAAGGTATACCCTATCCAATGAATAAAGAATTATCAAAATCAGACTACTCTGTATAAAGTTATGCGTGGTTAAACATTACAATCAGTGAGTGAACAATCAATCATCCCCTGTTTTCTGACCCTTAGGGTTTGATTTTGTTTTCCAAATTTATATGGGACCACCCTCGGAGTATACCCATTCCAATAAAAAAAGAATTATCACAATCGGACTACTATGTAAAAAGTTATGCGTGGCCATACATAAAAAAAAAACCAAAAAAAAAAAAATATACACGTCGAATTGATAACCTCCACCGTTTTTTTTCGTCGGTTAAAAATAACTTTAATTTCGGAAGTCGGTGGCAAAAAACTTAAATACAGATCCTAAGACACCGACTTCAGAAATTAAAGTAATTTTTCGGAAGTCGCTTGTTATTTTTGGAACGAAGTTCCTTATCGCGCGTTGTGAAAGGGGAGAGAGGGGGAGAGAGAGAGAATATTTTTGTTGAGTGCATACAGGTTTTTTGTACATAATAAATAATTAATAAATTATAACTATTATGAATCCTGGAAAGAAACTTCGTTCCATCCGGGTGTCCCTCGACACCTCTAGTTTTTTTTTTAAGTTTTTAAACCCGTAATTTTGATGCATTATTGTAGACGACAACAATAGTCATTGGCACAGAATTCAAAAATTTTGCATTAATATACAATTTTCAATAAATCCAAAATTTGAAATTTTGAAAATTAATTCATAATCAGGACTTAAAGATAAATACCGTTTAATAAAATTTCACCGTAAAACACAATGATTAAAGCAGCAGTGAAACCCGCCGCGAGGAAATGCAAATAACAGTGGACATCTGTGTGCAAACATAAAAAATACCTACGTTTTGTATGGGTATGCCGATGTAGGCTAATGCTTCGACTGATCTAATTAATGTAGAGTAAGAATAGATGAATTAATAAACCATTTTTTTTGGTAACAGCATTTTATTTGAATGAACAGATTAAAAAAAAACTTAGATATAATAGTTTACCCATACCAATGATGTTAATCCATTACAATAAGTATTTACAATGTTCTCAGAATGATACCTCTGCGGTGGCACAGTGGCCAGTGAGTAAGGCAGCTAGATAAAAAGCATAAATAAAGGGATATGTTGGGCGCACTGTACGACATGAACGAATTCTTGGGTATTTAGGCTGCGCTTAATTCCCCAAATGTCCGAGACAGACTTCTAAGATGCGTTCTAGTCCTTGAGCAATAAGCTCGAATGAAAACCCCTTTAGTGGAACATGTACGAATAATGTCTTTGAACAGCCGCCGCAGGCGAGGGAGGTGTAGTAAGTGTATTCGCAGACATACCTGTAACAAAAACTTCACGTTAATAAAGTATATATGGCCATTTAATTACAAGACCCAAGGAACACATGACTTAGCAAGTCCTCGAAATGAATACAGGTCCAAAGAAGCGAGGTAGACCCCTTCTCACTTAGATGTCTGTAATAAACAACGACCTGAAGCAAGCCCAAATGAATGACTCGACGACCCAGAACCGAAACATCTGGCGAAGAATGACGAGGAGAGCCGACCCCAAATGAAATGGGATAAGGCTGCCTAGCGTAAGAGAGAGATATCATATTTATTTAATTTTACCCTCCTGAACCAATCCTACCAAAACACACATGTATACATTTTGCATGCTCTTATGAGCTTACCCTCTGTACGTTTTTACTCTGTGCCTATGACTAGCCTTTAATGAATATTGTAGGTAAACAATATTCAACAATAATTTTCCTTTCTAATAAGTTAGTACCTACTGTTGAATTACAGAGAGGAAACAATAAAACGTTACATTAAGTACGTAATTATACCCAAGCGCGGTCGCAGCCTAACATTTTGGGGGGGGGGTCACCATGAGTACTGAAGAATATTTTTAGGAAGGTAAATCCTCTTTGGTCTAGTAGTCGCAAGCGCTGCTGATCAGAATGATGTCCCGGGTTATAATCTTTTTGCAAATGTCCATCGGAGTCTCCGTGGCTCAAGTGAGAACAATTTTAAGATAGTAAGACAGGCAAATCGTTCAGGGTTTCGACAGCATGACTGTCTTTGGGGGGGGTCATGACCCCTAGGACCCCCCCCCCCCCTCGGACCGCGCCTGATTATACCGACTTATTTAGGTATTTAAATAGGTACGCCAACAACATAGACCTAGCAACGACGCCTAACAACGTGCACCTAGCTTCTGATGTTTCATAAGTGGCCATGTAGGTTTATCTATACTAATATGTAGTATATTAGTATAATATTATAAAGCTGAAGAGTTTGTTTGTTTGTCTGTTTGGTTGAACGCGGTAATCTCGGGAACTACTGGTCCGAATTGAAAAAATATTTTTGTGTTGGGTAGCCTATTTACCGAAAAAGGCTATAGGCTATATAAAACATCAACGCTACGATCAAAAGGAGCGGAGTAGCAACGAAAAATGGACGAAAACTGGCAGGTAAGTCGATGCGACGGGAAGGGTCAGGGGAGCAAAAATTTTGACGCGGACGAAGTCGCGGTCATACATATACGTACCGTGAAATATGCCAACATTGCCCCCAAGGGGAACTTTGCCCGAAGGACCATTTTTAAACATATCTTTGATTTGTGAAAATATCTTAATATTATGTCAATATTGATTGACTTTGGTCGAAAATAGGTTATATGTATGACAATACTGACTAAGGTGTTTGTTGCTAGTGTGGCTTAGTAACTCGTGGGAACTCGTCGAATGAGGTGTGTGTTTTTGCGGGCCAATTTTAGTGCAAATTTGAAAGTAAATTCTGCGAGATGGTGAATACACAGGTTACTTTGCTTTATATCACATTGTAGAAAATTATTTGTAGATTGTATTAAAGTAGTGTCATTGCTCAGGGTCTTTCAAAACGAAAGTTATGTTGATGGGCAAAGTTATCTAGTAAAGTTCCAACCTACGATTGACAACATTGCCCGCCATCAAAAAAGGCTTAGGGTTGGCACATTACGAAACTTAGTATTTTTAACCGACTTCAAAAAGAAGGAGGTTCTGAATTCGGATGTTTTTTATTTATTTATAGCGAAGTTTATTTTATTTCACAAAAAAAAAACAAAGATGACTTTAGTTATAGGGTACTGTGAGAAGCATTTGTGTTTAAATAAATTAAATCGTTTATTTATAAAAAGGACACGTTAGGCGTTGGTCTTATGTCTGTATGTTGTTTATCTTTAAAAGTATCTATTTATCTATATATGTATGTATATCAGCTCTGGCTCTGGCTCTGGTACCTATTATACAGGCTCTGCTTAGTTTGGGGTCAGATAGCCCTGTGTGAGACACTTACAATACTAATAAGCGCGAAACATTTTCAACGTTTTACTTTTATTTACCAAAATACATATTCTTTGTAGATAGGGAAAAAAAACAGAATAATTTTACCATATGCCAACCCTAGCACTTTTAAAAGGCAAAATATGGATTGTATGAAAAAGATAAAAAATGTCAGGGTAACATTGCCCAGTCATTTTAGTAAGAAACTTATGATTGTGGCGTTTACATTCCTAAAGTAAACGCTATCTTTATCATAGTTATTGTACTGGTTTTTATGTCATCTGCTTACAAGCCTTACTTGCGTCAAAAATCAATGTTGGCAAAGTTGGCTAAAAGTCCAGATAACTTCGCCCGCCAACAAAATAGCACAAATTTTGGATTAAATGTTGAAAAATAGAAAATTTAGCTACACTAACACATGCATATGACCTTACAGTTGTAGTTGATGAAAGAAAATATCACGTCTCCATAGAAAAATCCTATTAAAATTGTAAAAAACCGAAAAAAGTGGGCAATCTTGGAATGTTTCACGGTAATAGGTTTGTTCAAACGAATGCGCAGTGGTTTTCAATTTTCACTGAGTGACTTTTGACAGGAAACAGTAGAATGTCATCTAGATATACATATACAAAGTGATAATAATAATATCTTAGGACAACCAACACAACACAACACGATATTATATATACAAAGTGGATTAAAGACGTATTATCGAAACTATGCCAAAAATAACCCAAGCAACAATAACAACATAATCAGCCTATACCGTTCCCACTGCTGGGACACAAGCCTCCTCTCGGTGAGAGGGAGTGGGCCGTAATCTACCACGCGGGCCCAGTGCGGGTTGAAAGATGTCACATGGCTTTGAATTTTTGGTTTTAGGGCATTTTCCTCGCGATAGTCATGAAGTTTTCCTTCACCGTTTTTAGAGCTGTGATGCTGAAATTATTTACACAAAGTAAATCGCCTGCCTGGGTTCGAACCCACGACCTACAACTCGTAAGTCGGGGCCAGTACCACTGGGCCACCACAGCTACCCAAGCAAGGTAAATTAAATTTATATGGAACCACCCCTCAGGCATACCCTATCTTCTTAAAAAGAACATACATTAAAATATCCTACTAATATTATAAATGCTTTGTGAGGTTTGTGAGGATGGATGTATGTGTATGTGTATGTTTGTTACCCTTTCACGAAAAAACTACTGGACGGATTTGGATGAAACTTTACAGTAATGTAGGTTATTCATCAGAATAACACATAGGCTACAATTTATAATGATTTTATGTAATTTTGGTCATAATATAACGATACGTGTCAATTAAGTCGGAAAAAAATCTTCCACCTGAGAGCTATCTTGGCGTGCGCTGCCTAAACCAATGGAGTTACATAAAGATGATGTACCGCAGGATTGTTTGTCTTAAGTAGATCTAAATAAAAGTCCGCGACAGCATATATCCACCTTTTATGTGCAAGCCAGTACGACCAAAATTGTGAACAATAAATTTAATTTAATTTGGTACTATTTTACAATGCACATATTAGTATATAATTATCAAACTCTTATCAAAATGAATATCTTTCTCGCATTAAGTATTTAATGTAGATAAACTTTGTCTTTCACACTAAGTAATTTGGCCGAATAGTTTAAAAGTTATCACGATAATATGATTGACTTGAACGGAGCGCCTAAAGGTCGAATCGAAACTGACGAAGAAGGTATGGTTCTATTCACTAACTAATTTTGTCACGTTGTCACGTTGTGGATTCGGAAGACGCACTCATTGCTCAAGTTTTTCCAAATTTGCAATAGAACATCCACGATGAAAGTTGGCTATGTGAAAGATCTACTAGCACCATGAAATGAGACAGTTGCGAAAATCAATAAAATTATCTTGGACCAAGTAACCAGCGATGCAACAACCTACAACTCCATCGACACAGTCATGTCATCTGAAGACTGTACGAGCTACCCCGTGGAGTTTCTTAACTCTTTGGAGCTATCCGGGGTGCCATCACATATGCTCGAATTAAAAGTCGGTATACCCGTTTTGTTAATGCGCAACTTGGACGCCCCGAGACTATGTAATGGCACTAGATTGCCAGTCATTGAACTAGGCAGGCATATTGTTAAGGCCACAATTTTAACTGGAGAAGCTAAGGGTGAAAATGTTCTTATTCCACGCATCTCAATAATACCCAATAACTTACCCTTCAATTTCAAACGTTTACAGTTCCCACTTAAAGTTGCATTTTCTATGACTATTAATAAATCGCAAGGGCAAACTTTGAAGGTAGCGGGGATACATTTAGGCACGCCCTGTTTTTCGCATGGGCAGCTATGCTCACGTGTATCTAAATCCCAAAATCTACATATTTACGCTGAACAAAAAAAAAACAAATAACATAGTATACAGGAGTATATTGCATTTGATTATATTGCATTCACTTATTCCAGTTATATACCACATAATTCTTTACTTATTACAAAATCTATTAAAAAAACCGCATCAAAATCCGTTGCATAGTTTAAAAAATTTAAGCATACATAGGGACATAGAGACAAAGAAAGCTACTTTGTTTTATACTATGTAGTGATTAAATGCAAGTAACATTGGTCCGACCTGTTTATTAGTCAGTGTTTAGTAATCCGTTTGTGCTGGATAGGGTAATCTCAAGCCCAGGGAAGGACATAGGGCTACTTTTTATAAACACACCACACAGGTAAAGATTGATGAAGAAACCACTGGACTTAGCATTTTGAAATTTGCAGAGTTCTATTATAGCTTAAAATAAGGAGCACTTAGAAAGGAATTCAGATAATTCCACCCTCAAGAGATTCCCTCTAAATATTAGGTATAGGAGTTCAAAGATTGTATGGAAACTAATTTTGAAGTTAGAAATCTAGGATGTACGATGTGAAGTTACATTAAAAAAATATAAGTATTTAAAAAAAAATGTCACGTAACTTAATGTGGCAGACCAAATTCTACGCGAGCGAAGCCGCGGGCAAAAGCTAGTACAGAATAGTTGAGAACGTCCTGCTTTTTGAAGTTGTTTAAAAAGGCTGTTATTATCTCGCTCGAGACGCGAATGCACAGCTAAATTACATTTTCATACCATGCTATATACTAAATTAGCAACTTATATTCAAAAAGAATAACTGGATATCTAAGTATTATGAGGCGTTGCGCTTTGCGCTTGGCTTGACGAGTTGACGGTAATATCTGATGTTGGTAATAAGGGCTCAGTAAGTTTAGGATTCACTCTGGTGACAAATTTACCTTCGGCGATAAATTTACCAATAGTCCTTTGATCCAGCCGTTCGAACGTCGATGGTCTAAAACTTTGTTCGAGAGCCAACGCTCGAAGAAAATTATTACTGACATCACGAGGTAAATAACGACACGATTAGGTAGATCAATTTAGTAGCGCGGATTCTACACGCATCATATTTATGATGTACTTATGCGTAATAAACAGGAAAAATCAAGATTTATTCAAAACAGGTATAAAAACAAAAGCCTAAATAGGTATTTTGATATCCATTTACAGCCTATTTTGTCATCTGCTCCTACAGCTTCCAGGAAAAAGAACGAGAGCACCAGGTTACTACTAGGCATTTAGTTCACATTCATCAGTTCAGTTCGTTCATCTTAGGTGAAATTCTTTCCTGCCAAGGTCGCGAGATTTGTTCGCAAGAGTTACCGTGTCCCTGGCATAAAAGCAACTGAAGAAACACACAAGGTATTAGTCAGTAAAAGCCTGACACCCTAACCGCTCCCGCCAGAGCGGGAGACGTCATTTGATGATTTCCTGACCCACAAAAAAAAAAGAAAGATAAAGGTGAACTTCTTTGCTAGTCTGGTAACTATTATTCTTAGAAATGGAAAATGCATTAGGCACCTAGGCTCAATATGTTTTCCATTGAAATCCATTTATGTAATCAGGAAAATTGAAACTCGAAAAGTTGACGGTTTCCATACCATTCCAGACCAATACCTGTTCCTAGTGGGTGCTATGTTGAAGCTATATAAGAAAGTTTATATTTCTATGCTATGGTGCCGTAGTAAAGTTCATTTGACTTACTTGCCAGCATCGCACGACTTCTCAGCCGTGATCCCGTCAGCCGGGGGGTTGCTGTTAAACTCTTGGCACAAGCTGTCTACGTCCATCTCCGTACAGATGGTGTCCGGTCCGTCGGACGAGTGTCTGGAGTCTACCGGACATGTGTCCTTTGTGTCCGGAAATATGTAACTTCCTTTAGCCGCCTGAGTTTCCAGCAGGAATTGTGAAATTTCATCCTTTACTCCAACGTGGATGGTCAACTGAAAAGAATACAGTTTAAAGTAAATGGAGAATATTATGGGTGATCAATCTAGCCGCGTTGAGGATGAGTACCAAAGTACCAAAGCGAAGCATCTCTGCCACAAGCACACACCTACAATTATTATATTTTTGTAAAAATTATGGTTGTTGATCGTAATTTCGAGAAGTACGAAATCCGCGTGGATGAAGTCGTGGGCGCACTGCCAGTGGAATACATAGTTAAAACAAGAATTTAGAGGTCATATACATATTGGTTTAGTAAATAATTAAAACTTTTATTTCAAAGATTATCTGCAAAATACGCCAATGTTGCGAATGATTTGGGAAAACTATCGGTCTCCAGTAAAAGTTGGTACTGAGGTAGTACTCACGTCTGGTTGAAGTTTGGCCCAAAGCTTGGGCAAGGATTCATCGACACTGTAAACCACGTCTATTTTTTCTTGAAAAAGATGTATATTGTATTTTCTCTCTATTTCCTCTCGGTTCATACAATTAACGCCTTCCCAACTTGGGTTTATTTCAACGTCGGGGAAAGGGCCAAAGCCTGTTATTAAAACTCTTTTGGTGCACATTTTGCGAAGATCTGTTGTCCTGGCTTCCTCGGTATCGTGTATAGCGACCAGTCCTGACTGTGGCCGTGGGTCCTATGCAACTGTATGAATAACCCTACGTTTATAAACACTAGAAGATTGACGCAAAACATTGTTTTTATATAGATAAAAGTCTATTAGTGAGTTTCCTTAACTTGTTTATTAAGTTTTGTTGCTTGCATCTAATAATTACTAAATATTCTGATGTATTTACCTATTGCTTTAATTAGGTTAGTTAGGAAATCCCAAATAACAGCAAAATCAACAGGTGTGAAAATTCAATTGACGTCCATTTAATTGACCTGATTGTAATTTTATCGTTTTTGATGTAGGCACTCGGTGAGTACGGACACGGATTAAATAAACCTACCATTTTTTTAAAAAATAAATTGTTTTAATTTTTAATCCTAATTCGTAAGGAAATGAAAATAAAATATATATCTAGAACTTTGCTCATCTAATTTATAATAAAATAGAGCCCCTATGACCTTGACAGAGCACTATTTTCTTAGAAATAGATAAGCAAAATTCTCGATATATTTTCATTTCTTTACAGTCACGTTAGATAAACACTGTTCCGTGTGGAAATAATAGCAACATCCCATTTTGTCCCGTGGGTGTCGTCGTAAGAGGCGACTAAGGGACTTACTAGAGAATGGGCAGCAGCGTTCTTTATGCATTTTTAGATAAATATATAAATACTTTAGGTGGTGAGAGCCGTCCTTTAAAAGGATTATACAATAACCCTATAATCCTCACAATTTAGGAATCCTAATAAGGGTTTAGGAGTGTAGGTAAAACAGTAAGGACGGTTAGGATTCTAATAAGCCAACCAGGATGGTTCCCTCCTTCCGTATTCGGAGTAGAATTTCGGGATCCGCGTTAGGAATTAAACAATCATTTGAGAAATACTATAAGTCAGCCAACCTAAACTGTTTAGATAATAGGTAGATACATAATTCAGTTTGTTACAAACTTCATGGTAATATGCTAAGTAGATACTAAACAGTTTTCATAAATAATTTTACTTATCAAAAAGTAGCTATTCTACTAATTTATATCTAAAATCTTTATGTTTCGATATAACATATTATTTGTGCCTGTATTAATTAGGTACTTGATTGAAAACCTTTGGCTTACACGATGTTGTTTCTCAAAGGACCGATCCAATATACTTAATTAGGATTCCGAAATTGAAAGTGGTGTGTTGGACGACCGTTGTCATTACCAGTAAGTATTTAGCTGTAACGTCATTCGCTAATTGTAAGACCCCCAAAAAAGGTTAATCGTGACACTTATGACCGAAAATAGTAGAAGTAATAGTAGGTTATCCCGATTGCTTGTTCAGGACATGACATAATTTTGTTTCCTAGAATGTTTCCGCGTGTGTTTCCCGAACATTTTGTCTCTGTGAGGTAATATAGATCATAGAATTAATAAGCCCGCTGAGTACGGACCGCATTCATTCAATATCGAAGTATCGTAGAAAGCGGTGTATTTTACTAATTAACAAATTTTTATTTCTACAAGTTTGCAAAATGCTTCCATTTACTTCATACAATGCATTACAAACAAAATTAAAACTACAGTCTATTCCTAAAAAAGTTTTAATAACAGGATTCGCTCCTTTCGCTGGTCATGGAAAAAATCCAAGTTGGGAAGGAGTTAATTCTATGGACATCAAAGAAATTGAAGCTAAATACAACATCATATTGTACAAGGAACAAATTCCTGTGCGATATGTGGATGTAGAACTGATTGTCCCACAACTGCTGAACCGTTTTCGACCTGATGTGAGTAGAACCATACCATCGTTCCTTGGCACACCTGCATCCTTTACTGTGTTTAAATTGATGTGAGTAAAGCCATGTCATCGTTATTTGAGGCATCTGCACCCTGCACTGTGTACGACCTTATGTGAGTCGAACTATCTCATGTTACTTGGCGCACCTGCATGCTGCACTGTGTACAACTTGATGTGAGTAGAACTACGTCATCGTTACTTGGCGCACCTGCATCTTGCACTGTGTTCAACCTGAGGGGTAATTGCGGAACTTTTTATCGGTAGGAATTGGTTTAATATTCATAGTTAAACAACATTCATTGCGTTATTTACGTTGCTGAGCCGACAATTTATTCGAACAAATGACGCAATGGTTTAGAAATTATCTTCAATCCCATTCAGATTCTGATAAATGGTGTGTTTCGCAATTAGAGTGCTGATGTAAGTAGAACTATGTCATCGTTACTTGGCGCACCTACATCCTGTACTGTGTTCGACCTGATATGAGTAGAACCGTGCTATCGTTACTTGGCATACCAGCATGCTGAATTTTCTGAACATAAAGTAATCGTCCTTCCTTTCTTTCTTTTCATTTGGCATTTGGTGTATCCCCCATTGCTTCGTACTTTTTGTTAGAAACACAAGCTAAGAAAGACGGTTACAAACCCATTGATGCTGCATCCCGCCAGGCCGCTAAACTTCAGAACGCGTGTCACGGACCGGACTCGATCGTTACAAGCCTAGACGTGGCGGCTATCCGCCATGACTGCAACAGTTACTTCTCGCCAGGAGACGAGCTACAAGCTGAAATATCGAAGGATGCTGGCGGGTGAGTTCCCTGTTAAGATGGTAATTCTCGGAAGCTGGTCATGTCATACAAGAAAGTTCAGCTGGCATTGCGTAACATTCATATAATGGACATCAATTGCAATGTCTTTATTAAGACAGTGCAGCCACGTTTCTTGCGTTATTTACTTTGTTGAGCAGACATGATTCGAACTTTTGCAGTAAAGGATCGTCGGCATTGCCTTGGCCTTCTCCCGCCTCTTCAACCCGCCTGCCAAGCGTGGCGATTATGGCAAACCCCCCCCCCCCCAAATAATGACAAGCACGAATAAAAAACGGCCCCTAGTGCCCGGCGGCCCACCTACCCTTGGCTACGGTAGCGGTCAAGGTCACGGTGAGGCAAGGGGTGCTAAGAATCCCCGGAAGAGATCCAGCAACCACAATCACCGACAACTGGACCTGGCAACATTCAACACGCGTACACTCCGGACCGACGAGAAGATCGCCGAGCTCGAGGAAGAATTGAGCAGGTTACGATGGGGTATAGTAGGGTTATCTGAAGTCCGAAGAGAGGGGGAGGACTCGATAATCCTGAATTCCGGAAACCTGCTCTATTTCCGGGAGGGCGACCAGCAGTCTCAAGGTGGTGTCGGGTTCATCGTCCATAAGTCCCTTGTGAGCAACGTTGTGAAGATCGAGAGTGTGTCGACCAGGGTGGCGTTCCTTATATTCAGAATATCCGCAAGGTATTCGCGGAAGGTCATACAGGTGTACGCCCCGACCTCGACACACCCCGACGATGAGGTGGAAACCATGTATGAGGATATCTCTAGAGCCATGCATGGTTCCAAAACTCACTTCACAGTTGTTATGGGGAACTACAACGCGAAACTGGGCAAGCGAAGCGATGATGAGTTGAGAGTGGGGCAATTTGGAGTTGGACGTCGGAACCACCGGGGTCACCTACTGGCTAGTTTTATGGAGAAGGAAGACCTCTTTATGATGAATTCCTTCTTCAGAAAACGTGAGCACAGGAAGCGGACCTGGCAGAGTCCCGACGGTGCAACTAAAAATGAGATTGACTTCATTATGTCGACGAAGAAGCAAATATTCAATGATGTCTCTGTAATCAACGCGGTGAAAACCGGGAGTGATCACCGCATGGTAAGAGGCACATTGAATATCAATATCAAGCTGGAAAGATCTCGGCTGATGAAGTCAACGCTCCGACCAGCACCGATCCATCTTCAGAACCCCGAGAGCTTTCAGCTCGAACTCCAGAATCGTTTTGAGTGCCTAGGGAGCTCCGTGGACGATTATAACGATGGGTTTGTGGAAACTGTCCATACGGTCGGGTCTAAGTTTTTCAAGACCCGCCGTACAAATAGAAAAAAGAAACTCTTAGATCCAACATTACAGCTCATGGAACAGAGGCGCGGAATGATCCTGCAGTCTTCAGAAGCTGCACTCGAGTACCGGCAACTCAATAGACGGATCTCTAAGTCCTTGAAAAGCGACCTTCGCCTCTTTAATACGGAACGTATTAAGGACGCGATAGAGCGAAACAAGGGCTCCAAAATCTTTGCAAGAGATCTGTCTATTGGGCAGAGTCAGCTTGCGAAACTGAAGACCGACGATGGCAGAATCGTGTCCGCCAAACCTGAGCTGTTTAAGGAGATTGAGAGGTTCTACGGACAGTTATACACGTCCACCAGAAACCCCGTTATGAATCTAGCTAACGACCCGAGAGCTAGGTTGACTCGACACTACACTGAAGATATCCCGGACGTCAGCTTGTACGAGATTGGGATGGCTCTGAAGCAGCTCAAAAACAACAAGGCGCCGGGTGATGACGGAATTACAGCCGAACTCCTGAAGGCCGGCGGAAAACCCGTTCTAAAGGCCCTTCAGAAGCTGTTTGATTCCGTCATACCCGAGGGCAAAACGCCACAGGCATGGAACAGAGGTGTGGTGGTACTTTTCTTTAAGAAGGGTGACAATACCCTGCTTAAGAATTATAGGCCCATCTCACTTCTGAGCCATGTCTACAAGCTGTTTTCAAGAGTCATCACGAATCGTCTCGCGCGCAGGTTTGACGACTTCCAGCCTCCCGAACAAGCCGGATTCCGTAAAGGCTTTAGCACCGTAGACCACATACATACGCTGCGGCAGGTTATACAGAAGACCGAAGAGTATAACCTGCCTCTCTGCTTAGCGTTTGTGGACTACGAAAAAGCCTTCGATTCGATCGAGACCTGGGCTGTACTGCATTCTCTTCAACGGTGCCAGATTGACTATCGGTACATCGAGGTGCTGAAGTGTTTGTATGAAAACGCCACTATGTCAGTCCGGCTCCAGGGCAAAGCCTCGAAACCTATCCTTCTGCAGCGAGGGGTGAGACAGGGAGACGTAATCTCTCCGAAACTGTTCACCGCTGCACTGGAGGATGTCTTCAAGGTTCTGGACTGGAAAGGGGCTGGCATCAACATCAATGGCGAGTACATCACTCACCTTTGATTTGCCGACGATATAGTAGTCATGGCTGAGACTATGGAGGACCTCAGTACAATGCTCGATGACCTCAGTAGAGCTTCCGAAAGAGTGGGTCTTAGGATGAACATGGACAAGACAAAGGTCATGTCTAATGCTCGTGTGATACCCACTCCAATGAAGATCGGAGGCGCTACACTCGAAGTTGTGGACGAATACGTGTACCTAGGACAGACTGTCCAGTTAGGTAGATCCAACTTCGAGAAAGAGGTTAATCGTCGAATCCGACTCGGCTGGGCAGCGTTCGGGAAGCTACGCAATATCTTCTCGTCCCAAATACCGCAGTGTCTCAAGACAAAAGTCTTTGACCAGTGTGTGTTGCCAGTGATGACATATGGCACTGAGACGTGGACGCTCACAATGGGCCTCATAAGAAGGCTCAAAGTCACCCAAAGAGCAATGGAGAGGGCTATGCTTGGAGTTTCCCTACGCGATCGAATCAGAAATGAAGAGATCCGTAGGAAAACCAAGGTAACCGATATAGCCCGAAGAATTGCCAAACTTAAGTGGCAGTGGGCCGGGCACATTGCTCGCAGAACGGATGGCCGATGGGGTCGGAAGGTTCTGGAGTGGCGACCGCGTACTGGAAGACGGAGCGTTGGAAGGCCTCCCACAAGATGGACCGATGACCTGGTGAAGGCCGCAGGAATACGTTGGATGCGAGAAGCACAGAATAGGTCGAAGTGGCGGTGCTTGGGGGAGGCCTATGTCCAGCAGTGGACGTCTTTCGGCTGAAATGATGATGATGATGATGAGACATTTACAATCAGGAAAATTAATTGTAAATCGAATTTACACTCTTCGTCAATTGGTTGTGGGCTATTTCATACAACGGTCAAAGAATAATCGTAGTGATTTGTAGAAAGTAGTTAATTTGCTTAACAGTTTATTAATATCCCTGACTTAGCTCAGTCAACAGAGTTTTGTATGAAAATGTAAAAGGAATCGTCCACTACGGCCCTCGCCCTGACGGCCACACTACAAATGAACTTGCGCAGCTAAGATGGCAATTTTCTCCTTGGACATTCCACATAGTTATAGATGGTAGCCATTAAATCTGACCTGGACATTATTTACATGATTTCTGTTACAGGTTTGTAAAGATTTTGAACTGAAGAGCCTGCCGTCCAACCCGGTCGGCTAAGAGATACCTTGTGGACTGACAAGTCCATAGGAATGTGACAGAAGGTGTATATATTATATTGATGATTTTTGTTACAGGTATGTCTGCGAATACATTTACTACACATCTCTCTGTCGAGGCCAAAGCTCTACCCTATTCGTGCATGTTCCCCTTCAGAAGTATACATCGGAACAACTTGCGCAAGGACTGGAACGCATCTTAGAATTATGTCTCAAACAGTTGGCTAAGATGTAATTAGCTTGTTCTCTGAAGATTTAAAAAAGATCCGCCTGCTGCCTCTAGCAGCACAAGTGGGGTACTTAATGTTTTGATTTCCATAATAAGAGTAACGTTAAAGGTCCAAAATTTAAAAAAAATAAATTAACGGAAGATTATGTACCTGGAGCAAAACTGAAGATAGCAAAAATTTTAGAAAAAAATCATCTTATCCAGGATTTAACACCCTTTAAGACTAGAAATAGGGATCAATTGGTTCAACCAGGTTTCAGACTGGCTAAGTACTCATCCTTCATGGGTTACTGTTTAAAATATTACAGTAAAATACCTCCCTACATACTCGAACTCAATGAAACAAAATTTAAATCTTGTATAGAACGCACACCATGCAGCCAAGTATATTATAAGTTGGGGGATTACATTGTTGAGAAAAATGCGTGGCTAAACGCTGCTTGTCCTGCTCCACAAGGTAGCTTAAAGTAATTTGATTAGCATTCTAAAATATTGTTGAAGACGCTGAAGATTGTAAATACTAGATACCTTTGTATTGTATAAATTCAATCTTTTAGCATTGTATAATTGCATAGCAGATGTGCGAGCATTATGTTCCTCCTATAAAGCTACCATTTACTCGGTACGTCTTTCATGGACTTGAATTCGCCCTAACAGTTTCAAGTTTGCTATGCTCACTCAAATATGTCGCTGGTGGTGGCGTGTGTGTTGGACCATTGAGTTCCTTTGAAATATTTAAGCTAAATAGTGCTGATTCACAGCGGCGGCCTTACCCATTGCGAGGCTCCGGGCGGCAGGTCTTTGCGAGGCCCTTTGTCCTTCGTGAAAAATATGTGATGCGAAAGTAGTTCTGCTTGTTTGGTTTAGGTATTTGTCATGTTTGACGAGAAATGCTAAAGTTATACAAATAAATAAAATTTGAGTTTTAAAATATTTTACATTGAAAGATTTATAAAATTAACAAATACAGAGATGACACATTTTAAAATTAATGTTTGCGGCTTTTCCTAATACTACAATCTTTGATTAAAGCACAATAATCTAATGAACTACTTCATTTTCGATTGAAAGAATAGCAATTGCTGAAAGCCGATCTTGTGTCTTCATCGCATTCCTCCAATATGTTTTAATAATTTTAAGCCTCGAAAAACTCCTTTCAGCAGACGCAACTGTAACAAATGTGGTGGCAATAATTAAATTCGCAGGACTATTTCGATAGTGGGGTAAACTTCAGTATTTTTAAGTGAAAACTTCTTTAGCGCCGTTGGTTGTGATTTGAAACTCAATGAAACGAAAAAGCGACGGTAAAAAGAGACAGACATAACTTCATAAGATTTAACGTGGGAGAAAATGAGATAGGAAATACATGACGTCATGACCATGGACGAAAGAAATATGGATACGGCAAATATTGTCACATCTGAACTTCAAAAAATTAAAACACATAAAAAGCGTTTTATGTACCTGTACATATTAGAATTTAATTAAAAATGTTTTATGTACTTGTACATATTATTATTATTGCAAGTCTATTATCGTACCTATATATTATTTATGTAAATATGGAAAAAAAATTAAACTAAAAAGAAAAGAATATTATAATTGCGATAGCACGTCGAACAGTGATGCTGGTGACGGAGGCACCGGTAATGCCGGCCAAGGCAATGGCCAGTCATTGTCCATAAACCTGGAACAAAAGCAGTGTTGTAGTACCTGAATATTTAGAGATAAATGAAAATTAGAAAAGTCCGTAAGTTACTAACATTGCCGCAAAATCATGTCAAGTGGTGGTGGTGGTGCCCTTCCACCACCCCGCGTCCTCTGGCATGCGAGCTGGAAAAATACAAAATTTCAGTTGCATTAACAGTAATTTTACATACCTACATATGTGTCCAATATCCTCTTTTTTGAAGTCGGTTAAAACAAATCACCCAAAAATTTTACCATTAAAATATACGGAAGTCATATCCACACATTTCATCATCCGTACAAAACACAATGTCGATTTTAGTGTCACGTGACCTAAAATTCCCGGTTCGACAATCGAGTTCCTTCATCTTTTTAGGTTGCGTATTTTTCATTACAATGTTACGCAAAAATCTTATAAATGCATAATAACAATAATACAATACATAGTAACCTAAGTAACGTCAATAGTTTGCTATCAATAGTAGAATTATTACTCGTAATACTGCGAAATCCGACGCCGGCCGCGGAAAAATGGCGGCAAAATGGATGACGATGTTTGTTGAACTAACTATTTACGTGCAAATCTTTGTCAAAAACACAATCCTGGCAATAAAAACTGTATTTTACTTACCTGTCCATCTTACATTTCAACAAAACACCTCACACATACAACTTTGCACTTAAAACTTAATTATAATCGTCCGGATCACCACGCTCATCCAAATGTTTATGTCAAACTGTCAACCTTCGTTGGCGCGTTCCAGGGCTGAGATAAGCGATTATATTGGATTGTCCGTCTATTGTGTACTCACTCATCCATGCATAACCATCATAAATGCAGATTATTAATGCTAAATTATGTAAAAATGAAAGTCCGCCGCTAATCGATGAACCATCGCTGCATCGCAACCAATCGCGACTGACAGATCGAGTTATTTTTGCGATCAAGATACCTACTTCATCATTTTTGACAGATGAGAGGCGTTTGTGCGCGCACGAATTCGTAGTACTATTCGTAGTACTAGTAAGCTTGAGTAAAGGCATCACAACAACCGTGGTGTTTTGTACACGTGTATTTTTATCATTTTTATAATAAAATTCTTCAAATAGTATCACTATAATCATTACTAAAACCTACAATTTGTCCTCTTCCCGTAATTTTACATTCGTATCACGAGTGAATTGACCACATGCCATTTTTTCTTTTTTTTACATAACCAATGAGTATAAATGCAGCACACGCGACCGTCAAGTCTGACATCTTCGTGAAGAATATTTTTTGACGAGCATCGACTACTAGAGCGTTCACTAGAATCCTCATGAAAATGTTCATAGCAATGTTTGGCTCTATGTTTGGCTCGGCTCGTTGTTCAGTTCGACAAATATAAAAACGGCGAATGCTCTGTTACAAGTGAATGCTTACAGTCTACAGTCTAACAGCACCTTTATTGAGCATTGAACAACTAATTTACAGCCGGTCAGTGCTCAACTGTTCAACAGGAGAAGAGGACCTGTGTGATATGACGTGTGCGTATTTAACTAGGACTGGGATCAGAGGGGTAATTGCTTAACTTGTTATCAGTAGGAATTGGTTTCATATTCATAGTTAAACAACATTCATTACGTTATTTACGTTGCTAAGCCGACAATTTATTCGAACAAATGACGCAATGGTTTAGAAATAATCTTCAATCCCATTCAGATTCTGATAAATTGTGCGTTTTGCAATTAGGGTGCAGTCCGTGCTACAACCGCAACAGGGGAAGCTCACAGTCCGAGTCTATTAATAAAAATACTTTCAAATAAGCGGTCATTATGGTTTATTAAAAAGCTGTTGTTGCCAGCAGGGGTTCACGATACACTTCTTATCATATAAAACAGTTCTTGTATCACATCATCACATTCTTAATCCAGAGGACATAATTGGCGAATTGGTATTTACCATGGTAATTAGCAAGGTTCGTTTTCTCACAACTAAATGTGATTAAAAATAGATAATAGATATTATACGATATTACAACCGTAATAATAGTCCTTAGCCAACTGTTTGAGACATAATTCTAAGATGCGCTCCAGTCCTTGTGCAAGTTGTTCGGATGTATACTTCTCAAGAGGAACATGCACGAAAAGGGTTGTGCCTCGGCAAAGAGATGTGTAGTAAATGTATTCGCAGAGAAAACTGTAACAGAAATCATTGGTATAAGTAAACTAATGATTAAATTAGGACACTTAAAAATCAAAATCAAAAGTCATTTATTCAAATTAGGCTAAGAATTAGCACTTTTCGAACGTCAAAATTACATAAGATAGTCCCCCCAATAACGCCCGCCATTTACTGCTTCCTAGTGCCTTAGCTGGGAAGAAGAAGTGGCGCAACAAACTCCCCAGCAGAACAGCTGTCTGATTAGTAAGATTAAAGGTTTTGCAACATAAATACCAGAATACGGTTAGTGCTCTAGAGACAACTTCAATATCTCAGCACATAAGTGAATCTCACTATCTTCATACAGACTCTATCCTCCCGAGCTAAGATTCCTGGTAAGCTATTAGTCCACCACCGACATTCCGTGTAGAGACCGGCGACCAAAATGGACTCCTTTTTAAAAATCAAAATTATAAGTGAATTGTTGGGCTGAGAATCGTTTTTTATTACAAGGCTGAGAATCAGCGCTTTCCGAAATTCTATATAACATAAGACAGTCCCCTTTTGGGGGACCACCCTTCACCACTGCCTAATGCATTAAGCTGGGAAGAAGTGGCGCAACAAACTCCCCAGCAGTAATAATATATCAAAATAGTTGACTATTCGATCGGAACAAACAAAATTCCAGCAACAAACTTACAGTCCAGCATCATCTGATGGTTTAGCGCGTAGCTCGGGATCCAGGAGCTTACGTTTACAATGATTGAACTTTCTGCAGATAGTGTCAACGTCCAGGTTGGTGAAGATGGCGGCATGTCCCTGACACGCATTCTGATAGCCCTTGGCGAACTGGTGGGCATTATCAGGGTAGACATAACCATGTTTTTTAGCCTTTTTTTCTAGCACAAAGCATGGAACAACTTCTGATAATCCAACATGGATGGTCAACTAAAAATAATTAATTGTTAAAAATTAAATAAAGTTATCATCCTACTAATATTTTAAATGTGAAACTTTGTATGATTGGATATTTGTTACTCAAAAAAGGGTCAAATTGATAGTTTAGTTAGAGACCCTGGAAGTACATTCTCGTGAGATAATCTCCGAACTCCACGCGGGCGAAGCCCGCTGGCAAAAGCTAGTAAGCAATAAAAAATGAAAATTAAAGACTAAGTAATAAAAATACTTTGTTCTACTTACGTGAGGTTGATAATAGTACCACATCTGTGGGACGATCCTGTCCACTTCATCGTAATTCACGGCAATTTCTTTCCGGAAAAGAATTATGTTGTGATCTTCTTCGATTTTTTTACCGTTCATGAATTTCACTCCTTCCCAGCTTGGATTCGTTCCATATTCGTGAAAAATACCAAATCCTGTCATTAAAACTCTTTTGCGATCAGTCGAAAACAAGGGAACCATTTTGTTTTTATTTGAATCGATTCGAGAATAAAAAAACGCACTCGCTTTCACACTCCAATACGAAGTGAATGCTGCCCAAACATCCCCCATGCTTAAGTAACGGTTGCACTGTGACGTCAAAGCGAATTAATTTCCTCAAAACGTAAAATCACATACGGAAAGTCATTAAAGAAATTCGAATTGCTCTATTTGGTCGCTTTTCCCCTTTAGCGCATTTTCTGACAACTAATAGAAATACGTCACAAAATTAATTATATACTTTATTGTACACCATAAAAATACGTAACAAAAACAATGAACACTACAAAATGTACAATATATAATATGCCATATATAGCCTTATTTAATATACCCAGCCCGGGTGACTAATGAGTAAGGCCCTAATTAACAAAATTCAATCAAAATTATCTGATTAGTAGAAGAAAAATTCCAGCGATGGAGGACCATCGATCCGCGTCAGCGATGGTTGACGCGGAAGTCGAACGTAGAAAATCCCGCCCGCCCTACCCCCGCCTAAGAGTCCCTCAGGGCTCTGTACTGGTTCCACTCAATTTTACGCGATTCACTAGCAATATCTCCAAAAGTAAGAAGTCACAGTTGGCATTGATCACAGACAACACATTACTACACCCGTTGCAGTCAAGACGCGATAGCTCGCACTCCCCAAGCCGCAGTCGACAAGTTCGGCGCCTGGTTCAGGAAATGGAGAATCGAAGTCAATCCCTCCAAAAGTCAAGCAGTCCTCTTTTCATAACCGCGACGTAACCCTCCCCCCGACCCATCTTCATGTTCTGAAAAGAGAGCCAAATATCTAGGCGTGATCCTCGATCAGCATGGTCTCTTCTTCTCTGAGCACATAAAGAAGGCTCCTCCGTGTGTCACTATCGATCTCGGTAGGCTCCACTTCGTTCTAAATGCACGAAGCAAATTGTCACTCAAGTGCAAGATGCACATTTACACAACCTGCATTCGGCCAATCATGACCTATGCCTGTGCAGTCTTTGCACACGCGAAACCCCACCATATCCATAGGATGCAGACCCTCCAGAACCATTTTCTCCGCAAGGCCACAGGTTGGTGCGTTCGGAATGAAATCCTCCACCTCGATCTCAAAACCCCACCATTCACCAATTCAAGAAACGCAACAGCAAACGTTTCTTTGACACCGCAACCCTGTGGTTGTCACAGCCGCCAGTTACACTCCCTCCGTCAGTAGCCGAATCAGTAGAGTTTGCCGCCCAAGGCATAATCTCACGGTTACGTATCATAATACCTAAGTTTATTCCAACTATTTTCAGTACTTATAACTACGCTCAAAAGATCTATCGTTTAAAATAATAATCGTTTCACCTATTTTTTTGTAATATAATAGGTAACGAATGAACGAAATCCATAAAGGCCAATTCAACTACGGTTTTTATTAATCAGTTTTACAACTACAATATTAATTAAACTAAGGTTGATTAAACTAATGGTCGATTCACCAACTGTTGATTTATCTGTGGTCTTGGGTTTGATTTACTGGTGATTTTGTATATGTCGATTGGATGATTTGCTAATTCGAATTTTCGCGAAAACCCTAGGGATATTGCGAAAACACGGATAATTAGACAATGGTAAAAACATTTCTGCGAGCAACTTGGAAGTAGCGCTCGCCGACCGCTGCCGCGGCACCGCTCGCTACGCTCACTCGGCTCGCGCGCGGTTACTTCCAACTCTTCCAAGTTGCTCGCAGAAATGTTTTTACCATTCTCTAATTATCCGTTAAAAGAAAGTTAAGAAAACACAAATCGTTAATTAAAAGAGATTGACATTGTAACTACCACGGATATCGAGGGATATGCCTTGGGGGCGTGGCACGTGCCGCCTCAATACTATCAATTTGATAGTATTGTCGAACGGCGGCTGCGGCTGTACGCTTCATTCAGTTTCAGTCGCTTTGCAACTGCGTACAGTGCACTATTGATACGTAAACAGCCAAAATGCCGAGTTGTGCAGTAATTATTTGTAAAAATAGACCAAATACCATCAACCTGAAGACAAATGGCATGTCCTACCACCGGTAAATAAACAATTAAGTCACTGTTTTATATTTTAAATCAATTTTTAAATGATTTACTAACTTACGTGCGGAGCGACACGAACTAGCCCGAATCTTCCCGAACTAAACGAACGTTTTCGACTTAGAGAGGTGCAATCGTTTGCGTGCGGCTGATTTTATCGATATGCGTATTATTACAGTTCAATATTTTTTACAGAACTCAAAGGATATCCTCGTATTACTTGTATAGTAAAACAGTTAAATTACTTATTAATTTAATGTTGTTTGAACCAAATTAAAACATTATAATTCCAATACAGTTAACTGTGTGTGTTACTTAAAGTAATATTATGCCTAAAGATTTTCACAAATTAACAGTTTTTAATTTATTGTACAATATGATAAGTAATATGATAAATAAATATTATATTTCATCCAATTATTTATATTTGGTAAAAAAATTACAATAATTTGTTTTCGAAATACAAAAATATTCAATTTTTTTTAAATTTGCTATTTGGTGGTTTCGTAAGGTGGGCTGGTTTCATAAGGTGGCGCACCTTACGAAACCACCAAATAGCAAATTAAAAACTATTAATAATATTGCGCAATATTATTGACCAAGTAAGATTAATATTGAAGATCATCATCATCAGCCTATATTGTTCCCACTGCTGGGACACAGGCCTCCTCTTGGTGAGAGGAAGTGGGCCATAATCCACCACGAGGGTCCAGTGCGGGTTGGCAGATGTCACATGTCTTCGAATTTTTGGTTCTAAGACATGCCGGTTTCCTCACGATGTTTTCCTTCACCGTTATTGAGAGCAGTGGTAATGAAATTATTTACACAAAGTAAAGCGCCTGCCTGAGTTCGAACCCACGATCTACAACTTGTAAGTCGAGGTTGATACCACTGGGCCACCACTGCTCTGAAAAATAATAATAAATATTGAAGATTGCGATGGTAAAATATTGTTGAAAATAAAAATATATTTTCCGCAACATTATTGTATTGATCACTAAATCGCAAGCCCATCTTAGTCAATCATGAGGCCGACGATCTAAGGTTCGAAGTTTAAATTAGAAAATTCACGGTCCGTCGCTATTTTGTCAAATCTTTGTCTATAATACTGAGGGTTTCACATTTTATTTTATTTCTATACAAATGTGTTAAAAATGTCGTATAACTTGCGTGAACATTGTATTATTACGCTCTCGGCTCCAATCCGGCCTCTGACGTAGTAACAAACTTAGCCCACATAGATATAACATAACGTATTATATTAAAATATCCTTAGTAATAATATTTTTTTTTAAGATTAAGTAATATATTTTTTTTTATACGGCATGATATGTAACAGAGAGCGTTCCCTTTTACCGATAATACAAAATTTTAAAAACATATTCCCATTTTATTTTAGTAAAAGTAAACTATATTTTGATAGATATATAAAAAAAAAATTAAATAAAATTAAACGAAGTTATTATAATACAATAATGTGCTAAAATTAAATATCGATAAAAATAATCGACCATCGCTTTCGACTCCCTAATTGCATGCGTGTGCATTGGATGTTCGCAAATAGAAAGTGTTTACAAGTGAATGCCCCGCCCATTCTATGTATGTGTGCTATTAGAAATTGATTTAGTGTGGCTGCTTTCTTTTTGGTGTGCGTGTTTAAATTTTAAGTGTGTGTCGTCAGTACACTATTTGTTAATGTTGTAATTTTTTGGGTGGGAGATAAGCGGCGACACTAGGATTCCTTACTATTCCGCAATGAAGGCATATCTCTGGATATCTATGGTAACTACCCACCACTTTAGAAATCAATCCAGCGCGCAGTATTAATAAACTTTAGGCGAATCAACCATTAGGTATTTCATACATAGTTGAAATATCAAATATCTTAAAAAAGCATTAGATTACTCGTTCGTAAGTGCAATTAATTTTAGTTTAATTAACATTATGTAAGTTAAACAGTAGTTGAGTCGACCAATATGCGTTATGAACTTATATGAATCAATCGTAGTTATCTTGAAAACTCACCAACCCTGATGACCCCATTACCCTCCTTCAGGAAAGCAGCAGAGCCACCCGTACATACACAAAATAAAACGTCCGTCTTACCGACTTTGCCACCGCGGTTTCTCGCGAAAAATCAGGTGTTATATTTGACTGACCACTGATTGAAAGAACATGAAGTAGTGTACAATGATGATAATTTTACTGAACAAAGTACATTTGGAAGAGAAAGTACTAGTCAGAGGGGTAATTGCGGAGCTTTTTATCGGTAGGAATTGGTTTAATATTCATAGTTAAACAACATTCATTGCGTTATTTACGTTGCTGAGCCGACAATTTATTCGAACAATTGACGCAATGGTTTAGAAATAATCTTCAATCCCATTCGGATTCTGATAAATTGTGCGTTTCGCAATTAGGGTGCAGGTCGACCGTCATACAATACGTATACTTTGTAGTGTTTTTTTTAGGAAGTCGGTTGTTATTTTTTTGTAAAAAGTTTTTATTTTTAACTTTTTAGTTATGGTAGATACCCCGCACTAATTTAATCGCGTTATTCGTTCATTTGTCGTGCAAATACTTAATGCAAATTTTAGACTTATGTGGTTTTCACATGGTCCCCAGTGTCCAAATAGAACCAAATTATGAATGGGACCATTCAGGAAGCACCAGCTTTCAAATAAAAAAAGAATCATCAAAATCGGTTCATCCAGTCAAAAGTTATGAGGTAACAATATAAAACATAAAAAAAAACTTTAGAGGTGTCAAGAGACACCCGGATGGAACGAAGTTCCTTTCCAGGATTCATAATAGTTATAATTTTTTAATTATTTATTATGTACAAAAAACCTGTATACACTCAACAAAAATATTCTCTCTCTCTCCGTATCTCCTTCTCTCTCCCTCTCTCTATCTCTCTCTCCCTCTCTCTCTACCTCTCTCTCCCTCTCTCTCTCCCTCTCTCTCTCCCTCTCCCTCTCTCTCTCCCTCTCCCTCTCTCTCTCTCTCCTCCTCTCTGTCCCCCTCTCTCCCCCCCTCCCCCTCTCCCCCTCCCCCCCCTCCCCCCTGCCCCTCCAAAACAGTAGAATTGATAACCTCCTCCTTTTTTTGAAGTCGCTTAAAAAGTAAACGCATTTTCTGGCGGTTAATCTCGATGTTACTATCTAGATACCTGACTTTTGCGCTGTTATACGGTTGATGGATGATCCTGACCATGAGGCGAAGTGTAGTAGGTACTCCCGTTTGTTAACGAAACCATTTTTTTCCACGATGCCAAATTTTATGACATTGCTTTGGAGTTTGTTTTGACGTGTTTATAGCTTGGTCATTACACAATACGTTCCAATTTCCCGAAAGCGACTGTCATAGAGCCAGGTCACTGTAGCCATCTGGTCTACATCAGGCCTTTCCCTGCTGTCCGAAGAGCTCAATACCAGGAAAAATTCCAGTTCTTCTCCAGTTCCTGTTTGCCAAGAACAACGGTGTACCGACACCTCATCTTGATGCTTGCCCACGTTAGACTGTAGAAATTGCCACCTCTGTGAGATTGTGCATCTCTTGATTATGCATATTTTAGGCAATAAGAAATTCCCGAACACATGTGGCCGTCCGTCAGCCATGCCTGCTGGGGTCGCGAGATTGTTCGAAAGAGATACCGTGACCCTGGCATATGGGCAACTGAAGGAACACGGGTAGGTTTTAGTTAGTAAAAGTCTGACACGCCGTCCCGCTCCGCCCAGGGTGCTTACTCTCGAATATAATTCCAATAGATCGACATTGGAATTGTCAGTTAAACGACAGGGATTGGCTGGACTCACTGAGTCTAGCCAATCCCTGACGTTTAACTCAACCAACTGACGTTTGACCCAGTGGCGTGCAGTACATATAGGCAAAAAGACACTGCAGACCCTAGGGTCTAGACCCTAGATAAGGACTAGTTACTAATATTTCAAAAATAAAAGTATTATACTAACAGTAAGTAATAAAACCATTCAAAAAGTTTAAACGCCTAATGTAAATATAATAGCAACGTTCATACCGTTCTTTTTACTACGGCAACGCATTCATAACGGATCGAAACGTAAGCAGGCAGCGAACGATCGTGTCTTTATTTCATTCATAAATGTACGCATGTAGTGGTAATTTCTTCTACATTTTCGTGTCTATACATTGCACACATAAAGCGAAGTCCTGCCGCAGGATAACCAATCACAGGCGTCTCTGCGCCATTCAATATTGGCGCATGGACGCCTGTGATTGGTGAGTATTATCACAGCGCGCTGTGAGTATTATGCGATCAAGTTGAATATGTACGTAGCCTCAGCAACATTACGATTCGCAATGATGCAATTTTATTTGTCAACGTTTTAGTTATCAAAATTTAGAAATTGTTTGTTTACGAAAGGATCCATATTGATTTCGTACATGTGAAGCGCGCTGTTTTATGTTTTTATTTTGATTGAGTTTTCTTGTGATTAATTCATTTACAAACGTTAATATTAGGTAGATTTGTTGCTTATTTCAATTAGTTTTTTGAATTGTTTTAATTTTTACTTACTACGCTGTTTGTTTGTTTTTTCAAAATGTTGTTCGATTGTGAGGTTTGTGTTGAAAATGTGTGTTTGTTAAAAAGTGTATCTAAATGGAAATGTGTACCTGAGTAACGAGAATTATAACCCAGCAAAGAGGTAATGCAACTCGTAAGTTTCATAGTAATAATTAAGCAACTAAAACCGGCTATGTTGTTGTTTACACACATTAAAATATTTTTTTTCCTTGCTAGTTTAGTAGTTCGAGTACAGTGTGGAATTGTTCGGGATTTGCAGATTTACATGATTACTATCCCACGGCTTGCTCAAAGATTTTGGTAATTATCGTATTGAGAGAAGTATTACGAAGAAGTTTTTCATTAAAACGGATTCTTACGTACCTATTTAACAAACACACAAAGTCAACAACAAGTACCTACACATCTTTCTGTGCTTTCGACGGAAAAAGAATTATTGGTCGAATGAAGACGCATACCAACTTTTTATGACGATGGTTCAAAATCATATTTAAAAAAAGGTAGGCGCGTTTATGTCATTTATAAATGAGTTTGTTTACTTTATTATTTTTGCTGTTACCCGTACTAAATTTACCTATTAAATATATTTACATATACGAATCACATGAAGGGCCTTTTTCAACTATCACTCACCTGGATCAGATATTTGAGGTGGCCGAAATCATTTATTAGCATTATCAGGAAATCGCCATTTCAAACTTTTAAACCACCTAGTGAGTTTTTCTTCACTAACTTGAGCAATTACGAAAGACGTTTTTTTTTTTGAACTGCCTACCCGATCATAAAACCCTGTGCACGCCACTGGTTTGACCAATGTCGATCTATTGGAATTATATTCGAGATTAAGCACCCAGAGCGGAAGAAGTCATTTGAAGATTTCCCATCCAAAAAAAAACCGCGTTGTACATCGGAATAAATAAATAATAAACATTATAGTTCATACAAAACAAACTTACATAACTAATGGGTACATAACTACGCATACAATTCTAAAACAGAGAATACAGTTCTAAAATTACATCATATGGATCTCTAAGTACGAATATTTAGCGAAGCATTTTCACGGAATATTTCGCCCAAAAAACGGAATGCAAACTAATATCTGAACAACAACTAATATCTATTGTTATAACCGTGCTAATCAATTAACTGTTGCAGACATAATTTTAAAATGCGTTCCAGTCCTTGTGCAAGTTGATGCGATGTATACTTGTTAAGAGGAACATGCACGAATAGGGTAGGACTTCGGCCTCGGCGAAGAGATGTGTAGTAAAGGGATTCATAGATAAACCTGTAACAAAAGTCATCAATGTAATGTCTAGAACTTCTGTGACATTCCTGTGGACCTGTCAGTCCATAAGGTAGGTTGGCGGGCCGCGAGGCCGACCGGAAAGAGCAGCAGGCTCTACAGTTCAAAATTATTCTGTAACGTCCCTGACGTTACAGAAATATTTTGCTTGCTACAACGGTGTAACAATTTTCATGGAAGAGTTGGTTGTTACGGTTTACTTAGTTAAGTACCGGTACGTGTGGTACAGGACGTAAATAATAGTATCATCCCATCTCTACGCGTGGGTGTCGTAAAAGGCCACTAAGGGACTTTCTAGAAAATGGGCAGCAGCGTTCTCTATGCATTTTACCACCATACTGCGATCGTCAACCCGCCTGCTTGGGGGAGGCCTATGTCCAGCAGTGGACGTCTTTCAGCTGATATTATGATGATGATGATAACTTAGTTTAGTTATTCCAATAGCTAACTTACCGGCCAGCATCACTTGATATTTTCGCGTTTAGCTGTCTCTCAGGGTCACAATTGAATTTTCTGCAGATATCCCCGACGTCCAGCTGTGTAACCAAGGTGTTAGGTCCGACACACACGTGCTTATTGTTTTTGGGACAACTATCGGCTTTATCCTTAGTATAATAATCGTAATTATTAGCCTGTGTTTCTAACACAAAGCACGACGCTGCCTCTGATAAACCAACATGGATGGTCAACTGAAAAAGAAAGTTATTGTGAGAGTCGAAATATGTTATAATATAATAAGGATTTTAGAGTAAAACGATATAGTGTTGCAAAACTTGCAGAGTTCCGGTTCGAGGCTATAACCTCCGGTGTGCTTCGGTGGCACATGAGACTTTGGAGCTTTATGGCCTATGCATCGCACGAGCTGAAGGCTCCCAGTAGCTAGGCGCTTCGCTAGTTTGGTGCCAGGCATAGCTCGAACGAGTGACAAGTTAATCATGGAGCGTGGCACCAAGCGTCAGTGTGACCATTGCAGTAGTAAACCCATGCGTCGATTTGTGCTAGGATCGTGTCGCATAGCACACTGTGACAATAAGAAGTGCCAAGCTGTGCTTCGCCCTTTGGTTGATTGTAATGGTAACATTGATTTGCTATTTCCTTTATTTCGATTTACACACTAATAATTTTAAATATTAGAATAAAAACAAAAACATTTATAAATACAACAAATTGTAGCCCACCGGTATCGGGAACAGAGTTCAAGCTACCGGTCAAACTCCAGAGAAAGGAACCCCCTGACAGTGCGAGCCGTGTCCAGAAGTACCGCTTACTGAATCAAGCTCTTGACCCAGCTGCCTAACGAGAGCCTCCTCAGATGTTGGTCGAGGCTCTTGGCTATCAGGCCATTGGATGTGACGACTATCGGCACAATGATCGCTGAATCTACATCCCACATGTCGACAACCTCGCGAGCCAAGTCAAGTTACTTAATTTGTTCCATTGATTTTAATATTATTAACTTATTTTGTTTTACTGTGATTTAATTTAAATCGAATTAGGCAAACTATGTAGTTGCACACCTATTTTAGTATGAGTAGGAAATCATCAAATGACGTCTCCCGCTCTAGGGTGGAGCGGAAGGGCGTACCCTATAAGTATTTTTGCGAACTAGTCTTAGAAGTGACATACAAAATAAATAGCATGCATGTACTGACAACACAAATTACGGAATTTATTAACTGATACACTGTAGCAGAATACGACAGTAATTATTCAAATAATATACACCCATGTCCACAATTATGATACAGGTACATGTAGGTATAAAATTACAGCCATGATAACAATTGATTAGTTATAAATGGAGATCATAATTATTTCCAGTGTCCAAAAACAAATGATGAGCAACTCAGATACTCTATACTAATATTATAAAAATTCGGTGCGAATTGAAAAAATCTTTTTGTGTTGGGTAGTCAATTTATTGAGGAAGGCTATGGACTATCAAAAGGAGCGGAGCAGCAACAATGGACGAAAACTGGCAGGCAATTCTATGCGACGGGCAGCAAAAATTTGACGCGGGTGAAGTCGCGGGCAGAAGCTAGTACTTAACAATTGTTGTATAATTGTTGTTAATTGTTGTTGTTGTTGTTTGCGACTAATCGCATGAGGTTTATAATTCCTCCACTGCCGCGGGATAACATGATTCACTTCATCCTATTTCGCAGCGATTTTTTTTCGTAAAATTGATACATCGTATTTATTTTCAACGCATTTCCTATCCATTAATTTCAATCCTTCTCAGTTTGGATTCGTTGTATAATTATTGTAGGAAGTAGGAACCAAATCCTTTCATGAAAACTTTTTTATGAACAGTAGGCATTTTTGGAACGAAGTTCCTTATCGCGCGTTGTGAAAGGGGGCTAGACGGAAAAAAATCTTACGAAAAGTTGTCACGACACTTTTTAACCGACTTCAAAAAAAGGACGAGGTTTCTCAATTCGACTGTATATATTTTGTTGTTTGTATTTGTTTGTATATACCTAGTTGTTTTTTTTGTTGTGAGTAGAGAGAAAGAGAGACAGGGAGAGAGGGAGAGAGGGAGAGAGAGAGACAGAGAGAGATAGAGAGAGAGAGAGAGAGAGAGAGAGTGGGAGAGAGACAGGGAGATAGGGAGAGAGAGAGGGAGAGAGGGAGAGAGAGAGAGAGATAATATTTTTGTTGAGTGTATACAGGTTTTTTGTACACAATAAATAATATAAAAAATTATAAAAATTATGAATCCTGGAAAGGAACTTCGTTCCATCCGGGTGTCCCTTGACACCTCAATTTTTTTTTCTCAAATCCAAATTAAGGAATTAAAAAAGTGTTCCCGTTGTCTATGATGATTCAATACCAAGTAAATGCTGTCTTACCACCCCATTGCTTAAATACTATGATAAATGACGCACTAGAAACGTGAATTTCGTCAACATGCAAAATAAAATAATTCGTTGATAAGGAAACTCGGGTTACTCTATTTCAAATAATCAAATCTGTTACTTCAACTATACCCAAATAGGAAGACTGTAAGTGCGATCAAATAAGTACACAATATAGTTATTAAATATAGTTGTTAAATATGTATAGTTGACTGGCCTGTTAGTCTAGTGGTTAGTGACCCAGACTGCTAAGACTGAGGTCGTAGGTTCTATTCCCACCCAAGACAAATCTTTGTGTGATGAGCACAATCATGTTCTGTGTCTGGGTGTAATTTATCTATAATATTTATGTACTTAGAAATATAAAAATATGTTTATCAGTTGTCTGGTTACCATAGTACAGGCTCTGCCTAGTTTGGGATTAGATAATGTTGTGTTAGTTGTCCTAAGATATTTTTTATTATTTATTTATAGTTTCAAATACTTGAACATTTTTGAAATGACCGATACTATGAAAATAAAAGGGGAAAGGAAGGCAAAACGGACCGCTTAACAAAAAACTGGCCAAGTGCGAGTCGGACTCGCGCACCGAGGGTTCCGTACAAACCTGCAGGTATTCACGGTTTATGCATAAGGTTTATGTTTATGAAATTAAAAGTTTTTTTTTAAATTTTTATATTTGAGTTGACTGAATGAAAGGTAAATTGTGGTTTACGATTTGTTACGTATTAAAAAAAAAACTACTTACTAGATCTCGTTCAAACCAATTTTCGGTGGTGGTTTACGTGATAAAGTACATCATACATTTTTTTTAGTTTTATCATTCCCTTATTTTAGAAGTTACGGGGGTGGGACACACATTTTACCACTTTGGAAGTGTCTCTCGCGCAAACTATTCAGTTTAGAAAAAAAAATGATATTAGAAACCTCAATATCATTTTTAAAGACCTATCCATAGATACCCCACACGTATGGGTTTGATGATTTTTTTTTTTTGAGTTTCAGTTCTATGTATAGGGAGCCCCAAATATTATTATTATTTTTTCTATTTTTGTGTAAAAATCTTAATGCGGTTCACAGAATACATCTACCAAGTTTCAACAGCATAGCTCTTATAGTTTCGGAAAAAAGTGGCTGTGACATACTCGGACAGACAGACAGACAGACATGACGAATCTATAACGGTTCCGTTTTTTGCCATTTGGCAACGGAACCCTAAAAACAAGTATAGAAAAGAAACTATCCATTTTATTAAACTTCATCAAAGTCAAAAATAATCAACACTGTAACTCTATATTACGTACGAATCAGACTTTGTTAAAATCACAGACAGTGAAAATATTAGATGATTTCTAATACCTTCAGTATGTCCGTTTTAACTTCATGATTGAGGCAAAATAGACCACACATGAAGGCAAAATGGACTTACATACAATTAATCAGCCAGCACATTTTTCACATAAAAAACTGTCTCATCTTGCTCATTCTCTACTCTTGCGCAAGTGCAGTGTGCCCATAAACGACATTTTTGGACATTGCACCGAATCTCCGCTTGATTCTGAATACAAATAAGAACAGTACAGACATTCAGCGTCACCTTTATCAGACGAACTATCATTTTTTCTAGTTTTTGATCTTTTATATCAGATTTCTTGCTTGCTTCCCCTTTTTGAAATTTTTAGTCTTCACTTTCCTCGTTCCTGATTTTTTTTCAGTCTTTTTAGGGTTCCGTTGCCAAATGGCAAAAAACGGAACCCTTATAGATTCGTCATGTCTGTCTGTCTGTCCGAGTATGTCACAGCCATTTTTTTCCGAAACTATAAAATCTATGCTGTTGAAACTTGGTAAGTAGATGTATTCTGTAAACTGCATTAAGATTTTCACACAAAAATAGAAAAAAAACAATAATATTTGGGGTTCCCCGTACAAAGAACTGAAACTCAAACATTTTTTTTTCATCAAACCCGTACGTGTGGGGTATGTATGGATAGGTCTTCAAAAATGATATTGAGGTTTCTAATATCATTTTTTTTAAAACAATAATATTTGGGGTTCCCCATACATAGAACTGAAACTCAAAAAAAAAAAATACATCAAACCCATACGTGTGGGGTATCTATGGATAGGTCTTCAAAAATGATATTGAGGTTTCTAATATCATTTTTTTCTAAACTGAATAGTTTGCGCGAGAGACACTTCCAAAGTGGTAAAATGTGTCTCCCTCCCCCGCCCCCTTAACTTCTAAAATAAGGGAATGATAAAAGTAAAAAAAATATATGATGTACATTACCATGTAAACTTCCACCGAAAATTGGTTTGAACGAGATCTAGTAAGTAGTTTTTTTTTATACGTCATAAATCGTAAACCACAATTTACCTTTCATTCAGTCAACACAAATATAAAAATTTAAAAAAAACATTTAATTTCATAAACATAAACCTTATGCATAAACCGTGAATTCCTGCAGGTTTGTACGGAACCCTCGATGTGCGAGTCCGACTCGCACTTGGCCAGTTTTTTGCTTTCCGTTTTTTAAGGGTTTGTCGCATTTAAAATGGACGGTGATGACACCCTTGAATGAGGCTTGTCAATAGCCATGACGATAGGTGTAGTGGATGTTGAAATATTTTCCCCATTGTTTGGTCCCTCGTTAGCGCTTGATGTTGGGGGCTGATTTTTTCTTGATGTTGAGGGCTGAAGATCTTGGACGTTTGCAACTGGATCTGTCGAAGAATACGGATTCAAACTTGAACACGGTAGCCCGATGTCAATGGCTGCTGCTGATAAAAAGTCAGCCTCTGTGAATATATCGCACCCCTAGATCTAAAGGGAACTAACACAAAATTCTTAATTTTTGAATTATGCACACATTCGAGTCCGTCATTTCAATACCTATCGACCAATAAACCAGATTCAAAACTATTTCCAATATTCGACTCCAAATAATGGAAATAGTTTTGAATCTGGTTTATTGGTCGATAGGTATTGAAATGACAGACTCGAAGGTGTGCATAACTGAAAAATTAAGAATTTTGAGTTAGTTCCCTTTAGATCTAGGGGTGCGATATCACGATTTAAAGGCCAAATTCTTGTGGCACGAAAGGCATTAAAAGCTGTTGTCATCGTAGCTGTTTTCTGAAAACCTTTATCAACCAATTGTGCAATCTGGTATTGAGTCCTGATCCTTTCTGAGTTCACCTTCAACCAATTCTGTGCTGCGCTCGAATAATAAATCGACAAAGATTCCATAAAACCCAACCCACATCCAGCGGTTGGAGACGGTGAGTGCAGTGCGGTGGAGTTTTGAAAATTTGTACTCCATTTTATCGCCCTAGATCGATAATGTCAAGATTCATTGTATGACTTTTATGTCCGTAAATATCAGCAGCACCGGGTTGTCTAGCTCTAGAAAACACAATGAATTTCCGAAACCAAGAGATAATAAATAATAGTTTTTTTTAACCTACCTATTTTTTTTTTCAACTGTCCCGTTGGTCTCGTGATCGCAAGCGCGACCGCTGAGCGTGGGGTCCTGGGTTCGATTCCCGGGTCGGGCAAAGTGCAACTGGGTTTTTCCATTAGGAATTTCTTAGTAGCAGCCCGGAGTTTGGAAGTTGGCGGTGTGATACCCCCGTGCCTCGGAAAGCACGTTAAGCCGTTGGTCCTACGCCTGATCTCTCTCCGGTCGTGTCGGATTGCCGTCCCATCGGACTATGAGAGTGAGGGAAGAGTGAGTGCTCCTGTGTCTGCGCACACACTTGAGCACTATAATATCTCCCGCGCCGATGGCTAGTCTCGGTTGAGATTGGCCGCCGTGGCCGAAACTCGGTCTGGACGACTATAACATTTATTTTTTAGGGTGTTTCGAATTTTGGAACGTATGTCAGCGTAGTTTTCATCAAGGGCATATTTTAGGACGATAGTGTGATTCCGTCTTGGTTCTACCTAGCTTTGAATCCTTTTAGCACACCGCTTGAGAATTCAGGTTTAGGTTATCGGCTAAGGTGTGGTGGTCAGGTTTCAGGTTAAACAATGTTTTCCAGAATATGAAGGTAAGTTTAATGAAATCGATCATTCTTTTTTTTTACCACAAGGTGTAGTTCCATAGTGGAACTAATGTAATACCTATTTCTTAAGGATTTCTAAAAAAGTGTGCTATTTAGAGACATTATTTTAATTTTCCTGTAATCATTATATAAACTTCTATCACATAGAATAATTTCAGATTTTTCTATATGCAAACTTCGGATATAAGGGGAACGGTAACTTTAAAATAATATTTCGTCAAGATCTAGCGTTGACCTAAAACTGCAATACTATGCAATGATAATTATAATACTATAGAATACAGCTATTTATAAATGATGGTACGGAATGTTCGGTGCGCGAGTCCGACTCGCTTTTGACCGATTTTAATTTTCAGTCTGACCCACGTATACAGCCTGAAATTTTCATGGTTATTTTCCCGCAGGGAAATGATTCCGTCTCGGTAGTACAATCGATTTACAATAAAAAAATTGTTTTATGAATATTAATATTAAACTGTTAATAAAACAGTTCACCTACTTAAGTACCTCTGTAATCGTTGAAATACCACATCCTATGTGAGTGAGATATGATGAGCACCGCCATACCGCTGAACCGATAGACACTAGACCGATTGCGATGATATTCATATTTACCACAAAGCACTCTTTCCACCACGTTCCGCCATTTATATTTCCATAAAAGCTTTTATTGTCATTAAAGAAAATTAAACATTTCATTTTAATTTTTATATTATTAGTGCATAATAATTTTACTGATGTAAATATAATAAGTGTACCTACAGTCACGGTGAGAAAATGTTTAGCACCTTAAGGTTCTTAATTGCCGGAACAGTGCACACATCTATGTAACAAAGTCGATATGTGATTTCAATAGGTATAGAACATAGATTTTTATTAACATGAAGATCGTTCGCTCAAGGAGGTGACTTACTAGATAGGATAGATCAAATATAAGTTCCTTGGGATAGATAGAGAAAACCTTTTTTTAACAGAAAACGAAAATATAAATTATTTGTCATTGTATAACTCTAACATCACAGTCCGCGCGCGCGCCGTAGCGTACGGATGTGCTAACGTGTACTAGAAAACCGGCCAAGTGCGAGTCGGACTCGCGCACCGAGGGTTCCGTACAAACCTGCAGGTCATCATCATCATCATTCGTCATCATCGTTTATGAAATTAAATGTTTTTTTTTTAATTTTTATATTTGAGTTGACTGAATGAAAGGTAAATTGTGGTTTACGATTTATGACGTATTAAAAAAAAACTACTTACTAGATCTCGTTCAAACCAATTTTCGTTGGTAGTTTTCATGGTAATGTACATCATATATTTTTTTTAGTTTTATCATTCCCTTATTTTAGAAGTTACGGGGGGGGGGGGGGACACACATTTTACCACTTTGGAAGTGTCTCTCGCGCAAACTATTCAGTTTAGAAAAAAATGATATTAGAAACCTCAATTTCATTTTTAAAGACCTATCCATAGATACCCCACACGTAAGGGTTTGATTAAAATTTTTTTTTGTGTTTCAGTTCTATGTATGGGGAACCCCAAATATTATTGTTTAAAAAAAAAATGATATTAGAAACCTCAATATCATTTTTAAAGACCTATCCATAGATATCCCACACGTATGGGTTTGATGAAAAAAAAAATTTTGAGTTTCAATTCTATGTATGGGGAACCCCAAATATTATTGCTTTTTTTCTATTTTTGTGTGAAAATCTTAATGCGGTTCACTGAATACATCCACTTACCAAGTTTCAATAGCACAGCTCTTATAGTTTCGGAGAAAAGTGGCTGTGACATACTCGGACAGACAGACAGACAAACAGACAGACAGACAGACAGAGAGACAGACAGACATGGACATGGCGAATCTATAAGGGTTCCGTTTTTTGCCATTTGGCAACGGAACCCTAAAAATGGAATCCGATATTGTAAAATGTGCCAAGTGTAACATCGTTATAAACGAAGTTTTAGCGTTTGTGAGCAATAAAATAGATGTAATGGACGAAGAAAGTATAGTGAGAATATGTGGAAGTGCTTTCTCTGCAAAAGAAATACAGGAGGCGAAGAAACTTCTCTTCAATTCTTTGCCAACATCATTGCGAATGAGAACTCGCAAACGCGAGGGTAAGTCTCAGCGGGACCTGGAAGACGTGTTAACATTGCTGAAGAACACCGATCCTGAAACTATCCCTATATTCGTGGCCCGTGATCTGCACAAACTACCTCCCATTACGTTTGATCACATAGATGTAACGCGGCTTTTAAAAGACCTACTACTGTTGCGTGGTGACCTAAAGAACATGCAAGAGGAGTATGTATCAGTGGAGACTTTCAACTCGTTAAAAAGTGAAGTGGAAAACTTGAAACAGGCATCGATTGTTAATTATTTCGAAAGTAATGTAAACAAAAAAAGAGGTGCGCACATTATTAATAGTCATTCCTATGATAGTGGGCCAATGGGACTGGAATATGTTTCCATGAAATCAGGAATACATCAATCGCCACTAGAACAGAGATCTCATATTGCAAATGTAAATAAATCAAAGAGCAAAAATGTTAACACGCGTGGGTACAAAGAAGCCAGTTCTGCCGCGTCCAGCCCGCACTCAATAGATTTTGTAGATAACGAGTGCGCGTCTAAAACAACCAATGTCGATGCCTGTGCGCCCGTAGAAAGTACTTTGTGCCCGTCATTATGTGCGCTTAATACCACTAATGTCGATGCGCATTTAAAAACTACAATGTGCCCGCGAGTAAACAACGTAACGGAAACGTCTGTGCTACAAGAAAATACTGTGAGTGCACAAAATATTGATTCCTTATCGAAACTGGCGACATTTGCTGATATGGTCAATAAACCCAATCAATGGAAGAATGTGGAACCGACAAGTGAATGGACACTTGTTCAAAAAAATCGGTTGAAAAATAAGTTCGTGGGACAAAAAGGTACGGCAGTCACTGAAGCCGAAGGGAAATTCAAGGCTGCTGATATTAAGGTACCGTTATTTATTTATAATGTGGATAAGAGTACTACCGAAAGTGATATCTCTAATCATATACGTAATAAGACAAAGCTGCATGTACACTTACAGAAAATTAATATGAAGACTCAAAGAGACTACAATGCCTTTAAGATTTCCGTACCGAGGCACCATTTGAGCATGTTTTTGGATGAGAATTTTTGGCCTGATGGCATCCTGTATCGACGTTTTGTAGAATTTAGTCGTGACGACCCTGGGAAAATAACCGGTAAAACATGCGTTGGAAATGTGTTGCAACCAATAGTATAATATAAATGGATAATAACAACACCACTTGTACTTTCACTACATTTAATTGTAAAAATGTTAAGAGATCAATTGAAGATGTTAGGCGACTCATGCTGGTGTCAGACATACTTGCTCTACAAGAAACATGGCTACTACCTTATGACCTTCCATGGCTTAGCAGTATCAATCCCGACTATGGCTACACTGGAACTTCAGCAGTGAACGCAACTGCTGGATTATTACGTGGCAGACCTCATGGAGGAACGGCGATATTATGGCGTAAAAGTGCGTTCCCATCAGTAACGGTAATTGAATGTAACAACCCTAGGATATGTGCAATCAAAATAGTGACTAGTGATCGTCCCATACTATGTGTATCGGTGTACATGCCGACAGACTGTCCGGAAAATATGACTGATTTTACCCAGTGCATGGGCGCTATGCATGCTATTATCGAGGAATGTGGTATAGACTGTGTTTATATTCTTGGGGACTTCAATGCACATCCAAAGGAGAACTTCTATAATGAGTTACTTAACTTTTGTAATGATTTGGACTGGGTTTGTACCGACATTGTAAAATGTGGGGTGGACTCTGATACACACACCTTTGTAAGTGAAGCGCATGGTTGTAAGCGTTGGTTAGACCACATAGTTGTTACTAGTGCAGCGTGGCCCTCTGTTACAGACACATGGGTTGATTATGATGTGTACTGGTCAGACCACTATCCTGTGTCCGTTAAGTGTAATTTTAGTATATTTAAATATAAAAATGTAATACCAGTAGTACCTAAAAGTAAAGTGACTTGGGGCGAAAGGAAACCTGAACAAATCGGTATGTATACAAACCTTTGCAATAATTTGTTAAAACTAATTGACTTTCCAGTGGAATTACGAGAATGCTCTGACAAACGGTGTAGTAATCCTGATCATAGACTAATCTTAGATAACTTGTATGCTGATATTGTCTCAGCGCTTAGTAAGGCTTCAGAGTCTAGCTATAGGTTGGGTACGAGCGGTAGGAAAAAACAAGTTACGGGGTGGAATAAGTATGTTTCCGAAGCTCATGGGGTGAACAGGCTTGATTTTCAGAACTGGTTACTGTTTGGTAAACCTAAGACAGGTTACATTTATGAAGCAATGTGTCATAGCAGAAAATGTTTTAAAGCAAAGCTGAAATGGTGCCAACAACACCAGGAACAGATAAAGATGGATCGGCTAGCGACACTGCATTCCAATAATAAGTTTCGGGAATTTTGGAAACATACTAATAAACTGAACATCAGGTCTGGCGTTCCTTTGAGTGTCGAGGGTGTCACCGACCCAAAGATGATCGCTAACGTGTTTAAAGATCACTTCACCGTGGAATCGCCTTTAGGCGATTCCGAGTGGATGCTGGACGCTGACCCCGTGTGTGAAACGATCAGATTAAAAGTGAGTCCTAAGGATATAAGAAGGATTTTGAAAAATATGAAAGGTGGGAAATCACCAGGACACGATGGGCTCAGCGTCGAACATCTACACAATGCAGGTGTGCGTAGTCCCAGCGGAAAAGTGTCGAATTTCTTCATTTCAGTTTAGCAGATATTTAGTGTATGACGTCGTGTAATTGTGTATGGTAAATAAAAATTTGTGCATCCAACCATTGCGGAGATATTCAACAAAAACTGTTTTCGCTGGGACTACGTATTCCTAGCGGCACTTTTTTTTTCCTATGGACGTACAAGAAAAAAAATACATACAATAATTAGTGTGTAACGAGAGGTAAATGTGTATGTTAAAATGAAATTTGTGTGTCTTATATTTGTCAAGATATTCAAGTTGCCGCTGCGCTGACGTTTGGCTATTTGATGAAAATCATATAAAACGGTTTAGCACAGAGTTGTAATTTTTTACGCAGGTTGCTTTGAATTTGTGTGTTAATGTGTGTGAAAACAGAATTTGAAAAAACCTACCGTTCAGAAGATATACAAAGAAGAAAAGATAACATATAAGTAAATAAGGTTATTAGGTCCAAGTACTTAAAATAGGAACTCTAGAGCCTAACTCATCTCGTTTATTTATATCTTGTAAGGGTCTACAATGTCCTGCCAAGTTTCATTCATGTGCTCTTAGTAATTAATGAGCAGTGGCATAATTGACTACGACTGGAACACTATATTTTATGACATCCGATTGTAGGACTTTTTAAAGGAAAAGCAAAATGGAACTTATTCCAATATTTAGTGTATTAATACAACTATTCACATGTAAAATTTCAGCTCATTACACTGAATGATTAAAGAGATATAATAAAAATCACAGAACAAGAGCAAAACATCGATAAACCGACCAAGTTTGAATGGCTACATAAAAGCGGCCGTGCAGTATAAAGAGCTAACGTTCTAAAATTTCCAGTGTTTTACTGTTATTGGATCGGTACAGGTGTGCACACAATTCTTGAAGAAGTAACTACTTAATAACTTTCGTGATAAAAACAGTAGGTAACTTGTGTTTTTTAGACTTACGAAATTATTACAATAATAATTGCATATGTATTAACAAATGCATTTATTTGTCAGAATATTACGAAAAAAATGTTACAGTAGGTAATTATTATGTCCTTAATATTCTGCTGCTTCCAGCGCACAAATATTTTGATTTTACACGGTACATTTTGATTAAATAGAAATACTAATAATAATAAGAAAAAAAAAACATTAACACCAGTAGTCATTTTACCACCAGTAGTTATTTTTTTATTTGTTGCTGTAAAAGCTCGAACGAGAAGACCAACTCCCGAAAACTTACTAGTAAACCTAAGATTTTCACCTTTATGGGGTTTTACAGTAGGCAATATATTTGTTATTCATATTTAATTTTTTTTAAAACTGATTTCTTATATCAATGTTATTATTACGTTGTTATTAATTTTGTTTTTTTTTTATTTTAATTAGTCATTAACTAATAAATACTATTGAGATTACAAAGCAGTTGTTTTATTTTCTGCTAAACTATTGTGTACGCAACTGAACGAAACTATTAAACACGATGACGATACTATACTGGAAATTTTAGAATGTTAGCTCTTTATACTGCACGGCCGCTTTTATGTAGCCATTCAAACTTGGTCGGTTTATCGATGTTTTGCTCTTGTTCTGTGATTTTTATTATATCTCTTTAATCATTCAGTGTAATGAGCTGAAATTTTCCATGTGAATAGTTGCATTAATACACTAAATATTGGAATAAGTTTCATTTTGTTTTTCCTTTAAAAAGTCCTACAATCGGATGTCATAAAATATAGTGTTCCAGTCGTAGTCAATTATGCCACTGCTCATTAATTACTAAGAGCACATGAATGAAACTTGGCAGGACATTGTAGACCCTTACAAGATATAAATAAACGAGATGAGTTAGGCTCTAGAGTTCCTATTTTAAGTACTTGGACCTAATAACCTTATTTTACTTTTACGTGTATATCTTCTGAACGGTAGGTTTTTTTCAAATTCTGTTTTCACACACATTACACACAAATTCAAAGCAACCTGCGTAAAAAATTACAACTCTGTGCTAAACCGTTTTATATGATTTTCATCAAATAGCCAAACGTCAGCGCAGCGGCAACTTGAATATCTTGACAAATATAAGACACACAAATTTCATTTTAACATACACATTTACCTCTCGTTACACACTAATTATTGTATGTATTTTTTTTTTCTTGTACGTCCATAGGAAAAAAAAAGTGCCGCTAGGAATACGTAGTCCCAGCGGAAACAGTTTTTGTTGAATATCTCCGCAATGGTTGGATGCACAAATTTTTATTTACCATACACAGTTACACGACGTCATACACTAAATATCTGCTAAACTGAAATTAAGAAATTCGACACTTTTCCGCTCGGACTACGCACACCAATGCAGGGCCACACATCTCCAGACTTTTATCGATGTTCTTTAACGTGTGCATTGGGCACTCTTACCTACCTAGTGAACTAACGAAAACAATAGTTACTCCCATAGTAAAAAACAAGACGGGGGACAGCTCGGACAAGTCGAACTATAGACCGATCTCACTGGCCACGGTTATTGCAAAGGTTTTAGACGGTGTTCTTGAGGCTCAGCTAACAGAGTTTATACACCTACATGATGCTCAGTTTGGTTTTCGCGCTGGACTTTCTACAGAGAGTGCTATACTGAGCCTTAAGCACACTGTCGAGTATTACACGAGTAGGAAAACGCCCACTTATGCTTGCTATCTAGACCTCTCCAAAGCATTTGACCTTGTAAATTATGATAAACTATGGGATAAGCTTAAGGAAACCAATCTACCTGGTGAGACGATTGCTATTCTTAAGTTTTGGTATCAGAGTCAGGTCAATTATGTAAAGTGGGCAGGTACCCTGTCGGATCCATATGCACTACAGTGTGGAGTAAGACAGGGTGGATTGTCATCCCCAGTGTTGTTTAATTTATATATAAATGCGCTAATCGTTGAGCTCAGCAGCATGCATGTCGGCTGCCATGTAGATAATATTTGTGTAAATAATCTAAGTTATGCAGACGACATGGTCCTGCTGAGCCCAACGATCGGTGGACTTAGGAAATTAGTTAATGTGTGTGAGACTTACGCGGCTAGTCATGGACTTAAATATAATGCTACTAAAAGTGAGCTCATGGTATTTAAAGCAGGCACCAAGTCACCTGATCAGGTTCCTCCTGTTGCTTTGAATGGAACACCCATGAAACTGGTCACCTGTTTTAAATACCTTGGGCACATAGTCACTGATGTCCTACGCGACGATGAGGACATGGACAGGGAGCGTAGGGCTCTGTCGGTCAGAGCGAATATGATAGCCCACAGGTTTAAACGTTGTAACGTTCAAGTTAAAATAACACTGTTCAGTGCGCATTGTACATCGTTATACACATGCTGCCTGTGGGCTTCTTATACGCAACGATGATTCAGCGCCCTGCGCGTCCAATATAACAATGCGTTCAGGGCGTTGTTGGGGCTGCCGCGCTGGTGCAGTGCGTCGGGCATGTTCGCGGACGCACACGTTGATGGCTTCCACGCCGTACTCCGCAAACGATGCGCTGCGGCGCTCTGCAGGTTGCGCGCCAGCACCAACAGCATCCTGGCTGTTATTGCCGATAGGCTAGATACGCGTTACGTTCAGCACTGGGTTAATACCCACATTAGGAAATAAGTTATTAAGTACTTACTAACACTAGTTTCATAAGTTTTACTGTACTAACATTCTATGGATTTTTAAATCTGAAATAAAAAGTTTTTATTTATTTATTTATTATAACTAGCAAAGACGACACAAAAAAGGATGCGGGCATTTGGACAAAGTAACAGTCGAACTTGTTAGATACTAGAAACAATGACATGGATAGTCAAAACATCTTTATTTCTTTAAATCGATTAACAATTGTGAAACGGTGGAAGTCAGGATGGTCACAACAAACGATGGACTTGCACTATAATTCGTTTATTATTTTAAAATCGGACAGAGTTTCCACTTACAACTTTTTCACTTGGTGACCGTTACAAAGCAACTGATGCGAACTGCCTAACACACCTGCATTTATAGGTTTCGCTAATAACATCATATTTAGATTGCATTACTTACTATAACGAGTAACTTAAAATAACAATTATTAACAAATAAATAAACAAAATAATAATAAATAAATAAATAATAAATAACTTAGGACAACCAACACGCCGTTATCTGATCCCAAACTAGGCAGAGCCTGTACTATGGTAACCAGACAACTGGTAAATATACTTATATATTTCTAAATACATACATATTATAGATAAATTACACCCAGACACAGAACAAATGATTGTGCTCATCACACAAAGATTTGTCCTGGGTGGGAATCGAACCCACGACCTCAGGTAAAAATAAAGTATATAAATCAATAATCTTCAGCAACCATTAATTTAGACTTAACAGTTGGCGCGCCAGAAGCTGACAAACTGAAGGCGCCATATTGAATCAAGAAATCAAAATTTAAAGTCATTTATCGTAAATGTTACATAAGACAGTCCCCCAAAACGCCCGCCCTTCACCACTTCCTAGTGCTTCAGCTGGGAAGAAGTGGCGCAACAAACATATTATTATATTCAACAATTCTGATTATTTTAAATCACCAAGAATAAATCAAACATTTGGCTAAACAATTTCATAGCAATTACCTTTTAAAATACTAAAACATTGATTTAAAGAATGATTTATTTAATATACAAACTCGAGCTGGTTTATTAAATGCAGGACCCGAAGTCGATAACACAATTTATTATTTTAACTAGCTTCTGCCCGCGGCTTTGCCTGCGTGGATGTCGAAAAATATCCCACAGGAAAGTACTACCGGGATTAAAACTACCCTATGTGGTTAATCCAAGTAAACCATGTTTTATCGCACTTTTTGCTTTGTCTTATTCGAGGAGTGGCGCTTGGATTGATAAATGATTGCTGTAGGATAAATAAATAAATAAAATAAAATAAGCCTTTATTGCTGTTTATCTTTCATACAATGACTAAAGTGTTTGCTATATCTATGCCTACTTTTCTAAATAAAACTGAACAAATGTAACTGTTAAGCTACCTTTTAACATTTAAATTAAACCATCGGCAAACGGTTATTTTTCTTTAACAGCTTGTCTGTCGACAAAGGCCTCCTCTAAATATTTCCACTTAATCCGATCTTTTGCTACACGACTCCATACCGAACCAGCTATTTTCGTGAAGTCGTCCTCCCATCTTTTTGTCTGTCTACCTCTATTTCTTTTATTGCCTCTCGGGTACCATTCTGTTACTAACTTAGTCCATTTTTCTGTTCTCTCTCGTAACATATGCCCCGTCCATCGCCATTTTTGTTGTCTGTAAGCTGTGAGAGCATTTTTAAATTTTGTTTTTAATTTTATTTCTTTTAATTTGACTCTGTCCCTTCTTTTTATTCCTATTGTACTTCTTTCTATTGCGTTCTGGCAGACTTGTATTTTACTTTGCAATCGTTCTGTCAGAGCCCATGTTTGGCAACCGTATAGTAAACATGGCATAATGCACATTTCAAATACTTTCTTCTTTCCTTTCATTGGCATTTCTTCGTTCTTCATTATTTCGCTAAGAGACCAAAATCGTTTCCAAGTATTGGCTATTCTTCTTTCTATTTCTCTATTCATACAATCTTCAGTAGATATAAGTTGACCTAAATATATATATTCATTCACCCATTCTATTTGTTCTTCTGTTTACTCTTATGGTTTCCGTTTGTAAGGAATTTGTCATTACTTTGGTTTTATTTAGATTCATTTACAGGCCGGCCTTAGCACTTTCATCAGATAATTGTTGTAACATTAGTTCTAGGGTTCTTGAGTCTTCTGAGAACAAAACAAGATCATCTGCAAAGCGTAAATGGCTAAAGACTTCTCCATTTATATTTAGGCCATTTACAGTCCAATTTATGTTCCTAAAGATAGTCTCCAGCACTGCAGAAAATAATTTAGGTGATATAGGATCCCCCTGACGCACACCTCGTTTGTCGCTGTAGGATAAATAACCCTAAAACCAGACAATAGTAACGGAATATATAACGGAACGGCAAATTACCTACTGCATAGGTACCGAATTTGATGGCAACTTTAAAGCGAAAATATAAATCCCCTTTATTCCCTATACCGTGGGAATTTCGAAAAAAATTGTTACCTAAATTATTCAAAGGACGATTTTAGTCACATTAATGTTCACACTATTAATTTATGAGTACTTATATACTTAAAGTATCTGTTTATATATTACTTTAGAAGTTATGCCCTTTTTTTTGGATTGGAAATCATCAAATGACTTCTCCCGCTCAGGGCGGAGCGGGAGGGCATGTCAGAGTTTAACTGACTAAAACCCACCCGTGTTCCTTCAGTTGCCCATGTGCCAGGGTCACGGTATCTCTTTCGAACAATGTCGCGACCTTGGCAGGCATCGGTCCTAGCAGACCACTTCAGTGCTGCTGACATCTCTTTGAGGTGCGCGTGGAACATTACGCGCCGTCGACCCGACCCTGGTCTTTACCGGGCGGCGAGCTACCCATTGCTCGCCGCCCGCAAGCTCGCGCCTGCGGTGGCCGGGAGTCCGCTATTGACTCCCGACGCCCAGGGCGTCTCCTCCTGCGGCGGCTAGGGACGTGAGGGCGCAGAGACTGCCACTCCCTCACGCTCCCCGCCTCCTCCTTCGCGAGCATTACTGCTTCGCAGAAGGAGGTGACGGCTTCCCATGCCCTCTCGCTCCGTACCATGGCTCGCACCAGGGCCGGACGCGAGAGATCGCCGCCGCCAATCGCCTCCGCGAGGACACGGCGGTGCTCTACCCAGGCAGGGCACACCTCACCGTATGCTCCACCGTATGCTCCACCGTGTCCTCCAGACGATCCTCACAATGGAAACACCCGGGCGTTTCCTCCCGCTTTATCCTGAACAGGAACCCACCGAAGCACCCATGCCCGGTGAGAAACTGTGTCAGGCGGAAGGTGAGGACGCCGTGGCGCCTCTCTATCCACTCCTCAAAGAGGGGACTTACCACCGCAATTGTAGCGTACCGCGTGCTCAGCGCTGGGTTGCGACAATCGTACCCGCCATGTCGCCATGAGATCCTGCCGGAGCTCTGTCCGCCGCCGCGCCGTGGCGCGATTTGTCGCGGCAGCGGAGTTTCACCCTGGCGTTTCGCCTCCTCGCGCCACTCCCATATGTGGGCGAGGACCTTTGCCTCCAGACCACATGGCGGCACTCCGGCAAGGAGGCTCGCCGCCTCGCAGAGACCGTGTTTTTGATCATAACATTAATTTATTATTTTTACCATTATTATGATTATTTATGTAACATACCATTTAACATTTGCAGTTCAGAACTTTTTGTACCGTTTATTATTGTTGTTTAGTAATGCATGTGTAACTGTGGTGATTCAGATCTTCTGGATCAGTAATATTTTTTACGCCATCAAGGCAAAACATGACAGTGATTCAAACGTACTTTTATGTAACATCTTGCATTTATGTGTATACTCATGTTTTAGCAAAATAAATATCTTGTATCTTGTACCGTGAGGTAATCCCGGACTAGCCGGATGGCCATGACCCTCTGGGACGCACTCAACCGGCGCGTTGGGCGCAGCCTCAATGAGGGCGCCAAGACCGGTGCCCCGTAAAAGGGCCATGGACCGTACGACCCCCGTGTAGAGCCTCCGGCAGGAGGCGTTTGGACCCCCAGATTAGACAGGAGCCGCTTTAAGGCAGCTCCAGGGCTCTCCAGTCTGGGAGCCAAAAGTCGGAAGTGCTCGACGAAGTTTCACCGGCTGTCGAGGACAAGTCCCAGGTACTTCATCGTCGACTCGACGCCGATGTGAAACCCTCTTACCGTGAGTTGGGAACCCACAGGTGGCGCGTTCCGAGGACCATGAAAACCCATGGCCTCGGACTTGTGCAAGGCCACCTCGAGTCCCAATTGCCGGATCCTTTCGATGATTGTCGTAACCCCGCGTGTCATTAAATCGGCCGCCGCCTCGTACGACTTCCCCTGCGCCAGGACCAGCGTGTCGTCATCATAGCAGACCACGCTGACGCCGATAGGGAGGTCCGCGCGCAGCACCCAGTCTTATCCGATGTCCCATAGATGCGGCCCCAGGACCGATCCCTGTGGGACACCGCACGACATCTCTCACCGGTTCCATTCTCCCTGGTGACCGGGGTAGATGACGGCCCTATCCGTCAGGTAAGCCTCGACCACGCGACAGAGGTAGATCGGCATCCAGGGATAACGGAGTGCCTCCCTAATGCAACTTTAGGCCAGGGTATTGAAGGCATTGGCGATGTCTAGAGACACCGCCAAGACGACCCCACCCCGGGCCACTGCATCCCCTGTCGTTAGGGCTCGCACGCGCATGATGGCGTCCACCGTAGAGCGCCCCTTGCGGAGGTTATGCCCTCAGGTGTTAATACAACCAGGCTGCTAGATGATTCTCTCTCTAAAACAGGCCGTGCGAGAAATAGTCCCTTCTAAGATCATTTCCTGCTGTCTTTAGTGAGTGTCCCCGAGACTAATTAATCGTCAATACGAAACATACCATAAGGGGACTGAAGCCTTATAAACTGGAATGGGTACTCCGATAGTATTAGTGGTATATGCGGTATAAAGTACACCGATTCACCTTGAACACAGCCAGTAATTACAATGGCGTGACCTGTACCACGTTTTGATGTAAGGTTTTCACACGCAACCTGGTCCCATTGCATCACTTGGCCTCATTGAGATTTCATTAGCATTACTGGAGCACCCGCTTTGACGATAAGTGTGTGAGATGGAGACCAGTTGGGTTAAATAAATTTAAGAGCTCCATAGGATAGTGTATAGCATTATCCTTATGAATTCGACACGTATGCATGTAATATAAACAATTCATATTGTTTACAACGAAATACTATACGTAGTGCGGTCCATGAGTTGTTAGCCTCACATAGAAAATAAACAGAACGTAATTTGGGTTTTCCTTCATAAAGTAGGTACAGGTCTCAACATGCATTGTGTTGAGTTTCAACTTGTTCCATTTGGTACTTTAGTTTTGAGAGCGATTTACATACATGCAGTCGAGTGATTTTCACAAATTGTATAAAATTGAATATCGCGCTGTTATAAAGTTTTTAGCTAAAAAAGGTCTAATGACAACGTAAATAAAAGAAAGATTGACGGTCGTTTACGGTGACTCTTGCCCTTCGTATGCAACAATAAAAAACTGGTCTAAGCTGTTTCGTTGGGGTAGAGAATCATTGGAAGATGATCCTCGTGAAGGAGGCCCTGTTACAATGACGACCCCAGAAAATATTCAATTTGTGGAAGACATTGTTCTGAGTGACCGTAGATTAAAAACAAAAGAAATTGCTGCACAGTCTGGACTTTCAAAAACAAGTATTCTCAGAATTCTTCACAAGCATTTACACATGACAAAAATTAGTGCATTGTGGGTGCCACGGATTCTTAGTGCAGTCCAAAAGCAGCGACGTGTTGAATGTTGTGAAGAAATTTTAGTGCTTTGCCGCGATGACCAGAGTGCTTACTCTCGAATATAATTCCAATAGATCGACATTGGAATTGTCAGTCAAACGTCAGTGATTGGCTGGACTCACTGAGTCTAGCCAATCCCTGACGTTTAACTCAACCAACTGACGTTTGACCAATGTCGATCTATTGGAATTATATTCGAGAGTAAGCACCCAGGAAGCAGTTATTCAATCGATTGTGACGGGCGATGAAACTATGATTCTTTACTACGATCTGACGTCTAAAAGGGACTCGATGGAATGGCACAGAAAGGGAGAACCGGCACCAAAAAAAGGTAAGGTCACCCGAAGCGTTAAGAAACTCATGGCTACAATTTTTTGGGACTGTGAGGGAATCCTTCCTATCGATTTCAAGGAAAGTAACACGGTTGTAAACGCAGCTTATTATAGTGACTTCCTACGGCAGTTACGCCAGAAAATTATTTAAAAAAGACGAGGAAAAATAACTCGAGGTGTCCGATTGCTTCACGACAATTCTCCAGTCCACACTGCTACGATTTCGAAGCCTACGGTTAAGGAATGCGGCGTCATAGAGATAAATCATCCCCCTTATAGCCCTGACCTGGCCCCCTCAGATTATTTTTTGTTTTCAATATTAAAATCTGATTTGGGAGGGAAATAAATTAACAACAATGATGAAATTAAACAGGCTGTTTACGACCACTTTGATAGTAAAGATTCAGCATATTTTTATAGTGTCATAGAAGCATTAATCAGACGTTCTAAAAAATGTGTTGCAATAATGGGAGAGTATATTGAAAAATAATATTAGTTTTGTTTAATTTCCATCTGTCCTTATAAGTTAGGCTAAGAACTCTTGGACCGCACTACGTACCTACCGCAGTATTTCTTTGTAAGCATTATTTTTTGTTTTTATTCAGGTGCTAGAATCACCGTGAGCTTAATCTGGAGTAGGCCACGTATAACTGACCGTGTGAAAAGCAGTTCTCCCTTAAGTCTACCCCAGCTAAATTAAGAGTATGCCTTGAGATTTATTTATGGTCATGGCAAAGCAGAAATTGAGGACGCTGCACGCTTTTGAACACGAAAGGGTGGTTTGACGGTGTTAGAGGAATCCTCGGAATAATCCTTGGACTCCTCTCGGAACAACCTGACAGTATACATAGTTGCCTCGATAACATTTCGTTGCAATGTTTTCACTCGTAACCTGGTGCTATTGCATAATTTGGCGGGTTTAAATTACGCAGCAAGATAACTGGAGCGCCAACTCTCAATTTTAATATGTGAGTTGGGAGACCGGGAGGCTTCAATGTGTTAAGAAATTCAATCGGGTAAAGTATGGCGTCATCGTTGATTATCACTCGAGTCCACTGATTTATAATAATGATTTTCAACTCCTTCGAACTATCTCGAAAGAATTTAATTGATGATTGGGGCTTGGTCGTCATGTTTTACTTTAATGTATAAACTAAAGTCGCACTATTCCTCACTGCACGTACAGATTCAGATGTTAATGCGTAAAGTATTATAGTAGGTACGTGCCCAGTTCGTTTTTATGTACTTATAAAGTTGCTTAGGTATCTATTAAAGAATCTTTAGTGTAGTTACATATTTAATTTTATTTAATACAAAAACAAACGCGTTTTTTACTACATGTTGTCGTTGTTGTCGTTGAGGCTCATCCACGTCCATAAGTAGACAGCTATGCGTCCAGATTCAGTTGGAGGTACGGCATGACCTTCATTATACCGAGTGTTATTAAAACACCATAAAGTTTATTTTTAGATTTGACTCGATTTAAAAGATTTTTAGGTGCCTTTCAATTGCCATACAACGTGGCAATGCTGCCAGACTTTTGGGCACAGGTTGACAACGATTCAGACGAATTTTATGATGCTTTTTTATATTGTAGTTCATACGTACATATTTTTTTCCTTATGAATTAGTTTTTAAATTATGTACATTACTGATAGACATCATAATTTATTTTCCACTAGGTATAACTACTATCTATAAGTTTAAACTGTAAGTACTTACATAATTATATCTCTCAAAAAAAATTTTTTAAATGATTTTCCACATTTAAGTTCGTGTCCAAAATTGCTCCACGGCAGTTAAATAATCTTATTCACTTCCTCATATCTCACAGCAATTTTCTGTTGGACCATTTTCATATTATTCTCGCTTTCAAGATTTAGTCCATGAATTTCATTCCTTCCCAATAAAGAACCAAAGCCTGTAAATTTTGTACAGTTCAGTCTCACGTCTGTCGATCATTTTGCTAAGAAAATCATCTTCCTTCTATGTCAATTCAATACACAGTGAATTTCAGTCCAAAATATATCGTGATTGTCGCGTCTGGTATAATTGCCACTTTCAGTTTGAGAGTCATGTCGACCGACATACAAAGAGTTTACGCGTTATGTGGCGGTTGATCTCGATGTCACGATGTTAGCACCTAGATACTAACTATTGTGTGGTTATACGATTGATGGATGATCCTGACTACAAGGCGAAGTCATTAAAGTATACCCGTTCGCGTTAGCGAGACGGTAATAAAAATGTTATGACATTGCTCTGGTATTTGGTTCTTCATTGTAAACACAATAGTTTCAATCCAGAGAAAGTGCTAACTCCATGAAACATGAAATTGTGTGCACCTCCGATTCTGCACATTTTAGGCCATAAGAAATCCCCCCTAATCCATATATGGTGTACATAATAAAGAGTATTCCATTATATTCTATTCTCCGAGGGATGTGTGTAATCTCAATACAGATGAACAGATTTACTATCTTTCAATTGTTTTAAGTGTAAGAAGGGGAGAGAGACCCTACGCTAGATGGGCAGACGATCTAAAAAAGATAGCTGGAACAAACTGGATAAAAACAGCCCAGTCTAGTGAAGACTGGATATCTTTGGAGGAGGCCTTCACTTGTAGAGGGGTTCGTGCAGAATAATAAATTACAATTTAGTATGGTTAGAAATAAATAATATTATATAAATTCACTTTAACATAGCTTAGACAATAATTACTAACACTTAGTTTATGTTTTATTTCATTCTCTACTCTGTAAACTAGTTAAAGGTTGGCAAGAAATATAAGGCTTTTTATTTTTATTATTTATTTTATAATTGTTTAATATTTCTTTACGAAGTTGCTTTTCATTACAAGATACGTGTCATCCCACGGAATAAAGAATCTGTGTGTCATCCATTCCTATCAATTGTAATAATCAAGTGTGATCAATTGTGAGCTCCTCTAACCTCATTGTACACTGAAGTTTTGGATAAATAATAGACATAAAAGTTCTTTATTGGTTCAATAAAACTTACGTAGCTAATGGGAACATAATTACAAATATAATTCTAAAGATAAAATAGTTCTAAAATTGTATTATATGGATCTACTTAAGTAATGTCTGGCAATAAGTATATGACGGTTTTTGTTTGCCCAACATACCGAAATTCAAACCAATATCTAAACAAGGTGATTAATGTAATAATTGTCCTGATCAGTTAACTGTTCGAGACATAATTTTAAGATGCGTTCTAGTCCTTGTGCAAGTTGATACGATGTATACTTGTTAAAGGGAACATGTACGAATAGGGTAGGACTTTGACCTCGGCAAAGAGATGTGTAGTAAATGTATTCGCAGATAAACCTGTAACAAAAATCATCAATGTAATAAGTATAACTTCCGTCACATTCCTGTGATCCTGTGAGTTCATAAGGTAAGCCGACCGGCAAAGGAAGCTTGCTCTGCAGTTCAAAATATTTGATAACAGAAATATTTTGCTTCCTAGAACGGTTTAACATTTTTTATGGAACCTACTTAGTTAAGTAACCTACTTAGTATTCCAACAGCTAACTTACCGGCCAGCATCACTTGATATTTTCGCGTTTAGTTGTCTCTCAGGATCACAATTGAATTTTCTGCAGATATCCCCGACGTCCAGCTGTGTAACCAAGGTGTTAGGTCCGACACACACGTGCTTATTGTTTTTGGGACAACTATCGGCTTTATCCTTAGTATAATAATCGTAATTATTTGCCTGTGTTTCTAACACAAAGCATGACGCTGGCTCTGATAAACCAACATGGATGGTCAACTGAAAAAGGAAGTTATTGTAAGAGTCGAAATACCTATGTCAGACGAATTTTAGAGTAAAACGGTACAGCGTTGCAGAGTTCCGGTTTGAGGGTATGGGCTCCGGTTTGCTCCGATGGCACATGAGACATTTGAGCTTTATGTTCAGGGTATGCGACTGCCCTCCGACCTCCCAACCCCGAAGGGAAAGCCTTCGCTAGCGCCGCGTCTGTCATTCAGCAGGTGCACTAACTTGCAGGTGAAGTTAGCTTGGACCCTAAGGTATTAGTGGGCCCCGTATACCCACACCTTTATTAGTATGCATGTGTTTAGCGTACAGTTACGCAGGTGTTAAGAAACTGTAATTAAATAGAACTGATTGCTTTGTTTTGTGTTACTTGTCCTAAATGATGGCAGTTCTATACTATCCCTGTAGCAGCTTTATAGGTAATAAGTAGGGCTTTCATCCCGGGAATCTCGATCTCGAAAATTCCGGGAGTCTCGACGACTTTTGGTATTTTCGAGACTAGTAGATTTGGTCTCGGGAATAACGAGACTTTCGAGACTGTCTCATAATTAACATAACATTATTGAATAATCTATTAAACCAACAGTGTAGCTTAGAGTTTAATACAATCTGAGGAGATTGAATATTCTTGTTCAAGAATGACAGGCGTTTTAATAAATATCTACTTACTACGATTTTTTTTTGTGCAGTGCGAAGTAATGAGTACAAACTACTAAAGGAAATTCGTAGAGGAAGAGATCCACAGAGAACTTAAATTAATCATTGATTGTAATACGAAATGGTCCAATCAAGTTGAAAGGCTTGAACGATTTCCTAAAATAAAGATATGCGTTCCAAACGGAACAGAGTTCACTGAATCAGAGTATACTACAATAAAAGCAATCTCGTATTCACTTGATATCAAGACCTTAGAAGCTCTGAGTAGGCGAACCACCATTTTTTATCGTTTGGATGTTCTCCACCCTGGGGTGGGTGGAGGGGTCTGTCAGACTCTGACTTAATAAAATCACAAGGTGTGTGCTGCTACCATTAGCCAGGGTACTGGAGTGCTTACGCATTTCACACGCTCCCCCGGCCAGGTGTTAGCCCGCATGAATTCACGGATCCCGTCACCATCACCGACCACATACGGCCGCAATTTTTCACGCGGGGAACATGGCGCGCCACCGTCTCGGGCCGTTCAGTGTTCAGACAGCAAACTTCCCAAGTCTGTTGCCTGTAGGCCTCCGACTAAGGCGGCCAGAGATCGATCCGCGTGCTTCGACGCTCGGTCACTCTGCTGCGAATTGGAAGGTTGATTGTATCCTCCCTCTCTCTTTCCGCCGCCTCCGTGACCAACACTTGCTCGCAGAAGGAGGCGACGGCGTCCTACGTGCTCTCACTTCCAACCTAGGACTGGACCCTGTTTCCGTAGATGGTCCAGCCCATGGTCGGAAGTGACAGTGCGTATGAGAGAGTATCCGTTGCATTAACCCCCGCGACGAGGTCACAGCGCTGCACTGCCCCAGCAGGGCATTCTTCAGGGGTGTACCACACCGTGTCGTCATGGCAGTTGCAATGTTGGAAAACGGGTGTCGGTTCCCGGCCTATGCGGCACAGGTACTTACCGAAGTACCCATGTCCGGACAATACCTGCATCAGCCGAAAAGTAAAGGCGTCATGCCGTCAGACGACATGTCAACCACACCCTCACATCGGGTGTTACCGCCGCTAAAGGGCGCTGGCACTGGGTTACGCAAGGCGCTGTTCCCAGTCCACTGGACTAGGGTCTGGTGGAGCTCAGCCCTGTACATTTCGACATGACGAAGCATCAGATGCTCGCCCTGGTGCTAGCGCGTCCCGGCACTACCGATATAGTTAGCGCGTTAGAGCTAGGTGACATGTGGCAAATAATTTAATGTGTGTTTTGTTTTCATAATATTAATTATTTACATATTATTGTATAGAATCAAGTTCTTCTAACTTAACAGACAGCAGTACTGCTGGGGAGTTTGTTGCGCCACTTCTTCTTCCCAGCTAAGACACTAGCAAGTGGAGAAGGGCAGGCGTTTTGGGGGACTGTCTTATGTAACTTTGACGTTCAAAAAGTGCTGACTCTCAGCCTAGTTTGAATAAATAACTTTCGATTTTGATAATAACGGAACCGCCAACACCTAGTTTCTGACGTTTCATAAGTGCCTAATTAGGTTTATGTGAAATAAAATATATTGATTTTATGATTTTGCTACTCTTTTAACAGCGGATACTTCACTAAATATCAGTCAATCCAAATAGACGACACAGTTATTTGCTAGTGCTACGGCTGGGTAGTCATTTCGGTAGAAGTCAAGTTCGTCGCACCATCTTCGTCTCGGCCTTCATGTCACGATAGCGTCATGCATTTAGTGGGTCCCAATAGGTGGTTCTCTAAGCCCGTTTGTCATCTGATATGTGGCAGACATGACTGGTCCAGTCCCAATAAGGCTCACGGGTTTTCTAAGTTGCGACTATAGGTATGTTTAATAACGTGCTTGAAAAGTACGTACGTACTTCTTTGTTTCGACTGAAAATGTGATATTTGATTCATATGAAACCTACTTTTGAAAAAGTCTCGAAAGTTTCGTTTTTCCCGGGATTTTTGAGACCCCGTCGAGTCTCGGTTTTTTTTCCCGGGACTCAAAAATGTAGCGAGACTGAAAGCCCTAGTAATAAGTTACCGAAAGAAATAAAAAGATTGTTCATCAATGAACATTTTTGAAAATAGGTTGGTAGGTTGGTTTGGCTCACTAACAATAAATCACTATTCACAGCATCCACTCGATAGATCGAACGGATATTATATTTACTTAAGATATTTTGTTAGGTTTCTCATATTTAAGTGAATTATGTATGTTCTTTTGAGAAATACATCTCTATAAACCTAATCATTTCAGCCGAAGGACATCCACTGCTGGACGTAGGCATCCCCCACGCTCCGCCAGTTCCAGCGGAGTTGGAAGGCCTCTCACAAGGTGGACCAATCCACGAATCCACATGAGGATGTCGATACGTGGGACGTGGACTCTGCAATCATTGTGCCGAAAATCATTGCAGTTAATGGCCAAATACCTAAGATCCTCGACAAACACCTTAGGAGGCTCTCATTGCGCGGCTGGGTCAAGGTCTTCATTTAGAAAGCTGTACTCCAGGACCAGGCACGAATAGTCAGGAGATTCCCCTCTCTAGAGCCCTGAACACCGACAGCTCGGACCTTGATCGCAAAAGCTAAGGCCCACTATTAAAAAAAAATTAAATGTTTTTGTTTGAATTTTATAAATTTATTTAAAAATTTAGTAAATGTGTAAAAAAATCAATAAATTAAAATAATAAACAACAATTACGTAATGTTATAAGTATTTGTAGGTGGTATATATTCATTGCAGCTATGATAACAGTATAATAAGTTATAAATGTAGATAATAATACTATTTCCGTTACATATAGATTTGCCAAACGTTCTAATTTATGTTCAAAAACAAAAGATGAGCAACTCAGTTACGTACGCATACTACATAACAAGCTATATGTATCTTGATAAGCTGATCTCTTATTGGACAAAAAATTTTTAGTTTGATATGTCGCCGTGTGTACACGGTCTTTTAACTAAACACTAAAGTAAAATAAGTATAATAACTTAGTGCTTTGCTCTACTCACATGAGGTTGATAATTACGCCATAGCACTGGGACAACTTTATCCACTTCATCGTATTTCACAGCAATTTCTCTTCGAAACAATATAATATTATATTTATTTTCAACTTTATTCCTATCCATCATTTTCAATCCTTCCCAGCTTGGATTCGTTTCAAAATTGTTGTAGGGACCAAAACCTGTCATGAAAACTTTTTTTTGAATGGTACCCATTTTTATTTCTAAATGCCTAATTATCGAATCAGAAAAATGCTCCCGCTGTCTATGATAATTCAATACAAAGTAAATGCTGCCTTATCACAGCATTTCCTATACACAGTGACGTCAGCACGCACTACGCGCATGATAAAAAAATTAGCCGCTAAGGAGACTCGGGTTGCTCGATTTCAAATCATATAAATGTATGACCGCAAACGTAAATCAAATAGGAAGACTTAGCACTTAAGTTCTTTGAAATAAGTGCTAAACATAGTTTCCTACTTATTTGAAAGTATTGAGATACGCTATATTACGTTTGGATAAGGTGGTCCAAACATCGCACGTCCGCATGATATCCCAATTCCAGTCAGCCTTAACGTCAGTTTCTCTACCCCAGTTCCTTGAATAACCCACCTGCTACAGAAATCGGGTAATACTGCGCATCGCAAAAATTATAGACCGATCATTTGTCTACCAACGATTTGCCGAAATAGGCTTGTGGTTTAGTAATAACACCGTAAGGGCCAGCGATGTTTGGCAACGGTTGCCACGGTTGGTACAACCCTGGATGGATGACCATTTAAATATTAATACCTCTACATGCCGCATATAAGGAATAGGGAACCGACAAGGATCGAGTCGATATTGCAGGTCGATAGTTCGAGTACGCTTTGATTCTGCTTTGCCCAGAATCCTCTTAGCATAACTCAATGGTTTAGTTTAGCAGCTAAATTGCTTCGATATTTACATGTCGGTAAAGTACGTGTTCATGGGCTTCAAATTTCTGGATGTTATTGGTGACGAATTAATCTATAAGGTGGAGGGTGGAGGTCGTTATTCCTGATGTTTCATGATACATTTGCATCCCTGAGTACTTTATTTTGGAATTGTTGAATTATTTTAACGTTGTTTGTTTAATACAGCCCCAAAAATGGATGCCACACGTCCAAATTGGAAAATAAGAATATGCTTGCATAATATAACTGTATACCTACTAAGACATACTTTTATAACGTATCTCAAGTTCCTACATTTTATTCTTGTGACGCATTTTGGTGTTATGAGTTATGCCAAAGTAAGGCACTTGCATGCCTTAAATTTCTGCCCGTGGGTGTCTTAAACAGCGACTAAGAGACTTACTAGAGAATAGACAGCAGCGTTCTATATGCATTTTACCATCATACTGCGATCGCCAACCCGCCTGCCAAGCGTGGCGATTATGGCAAACCTTCCCAAATTGGGGGAGGCCTATGTCCAGCAGAAGACGTCTCTTGGTTGAAATGATGATGATGATGTCTTGCATGCCGTTTATGCAGATTGGTTGGTAATAGCTGCTTCTTTGTGGCTTGATCCAGTAACCATTTTAGTAGTGTCATTTGCAAAGGTCGCAATGGTGTTATTTCCAGCTCTCGGATAGTACATGTGTAAAGCTTGTACAGTATAGGGCCTAGTACACTTCCTTGTGGTATCTACCGTTTATAGTTTTCCATTTTTTCATCGTGCAATATGCATCCTCTCATCTCATTGTAAACATTCTGCCACTTATACATAATTATATGATTTTAGAATGTCAGCAAATTCTGGAGGTGGCATGCGTCTAAGTTATAATAGACCCATGCCAAACTTTATCAAAAACTTGCGCGACATCTAGGAATGCGGTGGTACAAACTTGCTTGTTTTTGACTGATTTTCAATAATGTTATTCTGTGTACGGTGTACCAGCCTGGTATATTGAAATGGGTTTATCCCTGGAGCCAAATTGATTGTTTGGTATGAGTTCGTTTTCTTATTTTTTTTTTGTTTAGCCTTTACTGTCCCACTGCTGGGCAAAAGCCTCCCCCAATTTTTTTCAAGGAACTCTTGTCCCTCGCTACCTCAAACCAGTAGTCGCGGTACGCATCTAGGTCGTCTTGCCAGCCCTTTCTGGGCCGACCGCGGTGGCGTCGTCCATCTTCACGCACCCATTGTGTGCCCAGCGATCATCTTGCATACGGCTAACGTGATCCGCCCAATCCCATTTGAGCCTGGTAGCCTTTTTGCCTATGTCTTTTATACCCGTTTTGAAACGCAGCGTGGTGTTGCAAATTCTGTCCTGTCTTTTTACACCCAGATTACTGCGTTCCATCGCTCTTTGACAAACTTCAAGGCGAAACTTTTGAGATTCGGTGAACGACCAGGTCTGAGCACCATAGGTTAAGACGGGCAGGATACACTTATCGATGAGATTGCGCTTCAGGGAGATCAGCAGATCACCCTTTTTCTTATATTATTGGTTTTAACTATTTGAATAACGTTTTATGTTTTTGAAATAGTTTACATAATATGGGCAACAGGGAAATTGGTTTATATGATTATGCTTCAAGGGGTGGTTGCCCAGACTTCGCAATCATAATGACTTCAGCAACCTTCTATGGTCAGGTTTTAGCATATATGCATCATTTTATATAGAACTAGCTGACCCGACAGACGTTGTCCTGTCCACGTCCTGTCTCTTTGATGATTTTCGAGCACGTATTCTGTCAATTCTATGTCAAATGTCATAATGTTACATTAAAAAAGTTTACATTGTCCTAATTTATGGTTGTTAAGTATTCTTAAATAATTGTTCTTAAATTTTCTAATTTTCCGCGCAATTTTTTATTTTTTTCTTTCCTAAGAACCTTCTCCTGACAATTACAAACACAAAAACAACAAAAAAGTGAAATCGGTCCAGCTGTTCACACGTGATGGCGTGACCAAGGGGATTCATTTTTATATATATGGATAAAATCGTATTACCTTCGTTCCTTTTGTACCTGTGGTTTTTCATCATGACAGGACTCGCGGTAAGCTGTGGTCCAGGGAGCTGTCACCTGTCAAATGTCAATTCATAAGACAATTCATTGACATTGTCAATTCATTGACAATATTATTAAAAAAGCTCTCAAGGCATTGGGTTTCATCTTGAGAATATCTGCCGATTTTAAAAATATAAAAACACTAAAAATCCTTTATTGTGCCTTTGTACGCAGTCATCTCGAATATTGTTCACCAGTATGGAATCCCATTTATGTTACTTATGTTGATCGCATTGAAAGTATTCAAAGAAAGTTTTTAAGGTACATTCAATACAGATCTAAAATCTATTTACCTAACTACCACAGTCGCTGTAGGAAGTTTCACATTCTTCCACTAATCGAGCGTAGAAAAATTTCAGACATGGCATTTTTGTTTAAAATAGCTAATGGTTCAATAGATTGTTCCGAACTACTTAGCAAAATTGGACTACGAGTTCCATCCTTTTCCTTTAGGAATCATCGACCACTGCATGTTCCCTCTGTACGGTGTATCTATAGACAAAACTGTTTTACTTTAAGAGCTAGCAGGGCATACAACTCGATGTGTCAGAGTGTTGATGATCCTGACTTATTCACCACTAGTGTCAGTGAACTTAAAAAAACACTATGTAGTCGCTTTTTTGAAGATCACTGACACTTGTTTTCAACTTTTATTCGCTCCGAATTCTTTTAGTTCTTACTTTCATTTAACTTGTCTACTGTCTCTTGTTCTATCTTAATTTTTATCAGTGAAAACTTGTAATTGGCCTTCTTTCACTATTGTTAACCTATCTATAACCTAGCTGTAAGTTTTCTTAAGATAATAAAATAAAAATAAAAATAACGTCTAAAAATGTTGCCACCAACGACGGTTTTTAACTCTCAACTTGACCAAACTAGAAAAAATGGGCATCACTTCATCAGTCATCCATCACCATTCTTTATTTATTCAGTTTTAATAATTCTGTTAATGTAAGCAGTAAAGAAAATCTCACCCATGGAAGGTTCTTCTTGGTTGATCTTACAAAAATTAAAATTATTAAGTTGCCTTTCGCAGCAGACACAAAATTAAATTATTGTATTGTCGTCGGTCCTTGATAAGTGTGCAGTTTCAAACTATCCCAACATTTTGCAACTGCTGATACTCACGTTCAAAGATTTCGTTACATAGATACATACTAAGCTAAATAAAAGCGAGTTAATAGCACGGCATTGTGTGGTGGAGCAATGTAATGTTAAACGTTGTGCCATGCTGTGAATGTGTGATGTTATTCGAAAATTTAAAACAATGTTTTTTTTTGAAGTGAAAACTTCTTTAGCGCCGTTGGTTGTGATTTGAAACTCAATGAAACGAAAAAGCGACAGTAAAAAGAGACAGACATAACTTCATAAAATTTAACGTGGGAGAAAATGAGAAAGGAAATACATGACGTCATGACCATGGACGAAAGAAATATGGGTACGGCAAATATTGTCACATCTGAACTTCAAAAAAATAAAACACGTTTTATGTACCTGTACATATTAGAATTTAATCAAAAATGTTTTATGTACTTGTATATTATTATTATTTCAAGTCTATTATCGTACCTATATATTATTTATGTAAATACGGAAAAAAATGAAAACTAAAAAAGAAAAGAAAATTCTAATTGCGATAGCACGACGAACAGTGATGCTGGTGACGGAGGCACCGGTAATGCCGGCCCAGGCAATGGCCAGTCATTGTCCATAAACCTGGAACAAAAGCAGTGTTGTAGTACCTGAATATTTAGAGCTAAATGAAAATTAGAAAAGTCCGTAAGTTACTAACATTGCCGGTGGCTGCAAAATCATGTCAAATGGTGGTGGTGGTGCCCTTCCACCACCCCGCGTCCTCTGGCATGCGAGCTGGAAACATACAAAATTTCAGTTGCATTAACAGTAACATTACATACCTACATACGTGTCCAATATCCTCTTTTTTTAAGTCGGTTAAAAACAAATCACCCAAAAATTTTACCATCAAAATGTACGGAAGTCATATCCACACATTTCGTCATCCGTACAAAACACAATGTCGATTTTAGTGTCACGTGACCTAAAATTCCCGGTTCAACAATCGAGTTCCTTCATCTTTTTAGGTTGCGTATTTTTCATTACAGTGTTACGCAAATATCTTATAAATGCATAATTACAATAATACAATACATAGTAACCTAAGTAACGTCAATAGTTTGTTATTATAGTAGAACTAGCTTTTGCCCGCGGCTTCGCCCGCGTGGATGTCGGAAATTAACGCAGGAGGACGTACTACTGCGGTAAGAATGTATTAATCCAGGTTATATAGGTAATATAGACTCTGTGTGCCAACCTACTACCGGCATAAAGGATCCCATATGGTAAGTATCCAGGATAACCAAAAATCCAAATTCATCCAAAAATCTTAACTTCTAAGCCATACTTCGCAGTATCTTACTTGGAAAAATACTATTAGGTTTATTTTGAGTATAACGAACACACATGATATTCGCATTTACTATGAAGCCTAAGTAATATGAATTACGGTAGCGGCACTGGTTTGGTAGCGGCACTGGCGCGCCTGTTTACGGGGATACTGCGCACCGGCGCCTTCCCTGATTCGTGGAAGGAAGGGCGCGTCATAATGCTGCCGAAGGCGGGAAAGAACATCCTGAAGCCGGAGAGCTATCGGCCGATCACTCTGCTGCCGACGGTCTCCAAGGTGTTCGAAGCACTCCTGCTGCGACATCTACTCCCACACATCGTGCCACGTCCGGAGCAATTCGGGTTCCGGTCGGAACATAGCACGACGCTCCAGCTGTCGAGGGTACTGCACCACCTCGCAGCTGCTCTAAATAAGAAGGAATACTCGGTCGCAGTATTCCTCGACATGGAGAAGGCCTTCGACCGTGTATGGCACGACGGCCTTGTATATAAAATGGCCACCTCCGACGCGCCCCGTCGCGTCGTTAAAGTGGTCTCTACTTTTCCCTCACACAGGACTTTCAGGGTGGTGGTTGATGGGGCGCTATCGAGCGTCAGGCCGGTGCTCGCGGGCGTACCGCAGGGCAGTTGCGTCTCGCCGGCGTGTTACACACGTTACACCGACGACATCCCCACCACTCCGGACGTGATGCTCGCGCTGTATGCGGACGACGCCGCGTACATCTCTACTTCGCTAAATGCGAAGTACGCGGCCGTCAAAATGCAGCGAGCGCTTGAGCTCCTTCCCGAGTGGCTCGCCAGATGGCGACTGTCGGTGAACATGGGTAAGACGCAGGCGATGGTCACCGGCTTCGCGCGCCTCCCACCACCCCTGAAGCTACAGGGAGCCGACGTCGAGTGGTCGCCCCGGGTCAAGTACCTGGGGGTCACCACTGACCGTCGGCTCACAATGAGTCAGCACGTCCGTCAGGTCGCGGCCAAGGGGAGGGTAGCCCGCTACCTTCTCCGACCCGTGCTCTCGTCCCGAATGCCGGCGCGCGTCAAGCTGGGCGTGTACAAAACGTACATACGCCCGGTACTGACGTACGCCGCACCCGCTTGTTTCGCCCTCACGAGCGAGTCGAGCCGGAGGCTGCTCCGCGCCCAGCAAAATCTGGCGCTGCGGACCATTGTTGACGCTCCTCGCTACGTGAGGAACGATGTCATCCAGCGGGATCTCGGGATCGAGAGCCTGGATGACCACGTGCGGCGTCTCGCGAAGGGAATGTTCGCGCGTGCCGGCGCGTCTGATTGGCCACATGTCAAACAGATCGCGCCCTGGCATACGCGGCCCCCCGACGCGAGACCTCTGCCCCGCGACCTGGTAAGGGACGACTGACTCCACTACCGGACTTGACTCCCGGGTAAGCCGCAACCAGGTTACACGCGGCTTGCCTGAACAACAAGACTCTACATACACAACACACACTCGCTGCGTGATGTGTTCTAAGTTAATATAGGCATGTCACGTAACGGAAATCAGACACCCACCTCTCAACAGGCACCCAGACTCACACGCGTACGCGAGCGGGCTCGCGAATCGCGTATAGATGGGCGGTGTTACACAACACACTACCGCCCACACGCACATACTGCCCCTTAGCTTAGACCGCTACCGGCTCGCTCTGGGAAACGGGATAAGCGGAAGCGCGCACCCTACTCTGTGGGAGCGTCGAGTCGGCGTCTTGTCGCTGGTCGTCTCTCGCCGGGCCTCCCCCGGGTAACCGGGGGTCTCACCTGGCGGGGACTGACCGCCAAGGCGTCGTGAAGAAAGCGGCGTTGATACATAATTCAACGCCGCGGCGCGCCCACAGAGACACAAACAGCAACCACACACAGGGACGCGTTAAACTAACGCGTCCCATAATATCCTAGCCTACAAAGGCAATACATTGAGGGGCCCATATTAGCGGGCCACCGTGTATCATCCGCGGCCGGGGAGCTGAGCTCCGACGCCACCCGCCACGCCCCCTTACGGGGACGTCGCGAAATCCACACATGAATTACAATCCTGCTAATCCTGCACTACCCGACCGCTTCCAACCGGGACGGACGTACCTACGGCCTGCCCGCCGTTCGACCCCCGCTTTTTAAATCTCTGATATCTTCTAAGATATTCATTTAAATTACATGCTGTCAAGGGCCATATTGATCTATATTAAATGTACAATATATTTAAGGTACTTAATTGGATAAGGATTAATGCTATATTGCTTAAAATCACTTCGTAAATAAGCCATTATTTCTCGTAAAAAGTAAAGGATAAAAAATGGTTATTGTGGGTTATCCCTAAGAGATAGACATATACCTACCATCGCGGACTTTTTTGTAGACCTTTTTAAGGTGTACAATACTTTAGTACATTATTTTATCAATTTGGTAGGGTTCAGCCAGCGTACGCAATGTAAGAGCAAAAAAATGAGTTTATTTGTGACATCACATTAGAAATTTTTAAAATTATCAGCGTTTCTTTACTATATTATGCATGTTATACACATACAAACCTTCCTCTTAAATTACTCTATCTATTAAAAAAACCTGCGTCAAAATCAGTTGCGTAGTTTTAAAGATATAAACATACGTAGGGACAGACAGACAGCAGAGTGACTTTATTATTTTATGTGTAACAAACTTTCATCCCCTATTCCGTATAGTTATTTTACCCCCTTAAGGGTAAAAATTTAACAAACTTTAAATATAATTCATAAATATATATCATGTAATAAAAGCCAAATAAAAAAGTTTCATCATTCTAGCTTTAAAAATGACAATACTTCCCTACAACCTTTCATCCCCCCTTTCAACCCCTTAAAAACCTTTTTCCGCAATAAAAAGTAGCCTATGTCCTTTCTCAGGCTCTAAACTATCTGTGTACCAAATTTCATTAAAATCGGTTCAGTAGTTTTAGCAGGAAAGCGAGACAGACAGACAGAGTTACTTTTGCATTTATAATATTAGTGTGGATGTGGATTATTACTCGTAATACTGCGAAATCCGACGCCGGCCGCGGAAAAATGGCGGCAAAATGGATGACGATGTTTGTTGAACTAACTATTTACGTGCAAATCTTTGTCAAAAACACAATCCTGGCAATAAAAACTGTATTTTACTTACCTGTCCATCTTACATTTCAACAAAACACCTCACACATACAACTTTGCACTTAAAACTTAATTATAATCGTCCGGATCACCACGCTCATCCAAATGTTTATGTCAAACTGTCAACTTTCGTTGGCGCGTTCCAGGGCTGAGATAAGCGATTATATTGCATTGTCCGCCTATTGTGTACTCACTCGTCCATGCATAACCATCATAAATGCAGATTATTAATGCTTAATTCTGTAAAAATGAAAGTTCGCCGCTAATCGATGAACCATCGCGACCAATCGCGACTGACAGATCGAGTTATTTTTGCGATCAAGATACTTCATCATTTTTGACAGATGAGAGGCGTTTGTGCGCGCACGAATTCGTAGTACAAACAAAGCTTGAGTAAAGGCATCACAACAACCGTGGTGTTTTGTATACGTATACGTAATATAATTTTGTAGTTTTTTTATCATTTTTATAATAAAATTCTTCAAATATGCCGAAAACGAATTGTCGCGATAAATCGATGTAATATATTATATACGAATAATAAAATGTATAATAGTTATCAAACTTTTTATCACTATAATCATTACTAAAACCTACAATTATCCTCTTCCCGTAATTTTACATTCGTATCATTATCTTGAAGCCAAAAATTTTGAAGGTTTCACTTCTACCACGTGTGTATTGCACACATGCCATTTTTTTTTAGAAACGATATATATAAAATTTGATCTAAAACTTTTTTATTTAAAGTTAGTATGAATTCAAGAAATTGAAAAATTTTGAAACAAAGAGGCTGTATGATTCATGACCTTGATATTTTTCTACTCATTCACTTCACATCACTATTCAATTTTACATTCATTCATTCATTTCGCTAATTTTCATTCATCCAATGTCGGACGGACGACGTCTTTGGTTTCATGGCGCGTTTTATCTTGTAAAATGTACGTTTTGTGTAATAGAAATAAATGTAATTACTTAGCTAAATGTCTATTGTAGTGCATTAGTTATAAAGTAACTACAAAAACTAAACAGTGGAGTCCAGTTAAGTTAAAAGGTGTTTACCTTGTTTTTAGGTTATGTTAGTGCTTGGTCCATATTTTACAAATAAAACGTATTTATAATGACGGATGGAGATTCTGGTGAGAGTGGCAGGGTGGTGGCGATCCCCTGCCCTTTCGTGAAGCGGAGAGTGGAGTGCGCTGGCGCGGCGTTCCTTAGATATCACAATGTAAAGTGCCATGGTGGCGACGCATTGTTCGAAACGCTCAAGTCGAATGAAAAGGCCGAAGAAGTCATCTTCGACGATGACGTCGAGTACCTGCGGAGTTTGGATCCCAAAGATTGGAAGATGCAAGATCACTATGCCGTTCTAGGTATGAAGAAGTTGCGTTACAAAGCTACTGATGACGACATAAAACGTGCTTACCGGCAGAAAGTGTTGAAGCACCACCCCGACAAGCGCAAGGCGCAGGGTGAGGAGATCCGCAGCGACGACGACTACTTCACGTGCATCACGAAGGCATACGAGATCTTGGGCACGCCAGTCAAACGCAGGTCCTACGACTCAGTAGATCACACCATTGACGACACCGTACCTTCACTAAACGATATCAAGAAGGATGGCTTCTACAAATCTTTTACTAAACATTTTGAGTCAAATGCACGATGGTCAGAGAAAAGAAATGTGCCTTTATTAGGTGACGAGAATAGTACCCGGGAACAGGTTGAAAGGTTTTATGCTTTTTGGTATGAGTTTGAGTCATGGCGTGAGTTCTCTTATCTTGACGAAGAGGAGAAGGAGAGGGGCAATGACCGGGAGGAGCGGCGGTGGATCGAGAAACAGAACAAGGCTGCGCGAGCCAAGCTGAAGAAAGAGGAGATGGCTAGGATACGGAGCTTGGTGGATCTGGCGTATGCCAGTGACCCCAGGATCCAGCGGTTCAAGCAGGAGGACAAAGATAAGAAACTAGCTGCGAAACGAGCCAGACAGGTAAACAGTAGTGTTATTTTCATACTCCGATTGCAGCACATTGATAATGTTAATCTGGGAAGTGGAGAGAATACGCATTCAATTTTTTTAAAAATGGATAGATGGTCTAGGGAATTCTCAGTGCCACCCTCGAAATAGTCTCAGACTGTCATAATTTGCATTGAACTTGACATAATATTATGCTTTAAAACTAGATGAATTTGGTGTTTTGTATATGACTAATCTAAGAAGATTGACTTAAAAATAAAATCTGAGAAATCATTGACCCAGATACAATGAATAGTATACAACCGTTTCACCTTACTTAAATTTGGGTGATTTCTTATAATTTGTTCAGTATTTGGTATATTTTTAAAGCATATTTATCTGCTTGTTGTAGTGGGAAACTTGCATTTAGCATCCGTGTTGATTCAAGTAAATAATAATCCTTCTGTGTGGTTCGTCAGCTATGAATATTGAAAAAAGAAGACAACATCTTCCTATTTGCCAACCAGTACTTTTATAGTTTTAGATCTATAGATAAAATCAATTAACATCTTATAGCTCAGTTCTTTTCAATAGCAAATAATATGAAAACCATTTTATTTATATATTAGCATTATATTTCTAACCTGACATTGATTGATTCATTTTTAATGGTAATTAATAACAGGAGAAAAGTAAAACACCAGTTATTAACACCTTCGGCGCCAGTGTATCATTTTTGCACACACTTGTTAATACAATGTGTATCAAAAATGATACACCTGGCGCCGAAGGTGTTAAATTTGATACACATAATCATTTTTATTATATCAATTCCAGGATGCAGTACAGGCGAAGAAAGCTGAGGAAGAACGCCTCATCAAAGAAGCTCAACTAGCCAAGCAGAAAGCCGACGATGCCGAGCGCGCGCGCATTGAGGTTGCGCGAGCCGAACGCGAGCAGCTGAAGAAGAACCTGCGCAAGGAGAAGAAGGCACTCCGAGACATCTGCAAAGCAAATAACTACTACTCCAAATCTGAAGATGAAGCTGTCTCTCATATGGCTGCTGTAGAAAAAATCTGTGAAATGTTGAAAGTGGTAGAAATACAAGATTTTGTAAAACAACTAGAAAGCAAAGGCAGAGATGCTTTCATTAGAACGGTCAAAGAAACTGAAGACAAATTAGAAGCAGAGAGGAAAGCTATATTTGATAACAGGAGAGTAGAAGAGCAAAAGGCTAAAAAGGAATCTGCCCTCAAACAGCCCATTGAGTGGAGCGTTGAGATGACACAACTTCTCATCAAAGCTGTCAACTTGTTCCCAGCAGGCACCAACCAGAGGTGGGAAGTGGTCGCTAACTTCTTAAATCAACATGGTACATTTACTGATGAAAGACGGTTCATAGCCAAAGATGTTTTGAACAAAGCTAAAGACTTGCAAAGTGCAGATTTCTCAAAGAGCAGTCTCAAGAAAGCTGCCAATGAAGAAGCATTTGACCAGTTTGAAAAGGAGAAAAAGAAAGGATTAAATCACATTGATGAAAGTGGAATTTCAAAGAGTGATAATCCTGTGAAAATAGTCAACGGAACAGCCACGCCGAAACCTGAAGAGGTTGCCAAACCAGATGACAAGGCTTGGACGAAAACTGAACAAGAACTGCTTGAACAGGCCATCAAGACGTTCCCAGTGAGCACCCCGGAGCGCTGGGACAAGATAGCCGACTGTATACCGAACCGCACGAAAAAAGACTGCATGAAACGATACAAGGAGTTAGTTGAATTAGTTAAAGCAAAGAAGCAAGCTGCCAACCTCGCTAAATAACATACAACACTATTAGTTCTGTATCAAATTGTTTACCATCTGCCACCAAGTTAATGACCAAAGTAGATAAATATGGGTATTGTAATTTACATTTATATTGGGGAAGTTACACTGTTAGCTCATGACAAAGACGTTTATTAAGAAAACTATAAAGAATGTTGTAATTATTGCTTCATGAGTAATTATGAAATAAATTCGGTTTTCATTTTAAAGAAATTGTAATGCATGTTTTGATTACTAAAATTACCCTACAATTTTGTTTGTTCAATCAATCAAATACTATTTTTTTTGTTACCCTTCTACCGCTACGAATTAAGATTCTGTGCTATAAAATACTCAAATTCATATCACTTCTGTTATTTTACTTAGTCGTATGTACCTAGACGGTTTGTGATATTCAATTTAGAAGACAAAATCTATGTATTGGATATTTTAATATGAAGCTTAGCTTGGCAATTTTCTATGAATAATAGCGTGGCGGTTAAATCTTACCCCTTAATATTTATTACAAGATAAAAAATAAGCGGACCGATTCATTGATCGTATTAAAAATTACAGTCGCCAGCACATTCCTCTACACAGCACATACCTATTACAGCTAAATGTGGCAAAATAGCAAATATTCTGTATTGCAATGTTAATCAACGACGACTGGTTGAGGTTCGCGTGTCCGTCGCGGTCGCCTGCTCGCACATGACACGGTCACTTAGTACTGTGCCGGCCCCACAATCAGCACACCTGTCGTGCCACTGCGAGGAAGCTGGGAATGCACGTACCTTCACACACTTAACTGTACATAGAAACGCTTGATAAGTTGTACCTGTCATTGAAAATGTTTAAGCAATCGAAAATCCTTCTCATTACGTTTAGAACGTTTGTAAATTATAGGAATCTATTATTTTAGTCACATCAGTTTAACAAATAAGTACGTTATATATTTTAGAAGTTTTACTTACCGCTTCGTGTGGCGTGTAATGTTTTATGTTGTACGACCGGCAATTTAGTCGCAATAACGATCTGATGCACGGACGATTGTTATCAACCAAATTGTCTATAATTATAATCGTTCATCAAAATGCTAATGAACATAGAGAACTGATGCGATAAAATAATACTCTCCACTCCACAGTGACTTAGTTTTCTAAGCAGTTGTATTTTCATATGATTCACAGAAATGTGTTATGTAGTAGGTCCTTTAAATTTAAATGAAGTGTAATCTTGACCCATAAGCATCCCTTTTCCATGCTTAGAGCACTTCTGCCATCAGTAATGTTTGAATGTATGGCAACACGTCCGTTCAACGACACGACAAACGATCATCTTGTGTCATATTTTTATATTTATTTGTTTATTGTGATGATGAATATAGTCAATTTGAAATTTTTATATGAATTTTATTTTGTGTCCTGCAGATGTGTGACTATTTCGTTAGGAGTTTTGACAAGAATGTTGATAGCTAGAAAGGTAGGGGAACACCAAAGAAACGATGGATGAATGTGGAAGATGCTCTAGCTAGACAGGGAGTAAGAACCGAGATAACGACTGACTTTTGATTTTTATTGAATAGAGAAAGAAGTACGGGAGAAAAAGACATGTTGCGCCGATACCAAATAAATGGGAATAAAGAGAATGATAATGACCGGACTACACGACCTGTTGCATTTATGCCAATCTCCATGGGTAGTAGTTCAGTCAAAATGTGCTCAGAGTCAAGGTTTCCATAACTTTAAGCTCTTCATTAACTGCACACTAAGCACTCCTTGCTACCGACATGTCTTGAAGCAGGAATTCAGTATACAGAGCAAAGTGAAACCTTGAATTCAGCACATGGTTCAAGATCCCTAAAAATTTACTCTGCTGTACATTTGGACCGCGTAGGTATTGCATTTTTCAATGAAGCAGCAGATATTTCTTTGAATAACCGATCAAAGATTTGAACGCCCGTTGCGTTCCATGGTAACAGATTGTGCATCCATGTCCTTGCCACCCTGTATTGGTACAGTCAGCGTCAATAATATCGGGATGAACATACTGTTCAAAATGATCTCTTAACAACTATGGAAATTAAACAGTAACTCAATGACACAAGGAATGTTTCAGAACGAAGACAGTACATGACAACTGTCATTCTGACAAGAACTTTATTCAATTGACATAAAGTTTAATTTTCTTAGTTGTGGAGAACATTTTGAACAGTCTGTTACTCTCGATATATTTTTGAAGCTGAATGTACAAGTTGCAACCGGGGTAAACAGGAGGCCAATTCTCGTAATTTTAACAATGTTCAAAATCTAGTCGCTGTCTCATCTCGGCGACACTGAAATGTCAAAAACTTTGTATGGAAATTTGTGATATTTTTGACAGATTAAGACTGATTTTTTTTTTTTTTTTTGTAGGACATCTCGTAGTTAATCTGAAAAGATTCTGACTACTTAAACGGATTTTCGCCCGGCGATTTCTAAAAAGTTAAACTTTTTAGACCTCCAGCCGGGCCATAGTAAAAATTAAAACTAAAGCGAAAGTCCTAAGGGTAACCCCGAGGGGGGTTCGCACCTCGGCTTAGGCGATCACTGGGGGAGGGCAGCAAGGGACATGCTGGATCTGGGTTAAATTATTTAGGGGCTAATTTAAAGCTACAGGCGCAGCATCGCGGGCTGGCTCATGCAAGGGTCGGAAGGGACTATTAAGTCGGGGTCGCGACGACGGACCTCGGCGGCGAGGTCGGTACGATTTGTGTCTGTGTGTTGTTCTCACTGTACTGGTCTCTTTTCGACTCTCCTGGAGGAGAGTAGTGGGATCATCGGGTTCGCTGAGAATGTGCCGCGGACGGCGGCCTTTAAGGTGTCTTCAGACAGCGGGCGCGACGCGGCGGGACCGGGCGGCGACGCGACGCTGAGTAGTTGTAATGTACTAGATAGTATGGACGACTTCACACAGAGCGCTCGGCGCGACGCGCCACGCCGCGGCGCCGCTCAGTGGATCGTCCCCATACAAGAGGTCGGACATAGAATCAAAAATTGAAAAAGTATCTAATTAAAAAAAAAATATATATACAGTTGCATTTCTCTATTAAAGAACAACAAAAATTGTTGTACGCTTTTTTTATTTGACCAGCACTTTAGGCGCTATTCGATGAAAACTTTTATTTTTGTATGGAAACGAACACAAAAATGTATGTATCTCATGATTCCCTCTTTGTTCGACTTGTGGATTTCACTACTGTTATTTACCCATTTTATGCCACATTTTCTTCAAGGACACATGGTGCCCCCAGAGTGCCCCTACCGAGATATTTTGCCTATAGTAACTATCTTTGTATGTGTATTACTGATGGAATGGAATTACATTAAGTATACTAATTACTGAGAATTAGTCATCACTAAGTAGTTCCTTAAATAACAGGTGCATTTTTGAGGACTTTAATGACTTATGAACGCTTTTGTTGCAACATAACAAAAGCGTTAATGAGTCATTAAGTAACGACTACCAGTACTTGCTTAATCTAATTAGTTATTGTAATTACTATGTTCACAGCCCTTAAGCTCTGCAGTGTGATTGGCTCATGTCATAATTAGCTTATCAAATTCATTGCTAGTTATAGTTATTTTTGTGTGTTTTGCACATGTGTATTGTTCTTTAATAGAGAAATGCAACTGTATAATTTTTTTTTTTTTTTAATTAAATACTTTTTCAATTTTTGATTCTATGTCCGACCTCTTGTATGGGGACGATCCACTGTGCGCCGGCGGGACGGGACGTGATCGCGCCCGCAGTGTGAAGGCTCCCGCCGCGCCGGCGTCGCGCCGGCGCCCCGCCACGTCGCGTCACGTCACGCCCCGCTCGCTGTGTGAAGACACCTTTACTGATACGGGAGGGGGTATAGCTAGCTGCCGCGACAACCAGAGGGTTGCGGTGGGTCACTGCTTTATCGAAGAAACGCTTTGAAGCGCGTTTCATATACTGCTGGATCGTAGGGATCCTGAGATCTAAGTGGAGATTGATATTCCTAACATACCAAGGCGCACCTGTGGCTTGTCGGAGAAAACGATTTTGGAGGGTCTGCATCCTATGGATAAATCGGGGTTTAGTATGTGCAAACACGGCGCTTGCATATGTCATGATGGGCCTAATACAAGCGAGGTAAATGCGCTTCTTACACTGAAGCGACAGTTTACTACGCTTGTTTAGGACGCAATGGAGCCTACCGAGAGCGAAAGCGGCCCGCGAGCGGGCCTGCTTTATGTGCTCGAAAAAGGTGAGGTGTTCGTCAAGGATGACGCCTAGATATTTGGCTTGCTTTCCCCAAGGGATTTGCTTGCCGAACATAGAGATGGGTCGGGGAGGGGGGTGATTTTTTCGCGGTCGGGTGTAGAAGACAGCCTGACTTTTATCGGGATTGACTTCGATTCGCCACTTCCTGAACCACTCGCCGAGCTCGTCGACTGCGGTTTGGAGGTAGCGAATCAGCGCTTTATCACTGAATCCCGAGAAGTAGATGGCTGTGTCGTCTGCGAACAGAGCTAACATTGCCTTTCTGCTTCTGGGGATGTCACTGGTGAATAGCGTGAAAATGAGGGGAGCTAGTACAGAGCCCTGAGGGACTCCTGCAAGGATCGGGTGAGGGGAGGATAGTGCCCCTTCGATGCGGTAGCGAAAGGTGCGGTTCGCGAGAAAGTCTCGTAAGATGAGCACGAGACGGTCAGGCACTCCGAGTTGTGATTAAGACTGAGATCAGACTGCAAACGTTCTTAAAATTACGAGAATGCCCGTCAGATCACGGCATTAGGCACCATTTCAGTCAGGAGGTCTAAGCATGTGCCATGTGAACACAATTTACTGCGGTTAACATGCAGCCGTAAAGGTACGGTCAGCAACGAACTCGATAAGCTCAACACTTCTTAATGAGGTTTGAGAATTTTACACATCACGCGTCGATTCCCCGAAAGAGTGGACAGTGGTGACCCACATTTCGTAAGTCCCATGTAATAGGGGGCGAGAGCATTGCCACTAACCGAGCACTAATCCAGACTCTGGGCTGCTACTGAAAAATTGCAGATAGAAAAGAATATTTTGCCCGACCTGGGAATCAAACTTATATTAGTAAGGGCTTCATGCTCAACAGTTACACTTTTTTAAATCATCTAAATTAATTACTGGTATCAAACGGAATAATGTTTAGTTATACTAAAACAGTTTAGTATTACATACACGTATTCCGTATTCGTTTTATACTGATATAACCAATCAAATGACGTGCACAAGACTACAATATGGTGCATTACCGATGACGATTTTCCATCCAAAATTTATTCTGCCATCAAAATAGTGTTGTGTTATTTCTGATTTATAAAACTGAAGTAGGTATTTATTGACTTGCGTTGGTGACCTTACGCAGCGTGGGAGTCAATCACAAACCCGCAGGACTATTGTGATGGCAGTGTCACTGATGCTACAGGACTGAGTAGCCAACGAGGCGGAGCTTTAGCTTATTAAAGTTAGTAGAACCCAGTAGTCTGCGACTTATTACTGCAATTCTGGATGATGTCTGCTTGCCTGAGCCTGATAAAAGGCAGACCCACATAATAATATCATACCTAATCGGAAAAGGTCTCCCTTCCGTTTGTCTATTTTGCAGGGGGAACTACAATATCTATACTAATATTATAAAACTAAAGAGTTTGTTTGTTTGATTAAACGCGCTAATCTCAGGAACTACTGGTCCGAATTGAAAAAATATTTTTGTGTTGGGTAGCCTATTTATTGAGGAAGGCTATAGGCTATATAAAATCACACTACGATCAAAAGGAACGGAGCAGCAATAAAAAATGGACGAAAACTGACAGGCTATTCGAAGCGACGCGCGACGACGGGAAGGGTCAGGGGAGCAGAAACTAGACGCGGACGAAGTCGCGAGCAGAAGCTAATATTAAATTGTTTCCCAGCGCGTCGAAAAAACACTTGGGATTGTCAAGCTCTCGGTGCCTAGCAGAGCGTTGAAACGCGAAAAAGCCCGCCGTGATGGCAGCTGCCATCTAATCTCTTCACCACCGTTGGTTGACTGAAAGAGAACGCCTAATGCATTAAGCCGCCTCTGTACCTTTATGTGTGCGAGAAGTTTAAATAAATAAATAATATTAGTATAACCACATGCTGTGACTGTTCCAGTGTTCCCAAGTCGACATACACATGGATGTAATAAAACCGCGGCAGGATTTTGCACTCATTGGGTTTTCAACTTTGTGTTGTATTGTACCGAGCATTGAGAACACAATCCCCTCGCGATTTTATTACGTCCGTATGTATTACCCTATTCTGATGAAATTTTCGTTTTTACTATGTTAATATTACTGTACACACGGCTACAAGTCAAGCTATACATTTCAAGTTTTAGCTTATTTTCGTTCAATGAGATGTCAATTGGCAGCTTATACTGGAAATGTATAAATTGATTTGTGGCCGTGCGTACGATCGGCTTTCCTTTTTTATGCACAGACGAATACTGCCAGTACTGCTACTAACCAACCCGCACTTGGACCGCATGTTAGGTTACGGTCAGTGGCGGATTTACAAATTTGCCGCTAGTAGGCTATTCAGTTTTTGCCGCCCCTACTTTTGAAATTCAATACGTTAGTTTAGTTCACAATCATATTAATTACATTTATTCAGAAATTGCAACTTTACGATTTTGTTCTTCTCATTATATCGGCTTTTTCCCGTCATTAGTATGATTGTGAACTAGGTGATATTTCTGTCAGTTACTAGATTATTTTTGCAACCCGCTAGGTAGTGACGAGTATACTGTTGACCTAAAAACAGCAGCATGTACTAATCATAAGGTGGGGAAAGGCATGCCATAAAAATACCTACATATAAACACACCTTACACAAAATAATGTGTAGTCGGTAAACGTTGTTTTTGTTAAATATTTTTATTGCATTTACAGTTTAAAATAATAGGAACAATTTCTATTAAATAACATGTTAACAATCCGGTTAATGGTGACAATGAGATCAAATAAGTTTTCATCATCATTTCAGCCGAAAGACGTCCACTGCTGGACATAGGCCTCCCCCAAGCTCCGCCACTTCGACCGGTTTTGTGCTTCCCGCATCCAGCGGATTCCTGCGGCCTTCACAAGGTCATCGGTCCACCTTGTTGGAGGCCTTCCAACTCTATGTCTTCCGGTACGCGGTCGCCATTCCAGAACCTTTCGGCTCCATCGGCCATCTGTTCTGCGAGCAATGTGCCCTGCCCACTGCCACTTCAGTTTAGCAATTCTTCGGGCTATGTCAGTTACCTTGGTTCTCCTACGGATCTCTTCATTTCTGATTCGATCGCGTAGGGAAACTCCAAGCATAGCCCTCTCCATCGCCCTTTGGGTGACTTGCTTGAGTGACTTGCGACCACGTTTCGGTTCCATATGTCATCACTGGCAACACACACTGGTCAAAGACTTTCGTCTTGAGACACTGCGGTATGTGGGACGAGAAGATATTGCGTAGCTTCCCAAACGCTGCCCAGCCGAGTCGGATTCGACGATTGACCTCTTTCTCGAAGTTGGACCTACCTAACTGGACAGTCTGTCCTAGGTACACATATTCATCCACAACTTCGAGTGTAGCGCCTCCGATCTTCACTGGAGTGGGCATCACACGAGCATTGGACATGACGTTTGTCTTGTCCATGTTCATCCTGAGACCCACTTTTTCGGAAGCTCTACTAAGGCCATCGAGCATTGTACTGAGGCCCTCCATAGTCTCAGCCATGACAACTATATCATCGGCAAACCGAAGGTGAGTGATGTACTCGCCATTGATGTTGATGCCAGCCCCTTTCCAGTCCAAAACCTTGAAGACATCCTCCATTGCAGCGGTGAACAGTTTCGGAGAAATAACGTCTCCCTGTCTCACCCCTCGCTGCAGAAGGATAGGTTTCGAGGTCTGGTCCTGAAGTCGGACTGACATAGTGGCGTTTTCGTACAGATCTGGCACCGTTGAAGAGACTGCAGTACAGCCCAGGTTTCGACCGAATCGAAGGCTTTTTCGTAGTCCACAAACGCTAAACAAAGAGGCAGGTTATACTCTTCGGTCTTCTGTATAACCTGCCGCAGCGTATGTATGTGGTCCACGGTGCTAAAGCCTTTACGGAATCCGGCTTGTTCGGGAGTAAAAAAAGAAAAAATAAGTTTCATTTTTATAATTAGGGTAAAAGTTACTAAATTTAAATTAATATTGGAACGCTATTGGAATATTTTTAAAATTCATGATCGCATAAGTACCTATATTTTACAGTGCGTTTATTAATCTTTTATATAAGGATTACGAACGTAATGTGTATACATATAATTATAAGTTTTTTTTTATTATTTGGGCTAAATTTGCCGCCCCTCTAAATCTGCCGCCCTAGGCTCCAGCCTACTTAGCCTATTGGTAAATCCACCGCTGGTTACGGTCTCACAGAAAGGAGGCCTGTGTCCCAGCAGTGGGAATGCTATAGGCTGATTATCACGAATACTGCCTTTAGTTCTGCAGCTAGCAGCTCATAAATTAGTATCTATAGTCTATGAGCTAACCGCAGACATCCAAGAGCGACATCTATGGTAAGTTAAGAATTACGTCATAATACGCCTCCTTAAATGTATTTATTTAAAGAAGTAAACGGTACATATTTACTACTGTGCACCATTCAGCCCTCAATAATATTTTTACCAAGCTATAAATAGGTAGGGAAATAATCCCAGTAAGGTCAAGGGCCCGTAAAAGAGTCGTCATTACAAGAATTACTAGCTGTAGTGCATTTCCGAAGCGGAGCATTTCGAGGCTGACTCAAGGTCACTGGCCGGCAGGTGCTCCTACAATATACTTGTTATGTATTTATTCCATACACGGTGTATTCTGTTATAGCGTACGCCAAGGCCGATCGACACATTGTTCGCTATGAGAAATTAATATTATTTTAAAGTTATAACATCAATTTTATCAGATGTTTATAAAACTTGTCAAATGTTTTAAAGTTTGTGGCACGTCTTTGCATGGAAGATTCTCATGTATAGACATAAATGGAGACTTGCTAAGATAAGCAAAAAAATAATTTCTTGGTAGTCCCTTCCTCTATTATAATAGGCGATGACTAAGCTTGTGATTTCTCATTACCATTTAAAAAGTACACGTATTGTTGGCAGCAAGTTTTAGCTAAGTCAGAAAAATACTTTCTCCTGTCTCTAATGTGACATAACATGATTAAATAAAAGAGTTTTTCTCAGGAGTCTGATGGTCGCTACTTTAATTATGAAATGATCTAGAGTCTGCATACCTACCTACTTTACTGGTGGAACGCAGGTTAACCAAACAGCAGCAGTCACCTCTCAACTGCCCTAAATACGATTAGCTTTCAGAAACTGCCAGTCTTTTGGTGATTACACACAATGGTAGCCCAGTAATATTAACCCTTAGTCGATAATTTGGCTGAATACCTAATATGTAAATAAGCCAAATAGGTATTCGGCACCAGAAAATTTGCAACCATTTTATCGTGTCTAGGATGAAATGTGGTTGCAGATTCCGATGGACACTATATCAGCAAGGGTTTTACGTACCTAACTTAGCAAAACATTTTAAATGTCCCCAAATACAACAAAATATTTGGTGGGTATTTACATTTTGTACAAGTTGGAACTTCGGAAGCCATAATGATTGCGCTTGCACCGCCATTTTTTATTCTTGGTAATGAATCCCAATTCCCAATGGAGTTAATGGAGCGTTCTATTTTCAATAGATCGATAAAATAAGCGATGTGTATGTATTTGTGTCATTGCATTACAATATTCCTTTATGTAGTCAGTTTTGGCCATGCGCGGAGTGTGCCAGGCATGCATCAGAGTGACCACACTCGGAATAGAAACGACATGAAATTGAAAACATTATTTTCTGAGGATGTTCTATTGTGAATAAGTATTGTGGAATTATCTGATTATGGAACGGGAAGGTGTTGCTTCAACAACCGTAGAATAATAATTAACATATTGCTTGTTATTGATATTGGGCAGGATGTTCACCTGCTCCGAAATCTTAAAAATGAAAACAAGACTTGCGCAAGTAGGAAACTAAAGGAATTTATTTCTTACTCCAGTAGCAAGAATGGATTTCAATGCCTAAAAGCGAGCTTCAGTGGCGCAGGAAGTTTGTGGTTCTACCACTTGAAAGGTTTCATAAAAACTAAAAAGGTGTAGGTAGGCGAAACATGCATACGTTCCACAGATAGGCACATAAAATTCGTTGGCAACGACCATCTCATCCGCCCACCGCCATTAGGAGCCGATTAGCCATGAAATAACACCACATATCCTGTTACGAAACAGAGGACAAGTTTATTCAGATAAAAATAATCATATAAACATACATTGACTGAAATCTAAATAAGTGCTGATAAAATATAAAATGTATGCTAATATATAAAATAATAGTGTGTGCGATATTTCTACATTGTCAATCATTTCGAATATAGAAATGTAGATACCTACTTACTGTTCAGTTGAAATGTTTGAAAGTTCTGGTGAACATACTAAACTAGAGTGGTTACCAGTTTTTTCAGTGATGGACCAGGCTTTAAAATCTGCTTTGTATTATAAATTCATAAATTAGCATACATTTTCGTCTCTTTAGACCCATTTACATCTAAGCTTACACTTAAGATACTGCTTTGCGTATCTGCAGTAAGAAGGCATTTATTCGTTGTTACTTTAAAACGTTCGTGAAAATAATTGAAGTGTAGGATTTCTAATCGTAGTCCGTCGGTATTGTAGTAGACGTAGTTTTATCGTATCGATTGGTAATATCTTTGAGAGAAATCGTGCGTTATCCACTAGTGTGAAGAGTTTCAATGTCTAGGAAATGGCGCAAAGACTAAACGGAAGATAGTTTATTCATAATTATAGCTGGCAAGTATCTACGTCTGATATTTTGCAGCTCTGAAAGGTCTGTTTATTCACCCAAAAACCCTAAGGTAAGGTAAATTCCGATTATCGAACTAGGCCCAGGGGGATTTTCGGACATGCGATACTTCACATCCACCTGAAGTGAATTTTGAATCATGGTTGTTTCTATGAAAATTGAAGTGGAAGTACCTATTACATTAGGTACTTCATCAAAAAAAAAAAAAACATTGAATACCTTTTCAAGAATCCTTATTCGCCAAATAATTTACCTAGCTATTAGTTATAATATTTTTTACAACCAGTGTCCCGAAATTAGCGAGATTATGAGTTAGCTTTTAATGAGGTTTTACGTACTACAATCCGGATAAGTGTCGTAAGGGCCGGACACTGCCCAAGTATGATGCTTTTCAGTAGCAACGAATAAATCCCACATCTAACTGCGACGATGTTCACTAGTCTATGTGTTTACTCATTACAATTAACATTAAAAAGATTATAAATATTTGAGTTTGGTTCAGTTCCACTAAGGCACGATCAAGGCCATACATTGCGATTAAAGCTTACTCTTATTTAAGTACATAATTATTACTTACTTTTAAATTATTATTTTACCTATAAACGTTATTATTTTGTAAATATTAATACTTACACGTCTTTCTTAATATTGTGACAATATTTTTCAAAATGAGATTCTTTAGAGAAAAGCAGTAATTAAGTATAATGAACAGTTGCCAATGTTGAGCTTGTTTTTAAAACATCGATGTCCTCTAGTAGGTCTGTGTATTAAGAAATATTCTTTGATATCTGAATCTAATGAAGCACCAGAGTACTACATAGCTATTATGAATTAACGTTTATAAGTATATTCTTACAAAAAATATCTTAAACATGTACGTAGTCAACAATAGGTACGCATTGCCGAAAAGCGGTCATCTTCTCGTTAACTTTCAATAGAAATTAATAAACATTGCGCTGAAAGTAGGTATATTCAAATACCTATTCATATTTTAAAATTACAATCGATTGTTTGGAAGATAATCGCTTTTGTAAAACCTGTACCAACACACTTTTAATGTGACCGTAAGTACTTAAATATTCCACAGTATTTGATAACAATAAAACATGGATGGAATACAATACCAAGTAAATATATATCTAGAATCAAGTAATTCGTATGGATTAAATACGGATGGTATTATCAAGTATTGTCCATTACCTTTAAGTGAATGTGTGAATGACCTGCATTATAATGTGATGTCACTCGCAGCACGCTTTGAATAGTCATCTTTACGCTAGAGAAAGTTACTGTGAAAGCAATTAAGAAGTATTATATTTTCTAACGCAATTTTGCATATGCGAATATTCTCTTAACTTAATATTTATGAGAAAATTAAAATAATACGAATAATTTATGGGATAAATTCTTCTTGAAGCACCTAATAGGCACCAAAATTATTATTGTAATAAATGGTTAATTCAAAATCAGTCTTAGAGATAATAAGTACAAAAATGAGGTCATTTTCGCCAAAATAACGGAAGCATGTTCAATTTTATTTTTTAATTTCGTAAACACTTTCAACACTAATGTCATGAACATCTCTACGGTTTTTGAATTTATCATTATCATGATGTCATGACATTTTGAGCACAAATGGTACCTTATACCTATAATAGTTTAAGTTACCTGTCTATATTAAAAAAGTCTTCTTCTTAATATAGCTTCTAAATTTTTAATGTTATCAGTATAACATAGAGAGAGACAGCAGCTGCATGCGTAGCATGACCACCATAGAAAGAACTTTGTCTATTCTTGGTAGAATAGAGATAGAATTGTCATGCTACGCCAGCATAAAACAGTACAAATCTTTCTACAATCTTTAATCTGTCTTTAATCTTTCTACAATCTGTAATTTTGTCTATTCTTCTGTCGACAAAACCCATTTCTACGGTGATCATGCTACGCATGCTTCTGACATGTATAGAGAATAATTATCATGAACATAAATTTGTGTTGCTCATACAACAAAAATTGAAATAAAATGGAATGTCTGCGTAAACATATTTAACTTATATCTAGACAAAGGCACACACTGACCTTAGCTTAAAATGGCTCATTGGTTTCTGCAGGTACTTTCTGCATGTGCTCTATAATATCATCCATATTTAAGTAATGTGATTCACCTTATTGGAATCTAGACTCAGTGATTCATGAGCCTGTACCAATTAGATCTAGAGAATTTATAACAAAGCAGAATTTAGTTTTCAAGATTTACTAATCTGGAAAACATGGATCTGATTAATCAAAAAATGTTTAAGCTTAAGAAACCTTATAAAAAAATCTAAGAAATTCATATTTTCATGAGTTTTTTGCAATTTGCGGGATAATGTTGGGCTGTATGTTGATCAAAATATGATTCATGACCGTAACAAATATGGCATTAAATAATTATGATTGTTAAAACCATTGAATTACGTTTTCATGAAATAACTATTCAATAGAATTGGATTCACATAACTCATCTTTTAATCAACATTCACCCTGGCACTCAACTCTAAATTGCAAAAAAACGTAAGAAACTTGGAATTTCGCAGCCTACCCTGGAGCTTTCACCTTAAGCTGACATCAATTAAAACTTTGTAAGTAATAAAATAATTTTATGTATTGGTGTTCTAAATTGAATCTTTAACTTGGCATTACTACAATTATTATCACTTGGATGTTAGTCTTTTAGCTGTGGATAGTTTTGAATGATGAATGCATTACCTTCACTGTAAATAAGTTTATCTCAAGAGGCAGTAAAAATATTATCAAAACACTTGAATATGGTGCATTAGTAGGAGGACGGTACTTAAGATTATCTGCAGTAATGACTAAAGTACTTAAGAGATAGGTAATTACTTTCCATTTCTGACTGAAGCACTGAGCTTGACTTAAATCTGAATGATATTACAAAGGTTAGAGTAAAAGAATAAATAATCACTAATTCTAAGAAAAAAATATCTAAAATTCTTCATTGTTGGGACACGTGCAAAGCATGACGCAATAATATGCGTGGTTGCATTACATAGGCCACGACGAGGCGACGCTGCCCGCTCTCACCAGTCATTTCCCTACCGTGTAAGAAACACCTTGTATACCGAGTTCTATATTCCGCGCAAATAAATCCGGTTCACATAACTCGCATTTCATATTCCAACCACCTATAAGGAGTCAGCGAATACAAGTAGGGAAAGACTCAACATTGGTGACCCCGACGTGATCTGTGCGCAAAATTAAATAGAACTTACTAGAACTTTTGCAAAAACCAGTGTACCAATTACGTCAAGATGAACAAGCCTACAGTTACCGGAGCGAGTCTAAGCGACGCCACAGCCACTGTCACGGACTTAGCGGCCATATCCGTTACTGCAAAAATACCAGAGTTCTGGAAAGACATGCCGAAACTATGGTTCGCTCAATTCGATTCAGTTATGGAGCCACAAAAACAAGGAGACAGTGCGAAATACAACTTGGTGGTAGCGAAGCTTGACAGAGAAGCTTTACAACAAGTTTACGATTTGATTATCACGCCACCCGAAGCTAGAAGGTACGAAACCATCAGGGATCGATTAATAGCCGTTTATGAAGAGAGTGCCGAACGACAATTCAACAAGCTCGTCTCTGAAATGGACTTAGGAACGCAACGCCCGTCACAACTATTAAGAAGGATGTCAGAACTCGCAACAAACACACAGGTATCCACAGAAGCATTAAGACGCCTATGGATATCTAGACTCCCAGGCTCAGTGAAAGCAGTTTTATCGGTGGCACAGAGTACAAATTTGGACGAGTTATCAGCGCTAGCCGACAAAATCATGGAGAATTTGCGCCCCAATGAAGTCGCCGCGGTATCGACGCAGCTGGCACCATCGACGTCTGTACCATCAGTGACGCCCAATCTAACCGACCAACTAGCACAAATGACCAAGGAACTACAGACATTACGTGTGGAAATCAACGAAATAAGAGGAAGTCGCAGGAATTGCGGAAAGAGTAACCCGTGGAACAGAAGTAGATCACGATCCCGTTCATTATCCAGAGGACGACCGAGGACTGAAGGAAGCCCGAACTGGCTTTGCAAATATCACGTCGGGGTCACCAATGTTGAGTCTTTCCCTACTTGTATTCGCTGACTCCTTATAGGTGGTTGGAATATGAAATGCGAGTTATGTGAACCGGATTTATTTGCGCGGAATATAGAACTCGGTATACAAGGTGTTTCTTACACGATAGGGAAATGACTGGTGAGAGCGGGCAGCGTCGCCTCGTCGTGGCCTATGTAATGCAACCACGCATATTATTGCGTCATGCTTTGCACGTGTCCCAATAGTAATAATATAGGTTAATAATATATTTTTTTTGCGGAGCATGTCGAACCCGAACCCGGGGTTGGTTGCGCAAGGAGATGGACAGGACAGTCCAACAGATGACCTCACAGGCTCAACAAGCTGTATAGTTATCATTATATTCGTTATGTAATATTCATATTTTATTGTATTGTATTCATTAGTAATATAAAAGTATTATGTTAATCCAGAAACCAGTGAACTATTCAATTCAATTTTGTATAACATAACCAATGAACACATAGGTTTTGTAATAATCAACTTGTTTATATGTAACTTGAACTGACTGCATGCACTGCGTCATTCAATGTAGCATGGTGACGATTTTTACCGACGCAGCGCATTCCTGTGTGCCTTCTGCACTATTATAAGTAACGTTAGGTTGTGAATTATGTTATAACATTTTTAAGCAAGGGAAATGATTTTATTTTTATTCATTTTTTTGTAAGAGGGGGATGACTGTTGGGACACGTGCAAAGCATGACGCAATAATATGCGTGGTTGCATTACATAGGCCACGACGAGGCGACGCTGCCCGCTCTCACCAGTCATTTCCCTACCGTGTAAGAAACACCTTGTATACCGAGTTCTATATTCCGCGCAAATAAATCCGGTTCACATAACTCGCATTTCATATTCCAACCACCTATAAGGAGTCAGCGAATACAAGTAGGGAAAGACTCAACATTCATAAAAAGTTGCCAACAACATGGCCTTATCTCTATAATGTAAAATGTTAAAAATCCTTGGAAAAATATCTTGAAACTGGGTGTTTTCATTTTCCATCATCAACCTTTTTGAGCTGGGCTATACACAATAACCCGATACAATACGAACATATAGAAGCTAGCTACCACTCAGATCACTTCACTCAGCACCACCACGTAGCTTAGCTAATAACAGATCAATTAAATCACTAATCTTTGTAAGGCCAACCATTTCTTTCTCACAAACTCTTTCACTGTATTTTGCATCCCTTTCTTTTCTTGCTAGCATCAACTTGCTTGCTCTTCTTCTTAGCTAGACCCTCAGCAGTTATATCAGATATTACTGACAGTCTCTTACTAGTGTCATGTCTATCCTGGCCCACATGTGTAGGACTAACATCAGGTGGGTATGTACAACTGTACAAGTTGTTGTTCTCACTGTAGCTGTGAGCCATGTTAGGCGGAGGGATGCTTTCAGGCACCAAATGGTCTGTGGGATAGTGTGAGGCCGGCCTAATGCTCACTGGGTCTGGAAAACGAGGCTTCTTGCTCGTTGTTGGTGGAGGGGGCGGCTGTCGGTGTTGCATGGAACTATGATTGCTTGGTACTCTTTTGTCATCAAAGGATCTAGAGTGTGCATGAGATAAATTGCTGCCTGAAGTTCCAGCTTCAGATTGTTGAGCATAATACTGGTTTGAGATTTCCAAGGATTGCAAGGCACTGGCTTTGGACTGAATGGATTCTTTTTCGAAAGGTTCAACATAATGCAAATCGGAATCAACAGATTTGCACAGTCTGAGTCGGTTCTCACGGATCATATCTCGAGGATTGCAGTAAGCATCACATAATGTTGCCTGTGGAGTGGGAGGTTCACTTTCTAGCTGCAGTGGTTGTTGTTGGGCTGCCATTCTTTGCTGTTTTTTCAGTAGGGCCTTCTGCCTTGCCTTCTCCTTGGCTCTTTGTAATTTCTTATATTCTCTCTCTTGCAACAATCTTGCCAGTTCACCATCTTGAGCTTCTACGGCACATCTCATATCAGCCAGCAGGGCATCCTGGTTGTTGTCCTCATGACTCAATTCTCTAGCAAGTCTGGCATCTTTTTCTTCTTGTTCCAATCGCCTTCTCATATCCTCAAGTTCAGTAGGAGAGAGACCTAGCTCTTCAGGATTGAGATCCTCGTTAGGAACAGTAGCGACAGGCGGGAGCGCTGGGGGCGCGGCGCGAGACGAACTAGGTTGTTGCAGCATGTCAGTGCCTCGCTGACGACGTTGCCTGCGCAGGTTGATCTCGGCCATCTCTCTGGCGATCTCCGCGTCGATGTCAGCCTGTCGGCGGCGCGTGAGCTCGTGCAGATGCACCTCGTGCTCGATGTCGCGCTGCTCATTCAGCGCTATTGGGAAGTCCTCGCGGATCTGCTGGTTGCGATATCTATTTTCACAGAGGTGTGAGGATATCTCGCGGTCCTGCAGGCGGTGCGCGAGCGCTCCGTCAGCGCGCACGAGCCACTGCTCGCGCAGGTCCGTCACGTGTCCGAACTTGGGCATTGTGTCGCTCGCTTGGAACCCGGCCATCGCTGGTGCGAGACGGTAGAAAGTATCCTTCGGACTTTCCAAATAATGTCACCTAAATACAACACAGAGTAAACACGGAGTTACGTTAGCGTAACGTAATACCAGTTTATTATGCGTTAGCACGACACAAGTGGCATGGTGACGGCACCAGCCTTAGATCGACACCATCATTCATAACACAGCACAAACCTTTCACGTCGACTTTCTTCGCATTCCGTGAGAATTCGCGATGAACTTTTTACGTTTTCCCTGTGAACTCCGCGTGAACAATGGTCGGCAATGTTTGATAATCTACATAATGAATTGCGCCGCGCACTCCTCACTCATTCACCCCTCCTCCACAACAAATAAATTTTATTTATCGAATCAAAAAAATTACAATGACAGCCACGCATGACATGACAGCATTGACAGAACAAGTAGTGAAGTGAATTTAAAATTCCGTTCCAGTGATTATGTGCACCATAGACATTTTATTTTATTAATCGATTAGATTCTCTGTATGAAGTTAGTATTTAGATAGTGTTTCGGAAGAACTCAGAACGAAGATTTTCACTTATTAAACATTAGATACCTACAATAAAAAGCTTTGTGGCTTATCACTTATTTATTTCGAATAAGCATTAAAAAATAGACAATAATTATTTATTATTTGCCAAGGGCGTAGCCAAGGAAAGGCTAATGGGGAGCCTTCTTCTAGTTTTCTATTTACATTCAAATTTCGCCTTTGCAAGAATATAAAACGTTAACAACGGGAAAACAATACAGCGTTTATGTCACCTTTTTTTTGTCTGTTAATTTTTTACCTGTATTTGTTCAGCAAGCGGTGAGTGAGATCGGTCTTTTCGAGATTACTAGCGTCTTAGCCCTTCTTCAACTCTTGATTGGGTACTTGGAATTTACATCGGAACAGGATGGTGTTAGCTGTCCAACACGTCGTGAAACAGAACTCCTTGGACACTTGAACTCTTTATCATCAAAAATAGAGCCGCAATCTAATGTTGACAAACACATTGTTTGTAAAAATATATTCTTGATTTAAAAATACTATGACTGTTGTATTAGTGCTAACTCGCCTATTCTTCTCGAAAACTCGCTAAGTCCTTTTCTATTAGCAGTAATAAAACACAGTTCTTCTGATATACGACATAGCCAGTTCGAAAGTCGTGGATATCTGAAAAAATACATATAGCATAATATTACAGTATACTTTACTGGATAAACCTAGTTACTTATTCCAGTTTTACTTACTTGACGCTATCAACGGGGACCAGAATGTTGAGTGTACTGATAGTAGAAGCAAATACAATATCGCTCAGAGTTGACCAACTGCCACCAAACCAACTTCGCCCAGCTAACATGCTCTCCAGATCACTGTAGGCGGATTCAATGTCAAGTATTTGTTGTGGCATTACGAAATTACAATGCTCATATAGGATTGGATACTGAAACCAGAAATTAAAAAGTCAAAAATAATAATTTCTTGTTAAAGCGACATATCGTAATCGACATATCAAATGAGATATATACATATTGTTACAGACGGGGCGGTAGAAACAGACGCGCAAATTGTAACCATGTTACAGCACTTGAAATGAAATGAAAATGAAAAAGGTTTATTCGAATTAACAAGTTTTTTACATCAGTGGTGATTGGAGCCTCCTTTTAAGCGTATAAAGCCTGTATTAGGAGACTCCTAAGCACTCCTAATACAGGCTTTATACGCTTACAGGCTTTATACTCCTAAGCACTCCTAAGCTCCTGAGCACTTGATTCTAGAGCCCCGATTCTAGCGTCAAAAATTGCTTTCGATTGTCAAACAAAAAGAAAACTGCTGTTCCATAGAAAATTCTGCCTAAGCGATCCTACTATAGAACAGGTTTTTTTAACCGATTTCAAAAAAGGAAGAGGTTCTCAATTCGACTATATTTTTTTTTTACATTTTTCGGTGATTATTCACTGTTCAGAATTATTTATGCGTGGCTAAATAATAAGAGCTGCACGGGTCGAGCAATCAGGTTAAGCTACGCTCGTCGCAGTTGGTCCATAGATGAGTGACCATCTTTACATACGAAGAACCCTCCGTGCCTCGGAATACACGTTTGGTGCGGCGGGCTGTCATTCATGGATCTTTCACGGTCGTTACGGGTCGTCAGAAGCGGGAAAGCCTGACAACTAGTCTTACCAAGGGGTATCGTATTACGCAATTACGTTGTGGAGAGGTTGTGGAGGTCAGATAGGCAGTCGCTCCACGTAAAATACTGGTATTCAGCTGCATCCGTTTAGACTGGAAGCTGACCCGAACATAGTTCGTAAAAGGCTAGACAGATGATGATGTGTTCAAAATCATGTACTGATTTAATGGTAACAAGTTTCACACCTATGTTCCTAACCACCCACTAGAAATTAAAATTATTGCATTAAGGTGAATGCTTCAACCAGCCCGCGAAATTCAAATTTTCTTACGTTTTTTGCAATTTGCAGGCCAGTGCTAGGTTGTATGTTGATTAAAATATTATTAGCGCCTGTAAGACATATGTAGCTACAGAATTATAATCATCAAACTCATCAATACAACGCTCTAAGTTCATAAAGCTGTAGGAATGACTTTTTCTGTTTTTTTTTGTTCCTAGGCTATTTATTGAAAAAAACCAGTACTAACAGCTGCTGCGCGGAACCGTGGATAAAGTGTTGAACTGTTGTAATGCATATGTTGGTCCACTATAGAACGACCACCAGGATCTTTGGGTAACAATCGGCCGGAATCACAGTACCGACCAGCCAAGTACGTACAAATAGCATGACTGGAAGCAAAAGAAAAAACCGGTCAAGAACGAGTTGGACTCGTGCACCGAGGGTTCCATCATATATAAGTACTTTATAGAAATAAATTATTACAGTTTTATTATTATATGAGCGCCATCTCTTGCCTGATAACGGAACTAATGGGATTTGTTCATAATTTCTGAAAAGTGTGCTATTTAGAGACGTTTTATTTTTCCTGTAATCTTTACATAAACTTGTACTACACAGAAAGAATAATTTCAGATTTTTCTCGATGCAAACTTCGGAGATAACGATATTTTTTTTTTTTACATTTTTAGCCAAAAGTCGAAAATTATCCGGCCCAGTTTATGTTTGACGATGTGCATTTCATGATACCCCAAATGCCCTAGTAGCCACTTCGATTTTTAAGAAACCCATCCAGTCCGTGTGGCAAAAAAAAATAACGTTTTTCATTTCTACTTAATTTGCAAAATAGGTGGGTAAACGTCATCAAAACTTCAAAATTTCAAGTTGATAGCATTAGTATTTCTTGAGATATCCAGCTGTGATAGATGGCAGATAGACGGAGTTGCACCAAAAGGGTTCCTATTTACCATTTAGGTACGGAACCCTAAAAAAGAGAACAGATATTTTGAAATAAAAAGAACAATCATGGATTAACAAGTAAATAGGTACAGTAGGTATAAGTGTAAAAGTACTTCTGATAATAATTGCTTTAAATAATAAAACTAATAAAAATGCAGTAAATACCTATCACATATCACAAGTTCACGGTCCTTGAAAACTGGTAATGTTTGTAGTGGATTTAACTGCGAAAATAATAAAGAATGTCGGTAAAATTTTTCGCCCACAAACTCAATAAATTGAATAATTATTATGCCGTTTATGGCATTTATGACGAAACTGTTTAATTGTTGTTGTCGGTAGATTTTCGCAAACCCGGACCAGAAAATCACAAGAAAATCATCATCAAAACCATGCAAAGCCCGACTTCACCCACATGCGAGCATAGCGCATAGGTTTCTGTTCTTACGCCATTACCCATGCTCCTGTGCCAGTGTCATCTAAGATCTCATATATGTGATGGAAACAAACTGTAAAAAAACATATAAAAACCAATAGTAGTTTCTTACGGAGGTCATCTCCTTCGTTCTATGTTCTCCCTTGTCCATGTTGATGTCCACCTCTGTGATGCTGAGGTTCATGGAGTCCAAGGCCATCATCACCGCTCGGCAGGCGGGACTCCTGTCAGCTTTCCATAACGTGCAGTGCCTGCGATTTCGGTACATAATTAAAGCGAACATTGACATACATTGGCAATAATAAATGGTAATGTTCGCTTTGAGGACATTCTGATGGAAAGTTGTGAAGATAAGCCACCAGAATGCCCTCAAGTGTTTGACAGTATGTACCTATTTTAGTGCAAAATAAGAAAAGAGAACTTAGCCGGGTAACTGAAGCCCCAAACATATGTAAGCAGGTTCCCGAAACGGTGATCCCTAATCATCATTAACCCATATATGCCCACAGGGTCAATAACGACCCAAAATTCCTTCATGACTCTCCTTCTACTTTCTTTCCTTGTAATTTGCGGTTTTCAGTTCGGAAAGTAGGTTTTTTTCAGTGGGAATTTCGACCCACTGAAAAAAAACCTACTTCCCGAACTGAAAACCGCAAATTACAATTACAGCCCTTATTTATAATAATTTATTACCAACATAGTCAAAAATCTTTAAAATTCATCTTAAAAAAGTTCTGGGCATATATGGGTTAAGAAAGTAGCTTACTGTTGCCGATACAGCAAATCTAGTAAAATCAACCGGCCACAAAGAAGAAATTATTTATGGCCGGTTGATTTATACTGGCGAAATGACGAAATGTGGGTGTCCTCAGGTCACCTCTGCCTAACTCTTTGTAGAGAACACGCGTGATGTTATGTAATTCAAAACGAAGACTTCAGATATCTTGACAGACAATTACTGATCGATGAAAACAATGAAAGAACTAAAACTTACTTTAATCCTGTTTCTGAAAGTCTACTTGCTGAACTCCCCATGAAATGAGATTCTTACAGAAAACTTAAGATTTTGAATAATAATTGTATTACTTGAAAACGATATCTAATATATTTGACGGCAATATGTTTTTCTAGGAACTGTCTAGCAAGTAAAATGAGAAAACTGCCAGTGGTTTTCTGTAAAAAAATAATAATTTTAAGGTTGAAAGAAGGTTTTTATGTGTTCCAGACATTTTTTTATGCAGTTTTTTGTTTGGTTTTTTGGTAGTATAAGGCAATAGATGGCGCTCGAGAACTATCGTGAAGTTGACAACTACGAAGCTAGCAACGAGCGGGCGGTGCGCCTTGCTGGAGTTGCTGGCATGCGCCGAGACCATAGATATCCCGTGGCCGAGACATTCACTCTCTTTCCTCGCGGACGCCAACGGGTTAACATCTACCTTCTGTTGTACTTCATTGTGTATTTTTAATTAAATATTTTATTAATCTTTTACCTTGTTTTTCTGAGCTCTTACAGCTCAGAAGCGGGATAGAACTACTGCGGCCCAAGTAAGTGTTTTAAAGTAATAACTGTTAGTGATCTTGCTCAGATACCGTCTTTGACAATTGCTTAACTTTATAAAAAAAATGCATTTCTCTTGACTGTGTACCCTATTGCTTCGTGTGATTATTCTACAATAACGGGATACTATAAAAAGTCAAAGAAAAAATGACGACGACAGGGACAATGAAAAATCATTGCGTCGCCATTTACACACGACACGACACGACATTTACGATAAATCAAGGCGCAAATGCCCAATCTAGTGAGCATCACTATACGAGGTCACTACCCGCGATACCGTTCGTGAACCTATTGCCACCAGTACCAAACGAAAATCCGTGAGCATCTTCCGGTGGCAGGTCTTCGAGATAGTACACACTGTAGCAAAGGATCTTTGCGTTGGAGATACCTCTCGTAAAGTACATTTTGTATAGTCTCTGCACAAATAGTGTGGAATATCGTGAACTAATTAGTATTACTTGCCATCGTTTAGGCGCTCCGCAGGCGTAAATGTTGATCGCAATAAAAAGTACAATAGTTATTATGACGACAAATTAAATATTTCTTAACGACGACACCATACTACAAATAAGTGCAATCATAAATATCGGACGTAAGACAGAACTAGTTTTGAGTGTGTATTCTGTAGCAAGCGCAGTCATGACGAAACTAAGTTTTTCATAAACAATGTTGCATCTTTAGTTTTAAAAACAGGTCATATAAAAGAATAATTACTTAAACTAAAAATCGCCGCCAAATTTCTAACAAAGAAAATGACTAACAATGACATACTTTGCGCTTTATCACTAATGCGTCGGGTAGATCGAAATATTACATGACCGTAAAAAATAACTATTTCTGTGTATGGATTTATGATTTTGGAAGCGCTTGTGTCACAATAACAGAATCAGTAGCTAGTCGTTTAAAATTAGAACCGATTCCTTGCGAAAATATTCGGTTGTCCGGTTTTGGTGACTCAAAAACAAATTCAATCGGTGTGCTGGTTGTTAAGATAAAAGTTGACGAGGCTACTTGTGGTTTTAAGGCTTGCATAGTTGGGCACCACCACAATTGCGGCGGTAAGTCCCCTCTTTGAGGAGTGGATTGGGAGGCGCCACGGCGTCCTCACCTTCCGCCTGACGCAGGTTCTCACCGGGCATGGGTGCTTCGGTGGGTTCCTGTTCAGGATAAAGGGGGAGGAAACGCCCGGGTGTTTCCATTGTGAGGATCGTCTGGAGGACACGGTGGAGCATACGGTGGAGGTGTGCCCTGCCTGGGCGGAGCACCACCGTGTCCTCGTGGAGGCGATCGGCGGCGGCGACTTCTCGCGTCCGGCCCTGGTGCGAGCCATGGTACGGAGCGAGAGGGCATGGGAAGCCGTCACCTCCTTCTGCGAAGCAGTAATGCTCGCGAAGGAGGAGGCGGGGCGCGTGAGGGAGTGGCAGTCTCTGCGCCCTCACGTCCCTAGCCGCCGCAGGAGGAGACGCCCCGGGCGTCGGGAGTCGATAGCGGACTCCCGGCCACCGTAGGCGCGAGCTTGCGGGTGGCGAGCAATGGGTAGCTCGCCGCCCGGTAAGGACCAGGCTCGGGTCGACGGCGCGTAGTGTTCCACGCGCGCCTCAAAGAGATGTCAGCAGCAATGTAGGGGTCTGCTAGGACCGATGCCTGCCAGGGTCGCGAGATTGTTCGAAAGAGATACCGTGACTCTGGCACATGGGCAACTGAAGGAACACGGGTGGGTTTTAGTCAGTAAAAGTCTGACACGCCCTCCTGCTCCGCCCAGAGCGGGAGAAGTCATTTGATGATTTCCCATCCAAAAAAAAAAAAGGCTTGCATAGTACCTGACTCTGCTCAAGATACTGGCACTTTTATAGGCCAACCTTATACAGAGCATTCGACCGTATATATATGTGATTAAAATGCCGTCATCTTTAACGATACTTAAAGCAAATAATGGTTCAGTTACACTGCGACTGAATATAATACGCCGAGGGCGGAGTGTATTATTCCCGAATTCAAGACCGATGTTATTGACGATAAAGTTGTCTTGAACGTTATTTATATTATTAATGAGGACATAAAACTACCGCGCAACCGATGCGTGGCGCGAGCGACGATTACGGATGATAATAATAAATACAAAATAGGTGATTACCTAGAACCAAATGTCGTGACTGGCTTTAAATCTTTACTGCACGATTATTCCGATTGTTTTGCGGGTAGTGAAAATAAAATTGGTAAATGTTCAGTCCAAATGCACATTGAATTAACTGATACGAAGTCTATTTACTACCGTCCTTATCGAATGTCTAGAGATCGGCAGAAAGTCCGTGACATTGTATCAGACTTATTGAGTAAAGGAATTGTGGAGGAATCAAATTCCTCATATGCCAGTCCCGTCATATTGGTCCCCAAGAAGTCGGGTGAAATACGTATGTGCGTAGATTACCGCGCATTAAATAAAATTATTAAAAAGGAACGTTACCTTTACCCGTAATACAAGATCAGTTAGACCGGTTATCCAAGCAGCGCGTTTTCAGCTGTCTTGATATTATGTCAGCTTATCATTGCATTCAAATTGCTGATGATAGCAAACAGTATACAGCATTCATAACGCCGGATGGGCACTACCAGTATAAGCGTATGAGCTTTGGATTGGTGAATGCACCATCAGTTTTTCAGCGCGCAATGGACAATATTCTCGGTTCTTTACGTTTCCAATGTGCGACAGCATATTTGGATGATATTCTCGTTTATGCTAAAAATTATGATGATGCATTGCACCGTCTCAGAGCCGTATTGGAGAAAAAAAACAGGATGCTAATGTGACGCTCAGGTTAGACAACTGTTCTTTCTTAGTCTCAAGTATAGAATACTTAGGGCATGAGGTGTGTGATGGCGAAGTCAGGCCGTCTAAGTATAAACTCACTGCAGTTCATGATTTTGCTGTGCCTTCAAACGTACATCAGGTACGTCAGTTTATGGGTTTAGCAAATTATTTTAGAAAGTACGTGCTTAATTTTGCCAGCCTCGCTCGTCCTATCACGATACTCACAAAAAAAGACCAACCGTGGATATGGGGTGACCAACAGTCTCTTGCATTCAACCGCATTAAATCAGTTCTAGTAAAACAACCTGTGTTAGCGTAGTTTAATCCGGAATATGAAACCCAAGTTCATACAGACGCATCCAAAATAGGCTTTTTTTTTTTTTTTTGGATGGTAAATCATCAAATGACTTCTCCCGCTCTGGGCGGAGCGGGAGGGCGTGTCAGACTTTTACTGACTAAAACCCACCCGTGTTCCTTCAGTTGCCCATGTGCCAGGGTCACGGTATCTCTTTTGAACAATCACGCGACCCCGGCAGGCATCGGTCCTAGCAGACCCCTTCAGTGTGGCTGACATCTCTTTGAGGCGCGCGTGGAACACTACGCGCCGTCGACCCGAGCTTGGTCCTTACCGGGCGGCGAGCTACCCATTGCTCGCCACCCGCAAGCTCGCGCCTACGGTGGCCGGGAGTCCGCAATCGACTCCCGGCGCCCGGGGCGTCTCCTCCTGCGGCGGATCCAAAATAGGCTTAGGTGGAATATTGCTTCACAAGCAGCTGGATAGTGCCTGGAAATCAGTCGCATATGCGAGTAGACAGACTACCTCTGCGGAACAAAAGTATCACAGTTTCGAACTCGAGACATTGGCTGTTGTTATGAGCCTGAAAAAGTTTAAGGTATACGTGTCGGGTTTAAAATTTGTTCTAGTCACTGACTGTAGCGCATTACGATGGACATGGGCTAAACGTGATTTGTCTCCCCGTATCGCCCGGTGGTGGCTTGAAGTTCAAGGTTTTTACTTTACTGTTGAGTATCGTGCTGAAATCCATATCTGTGGAGTATCGTAGACCAGCTGAAGGATGAGGTTTCAAAGGGCGTTACTAATGGTTTGGCTAAGGATTTCTTGTTTGAAAATGGCGTACTGTTTAGAAAAATCGGTAATAATCAAAATGTAGTTGTTCCACGAATGTCACGTTGGTCTCTTGTTCAAAGTTTCCATGATAATAACGGTCACGTTAATTTTAATAAAACTTACAATGCCATAAGGTCCTGCCGGGGTCGCGTGATTGTTCAAAAGAGATACCGTGACCCTGGCACATGGGCAACTGAAGGAACACGGGTGGGTTTTAGTCAGTAAAAGTCTGACACGCCCTCCCGCTCCGCCCAGAGCGGGAGAAGTCATTTGATGATTTCCCATCCAAAAAAAAAAAAAAATGCCATAAGGTCAAAGTACTGGTTTCACGGCATGCGTCCGTTTATTCAAAAGGACACTTGTTGTTGTATATCATGTCAATAGGCAAAAAAAAAACCAATTGACCGTCGTATGGACTTGTTACATCTAATAGAAAAGGTAGCTGTACCTTTCACAGGGTTCATGTAGACCATCTTGGTCCGTTCTGTAAAAGTCCAACAGGCAAAATGCATATTCTAGCAATAATAGATGCCTACACGAGATTTATATGGATCGAAGCTGTTTGAGATATCAGTTGTAAATGTGTTACAGACTTTTGACCAATTAATTAAAACCTTTGGTGTTCCAAGTCGTATAATTTTCCAATATAATCATTCCGATGAGTCTGATCATTCTTATTCTGAATAATATTGTTCAGGACGATGTATTTCATTTGATATGTGCACATTAAAATTGTTAAATGGATCGATTTTAAGTATTTGTTATTAAATACAATTTATGATCGATCTTTGTTTTGAAAGCGCTAGCCTTCAGAGGCATTTTATTAACATAACCATAAAAACTAAACTCAATAATACACTTAACCTTAAGAGGTTGTGTTTTTGATATTAGGAGATGGGCAATGTGTTTCTGCCCGGCAGGAAAATAAGGAAAAAACCCGGCATTTTAGGCATAAATTTATAACTGCCCAATAAATGCCCAATAGCAGGGCAAAAAAATATGGGGTCGTTAAAAGTAATTTAATTTAGTTTTTCATGTAAAATAGTACTTAATAAAGAAATAAAAGAAGAAATTTTAATGATTGATCACATTTTTAACCGACTTTAAAAAGGAGGAGGTTCTCAATACGGATGCTTATATATATATATTTTTTTATTATGTTCGGCCATAACTCCGTCATATACAGACGGGTTTGCAAAATTCTTTTTTTGTTTGAAAGGGGTTTATTCCGAAATGGTCTCACATAATTTTCATATAGATCTGATGATGAGTTCCAGAGATAGACACCGGAACTCTTTAAAAAATGACAGCAAATCAACCGCGATTTCTTCTATCGCATAAATATGCATTGTTTGTTTGGAATTAGTGCGGGGTGGATACCACAACTAAAAATTTCAAAATAATAACTTTTTTACAAAAAAAAAAAAAAACAACCGACTTCTTAAAAACACTACAAAGTGAAAAATAACTTTAATTTCGGAAGTCGGTGGCAAAATAACCATAAATACAGATCTTAAGACACCGACTTCCGAAATTAAAGTTATTTTTCACTTTGTAGTGTTTTAAAGGAAGTCGGTTGTTTTATTATAAAATAATAACATTAATTTACTATTCCATGTGAAAATTAATGGATCTCGGGATGACTGATGATACTCTTGCTTTGGTTGAGAAAAGACGGGATATGAAGGCGAAAGGAGCAGACATCCGGGCTATAAATGGTATGTCTGCCCAAATTCAGACTGTATGCCGTAAAGACCAAAATGCCTACTATCAGAGAATATGTCAGGAAATAGAAGTACACTCGGGCCGCTGTGAATCGCGAGACCTCTACCAGAAGATCCGTTCCCTAACCGAATCACTGACATCTAAAGCTTGGGCAATTGAAGACAACAATGGTGCGGTGTCATCGTGACAGAACTGGACCAAATTTCTGAGACTTGGAAGAATTACTGTCAGTCTTTATTCCACGATCCTCAATCACAAAATTACCCTACAACCGTGCCCAATGAACTGGAACCAAACATACTGAAGTCGGAAGTTAGAGCAGCAATTAAGCACCTGAAGAACGGCAAAGCTACAGATAGAGATGCAGTTCCCATTGAGACTATAAAAGCCTTAGGAGAGCAGGAAGTTAATATCTTCTTGGAAATATGTAACGAGGTATGGAGGACTGGAATTTGGCCTACTGATTGGACCCATACAGTCTTTACACCGTTGCATAAAAAGGGCTCCACTAAGATATGTAGCAATAACTGCCTTATTGCACGCATCTCACACGCTAGCAAAATACTGCTTCATTTCTTAACGAACGTCTAAAGGCTTACGTCTGGCAATAACCAAATCATCAATGGACACTCTGAAAAAGGGCTGGAGGAACAGAGATCTAACAAAACCCACCAAGGTCCGGCTTGTTCAAACACTGGTTTTCCCTATTTTCTTATACGCGGCTGAGACGCGGACGGTTCGCGACATTGAGAAGCAAAAGATAGACGCTCTGGAAATGTGGTGCTGGAGAAAAATGCTTGGGGTATCGTGGAACGAGTCTCGTACCAACACCTCGATACGCCAAGAGCTCAATATCAAAAAGCGTCTATTTGATCTGGTCCAAACGCGCATACTAAAATATTTCGGACACGTCTCGAGGCGTGCCGGTGACTCTTTAGAACGCTTTGTCGTGCAGGGTAGACTGGAGGGCACTAGACCACGTGGACAGTCACCCATGAGATGGACTCACCAAATAAAATCCGCAGTGGGCGATCCATTATATAAGTGCACCCACAATTTCAAAAATCGCATTGGATGGCGAGAAATCGCTAGGCGAATCACATCAGCCCCTAGTCAACAAATTTCATGAGCACCACGACCGCTCTGACAAGAGTGTTACGAAGAAGAATAAGAAGAAGAAGAAACTCAACAAATTAAGTCACCTTTCAAAGCTAATGGTGCCGATTCTGTTGTACACCGAACTAAACTATCTCTAAAATTCCTTACTTTTGGCTATGAGAATTTTAACGTTATTCTGCAAGAAAAAATCTATAAATTTAAAAATTATTTTGACACGACTAAAAACAAATTTGGCAATTAACATGGTTTTTTTTTCTTTTGGTTTCCCAACGTGGTACTTGTGTGCGCTACGCAATGAATTTTTTAGAGACGAAGGCGCGCGCAAGGGGGCAGCTTGGACGTGTTTTATATGGAATTTTTCACTTTTTGTTTGAAAAATATAAAAAAATATTACCCCCGTGTTGAGATTTATATGTTTCAGGGTTGAAAAAGGGGGTCGAAAATTTCATTATTTTTGCGATAGGACACGCCGTTTTCGAGATATAAGCAAAATAAAAAATACAGCACTGTTTTTGCACGCGAAGGCGAGGCGTTGGTGTGAATTTTTGTTCATGATCACTAGTTTTATTCCACACCTTTTTAATCGCGATTAAAAATAGTCAGATTTAGTCAAAATAAATTATTATAGTCCAAATTTTTGGTGAAAGCTGGCAAACCCAGAATAGCAAAATTGTCATTTTCACTAAACTAATAACTCAGTGCAAACTCAGTGCTGTCAAACTAAAATATAGTTAAGTTGTGTCACTTTAGTCTATTTCAGAATAGGAAATCGTCGTTTGACAGGAATAAACCAAATTTTAGTGATTTTTAGTTTAGAGAATTTTGTACAACAGAATCGGCACCAATATCAATTTCGTAAATTAATTTTGAAACAAAAATTATATGCCCCGATAAATGCCCAAGGACAGAAATTTATGGGCACTTATTAGGAATTTTCCCAATTTGCCAAAAATGCCCGGGCATTTGCCCATCTCCGTTTGTCGTTCTTTAAAAGGAAGACTATGCCTTAAGAGGCTATTGTGACGCGACATTTACGGTGTGGATCTTAATGGTAAGCCATCATTGTGACCACAACCGGTTTTTGTTTAGTAGATTGGGTTATGTGAACTTTAAGAAGTTGTTATACTGACATTCAGACGTCAGTTTATTGTGGCATTAAGAAGCCAATTACACTGACATTCAGACGTCAGTTTATGTTGGCATTAAGAAGCCAATTACACTGACATTCAGACGTCTGTTTATGTTGGCATTAAGAAGCCAATTGCACTGACATTCAGACGTCAGTTTATGTTGGCATTAAGAATCCATTTACACTGACATTCAGACGTCAGTTAATGTTGGCATTAAGAAGCCAATTGCACTGACATTCAGAAGTCAGTTTTTGTTGGCATTAAGAAGCCAATTTCACTGACATTCAGACGTCAGTTAATGTTGGCATTGAGAAGCCAATTGCACTGACATTAAGACGTCAGTTTTTGTTGGCATTAAGAAGCCAATTACACTGACATTCAGACGTCAGTTCAAGCTGACATTAAAACGTCAGTCCCACCGTGTCTTCGCCGCATCGCGTCGTGAGTTCGTGAGCAACCTGGGCCGTCATCAGCACCATGGAGCGAGAGCTACTCGGGACGCGCAGCTGTATCAGGAAGGCCGACTGTAAGGCAATAGATGGCGCTCGAGAACTATCGTGAAGTTGACAACTACGACGCTAGCAACGAGCGGGCGGTGCGCCTTGCTGGCATGCGCCGAGACATTCACTCTCTTTCCTCGCGGACGCCGACGGGTTAACATCTACCTTCTGTTGTACTTCATTGTGTATTTTTAATTAAATATTTTATTAATCTTTTACCTTGTTTTTCTGAGCTCTTACAGTAGGTATACACCTGTTACTTTACCTAATAATATTACATACAATAATATACCTACCTATTGTTTGAGTAACTAGCGTCTAAATACATTTTCAGCATCGATCACTAATCAATGATTTTCAGTCTTAAAAGACAGAAAACCTTCAAGGTATAACATTTCAAGATTTGAAGGTGAGACAATATCAAGCGGTCGGCATGCATAATGGAAGAGGTAACAGGATCTTGAATTTGATCTGTGAGCATTATCGACCCGTATTCATTTACAAGTGTTATTTAGTTGTTTTTTACACGAGTTGGTTTCGACACAACTTCTTCGGATTTCTCACTGAACGGGAGTTTAGTTGATTCCTGGTGGTAAATAATTGTGAAAAATGGCTTTGTTTCGCGGCAAATCTTGTTTTAAACATTTTCAATTTGTGTGTCGTTCCGAAAAGTTTACTATTAGGTAACTCAAGTAACTCTAAGCTGTTTTCTGTTTATGTTGGGACCTACTACTGTGCAATTGATTCACGAATGCATTCTGATTTTCGTGTTCTGCTCATTCTCGAAATAAACTTGTATCTGTGATAGATCTAGCAATTGGGCCCTGTACATAACGACACCCACACTTAAGGGTTCCGGCAGTAATGATTTGTATTTAAAATAATGATTTCTATTTCATTAGAAACATGTCGGTAACGAAGAAACCGGTCCTCTTCGGAGATGAAGCATCACCACCAGTGAGGTTCGCTATGATGACAGCATCTCTATTGAACATCGATTTGGAGTTCCATAACATTGATCTATTCAAGGCCGAAAACCGAACCGAATTTTATAAAAAGGTGAGTACATACATACGTAATGAAGTTAATTTGATATCTACAATCCTACACCGAATAAGTATTCCATCTAAAAAAAAAAAAGTTGATAGATCCTCACGCCGCGCTGCGCCGGTCATGACAGGGAAGCGCACGCAGTCCCATTAGTACTTACATTTCCAAACCCTGTACGCACTGACCCTTTTATTATTTAGATAACTACAAAAGGTGCCCAAATTCAAGGCCTGTCAGAACTTTTTAAAGTAATTGTCCATCACCCTAATTGCAACAAACAATATCAATGTGAATCATTTTGAAAGAAATTTCGGATCCAGGGCTTAAAATATTCGAAAATTTGTGTGCTCAAAAACGTAAGTAACGCAACAAATGTTACTGAACTGTCAAAATGAAAGCCATTGGCAGCACCTCGAGCTACCACTGTATCTGATACGTTGAACGTTGAATGTTGCTACATAAGTAATTAATTCTTTGGCAATTACAGATAAACCCGCTTCAGAAAGTGCCAGCGCTGTCAGTAAATGGGGATGTAATTTGTGACAGCCACGCCATAGCTTTGTATTTCTGCAGAAATAGCCAAAATTCGGAGTTGTACCCGGAAGAAGTTATGATTAGAACGAAGATTGACGAGTGGCTGTACTTTGAAGCCGGCATCCTTTTTCCAATTGATAGTGCTATATTTGTAAGAAAACGATAATTAATGACTATGTTAAAAGTTTGCATATGATTGCTTTTTACACATTTTATCCATTCCAGCCATTACTACATCAATAAGGACTGTTTTAAAAAATATTTGGGCTTCCGGTAACTGCCATAATAGTTCCATAAAAATATATTTTGTTACGTAGTTTTACTAATTTAATTAATTAATTTTCAGAGCGCATTTTTTGCTGGTAAATGGCCAGCTGACGAAGCAAGGGTTACCAATTGGTATTCTGCATTGGACCATTTAGACTTGAAATTAAGTAACCATAAGTGGTTAACAGGTAATAAGGTCAGTACGAAAATTTCAGCATTTCAATTTTCATTTACACGTGTTTGAACAACGTCAGGGACAACTGCAGCAGTCGAAACGCGTCGGCCGGCGCTGGCGTCTGCTGTTGACCACGTGCTGCTCGTGTATCTGAGTATGGTACTCAAATGCTTGCTCAAATGCTTGTACAGTCCCTAATATTTCCCATAATTGATTATTGCGATTTGTATTTCTATGACCTGAACGCAGATCTCAATAAAATTGACCACTTTCTAAATAACTGCATTCGATTCGGTTTCAATCTTCTTTAGTCATGTGTTCGTAATCATGCGTCCGCGCACCGGTTGCTTTTAAAATGGTTATCCATTCGTCAGCGCAAAGGGTTGAGAGCTCTATGTGATGTTTTCTATTCGCGATAAACTAACTTCTCCTTTTTATCTGACTTCCCATGTTCAAGACTCATGCTCTGCGTATAGTAGTAAAAATCTTCGTTCCACCAACAATAGTACTTTACAATGTCCTTCTCAACGCCTCTCTGGTTTAATTCACTTTCCTTTTCGTTTTTGCACGTGGTTTCTCTTTGTAACGCATCTTGTGAACATCCTGATGTACACAAGATGCATTACAAACCAACAACCGTTATCAACCAGTCGGTTATAAATACATACACTCACCCCTTCTTCAACTAATAAAAAATATACCGAAATATAAGACCGGCACGTTGTCCGTGGCTGCAGTTGCCTTGCCTCTGCCGTTGACGTGTGCCCCTCGTGCCCCTCGTGTATATGAGTGAGCAGGAGCACGAATGTGTAAACTAGGCATGTACAATACATGCCTAGTTGTTTTCTGTTTAAGGCACCAAGATAAGTATACAATTTTACATGAATTCGCTAGTAATGAAAATTGTAAATCTTTTTTTATTGCAGATGCGATTATGCGATGTTTGTTGCGGAACTACAGTAAGCTCTCTTGAAATATTGGTCCCATTGTTGGAACAACATGAAAACGTAAAAGAGTGGCTGAGAACATTAAATAAACTTTCATGTTTTGAAATAAATAAGCGCGGCCTGAAACGTTTACAAAGTTTTGCAAAAATTGTAAACCAACAGTAAAGTTATATTCTTTTTTAAGTTGTAAAATGTGAGTTCTCATTTTTTATAAATACACGACTGATGGTATTATCTAGTTTTCTTTACTTGTGTGTAGATTATCTATCTATACACATAAATAAAATTGGAGTGTCTGTTTTTAATATTAAAATAACCACTTTTTACTAAGTGTATATGGATGTATACACGATACATATACCAAAACAACATTTTTTACAATTTTTGTCTGTCTGTCTGTCTGTCTGTCTGTTTGTTCCCGCTAATCTCTGAAATGGCTGGACCGATTTTGACGGGACTTTCACTGGCAGATAGCTGATGTAACAAGGAGTAACTTAGGCTACTTTTATTTTAGAAAGATTCTTTTATTTTAGAAAAAAATAACTGTCTTCGAAAACTACGCTGACATACGTCTCAAAATTCGAAAAACCCTGGCTGAATCCTACGAAATAGATCAAAATAATGTACTACAGTATTGTACACCTTAAAAAGGCCTACAAAAATTTCCTCAATGGTATATGTCTATCTCTTATGGATAACCCAATATAACCATTTTTTATCTTTTACTTTTTACGAGTAATAAGGGCTTATTTACGAAGCGATTTTAAGCAATACAGAATTAATCCTTATCCAATTAAGTACCTTAAATACATTGTGCATTTAATATAGATCGGCCCGGCCGCTAGAGGGCGATACCGATAGTTTACTTATAGCGCTGCTCCGTTTTTAATATTATAAAAAATAGTAAAAGTGATTAATTAGTGACTGTGATAGCTGAAAGACTGAATTAATACCGTTGTCTAGTGCCACAAGAACTATCCGTGCTGTGACTAAACTAATAAGTGCTGTTCTGTGTGGTTCGTATGCTGAACGAAGTATTAATTTAAAAACTAAAAAATCGGGCTTCTAACTTCATTAACTTTCTCTGGGCTAGTTAGTCCGGGCTTAGTATACAAATACTGAGCTTCTACAGTGTCCCTATAGCTTTGTGAAGTTTTGTTTATCATCTTGAATAAGCTGCCGTTGCATCAAATTCGCAAGTCATTTGTCGATCCTGGCGCCATCTGTTGATTTCTCTTGGTACTACTACTACATCTTGCTTATCGTTAGCGTACTATAAAAATTGACTCATTACTGCGATCATCACACTTCTGCCGTATACGTCAAACTTTCTACGAAATAAACTAGGTGGCGCTGTACTACATTCAAACTTTGTTTACATAAAGTTTAAAATGAATTGCTGCCAAGGCGAACCGTCTGCTGCCCGTGATAACATTCTTCTTTGCTGTGCATGTGAAGGTAAATATCATTATGAGTGTCTCAATGTCACGCATGACCAGTATACTGCGCTAAGCGCTGAATTTAAGGCTACATGGAAATGCCCGTCGTGCAACAATGTAACCAGGCGTCTAAGGTCGAATGTTAATACGCCTGTACGCAGCTACACGGAGCCTGCGATCGTGGACAACTCCATGGACATGTCGTGTGACACCTTAGAGGAGCGCAGTCCTCCTCATACATGTAATGATCCCAGCCAAGTTACGGATTTACCTGTTCAAACCATCACTAGTTCAGACTTTGAAAGATTCGCAAGTGACTTGAACACAACCCTCAGAAACTGGCGGAGTGAGATGAATGAAGATCTAACTAAAATTCGCGACGATATCAAATCTACTATGGCTAATATACAGAAGGAAATAAATTCGCTGCGTACCGAGCAGTCCCTTTTGAAGCAGAATGTGCATGACCTGCGCAGTGATGTTGCAAGCCTCCAAGCAACTACACAGGATTTGACGCAGCGTTATGACATCCTTGAGAAGCGTACTAGCGAACAAAATGGCACTAAGTCTGCTGATGTGGAGCTGATAGTCAATTCTCTTGAGACCAAAATTGATACCTTGGAACAACAGGCTCGTCAATGCAATGTTGAAATAGGTAATTTGCCCGAAAGGCGCAACGAAAACCTACCGGCCCTCATTGAAGCAATTGGTCTTGCACTTAATTCCCCAGTGACACAGCAGACCATCGTCGCCGTTCATAGAGTGCCACATGCACACCAACAAAGCACAAGACCAAAAAATGTCATCGTCAGATTCACGTCGTGTTTACACAGGGATAACCTACTTAGTGCCTTCCGTAAGGCATCATCTCTGAAGACTGAACAAATCGGCATAACTGGAACGTCATCTTCTATTTATCTTAATGAGCATTTAACCCTGAAAAAGAAACAGTTATTTCGTAAAGCCCGGGATGTCGCCAAAAACCACCACTACAAATATGTGTGGATTAGAAATGCCACAATACTTATTCGAGAGCGTGAAGGTGAACCCTCGTTTGCTATACGCGGAGAAAGAGACCTCGATAAAATTCGATCCAAACCTGTCGAATAAATGTTTAATAGCTCGCATAGGTATCAATAATCTACATAGTTTTAACTGTTATATTTTATATGTATTATTCTGTAGCGTTACCTATTTTTACAAAATTGTGCATGGCATGAAACTTATTACTATTTTAATCAATCTTAATCTTCTTACTAAAAATTTTAAATCAATTTTATATACAAATTTTATAAAATCAAATCCTCTTATTATGAAATGTAAATCAAAATTATATACAATTTTAAATTTTAACCGACCATTTAAAATACGATGTAATTCAGGAATATATACATGTTTTAAAGTTACCTTATTAATTAATGGCTATAAATGTACTGTTAGAATTCATTGGATTCCACAATGTATCAAGTTTTACACAAGAACGCGAGATCAATATAAATTTGTTGCAATACTCTTAGAAAATGGCTAGCACTGATAATTTGTTAATTTATTACCAGAACTGTAGGGGAATTAGAACTAAGCTACACTCGTTGCTCGTGAATATTTTGGCATCTTCATATGACATCATAATATTGACAGAGACTTGGCTGATACCAGAAATAGCAAACAGCGAATTTATTGACCCTCGTTATGTTGTGTTCCGCTGTGACCGGGATCGTGACGCTACGGGGAAGCGAGATGGAGGTGGAGTGCTCATTGCAATACTACGTGAACTTCAATCGGCCTCTCTAGATCTCCTCAATAGCCCCCTTTATAAGCCCTCGGCGTGTATTGAGCACCTCATGGTTGCGCTGCCTAGCAAAAACGATAAACATAAAATACATGTCATCAGCGCAGCTTACATCCCGCCGGGGACCAAGTCTGATGTCTATACATCTCATTTTGACCTTCTGCAGGACACCTTAAACGCGCCTAACGTCATGAACATTTACATCGTCGGTGATTATAATCTTCCGAATGTCACGTGGAACATGATAACGCCGGGGCTTAGCGCCTGTGTAGCATGTGTTTGTACACACCCTTTGTGCTCGGAACTGACCCATCTCATGTCTTCTCTAGATGCTCACCAATATAACAGTTTGCCTAATAGTGGAGGAAAGATCTTGGATCTGTTTATCTCAAACACTTGCTGTTCGATTTGCCACCTTAAAGATCCGTTACTACCAGTGGACCTCCATCACCCCCCTTTTGTTATAACCGCACCTGTTAGCCTGTCTACACAAATGATGCAAAGAAAGCCGATTCAGAAATATAATTTCCGTAAAGCTAATTACGACCTCATTAACAAACACATGGACGAGGTCGATTGGTCCACGCTGTTCGACAATCTTTCATCGGAAGAGGCCGTGGAGGCTTTCTATAGTATGCTGAGTGACATAATTAGCCCACTAGTACCCCCTGCAAGGACTAGATCACTTGACTTCCCAATCTGGTTTACGCCTCAATTAGTTAAAATATTTAAAAAGAAGCAACGTCTTTGGATAAAGTGGAAAAAATACAGCAACGTCAAAGACTACAATAACTTCTCCGAATGTAGGTCTACCTTCAAACATTTGTGTAAAACCTGTTATTCCAGTTATATAAACTCTGTTGAAGATAGTCTCTCTAGAAACATAAAGTATTTTTGGTCCTATATTTCTAACCGTAAAAGTAAGTCATGCATTCCGTCCATGATGCAGTACCAGAATGTCAAGTCAAGTGATCCTGATGTTGTCTGCAATATGTTTTCGGACTTTTTCTTGTCCGTATTTGAGCCCGTATCACCTACTCTCACCTCGTGGTGTCCGCCGCAGCAGTGCGCAGAGAATAGCAGCTTAATTAGTAACCTACATATAGATCAATCAAAAATACTTAGTGAGTTGAAGCGGTTGGACCCCACGAAGGGGGCAGCACCTGACGGTCTTCCGCCAGCCTTTTTTAGGGCTACTGCAGATAATATCTGTGAGCCAATCTATATCCTTTTTAATAGATGTCTGCATGAAGGAGTGTTCCCGGAGTCGTGGAAGCGAGCTAACATTACACCAGTGCATAAGGGTGGCTCAAAGCATGACGTCGAACAATATAGACCTATTTCGATCCTGTCGACCTTGTCAAAGCTTTTTGAAAGACTGGTTCACAATGAGATTTACCCTCTTCTGCATAATATTATCATTCCTGAACAACATGGGTTTGTTAAGCGCCGATCTACAACGTCCAATCTGTTAATATTTTCCAATTACCTTTTTGAGAGTATTGATGGGCGATTACAAATAGATGCGGTCTACACTGATTTCAAAAAAGCTTTTGACAAGGTCGACCATGAAATTCTCCTGAGTAAAATTGCTTACAATGGAATACGCGGAAATCTGTTGCGTTGGTTTGTGTCGTACCTCGAAAACCGATCACAGAGGGTAGTGGTTAATGGTCATCAGTCTGTCTCTGTGAATATTACCTCCGGAGTTCCACAGGGCTCTATCCTGGGGCCCTTATTATTCATTATTTATATTAATGATATTATGAAATGCTTTAAAAAGTCTAAATTCCTGATGTACGCAGATGACTTAAAGGCGTTTAAAGCGATACGAAATATGGACGACTGCTATGCATTTCAAGAGGACCTGGACAGATTAACTGCGTACTGTATTGTCAATAAGTTGCACCTTAGTATCCCCAAGTGTAACTATATACACTTTACTAAAAATAATTTCATCTACAATTTCAATTACAACCTTAACTGTATCCCCTTAAACAATGTTTCTATAGTGAAGGACCTAGGTGTTCTCTTTGATGGCAAACTTTCCTTGAACCAGCATATTGAAACCATAGTAAATAGTGCTTTTAAAATGTATGGATTTGTGATGAGATCGTCAACCGAATTTAAGCGTACCACTACCTACCTCCATCTGTATAAGACGCTCATTCGCTCTCAGTTAGAATATGCGGTCCCTATTTGGAACCCCTTCTACCGAAAGTACGTAGATGGAATAGAAAGGGTCCAGCGCAAGTACGTCCGTGCTATGTACTACAGATGTTATGGGACTAAGACTTATCTGTCATACTCCCAACTTCTTGCGAAGTACAAGCTTATTAGCTTGGAGAATCGGCGCAAATACCTGGAGGCCAACGTGCTTCATGATATTGTTCACAATACTTTTGATGCCATTGATTTAACGAGTAAGCTGTGTTATTCTGTCCCCCGAACAGTTCATGTGCGTCAGGTTCGTGCACGTACTCTGTTCGCGCTAAGTTCTTGTCGTACGAACTCTGGCTTACGCTGTCCTATTCATAGACTGTTGGAATCCTATAATTCAAATTTTATTGATATTGATATATTTGCATGCTCGAAAAGTAAATTTAAATGTAATATTATAAAAAAATATCTTAATTTGTAATCGTATTAATATTATTTATTTATTGCATAATTTAAGTGAATGAAACTGTTTATGATCCGATTTGGTTTTTAGCTATAGCTCGCTTTATAGTAACCTATTTATTTATTTTAAAATATTTGTTAATCTTGGTTATGCTCGTCTAGTGGCAACCACAGATCTATAAATATGTCTATCTGCGGATAATGCAGTTGACTGCAACATTACCTCTTGAAAATTTTGTTAACCTAATGTTTTATATATTATGTTGTAGTTGTTTATTATCCCTCAATAAATAAAATAAAATAAAAATAAAATAGATCAATATGGCCCTTTACAGCATGTAATTTAAATGAATATCTTAGAAGATATTAGAGATTTAAAAAGCGGGCGCAGAGCGTGTTGGCAGCTGCCGGGTAGTACAGGATAAGTAGGATTGTAATTCATATTACTTTGGCTTCATAGTAATTTCGAATATCACGTGTGTTCATTATACTCAAAATAAACCTAATAGTATTATTCCAAGTAAGAGACCGCGAAATGGCTTAGATGTTTAAATTTTTAGATGTTTGTTTCTCAATGATGCAAAGACGGCCAAACGGATTTAGATCGAATTTGGCACAAAGATATATTATATCATGGATACGTAACAGAACCGTACCGTGTGGTGCCGGACGTAAAGAATAACACCACCCCATTTCTTCCTGTGGGTGTCGTAAAAGGCGACTAAGGGACTTACTAGAGAATGGGCAGCAGCGTTTTCTATGCATTTTACCACCATACTGCGATCGCCAACCCGCCTGCCAAGCGTGGCGATTATGGCAAAGCCCCCCAAATTGGGGGAGGCCTAAGTCCAGCAGTGGACGTCTTACGGCTGAAATGATGATGATGATGACGTAACAGATAGGATACCTACTTTATCCCGGTAGTAGGTTCCCGGGTGATATTTTCCGACAGCTATACGGGCCAAGCCACTGGCAAAAGTACTATTCCTATAATTATGTTCGGTGTCTGGTAAATGATTGAGTGTCTGTATAGGTAAAATAGGAGCGTTAAGAAAAACCAGGAAGACTTATATTCAACTAAACCAAGCCCTATGTCGCAGTCTTCTTACTCTGAATACTATTTACTTTTATTTTAAAAACACCAACACACATGATGTTCTCATAAACTATGAATCCTAAGTAATATGAGTTATAATCCTACTACTAATAATATTATATATGTGAAAATATGTATGATTGGGTGTTTGTTTCTCAATCACGCAAAAATGGCTGAATGGATCTGAATCGAAAATAGCACACAGAGTCTATATTACCTATATAACCTGGAATAACACATTCTTATCGCGGTAGTACGTCCTCTTGCAATAATTTCCGACATCCACGCGGGCGAAGCCGCGGGCAAAAGCTAGTTTTTAGTAAATTCGTCGAATTCACTCGACTATCCATAAACAAAGTAATAGATTTAATTTGGAACTGTAGAATTTTTCGCAGCACTTGCACCGCATATGTCAAATATTCTTTAGTCTATAGCCGCTTATTGATTGGTCGACGAGGAGATGTAAAAAATGGCTGCCTTGCCTTCTCCTACTCAGGTAGAATTAATTGAGATTTAAATAGTTCTTATAGCTAAAACCATCTGAATTTGCTGTTTTATGAAAAAAATATTAATGTATCTACAGTTTGGTGCAGTGCGAGTTTAATATCGAACGTGAAAACATTGAATTATTTGACGTCAAAGTTTAGTGTACCGTGAACGGATTACGCTGCTCAAAAATTATCAGAATTTCAATAGTTTAGCCGCCTATTTAATTCAAATAGTTCGTTCTAATTTATAGTGCATAGTTTGTAATTGGTGTTTCATGTCATTTAATTACACTTAACGCGTTAAAAGACTACGTAATCGTATCCGTTTCACTACGAACGTTGGAAATGTCGTGAAGAGTATTGAAATGTCACACCCATAGCCGTTCAAAATAAGTTCGTAAAGTATTATTTGTAGTGAGTTTTACGTTCTGAAAATGGGGCTTGAACGGTTGCAGGTGGCAGGGACCCACAGCGCTATATACGAAGCATATTATCATCAGGTGAGGACATAACACTTCTACTACTTGTTAATTTAAATAATTAACTCAATTACTATGTTTCCATACAATTATGGGTTGATTGCGATCATTCACACTAAGTTAGCATCATTTGCGTATTCTTTTCAATTAAAACTGCCCAGTAAAGTGAAGTTCTAGGCCAATGTCTAATGGGACAAATAAAAAGTAAGTAATGAAAAGTAACTCTTATTTCATACATAGTAAAGGCCACAATTACATTACAGTTTAGATTGATTGCAATCAATATTAGCCTGTAGTTACACCCAGGGTGATTGTGAACTGTTAAAAAGTGCCTGTTACTTTAATGAAAAGAATGCTTGTTGGAGACCATTTTTTTTTTTAAATATAGGAATAACATGCTTAGTAGTTTACAAATGTATGCATGTGAAGATGTGAGCACTGTACATATTATACAGAATGATGTTATCATTATCAGAGGTAGGCAAGGGCTTACTTCTGAAAATGTTTACCAGAATGATAAGTACCATAATCCAGATCCATTGCCAGTTTATTTTCTTTACCATAATATCCTACATTCACTTAAGTCTTCTCAAGTGTTTTAAGTGTGGATGTCTGTTTGACTAATGATACTCTCTTGTATGTTATAGGTTTTCATAAGTACTAGATTGAATATTCACTCTGAAAGAGTCTTGTTACTAAAAATGCTTTGCTGTATAAAGATGTCTTTATACAGTAAAGCATGGCTAATATAGAAGTCAAGGTATCCTGAGATCTAGAAAAATTACTTGACAGAAAAGTTACAGAAACTAACAAAAATGTAGGAATGTATTTGTAGTGGTCTTGTCCCCAGACATAAATAATACTGTCCACTGGTATTGTCTGAAAACAAATAACTGATGAAATGTGGATGTACTATTGGTACATGTCCGCCATCTATCTACATCTCTGCCCAGCCCTCGTTGGAAACAAGGCATGATGTTATGTTATGTAATTAAAATATTATAATTATATGGATTTGTTTAACGCCAATACAAGTGAACTGGCATTATATAAATCTAAATTCAATAAAAAAACTAAAGTTCTGTAGTCTTAAGCTGCCTAAATAGTAAATTGAATCAAAATATTTTTATTTCACATAAACCTACATGGGCACTTATGAAACGTCAGAAGCTAGGTGCACGGTTCCAAATTGTTGATTCCTATGGAGAAGAGCTGGCAAGAAACTCCACGGCTACTCTTTTAAAAGTACTGGTTTTTATATTGGTTTCAAAATACAGTGTTAATAGGTATGGGAGAAGTAAATTTTCATGTTCTTGATTTTGCACCCTTTCAGTATTTTTTTTTATGATGCAGAACTTTGAACCCCATGTCTCCATGGATGTAATAAAATTTTCATTGCACTGAGTAGCACCGAGATTTAAAAATCCTATAGTATTTTCAACATCTGATCATAGGATGCACTCTGTTGGATTTTCAATCCTCGGTTCAACACAGAGGGTTGAAAATCCAGTGTGCTATAAAATCCCGCGAAATTTCCTTGCAAAAGTGGTCTAACTGGACACAAACGGATCAATGGCCTGTCACCAGGACTAGTAATAAAAGTCAGTTAAAACTTAAATGAGATAGGTTTATGGGTCTACCAGTACATCAAGTACATGCATAGTTTTGGCATCTTGCCATCTTGTTGTGCAACATCATGGGCCTCTAACACATCTTAGATTTATGCCAAATATGGTTGTAAGTTGCTGTATTTTACTAGTATACCATTTAATGCTAATGAGGCTCAGGATTGTCCATGTATTAAGAAATCCAGAAAATTAATCCAGCTCCTAAAAGCAATGAAATTTTTCTAGCACAAGACAAGGAATTCATAAGAATTATGAACTTACAACAAATAATAATAAATATCTTGGGACAACCAACACAATCGTTATCTGATCCTAAACTAGGCAGAGCCTGTACTATGGCAACCAGACAATTCATAAACATACTTATATATTTCTAAATATATACATATTATAGACTAGCTTTTGCCCGCGGCTTCGCCCGCGTGGATGTCGGAAATTAACGCAGGAGGACGTACTACCGCGGTAAGATGTGTTAATTCAGGTTATATTATAGGTAATAGCTATTACCAGCGACTTCGTCCGCGTGGTATTTAACAAAAAGTTTTTCATAAAAACTGTCTTTGAAAACTACGCTGACATACGTCTCAAAATTCAGCGTGTTTTTAGTTTTTTTACACTATTATATATTTTTTCCAAAATAAAAGTAGCCTAAGTTACTCCTTGTTACATCAGCTATCTGTCAGTGAAAATTTCGTCAAAATCGGTCCAGGCATTTCAGAGATTAGCCGGAACAAACAGACAGGCAGACAAATTAAAAAAAAAAAATTGTTTTGGTATATGTACCGTGTATACATCCATATACACTTAGTAAAAAGTGGTTATCTTAATATTAAAAACAGACACTCCAATTTTATTTATTGGTATAGATAAATTACACCCAGACACAGAACAAATGATCGTGCTCATCACACAAAGATTTGTCCTGGGTGGGAATCGAACCCACAACCTCAGTCTTCAGTCAGGGTCACCACTAGACTAACAGGCCAGTCAAAGTTAAATATTCCTTATTACAGAACATCATGCTTGTGTTTCCCTTAAGGATTGGTCGAAGGTATACCACACACATTTCACCAGTTTTGTTTAAGTCCCATGTTATAGGGAATACGCCTATTGCCATCAACTAAAAATCTAGACTCTGATTGCTATTGAGAAATTCCAGATAGAAAAACCCAATAACACTGCCTGACCTGGGAATCGAACCCAGGACGTCATGCTCAGCAGTAGTGCTTACAACCACTACAGCAACAGGGCAGTCATCCATTAATTATGTCATAATTTAGTAATGAGAGTTGTTTTAACCAGATTTACTTTAAGTAATACAGAATTAAAAAAAAGGAATAGAACAAATCATGTCTATTTGCCATAATCCACTGACGAAATACTTTGTAAGTGGCACATAAAACATTGCAGGTGGATCCCAATGGCGCTGGTACAATCCAAGCCCTGGATGCCGCTCGCTTCCTCAAGAAGTCCCGGCTCAGCGATGTGGTCCTCAGCAAGATATGGGACCTGTCCGATCCCACTGGGAAGGGGTACCTTGATAAAGTGAGTTATAGTTTTATTTACACTTAATTAATTAAGGACCAATTTCACTGTGTCTGGTTTGGTCCTATTCTACCAGATAAAGAAATGTAAGAGAATATATAGTATGATTTATTATCTGCTAGATAAGTTAATCAACACCATAATTTTTGTATACCCATTCTTCTTCTTAGCGTGTTGATAGCAATTTGAATATAGTTAGCCTAATATTTGGCTAGGAGCTTATCACTTTCACTGTATACCCAATGGTAGTTGTACAAATGAATTTCTACATAAGTTTATTCTGAAAGCTACATTAACATACTTAATTGGAAAAGGGTGAAAAGGATAATGATATCATTCCTTTCCCAGAGCTCATTTGTGTTTAATTAAGTAATTGAATTACTATAGGGACTGAGTTCATGGAGACAGAAACATTGTCCATTACAATATGTGTGAATATAAAAAAGTCTCACTCATCAAGGAACTTTTTTGAATGCCAAATGGTAGAATGTACCTAGAACAAATATCAATATATATAATACAAAATTTTGCCAGTGGCTTCGCCCTCGTATTGTACGTATAAACCTTACTCTTGAATCACTCTATCTATTAAAAAAAAACCGCATCAAAATCCGTTGCGTAGTTTTAAAGATCTAAGCATACATAAGGACAGATAAAGGGAAGTGACTTTGTTTTATACTATTTAGTGATAATTCTTCTGACGATAAATATCAATATGAAAGTAACAAGAAAAAGAAAACAAAGTGAACTTTCAGTGTCACAAAATAATACATTTTCTTAGAAAGTACAAAGGTATCTAAATGTTTGTACAGAATGATATGAATGTAACAATTTGTTAACACAATGAGTTGTGTCAATCATTCTGATAAGGCACTCGTCTTATCACTAACATTTAAGATAGTCTGGTGATGATTCTTATTTAGAAATGAATATCTGTTAAATACTGAAAAGACAATGACATTTCTCGGCATTCTTTTTTGTGAAGTTCGCTGGATACCGCATGATGTTGAAAACGTGGTCACGTGTCTTGGGCCAATGCATGCTTGGTCCTAGACCTGGACGTCTTTCGGTTGGAATAATACTTAGAGATTTTTGACATGTTGCACAATGTCATGACCTTGGGTTTCAGGGACGTCCAGGGGCCGCAATACATGCATGTCGGTAAATTAACGGGGGTTAGCTATCCGTCTCTTATAAAGTTTTTTTAAAGCATACACTAATTATTATGGATGGATTGTGGATTTGCAGTAGGTTTTTAGTCTTATCCTCAAAGATTGGAGATCGGGGAAAATATGGCATAATTATATTTGTTTAAATGTATGTTGTATTTTAATAAGATTTGATTTTGTTACGTACAACCAGTTAAAAAATCCCTCTATCAGTATTTTATGTTATATCCCCTTCGTAGGCTTTGAGGAGGACAAAAAGGGACAGCTAGTTCTGAACACCGTGTTTCTTTCAACGATTGTTCTTGCGTCAGTTATATGTCGTGTCGTCAAATAACTGACACGTCATTTCGGTAGACGGTCGTCACTTCTTTTCTAGACATATCATCTTTCACACAGTCCATCTATCGTTTCTTTGGCCTTCCCTTACTCTTACGGCCATCCACATTCATACTCAAAACTTTCCTCACGACATTCATTCCTCCGCATCACATGTCCATACCATGATAACCGATTTTCACATAACTTTTCAGACAGGTACGTATAGGTTTAACTATCTTCTGTTTATTTAGATGTGTTATTTATTACTTTATCAGCTGTGTTTCAGCATTACATTTTCGCTTTTTCTCTGGCTCGCTCCACAATCCAATCGATGCTATAAAATTTCAAGTCTGAGCAGGTATTGCGTGCAAGTTTCGATAAATCAAACTGTCGTTTAGTTTCACTAACTTGGAGCTAAAGTTAGCTGAGGTCTTTAAAGTTCGCAGTCACTTAATACTTAGCTTCGATTTTTCATTAGATTTTTCTTCTTCCATGGTGATAGGGATACCGTACCGTAGTAACACGTATTGTGTGATAATTTCAGCTGGCCACTTTTTACGGTTAAAAGGATACAACAAAGTGACAAACAAATATAAAAGCGTAGCGTAAACTTAGTAATTGGGTCACGTCGGCACCCTTTGGTTGCGGAACCCTAAAAATAATGGTGCGGTGCGCCAAAAAATGAAGGCACACAGTATTGTATTTCAGTTAAAATATTCTCCGTGATCTAGGTGTCGAAGCATTTGGCAGCGCTTTTCTGAGTGAGCCTTGAGTTTCTGGTGTTAAATGTTCTCTTTGCTGTCTGCCACGCCAGTTTCGCCAAAGGATCAAGTTATTGAGAACAGATTCGTTAGGATGGGCAGTTTCTAATGCAGAGTTTTAAAGACAAATGTCGTCATTGTCATACTTAATGGGTATTAAGTTTATAGCCATTAAGACGACCTCAGTACTTGGCGCAGTCTGTGATTACGCAAGTGTCTAGACTATAGACTAGCCTGGACTGAAGACACATTCACACGACTAAATGTCCAGATGCTTTATTGTATGTAAAATAACTTTAAATGGTGCAGACACTGCGGAACCACGTCCTATAGCACGCAACATGAGAATTCCTTGACCGGGCGACGTATGAAATGATAATTAAAATAAACTATTGGAATCGATCCCTGGTTGGACCAAATACATTGGTTAATTTCCAAATTTTCATTAGTAGCTCTCTCTGAATTGATGCTCCGGTTAGTGGCGAATTACATTAGACCTAAACAAACCGGCGAAATTTAAATGCGATAAACTCTGCATCCTCTGAAAATGGGGTGCAGTAGGTGTACCCTTCAGAGAATACGGGCGTTAAAACAACAAATACGAGGCTGTCTTACGTATGATTTATATTTTATGTTTTGGAGTATTTAAGATATTTATAGTAGTAGCCTTTTGTAGGCGTAAAGTAAATTATGAATGGAATACGATCACGCAATCTGATAATACAAATTATTTCGTCTTGAGACTTGATCCGCGCGACCCAGTCGCAAGACTCGACCTACGGATCATTATTTATGTTCTTAGCTCAAAGAGCATGTAATTATTATTAAGATAGATAGCCTACCTATGTTCTATTATCGTTTAGCTGTTTATGACATGTAGCATTAGTACGTAAACATAGAAACCTGTTGTTGCATATTTCTTAATGGAATCCGATGAGATAAAATTGCACTGGTATAACTCTGTTTTGAACTTGAAATTAATTTCTTTCTAGTATAAACTAGCGACATGATCCTATTTCGCGCGGTTTTTACAACTTGACAAATCTTAGTGATACCTTTTTTTTACTAGCCTCTGCTGTCCCTCTCCTGGGCAAAGGTACTCCTTCCATCTTTAGCGAGCCCGCGCGGCTTCGTTCTAGTTTTGACGGAATCTATTCAGCTCGTCCCGCCATCTCCTACGTGGTCTTGTCGATCCAGCCTCACTGTCTCAGGGCACCAGTTCTGTGCTATTTGGGCCCACAGTTTTTTTGGCATGCGGCAGACATGTCCTGCCCAGTTCCATTTAAGTTAGGCCGCCTTTTGAGCCATGTCTTTATTTATGTAATGTTTTATACATGTAAACCTAAAACCTCCTCATTATATCAAAATCCGTTGTTTTGTTGAGTAGAACCACGCGGTCATTTAGATAGACACGAAAAGCGACTTTCATTTATAACTTTGTATAGATTCCTGTTTTATTTTCTTAAATATAGCGGAACTAGGTTACTTTCAGTAGGTAGGACGTATCTTCTTTCAAGCTGTGGCCATGCACCCTGTTCAATGCTCAGTGAATCGTGAAGATTTCTTTGTGAACCTCGCTAGCCGTTAAATTAGGCTGCGGTCATGTTGTCACAGAAATGGCGGCTGAGGACCTATCATGGTTACCGACTTGTAGTTTTGTGACGTAAACGTAATAAAAGAGTGATTGGTAATTGTTTTGGTGTACAAAGAATATCTGTAGAACAAGTTCATTAAATAGCTGAATTTTCCTAACACGTACAAAATCTGTCTATAGTTTCGACTAGGGATGGGCCGAGTATTGTTTTATGTTCGGCATATTCGGCAGATTTACCGAACATTAGACTTCGGTTATTTATTCGGCAAAATTGCCGACCATATTACCGAATCTTAATGTATTTAAAAAGTTAATAAGCATATAGGAAATAGTACACAATTAAATGTACAAGTGGGCCCTTTTAAGATAACGAAAAAAACTTTTACTTAAACAAGGGCAAGATGGATTCAATCAACTAGACTGGAAGATACAATAATAGTCAAGGCCGTCCAGGGGTAGCGGCGTCAGCGGGCAGAAGGAATGTGCGCTTCAACGCTTTCGCGCAAACTTGCTTTTCAATGCATGTTATGGCACGCCAAATACTGCCGAATATTTTGTTCGGTAAACTTTTAACCGAATATTTGGCCGAATATTCGTAATCGGTAAAACCTGTATTCGGCCCATCACTAGTTTTGATAGAAATGTTTCCTAAATTTCGTGCGCGGTTTTTTCGCCTCCTCATAATCTGAACATCAGAATTCTAGTAGAGTGTAGAGTACTTACATTTATAGTAACGGTCTTTCGAGACCCATTTTCATCGAACATTTAAGTTCACGACGTCTTTCAGTTAGCAAACTCTTTCGTATTTATTTTTCATCCAGACTTCAATTCCCGAAAGGCCGGTAAATACAGGCGTACATAAAATTGCACTCACCATGCCCCCGGGGCTCGGGACAGGCAGCAGGTAGGTAATTAGTGCCGGGGATTACATAAAACAACGACATTCACTGGATATTCGTGTGAGTATGCCTATTGTGGGACATACGCCTTATTCGCTACAGTATGTGTGCAGGTTTTAGTCAGCGTTAAAAACTGAAAAGAGGAAGAAAGAGGTAGATGATTTTAGGAAGTTTTATTTTCACCATAATATTCCAGCCATAGGGGAAAAAGCGAACCGAGATTGTATGCGAGTGTGATTTGCCCTACGAAAATCAGATCACACAGTGGACGTCATAATTGTGAACATTCTTGTTTGTCCCAATGGTGGGATTGCTTGGAGAGGCACAGTGGAATAACCCAAAAGTCTTGTTTGCTGTAATCCGTCACCCAAACAGAAAAACGGGACAAATCCTCCGTTGAATATTCTTATTTGACAGTGCAGAAAGAAACTTCTCGGAGTCGTACTGCATGACGTCCTATATTTTCTTTAGTTCATAACCCTTGCAGAAATTAACTAAAGGCAATTCGATACCTATTCGAATAAAAATAGTGAAACTTTTCAAACTGTACCTTTCCGCAGGATAACATTAAAATATTCTAAACTAACTCAGTCACGATATCGCGAAAGTCACCTCAGTAACCGAAGGTCACAGTAGCCAGCTAATGGCGACCGAAAGGTCGCGGGTTCAACTGTAATAAGAGTATTAGTTATAACATAACCTCTTTGTTTTAAAACAAAAGAGTACTACTCGAGGGTCATTTTCAAAGTGCTTTCGTAAAAAATGTATAACTTCTTGACTTGGTCCGCGAAACGCTTTTATCCTCGATGTACCCTTATCTAAGGTTACCATCCGTCCCTCTTTGCGGAGACTGTCCTCTTTTAAGGATGTGCCCTCTGGCGCGGCGCGTCGGGACTCTTTGTAACGAAATGTGGGACGAGTGTTTGGGGACACACCCTGTGTTATGTCCACTTTTTAGTTAGGAATTTCTTGTTACCCTACCGAGGCATGAAAAAGAAATGTGATGAACATTGTGATTGTTATTTCAGCCGTCTGTGTTGTCTTGTTTACTCGTACTGTTTGAGTTACGATTGAGTCGAGCAGCGCAGATGTAGACTTTTCTGAATTGCGATTTCTCCTGGGTTGACCTTCAGATACTTATTGATTATTTGAAATCTGTGGGCAATGATTAGGTTTCTAGATGTTTGTGCGGTGGCTGCGGGTTTGTTAATTGCGCATAAGAAATAAGGAATTGATGCTTTGTCAGTTACTTTATGGATTAGTAAACAATCCTACTTCATAATATGAAATTGGGATGTTTGTTACTCAATCATGCACAAATATGACACACAGATAGTTTAAACCGGGATTAAGACAGGATACCTTCTGATCCCGGTAGTACGTTCCCGCGGGTATTCTCCGACATCCCCGCTGGCGAAGATGCTGGCAAAAGATAGTAACTCAATACATTTTTATAACATTAAACAAATAGGTTGAGTTAAATCATGTTTTTGTTGTTTTCAAACGTTTCCTCAGAACATTTGTTTTTCGTATCATGCTCCTGACCGAACGAAAAATGGTTTTGCTATCATATATTATATTAATTTGTAAAACCAATCCGTCTGCTATTCTTTATTTCATCTCAAGATTCCAAAATCTTATCACAGAAAAATAAAATTAAAAGCCTCAATGATGAAACATCAAACATTGACGGAGCACTGCGGAGGATGTATTTAATTACAATTGTGACGATAATGCCTTATCTGTCCACTGGTGTGTACGCTGCACGATGTGTGCCATGTAATGCCGCACTTACCGCTCCCAAGCAATACTGTGCCGTTTCTTTAATTATAATTCATGTTACATAAGTTATGTTTGAATAAGATCGGTTTTTTAAGGTGTGTTTATGTCTTTAAATGATTAATTGTGACTTCTGTGATCGTTAAAGTGTGTTAGTGCAGTTATTAGGTATGCTTACGTGTCTGTGATCTGCCCCTTTGTAAAAAGTTGTGTTATGGAGTTGGCTGCAAGTTGCAAGTCTGACAACCAGACATGCCAAGGGTTTTCGTGTTATTCAGTAACTGGGTTGTTGAGGTCAGAAAGGCTGTCGCTCCATGTAAAATACTGGTATTCAGTTGCAACTAGTAAGACTGGTAGCCGACCCCAACAGCAGGGAAAACGCTAGCCTGCCGCTATCCCAATTTATTTGGGGTCGGTGCCACATGTCTTGGAATAGACAGCATATTGGCATAAATTACTTTATGACATTCACGGATCGGTATGTCAGGCCAGACGATTCTTTAATTCTTATCTGGTTCTTGATTATGTGCACAGATGTTTATGAAGCTAAGTGTTTTGTTAAAAAAAAACAAGGTTCTGCTAAACTGACAAATACAATGGGAAGGTTTTTTATTGCTTATGAATATATTGCCTATATTAAGCCTAGGTTTCTAATTTTGTGTGGAACAACTGGTGCAAGATAATATTAGGGTGCCTAATATAGATTCTCATTGACAACGGGTGTGCTATATTTAGTTCATTCACAGCTGTGATATTTACCGTGTAAATAAAGTAAGTATAGCTCTTTTATGGTACCAAAATAATAGCACGTTAAAACACACGTTCTTCCTATGAGATTAGGCAGATACTACAGAACTCTAGTTGCTATCCTCACATACTCCTTTTGCTTCGTTTTCGTTCATCTGCCGGTATTTGCGTAACACACTAGATTGGCTCTCATTATGACAGTTCAACACCATTCATTACGCTATTTACGTTGTCAAACAGACAATTTTTTCGAACAAATGAAGCAATAGATTAGCAACATCCTTTGTTAAGTAATTATGGTGCTGGTCATACACACCAGCACCCTAATTGCGAAACGCACAATTTATCAGAATCTGAATGGGATTGAAGATTATTTCTAAACCATTGCGTCATTTGTTGGAATAAATTGTCGGCTCAGTAACGTAAATAATGCAATGAATGTTGTTTAACTATGAATATTAAACCAATTCCTACCGATAAAAAATTCCGCAATTACCCCTCTGATGTTTTTGCAAGTCTGTAGTCAGGTTAATGTTTTAAGAATAACAATTAAGAATACATGTATTTATTTGCAATAAATATAGTTACTACAGTTGTTGTAGTTTCTGAGAAATCCATGCATATTCTTCCTTTTCAATAAGCATTTTTAATAATCTTCCTCCTAGACCATGCGTCCCATTGGTCACATATAAATGAGTCACTTCTGATCATTTACAGTTTGCACTACATATTTTAGTACAAATTAGAATGAAAACGTAGTTTTCCCGTTTTTTAAGATTTTTCTTAACATTGGTGTGGATTAATCCTGGAAATTCCTATTCAAGGTGAAGTTTTGTTATCAAAATTAAAGAACGTATTAATTACAGTTTTTTCATAGTAATGTACCTACTTACTTAATACGTGATAGTGTCACTAGCTCTAGAGGGCAACTATTAAACCTTTGACTTGTTTGCTAACATATTGTATAAAACAGTATTCTGGAGAATATCAACACTTTTTTTGCAAATAATAAATCGCAACCGAGGTAACCGACATAACCCGAAGCATTGCTAAACATAAGTTGCAGTGGAAGGCACATTACGGTTAAATATCATTTATTTCTCAAAGATTTACATAATCACTTAATGAGAAACAAAGTTTTAATAATAACATATAGGTAAACATTAAGAAAGTGCAGAGTGCTCGATGGTCAATGGGGCCGAAAGGTTCTGGAGACGACCGCGTATTGGCAGACGTAGTGTTGGAAGGCCTCCCACAAGATGGACCGATGAACTAGTGAAGGCCGCAGCTTACCGCTGGATGCGAGAAGCACAAAACCGGCCGAAGTGGCGGTGCTTGGGGAGGCCTTTGTCTAGCAGTGCACATCTTGCGGCTGAAATGATGATCTTAACAGCTGTGGGAGTGCATCAGTCTGTTAGTGCACTTATAAGTTACTAGCTTTTGCCTGCGACTTCGTCCGCGTCAAATTTTTGCTCCCGTGACCCTTCCGTCGCATTGAATTGCCTGCCAGTTTTCGTCCATTTTTCGTTGCTGCTCCGTTCCTTTTGATCGTAGCGTGATGTTATATACCCTATAGCCTTCCTCAATAAATAGGCTACCTAGCACAAAAATAATTTTTCAATTCGGACCAGTAGTTCCTGAGATTAGCGCGTTCAACCAAACAAACAAACTCTTCAGCTTTATAATATTAAAGTATAAAGTATACATAGATTAGCGGCGAGCCCCGGCTTCGCACGGTTTTTAAGACTTGTCAAATCTTCGCCATTTCTTTATTTTATGTATGTGTAATATTAATACACATTAGCCTTCCGGGATAAATTCTCTTAATGATAGTGAAAATCGTTTCGAAATCCGTTGCGTAGTTAAGAAGAACAACGCAGTCACACGGACAGTCACGAAAATAGACTTTTTAACCGAACCACTTAACCAACTGTATTTTTTGATAAACTTAGCCAGAAAACATCATTGCTATATATTGTACTACTAGTCCATGTGAGAGGAATAACCAGGCACAGTTCGTTCCCTATCGTGTGACCGTATAACTAATTTTCTTTTGTTTCGTGTGCAGTCGGGACTGTTCGTGGCACTGAAGCTGGTGGCGCTGGCGCAGGCGGGCAAGGACATCAACATGAGCAACATACACTCCGAGGCGCCGCCACCCAAAGTCGTGAGTTTCTATGTCCATAATGACGATGTTAGTTAGCCTTTATTGTTAGGACAGAAGGTGGATGGGGAATCTTTTTTAGAACACCAAAAGGCCAATTCCTGTATTTAAAAACATTCAATATCTATTCGAAATCTCATCCGGCATCATTTAATGTAAAAAGTTACCAAAATTGTAGGTCAACTAGTGATATTTTACAGATTAGAGTGATCAGAATGCGAATGTTTTTGCCGCACAGGACTTATGGTCTGAAATAACCAATAGTTAATGCAAAAGTACAAAAACAATCGTGACGTTTTCGTAATCTATTGAAATGCGTGACCAAAATCATAAAAAAAAAACTAGAGCGTATTTTGCTAATTGTTTTCGTTTCGGCACTTCCGTTGGCTTTCGCTGCAAAATGAATGCGTGTACGCAAAACTGAAGCGTACAAAAATGCACTTTGAGCTTAAGAAAGAGTCTTTTTGGAACAAGTGTTTAGTGTGTTGATGATGTTTAGTGTTTAGGCGTACTTTGTCTATATTTCGATGTGCCATATGACGCTTGGGTCTGGTAAGTACTTAACTTCTAACCTATGTCCTGGTCCCAGGGCGAGCTCCCCAAGGTCCCGCCAGTGAGCTCTGCGCCGCCGGGCCGGCCGGCCGCGCCGTCGCCCGCGCCGCTCCTTCCACTGAGCGACTGGAGCATGAAGCCGGCCGAGCGCGACAAGTACAGCCAGCTGTTCGACTCGCTGCAGCCCAACAACGGCCTCATCGGGGGCAACAAGGTAAGAGACTTACTACTACATGGTGACATCCACCACAAAACAGACTAGTTTTAACCTGTCGAAACCCGAGACTGAACGTAAAAAGCTGTCAAAACTTAGGCGTATTTTAGGTTCTGACAGCAGGCTCCCTGGAGAGACGGTGGGATTTTCGGTCAACTGTCAAAATGATCATAAAGTATTTAATACCATTGGATAGCTAATTTCACGCGCGTGCCCAACAAATAAAATACTTGTTAATATGAGTCTTATTCCTATCTACATATAACCAAAAGGCAAAAATTTGAGTGCGGCAGTACTTGCTACCTGGGGTTCCAGCGGTTACCAGAGGGATTATAATTGTGGCTCTCTCAGGAGTCAATGGGTCTCGAAAGGTAAAAAAATGTTATTGTTCCGTTCGCCCGAGAGCATGTCGGTTCAGCCACTGACCTCCAGCCGTCAACTCGACACGATCGGGGGAAGATCAGACTATCAGAGTGAGAGAACAGAGAACACCTGTTTTTGCGCATATATTTCTGCTCTATAATTATTTACTTAACAGTTTATATTAAGAAGAAAGGATCAGATAAACGTACAAAGATGAAGTTTATATCTTCCAACATAATTGCGATCGGTAAGTAGATAAAATATAACTAGATAGTGTGTAAGTCTGGTAAAGATCCTGCCAGGGTCGCGAGATTTGTTCGAAAGAGATTCCGTGGCCCTGCATATGGGCAACTGAAGGAATACGGGTGGGTTTTAGTCAGTAAAAGTCTGACACGCCCTCCCGCTCCACCCTAGAGAAGTCATTTGATGATTACCCACCCACAAAAAAAAAGACTGGTAAAGATAATACATCATAACATAAATCCAAAAAACCATAATCATTTGTTGGTTAGACGACTAATACCGACACGTAGAACGTAACACGCCAGTTCCTCCAGTCTTCAAAATATAAACAACATTTCCATATTAGATTCTTAAAATATGCTGAAGAACACTGATATTCAGGCAACATATTTTAACCGGTATTAGCCAGTGCCTCTGCTATGTTCCAGGTGAAAGGCATGCTGATGGAGTCGAAGCTTCCTATCGAGACGCTGGGCAAGATCTGGGACCTCGCTGACCAGGACAAGGATGGCATGCTGGACAGGCACGAATTCATGGTGGTTAGTGTTAATAATTTATTAATACGACATAATCGTTTTTGACTTAGTAGTCAAGGTACTAATAAGAGGAACTGCTGACTGATGGGTTATTGAAAAATAGCGTTGACATTGCATAAAGGTCAAGAACCTAAAATTTTTAAGATCTGTTTTGTGTTGTGTTTTTGGCAAATATCCAAAATGTACTCGTGATGGTGTGACTTGGTCAGTTTGTGTATGTTTCGGTCATTAGGAGTCGTGTCGATACTGATTTCAATTTTTCAATTTTATGGTGTAGTTTTTGATACCTTAAGCAGCTTTGATCAATTTCACCGATGCTAGCAAGTAGTATTGTTTGGTGCGTGTGTTGATATTCGGTCGTGTGCGTGTTGCAGGCCATGCACCTGGTGTACAAGGCGCTGGAGAAGCACGCCGTGCCCAGCACGCTGCCGCCCGAGCTGCGCGGCGCGGGCCCCCGGCCGGCGCGGCCCCCGTCGCGGCCCCCATCACGGCCCCCGTCGCGCCCCCCCCTCGCGGCCCCCGTCGCCCGGCGCGCGCCCCCCGCCGCCCCGCCCGCAGCCCCCCCCGCAGCCGCAGACCAACGCGTCGCTGTTAGAGGGGCTGCTGGACTTGTCTAGTGTGAGTACTGTAGGATTTTGCTTTGACCGGTATCCAAAGTTTGCGCTTCGGGAATCATCGTTAACCTTCGGAAGCGCAAATGCGTGATGGTGAAATCTTATATAGACTTGTTGAAACCTAAAATACAGTAGTACTTGATTATTTCCTCTATGATTACAAAATTATAGATCACCATTAACTCGGTACAGTTCCATTAGTTTTAAAATCTTTGAATAACAAATGAAAATTTTCGACCAGATCATTTAACCGGACAGAAACAAAATTTCATACAAACGCGGACTGATAGGTGCACTATTACAAAACATGGCAAACTTTCAAGCTTTGCCTCGGAGACGCGTCGTTTATGATCATTCGGGAACACGAAGATAACCGAAGTGCATACTTTTTCTTGTTTTCAATTCAATACGTTTTTATGCGTCAATAATAGGGCTAGTGATCACTGACTGGGTTGACAAAGTTTGATTAATACTTCATCCTGTCTCGTCCACAGCCCCCGACACAGACAGCTCCGCCTCTGCCCTCCATGTCTGCCGTGAGCTTGAACTCCTCAGTGATGAGCAGCATCTCATCAGGCAGCTCGTGGGTGGTGACGGACGCGGAAAAGGCGGTCTTCGACGCACAGTTCGCGGCCGCAGACACAGATACAGATGGATTCGTGTCGGGAATGGAGATCAAACATATGTTCCTGGATTCTGGGTTGCCACAACAGACTTTAGCGCATATATGGTGAGAATTTGTTTCAAATAATTGCTAACTGCAGTATTTATTTATTTATTTTATTATTTATGTACACACAGTAAAATACAGAGTGATAAGGCATAGTAATAGAATTGAGTACAAAGGTACTGCTTATTTCTTAAGAAATTTCTTCCAGCAGACCTGCGAAAGGAGAAATTAAAAAGAAATGTAGACAATAGTGTGTGAAAACAAGAAGAGAAAATATGAATACGCGAAGTCTTAAACTAAAATATACTTATACATATATAATGCAAGAAATTAACATATACCTAAATAAATATATAAAGTTAAAATATATAAATAAACATAAATAAATATGTATATATATATAAATATACAAAATTATGAGGAAAGATAATGCTCTTTTACTCGATATTTGAATAGAGAAATAGTTTTTAAGTCTCGAATTGTAGGCGGAAGCGAGTTCCATAATCTTACAGCATGAACAGAGAAGGAATAAGAATAATAACTGGTTTTATGGGGTTGGGATTTAAGGAGGGATCTAAGGTGTGATCTGCACGGTGCATCGCTAGGGCGAGCGTAAGAAAAACGCTCACGCAGGTAGGAAGGATATGACGGGTTGTGTAAGATGTTGAAAAGGAGACATAAAATCCGAGTGTTCCTGCGAAGGCGGATTGGGAGCCACTTGAGTTCCTTGCGAAGGTGAGAAACATGGTCATACTTACGAAGACCGAAAACAAAGCGAATGCACAGGTTTTGCAGGCGCTCAAGCTTGTTTAATAGCTCTTCAGTAGCATCCAGGTAGCAGGCGTCGGCATAATCTATAATCGGCTGAATAAGTGTTTGAGCCAAAGAAATTTTAGTCTTCAATGGCAGGAGACTTTGAAGGCATTTCAGCGAATGGAAGGAGAAATGTACCTTCCGACTGACCTCATTGACCTGAGCACGCCACGAAAGATTGGAGTCAATAATCACACCCAGATCTTTAGTGGTTTCGGTATAGTCAATACGAACACCATCTAGATACAAAGGCATCAGAGATGCAACATCAGCCGCATTGCGAACGAATCTGCTGCCAATGATCATGGCCTGGGATTTAGTTGGGTTAATTTGCAAACCAAATGACTTAGCCCAAACACTGATGCGAGCCAGGTCACGATTCATTGCAGCAAGTGAAGAGCCCGCGTCAGCTACAGTAAAATGCCGGTAAAGCTGCAAGTCATCTGCGTAGAGATGGAAACTAGAGGAAATAACCGTGGTTACAAGGTTTATGAAAATTGAAAAAAGAAGAGGAGAGAGAACGCTACCCTGGGGAACACCCTCAGTGAGGCAACACCAGTCAGAGAAGGACTCCTCCAGGCGAACACACTGAGAGCGTCCTCGGAGATAAGAACTGAACCAGGCTAAGGAGGGAGAAGAGAAATTTATAGATTGGAGGATACCTAGTAAAATTTCGAAATCCACAGAGTTGAAGGCGCTACTAAAATCAAGCAATACGAGAACAGTCAGAGACTTATTCTCCATTGCCCAGCGGATGTCATCAGTTACCTTAAGAAGCGCGGTTACAGTACTGTGACCCGAGCGAAAACCAGATTGGAAAGGAGAAATTAATGAGTTTGAGGCCAAGAAAAATGATACCTGTCTATGAACTATGTGCTCAAGAACTTTAGAGAGAAATGGAAGAATAGAAATAGGTCTAAAGTGGGTTAATAAAGTAGGGTTATTAGTTTTAGGTAAAGGTATTATATGAGCCTGTTTCCAAACTGACGGAAAGGAGCAAGAGGAAAATGAGTGGTTAAAGATGTGAGTGAGAACAGGAAGTAACGAGGGAAGGATAAGAGTTATCATTCTTGAACACAATTTATCATTACCGGCTGCTGAAGAAGTAATCGCAAGAATAGATTTCTTAACATCATCCTCAGTAACATCGCCAAACTCAAAATGAGAACATTGAGGTAACGGCAAACTAGCTAGACTCTGTAGTGTCATAGCTTTGACAGACGGATCTAGAGAAAAGGGAAGGAGAGAGAAGTGTTTATTAAGGTCATTAAGGTTCACATCCTTACACTGGTTAGCCGGTGACTTACCTATGCCTACAGATTTGAGAAATTTCCAAACATCGGAAGAATTGCGGTTTTTGAGTTGATCGTGGAAATAGCGTCTCTTAGCATCTTGACACAGATGACTGCAGCGATTACGCAAAGATTTGTAAAGAGAGAGATTCAGTTCTGAAGGTCTGCGCTTATATCTGCTCTTAGCTTTATCCCTGCGACCCATAAGCTCTTTAATTTGTTGCGTTATCCATGGTGCAGGGTTATGTTTAACTTTGACACGTCGGATAGGGGCATGCCGATCATATAAGTCGAGTATGGTTGCATTAAAACATTTCACCTTCTCCTCGATATCAACGCTCTCGATCAGAGGGGTCCAATCAAGGTTGGCGGCATCACGCTGCAAAGCCTCCAGATCTATGCCTTTATAGTTACGGAGATATAAAAGCTGGGATTTACGCTTGGGAACACGGATACGATACGAGAGATAAATGAGATCGTGGTATGAAAAAGTAGCAGTAAGTTGACCATGGTAAGAAACATTATTAGGAGAGGAGACAATCATAAGATCTAGGAAAGAGGGTGTACAGTTGGGAAAATAGTGAGTTGCAGAAAGAGGCAGAACTTGAAGATTGTAAGAAGACAAGAGTGTAAGGAGCTTAAGGGAGCGAGAGTCATTTTTAATCAAGCAAGTATTAAAATCACCCATTAAAATAACGTGCTCGTACATAGGGCAAAGATTGCTGAGAGTTGAATCGAGGGAACTGAAGTAGTCAATGTGAAGATTAGGACTGTAGAGCACGGCTAGCAAAACTTTTGTGTGATGAACAGTAACTTCAAGAAACAAGTATTCAGCCGACTCAGAATACCGTGAAGGAGATGAACTGACCACCCTGTATGGTAAATCAGCACGCAAATACATAGCAATACCTCCTCCACCTTTGCCGGTCCTATCGTTGCGGATCAAGACGAAGCCGGGCAGTGAATATTGAGAAGAGGGGAGAGACGGCTTCAAAAAGGATTCCGATATCAATAGCGCGTCCAGGTGGGTACTACTAAAGGATGCCAGAAGTTCAGAATAGTGACCAGGAACACTCTGAGCATTTATATGAGCAATATGCAGATTCTTAGGGTCATTGGAGAAGATAGAAGAGATTTTATCATTCAAAGTAAGAGTTAAGGAAGAATCACTGTCCGCACTAACAAAACTAGTAGATGAAGAGCACGAGAAGAAGCTGTCAACTAGTATCACAGTATAAAAACGTACAGTAGGACGACGCCTTTGATCTCCTTGTAAATGCCGACAACGTGTAGGCATTGTCGCAACAGCTAGGGTTGTCTCAAGTAAACTTTTTAAAATTTATTTTAGATCAACATTATTGCCTAACCATAATTTGCATCTGAAATTTATAATACAGGAACTATTATATTAATGTGCTTCGTCTATGGTCTGACACGCAAAAATATACAATTCTAGATTGAGGTTGAGACAAACACATGTCACAATCCAAGATGGCGGATATTTCTCTAAATTAAATTTCATTTAGAGAAATAATTGCCATCTTGGATTTGAAAATTGATGTTATTTTCATAATCTTCACCCCAACAAATCACAAAATTGACACGCATAACTATATTTTTTTTCAAATAATGTCCTCCATCCTGGGTCAGGTACACTTGCACGATAGACATTTCCGCGAAAGACACTTGACCTCATTTTTATTTGTAGGGATTTCGTAAATCTTGAAAATGACACCCATGACGAAAAATTTGCAAATTTTCGTTGCGCCATCTTGGATTTTAATTTTGACCCCATAGTCGGTTTTAGCGACCTCTAAACCCATGAAAATGATACCCATGACGAAAAATTTGCAAGTTTTCGTCGGCGCCATCTTGGCCGCCGCACAATAAATAAATATCGGCTACACGTCGCGCCGCCATGTTGGCTTTCTATCAAATAAACAATATTTTATTTATTTGTTTACCTTTCATACATGCGCGGCAATTGATGTAATCGCAATTCTTTATTAATGTAAGATGACGACTTGCAATCCTTCACAGCACACGTCGTATGCACCATTTTAATAAAATTATTTTTAATTAATTAAAACAAAAATAAAGTGACACACGATAGCCCTGAAAGTTTTATCCCGAACTACTAACACGGTAGCGTATGCAGTTCGGGAGCGCCCTTCCCCCGTCTCGCCCCTCACACCCCGCACGATTGCCCTGTCTAGACGTCTTGGTCGGACGACTGTATGATTTATAGATTGTGCTAGTATTGAGAATAGAAGTGGGAATAAAAGAATAGATGTGAGAATAAAAAAAAGGTGTGATAGGGACGAAGTTCCTTACTCTATTCTTCAATTCCAAATGTAATTCGAAAGAAAATTTTGATACTTAATTTTGCAGCCGCGATTTTATTTTGCGGCTTCGGCATCCTCGAAAACCATGACAAGTGACAACGACACCTAAGATGAAAATTTTTAATAATTTTCCGCAGGGCGCTGTGCGACATGGAAGGCGTGGGCAAGCTGTCGTGCGGCCAGTTCGCGCTCGCCATGTGGCTCGTGCAGCGCGCGCGCCGCGGCCTGGCGCCGCCCGCGCACCTCGCGCACGACATGATCCCGCCGCCACAGGCGCCCGACACGGTAAGTGACATGGAGCGCGTGGGCAAGCTGTCGTGCGGCCAGTTCGCGCCGCCACAGGCGCCCGACACGGTAAGTGACATGGAGCGCGTGGGCAAGCTGTCGTGCGGCCAGTTCGCGCCGCCACAGGCGCCCGACACGGTAAGTGACATGGAGCGCGTGGGCAAGCTGTCGTGCGGCCAGTTCGCGCCGCCACAGGCGCCCGACACGGTAAGTGACATGGAGCGCGTGGGCAAGCTGTCGTGCGGCCAGTTCGCGCCGCCACAGGCGCCCGACACGGTAAGTGACATGGAGCGCGTGGGCAAGCTGTCGTGCGGCCAGTTCGCGCCGCCACAGGCGCCCGACACGGTAAGTGACATGGAGCGCGTGGGCAAGCTGTCGTGCGGCCAGTTCGCGCCGCCACAGGCGCCCGACACGGTAAGTGACATGGAGCGCGTGGGCAAGCTGTCGTGCGGCCAGTTCGCGCCGCCACAGGCGCCCGACACGGTAAGTGACATGGAGCGCGTGGGCAAGCTGTCGTGCGGCCAGTTCGCGCCGCCACAGGCGCCCGACACGGTAAGTGACATGGAGCGCGTGGGCAAGCTGTCGTGCGGCCAGTTCGCGCCGCCACAGGCGCCCGACACGGTAAGTGACATGGAGCGCGTGGGCAAGCTGTCGTGCGGCCAGTTCGCGCCGCCACAGGCGCCCGACACGGTAAGTGACATGGAGCGCGTGGGCAAGCTGTCGTGCGGCCAGTTCGCGCCGCCACAGGCGCCCGACACGGTAAGTGACATGGAGCGCGTGGGCAAGCTGTCGTGCGGCCAGTTCGCGCCGCCACAGGCGCCCGACACGGTAAGTGACATGGAGCGCGTGGGCAAGCTGTCGTGCGGCCAGTTCGCGCCGCCACAGGCGCCCGACACGGTAAGTGACATGGAGCGCGTGGGCAAGCTGTCGTGCGGCCAGTTCGCGCCGCCACAGGCGCCCGACACGGTAAGTGACATGGAGCGCGTGGGCAAGCTGTCGTGCGGCCAGTTCGCGCCGCCACAGGCGCCCGACACGGTAAGTGACATGGAGCGCGTGGGCAAGCTGTCGTGCGGCCAGTTCGCGCCGCCACAGGCGCCCGACACGGTAAGTGACATGGAGCGCGTGGGCAAGCTGTCGTGCGGCCAGTTCGCGCCGCCACAGGCGCCCGACACGGTAAGTGACATGGAGCGCGTGGGCAAGCTGTCGTGCGGCCAGTTCGCGCCGCCACAGGCGCCCGACACGGTAAGTGACATGGAGCGCGTGGGCAAGCTGTCGTGCGGCCAGTTCGCGCCGCCACAGGCGCCCGACACGGTAAGTGACATGGAGCGCGTGGGCAAGCTGTCGTGCGGCCAGTTCGCGCCGCCACAGGCGCCCGACACGGTAAGTGACATGGAGCGCGTGGGCAAGCTGTCGTGCGGCCAGTTCGCGCCGCCACAGGCGCCCGACACGGTAAGTGACATGGAGCGCGTGGGCAAGCTGTCGTGCGGCCAGTTCGCGCCGCCACAGGCGCCCGACACGGTAAGTGACATGGAGCGCGTGGGCAAGCTGTCGTGCGGCCAGTTCGCGCCGCCACAGGCGCCCGACACGGTAAGTGACATGGAGCGCGTGGGCAAGCTGTCGTGCGGCCAGTTCGCGCCGCCACAGGCGCCCGACACGGTAAGTGACATGGAGCGCGTGGGCAAGCTGTCGTGCGGCCAGTTCGCGCCGCCACAGGCGCCCGACACGGTAAGTGACATGGAGCGCGTGGGCAAGCTGTCGTGCGGCCAGTTCGCGCCGCCACAGGCGCCCGACACGGTAAGTGACATGGAGCGCGTGGGCAAGCTGTCGTGCGGCCAGTTCGCGCCGCCACAGGCGCCCGACACGGTAAGTGACATGGAGCGCGTGGGCAAGCTGTCGTGCGGCCAGTTCGCGCCGCCACAGGCGCCCGACACGGTAAGTGACATGGAGCGCGTGGGCAAGCTGTCGTGCGGCCAGTTCGCGCCGCCACAGGCGCCCGACACGGTAAGTGACATGGAGCGCGTGGGCAAGCTGTCGTGCGGCCAGTTCGCGCCGCCACAGGCGCCCGACACGGTAAGTGACATGGAGCGCGTGGGCAAGCTGTCGTGCGGCCAGTTCGCGCCGCCACAGGCGCCCGACACGGTAAGTGACATGGAGCGCGTGGGCAAGCTGTCGTGCGGCCAGTTCGCGCCGCCACAGGCGCCCGACACGGTAAGTGACATGGAGCGCGTGGGCAAGCTGTCGTGCGGCCAGTTCGCGCCGCCACAGGCGCCCGACACGGTAAGTGACATGGAGCGCGTGGGCAAGCTGTCGTGCGGCCAGTTCGCGCTCGCCATGTGGCTCGTGCAGCGCGCGCGCCGCGGCCTGGCGCCGCCCGCGCACCTCGCGCACGACATGATCCCGCCGCCACAGGCGCCCGACACGGTAAGTGACATGGAGCGCGTGGGCAAGCTGTCGTGCGGCCAGTTCGCGCCGCCACAGGCGCCCGACACGGTAAGTGACATGGAGCGCGTGGGCAAGCTGTCGTGCGGCCAGTTCGCGCCGCCACAGGCGCCCGACACGGTAAGTGACATGGAGCGCGTGGGCAAGCTGTCGTGCGGCCAGTTCGCGCCGCCACAGGCGCCCGACACGGTAAGTGACATGGAGCGCGTGGGCAAGCTGTCGTGCGGCCAGTTCGCGCCGCCACAGGCGCCCGACACGGTAAGTGACATGGAGCGCGTGGGCAAGCTGTCGTGCGGCCAGTTCGCGCCGCCACAGGCGCCCGACACGGTAAGTGACATGGAGCGCGTGGGCAAGCTGTCGTGCGGCCAGTTCGCGCCGCCACAGGCGCCCGACACGGTAAGTGACATGGAGCGCGTGGGCAAGCTGTCGTGCGGCCAGTTCGCGCCGCCACAGGCGCCCGACACGGTAAGTGACATGGAGCGCGTGGGCAAGCTGTCGTGCGGCCAGTTCGCGCCGCCACAGGCGCCCGACACGGTAAGTGACATGGAGCGCGTGGGCAAGCTGTCGTGCGGCCAGTTCGCGCCGCCACAGGCGCCCGACACGGTAAGTGACATGGAGCGCGTGGGCAAGCTGTCGTGCGGCCAGTTCGCGCCGCCACAGGCGCCCGACACGGTAAGTGACATGGAGCGCGTGGGCAAGCTGTCGTGCGGCCAGTTCGCGCCGCCACAGGCGCCCGACACGGTAAGTGACATGGAGCGCGTGGGCAAGCTGTCGTGCGGCCAGTTCGCGCCGCCACAGGCGCCCGACACGGTAAGTGACATGGAGCGCGTGGGCAAGCTGTCGTGCGGCCAGTTCGCGCCGCCACAGGCGCCCGACACGGTAAGTGACATGGAGCGCGTGGGCAAGCTGTCGTGCGGCCAGTTCGCGCCGCCACAGGCGCCCGACACGGTAAGTGACATGGAGCGCGTGGGCAAGCTGTCGTGCGGCCAGTTCGCGCCGCCACAGGCGCCCGACACGGTAAGTGACATGGAGCGCGTGGGCAAGCTGTCGTGCGGCCAGTTCGCGCCGCCACAGGCGCCCGACACGGTAAGTGACATGGAGCGCGTGGGCAAGCTGTCGTGCGGCCAGTTCGCGCCGCCACAGGCGCCCGACACGGTAAGTGACATGGAGCGCGTGGGCAAGCTGTCGTGCGGCCAGTTCGCGCCGCCACAGGCGCCCGACACGGTAAGTGACATGGAGCGCGTGGGCAAGCTGTCGTGCGGCCAGTTCGCGCCGCCACAGGCGCCCGACACGGTAAGTGACATGGAGCGCGTGGGCAAGCTGTCGTGCGGCCAGTTCGCGCCGCCACAGGCGCCCGACACGGTAAGTGACATGGAGCGCGTGGGCAAGCTGTCGTGCGGCCAGTTCGCGCCGCCACAGGCGCCCGACACGGTAAGTGACATGGAGCGCGTGGGCAAGCTGTCGTGCGGCCAGTTCGCGCCGCCACAGGCGCCCGACACGGTAAGTGACATGGAGCGCGTGGGCAAGCTGTCGTGCGGCCAGTTCGCGCCGCCACAGGCGCCCGACACGGTAAGTGACATGGAGCGCGTGGGCAAGCTGTCGTGCGGCCAGTTCGCGCCGCCACAGGCGCCCGACACGGTAAGTGACATGGAGCGCGTGGGCAAGCTGTCGTGCGGCCAGTTCGCGCCGCCACAGGCGCCCGACACGGTAAGTGACATGGAGCGCGTGGGCAAGCTGTCGTGCGGCCAGTTCGCGCCGCCACAGGCGCCCGACACGGTAAGTGACATGGAGCGCGTGGGCAAGCTGTCGTGCGGCCAGTTCGCGCCGCCACAGGCGCCCGACACGGTAAGTGACATGGAGCGCGTGGGCAAGCTGTCGTGCGGCCAGTTCGCGCCGCCACAGGCGCCCGACACGGTAAGTGACATGGAGCGCGTGGGCAAGCTGTCGTGCGGCCAGTTCGCGCCGCCACAGGCGCCCGACACGGTAAGTGACATGGAGCGCGTGGGCAAGCTGTCGTGCGGCCAGTTCGCGCCGCCACAGGCGCCCGACACGGTAAGTGACATGGAGCGCGTGGGCAAGCTGTCGTGCGGCCAGTTCGCGCCGCCACAGGCGCCCGACACGGTAAGTGACATGGAGCGCGTGGGCAAGCTGTCGTGCGGCCAGTTCGCGCCGCCACAGGCGCCCGACACGGTAAGTGACATGGAGCGCGTGGGCAAGCTGTCGTGCGGCCAGTTCGCGCCGCCACAGGCGCCCGACACGGTAAGTGACATGGAGCGCGTGGGCAAGCTGTCGTGCGGCCAGTTCGCGCCGCCACAGGCGCCCGACACGGTAAGTGACATGGAGCGCGTGGGCAAGCTGTCGTGCGGCCAGTTCGCGCCGCCACAGGCGCCCGACACGGTAAGTGACATGGAGCGCGTGGGCAAGCTGTCGTGCGGCCAGTTCGCGCTCGCCATGTGGCTCGTGCAGCGCGCGCGCCGCGGCCTGGCGCCGCCCGCGCACCTCGCGCACGACATGATCCCGCCGCCACAGGCGCCCGACACGGTAAGTGACATGGAGCGCGTGGGCAAGCTGTCGTGCGGCCAGTTCGCGCCGCCACAGGCGCCCGACACGGTAAGTGACATGGAGCGCGTGGGCAAGCTGTCGTGCGGCCAGTTCGCGCCGCCACAGGCGCCCGACACGGTAAGTGACATGGAGCGCGTGGGCAAGCTGTCGTGCGGCCAGTTCGCGCTCGCCATGTGGCTCGTGCAGCGCGCGCGCCGCGGCCTGGCGCCGCCCGCGCACCTCGCGCACGACATGATCCCGCCGCCACAGGCGCCCGACACGGTAAGTGACATGGAGCGCGTGGGCAAGCTGTCGTGCGGCCAGTTCGCGCCGCCACAGGCGCCCGACACGGTAAGTGACATGGAGCGCGTGGGCAAGCTGTCGTGCGGCCAGTTCGCGCCGCCACAGGCGCCCGACACGGTAAGTGACATGGAGCGCGTGGGCAAGCTGTCGTGCGGCCAGTTCGCGCCGCCACAGGCGCCCGACACGGTAAGTGACATGGAGCGCGTGGGCAAGCTGTCGTGCGGCCAGTTCGCGCCGCCACAGGCGCCCGACACGGTAAGTGACATGGAGCGCGTGGGCAAGCTGTCGTGCGGCCAGTTCGCGCCGCCACAGGCGCCCGACACGGTAAGTGACATGGAGCGCGTGGGCAAGCTGTCGTGCGGCCAGTTCGCGCCGCCACAGGCGCCCGACACGGTAAGTGACATGGAGCGCGTGGGCAAGCTGTCGTGCGGCCAGTTCGCGCCGCCACAGGCGCCCGACACGGTAAGTGACATGGAGCGCGTGGGCAAGCTGTCGTGCGGCCAGTTCGCGCCGCCACAGGCGCCCGACACGGTAAGTGACATGGAGCGCGTGGGCAAGCTGTCGTGCGGCCAGTTCGCGCCGCCACAGGCGCCCGACACGGTAAGTGACATGGAGCGCGTGGGCAAGCTGTCGTGCGGCCAGTTCGCGCTCGCCATGTGGCTCGTGCAGCGCGCGCGCCGCGGCCTGGCGCCGCCCGCGCACCTCGCGCACGACATGATCCCGCCGCCACAGGCGCCCGACACGGTAAGTGACATGGAGCGCGTGGGCAAGCTGTCGTGCGGCCAGTTCGCGCCGCCACAGGCGCCCGACACGGTAAGTGACATGGAGCGCGTGGGCAAGCTGTCGTGCGGCCAGTTCGCGCCGCCACAGGCGCCCGACACGGTAAGTGACATGGAGCGCGTGGGCAAGCTGTCGTGCGGCCAGTTCGCGCCGCCACAGGCGCCCGACACGGTAAGTGACATGGAGCGCGTGGGCAAGCTGTCGTGCGGCCAGTTCGCGCCGCCACAGGCGCCCGACACGGTAAGCGCAATGTCTTACTCTATCAGGACCATTTGCATAACAAATCATTCAGTACTTTTGAAAGTATTGATAACAGGTGCGGTATACACTGATTTCCAAAAGGCATTCGACAATTTGGATCATAGATTGCTGCTCAACAAAATTGCGTACAGTGGTATCAGAGGGGGATCTCTTGCGTTGATTTGTCTCCTACCTAACCAATAGTACCCAAAAGGTTGTGAAGAAGGGCTTGGATTTTAGCTGTATGCAAGTTACATCAGGAGTCTCTCAAGGCTTAATTCTAGGACCTTAATTGTTTATACTGTTCATAAATGACACAGAATACTGCTTTCAAAATTCCTCTTGTACGCTAACAATTTAATAGTTTTTAAACAAATTTTAAATGAACAAGACTGTTCGACGCCAGGCCTCACGTTCCAGGACAGACAGCAAATAGGCCCCTTTGGGCGGGTCTTGGGTAAGCGTGAGTCGAACTGTCCGCCGTGCGCGGAGCTGATTAACAAATATTCAATCACTCACCTGGATGAGGAATTCTGGGGTCTCGATTCCGAGCCTACCCGGATTTAGAATATAATAGAATAGAATTTTATTTTGCAAATATGGGTAATACACAAGTTGTTACCCATATTTGCAAAATAAAATTCTAATAAAAAAAAAAGTGATAAATGAATGAGTGTATATTGTATTGTGTAGTGAAGTTAGTATTCCAGGAGTAAGGCCGCTTCAATACGCTCGAGATTTATCAGCACGCGGTTTTCTTACGGTCACACTATAACCTCAAACTATTTCAATCAAATTCCAAAATAAAACCCGTTCAATATCGTCAAAAGGGGTGGCTTACACACAAAACAATCGGATCACAACAAATTGTCCGCAAAACTATAGATTCAACAAGATTAATTAACAACAAGGCTCTCAAGACAAAATAGCCAACCGACCAACCATTATCAAGATCAAATTCAAGTGTCAAAATCAAACTGACAAGTGACAGACGTCACTCCGTTACACATCATGATGCGCAGGCGCACAGAGTAAACAAAAAACTGTCGTACGGTCGGCTGTCTGTGGTCACGGGACGGAACGGAACGGTTGAATTCCAACATGATCTTGATCGTATCTCAGACTACTAATCTTATAATAAACCCTAGCTTACGTAAGTATTATAATACAACCTTCACTAAAGAGTAAAAATATCATACATTTCAATTATCGACTTGCTAATAGTGGTTTTAACAAAATTAGCAATTTTCGTGATCTTTGTGTGCAACTGGATTCGAAACTTCATCTTGATATACATGTAGAAAACAATGTCAATAAGGCATATCAGATGTTTAGCTTTGTAATGAGAGCAGGTAGAGATTTCCATCGTCCCTACACCTTGCACCTGTACAAGTCCATAACAAGGTCGCCATTATAATACGCAGTACCGATCTGGAATCATCTATTTAGATGTTTTCCTTCGAAATCGGATAGAAAACTTATTATCATGGAGAATAAATAGTGACCAGATCTCCTAACAATAATAAGATGGCTTAGGGCCCTATTCTCCCAGTTCTTCAGTTATTTTGTGGCATGCAGGCAACACGTCTGTTACCTTCCACTCACCTAACTGTACTAAGCCAGCAAAGTTGTCCCATCCAAAGCAAAAGTTAATGGGAACCTTAATTTAGAGACAGAAGGTGACAAGCAATTTACTGAAAACAGACACCAATATAATTCACACACAATTTATTACTATAACTTTGGCAAGAGCTTAGTTACATACAACGCTACAATGATGTTTTGGCGCGTCACCAACCTCGGAACTAATACCAAACGCCATCTTGTATTGTTCAGACAAAGACATATCTTCTTTTGCCGATATATTTTTTGTGTCAAAATTTACAAATGTTAAGAATACCCCTCCTGACAAAATCTTCACGCCATATTTTCGTTCACCAGACGAAAATCAGAAGTTAGTGATTTCTCGCGCGTCATTCAGCCTACTTTATAAAGCTCGGCATTATCTTGTGGCGGTCGGCTAACTTCGGAGTGAATCGAGTATGCCCGTAGTTTCACTCAGCTGATATTAACGAACGCGATTTGCTGTGAACATTTGACTTTGAAAATCGAGGTTATGTTGTATATTTTTTACGCGCTAACACGCATACCTACAGCGGAAACATAATATATGTGTAAATCATTGTCGTTTTCGGCCGAAAGAAGTCTAAAGCCGAAGCTTGTTCTCAGTTTCGACTGACAATCTATTTTGGATCGGATAATAATTTTATAATGCGATCCTTGTGATACTCTATCTCTTCTACAAGTGATACAGCGCGTTCTGCCGTCGCTGTAGGCTGCCAACTCCACGCTTGACTAGCTGAAATACCAGTAAGACCAGTACCACGAGCAGTGCGAGCGTCACGTGATGGTTCCACCTCGCATGCGCTCCCTGCCACACTATGAGCTTCAGTGAGCCAGCTAAGTTATCCCTCTGCCAGCAACTGTAACGACGCACAAAATTATAAATCGACTTAAGTGGGATGCGCCAAAAACAGGCCTTGGTGGTATAATCATGCCTAAAGTAAAGCCTCTTTTTTGTAATAAGACGGATCTAGTTTTAAAACACAAGTTATTTTGACGTGTACAAAAATATAATTTATCATTAAATACGAGTACATGGGCTTCGGTCTGTTAACTAAAATGTACTTCCCAGTTTTCGCGTAATTCCATTGTCTATCGTGTAAGCATAATGTATCAATATTTATATGAAATCAATATAATTTATCATTAAATACGAGTACATGGGCTTCGGTCTGTTAACTAAAATGCACTTCCCAGTTTTCGCGTAATTCCCATTGTCTATCGTGTAAGCATAATGTATCAATATTTATATGAAATCAACGTTATCATCACCATCACCCTCCTGCCCTTATCCCAATTTATTTGGGGTCGGCGCAACATGTCTTTTTAGTCCGCACTTCTTTTAGTTCTTAGTCGTCATCTCAGTAGTCACAGTCTGTCCCCACCTACGAGGAGTCCCCGTAGCCGGTAACGCGTTCGTTACACTGTCTACGGGGAATCTCCGTAGAGGGCGCAGCTACCAATTAAATTCGTCGTTCGGTAAAAAGCGTGCAGACACTCACACCCAAAGATATATGTAGGTATCATCATTCAATCATTTCTTTAGTCTCCCCCTACTCTTAAGTACGTAAATAAACGTTAAAAAAGTGTAAGAAGAGTACCTGTACAAGTTCTCGTCGACGTAGAGTACGGAGGTGAAGACGAGCTGGTCCCTACAGTTGAGGAACACGCGGCCGGCGCTGGCGCGCGCCACGTCGCGCGGCACCAGCCGCTTGTTGCCCACGCGCCACTGCAGCGGCACGTCGCGCAGAGTTGTACTACCCGATAAATTACAATATAAGCAGGGATCGTTCAGGTGAAGCTACGCTTAACGCGGCTGGTCCGTAGTGATGAAATTCCACAAAACAACCTTACCGTAATAGGTAGACAGTTGAAATTTTCATAGAGTATGTAATGTCTATTATTGCCGCTCTATTACCAAATATATAGAAATTTGATAAAGTTGTAAATAAAGGAACAAGAAATGTGCTTAAAGGGTACTTCGTGTTTGAGTCCGACTCGCACTTGGCGGGTTTTTATAATAAATATGTGTAGACAAAACTTAAGAAATATATTTACTTATGTTTTGAAACACAAAAAGTATGATTTTAGTTCATTCTGATAAAGTGTCCGACCTTACCCTGGACATCGAAGGACAACCCGCTGGCCAAAGTCGGCGAATATGGTGTCCTGAAAGGGCAGAGGCGGTTGCTTAGGTAGTGCCTGTTTGATCGGGTAGATGAGTGTTCCGTTCTCACGAACGGTCTTTTCTCCGGTCCTTTCTACTCTTGTGTTGCATGGCACCTGAAAAATGTATATGTACTTAAGAAAACTAGAAAATGTTTATTTTTGTAACTATTTGCGCCACACGGTTTCACCCGCATAAGTCTCGATCCTTTGGGAATATCAGGATAAAAAGTATCCTACGTCCTAATTCAGGTCATGGTCTAACCATGTGTCAAATTTCATCCAAACCCGTTCAGCCGTTTTAGCGTGAAAGTGTAACAAACATATAAAAACTCATATCACTCATATCCGAAATAGTTTCCCGTTATAAAGCTATACGTACCTTACACATACCGATCATTATTTCGCTAGGTCTTTGTTGGATCACATCTACGTCTTTCATTACTTGAGGCAAGTATTGTGATCGACAGGGCAAGCCCGCGGGGAATGCTAGAAAAGTTCAAAATATTTAGTTCATAACACTCTCAATAGCTTGTATTTGAGCTGGAAATACTATACGTTTGAATAGCCTGTATTGCCCTGTAAATCATTATCATCTGCCTAGCCTTTTCCCAACTATGTTGGGGTTGGCTGGCAGTCTAACCGGATGCAGCTGAATACCAGTACTTTACATGGAGCGACTGCCTATCTGACCTCTACAACCCAATGTATTGCCCTGTAAGTGGTCTTAAACAGTTACAGCAGAACAAATCCAGCTAAGTTCAGTTTAAATTAACCTTCAGAAGGATTTGCTGTCCATCTTGACGAGTTCAAATCCAGCTAAAAAGTTTCATCACTACATATTGTAGAACAAGGTCCCCCCGTTTGTCTGTCAGCCTGAACGCAATAATCTCAAAAACTACCGAACAACTTTTCTAATGGACGGGGTGATTCATGAGGAAGGTTCAGTTGTATAATTCATCAAGGTTTTGTATAAATTAGCTCAAATGTGGCGATGATTCAAATTAAATCAAATCAAAATATTTTATTTCACATAAACCTACGTACATGGGCACTTATGAATCGTCAGAAGCTAGGTGCACGGTTCCAATTGATTGATTCTTGTGGAGAAGAGTCGGAAAGAAACTCCATGGTTACTCATTTAAAAATCATTGTCTTTTACAATGGTTTCTTATTACATTGTTAATAGGTATGGGAGGACATTGTAGGAGATGTTGGAGATGTCTGATAAACTTATGCCAACGGGGAGCTACGCCGCGCAAACCAATAGAGTTATATGAAAATAATCTATTATAAAGTATTACGAAATTAATGCATTGTTTATTTGGATTCATACATAGGGTACTTTTAATCCCGGTGGTACGTCCCGAGGATGTTTTCCGATATCCACGCCAGCGATGCCGCAGGCAAAAGCTTCTATAATTATCAAATTTTCGTTATAAAATAATGCAAATTGAATATTTACAGGATTAATATTCAAAAGTAACTCAATTTAGATATTTATAACATTAGCATTATTGTGTGCCCATGATGAGGTTTTTCCTTAGTATTATTTACTTAAAACAATAGCCTGAATTAGGCATTAACCCACTAATACCTTAATTAAAATTCTGTATTGTTAAAACACTACCTTTTAGTTTGGAATGTTACAAAAATTATCCTATTTACTACAAAATATAATAAATACAATGAGCGTCACTAATGATCCATTAAATCGATTTTCCCCTCTCTTTGACTTTGACAAGTAACAAACAACATTGTAGATTACACAATGTAGTTGCCAAGCTGGTTCGCTGATGTTTGTTGTTCCATGTACTTGAAATATTTTTAAAGACACGTTTAGAGCCCGTGAATATGGTGAGAACAATTAGTTGTACTTGTTTTATTTTGTATTTTTGTGGCAGTTTATAGCAACAAACTTAAAACTTATTTAAAAACGTTTTTTTTTGCTATTTATTATACTAGCTTCTGCCCGCGACTTCGTCCGCGTTAAATTTCGTATTCCCCCGACCCTTCCCGTCGCGTCGAATCGCCTACCCTTGCGATTTTCCCCGTTTTTGCATCATTTTTCATTACTGCTCCGCTCCTCTTAGTTGTAGCGTGATTTTATATAGCCTATGTTACTCGCAGATAATGTAGCTTTCTAATAATGAAAGAATTTTTAAAATCGGTCTAGTAGTTTTTGAGTTTATCCATTACAAACCAACAAACAAAAATACAAAATTTTCCTCTATATAATATTAGTGTAGATATTTAAATGGCGCTCGGGGCGTAAGTTCTATCTATGACTTTCACGAGTGCGGATTATACGACTGCGGATCAAATTAAAATTAAAAATATTTCATTTCATATAAATGAGCGTAGTTTGGAGAAGAGCCGGCACGAAACATTAGTTACGGCACACTCCCTCTCACCGAGAGGAGGCCTGTGTCCCCGCTGTGGGAACATTAGGCTGCTGATGATGTAATATGGAGAGCACCTAGTAACTTACTTTGAAACAATTCGATGATCTTGTCATCCAGTTCGAATAATTTGAACTGGCTCGCCGTTTTAACAGAGTTCACTATGAAGCTTGCGATCTGTAGGACAAATAAATTATTTTTAAGAATACTGTGGTAGGTTTTGTCATATCAGTTAGTAGTCAGTCGCTGTTGAATGACTCCAATAAAAATAAAATGGTTCGGAAATAATTGATAGCACGTACGATCCAGTTTGTTGGTTATCTTTATGGTCTTATTGGGGTAACTGGTTTGTGTTCGAAATAATTAGGCACTGTAAATTGTTCGTATTTGATAGTTTGCGGGTAAACGGTATGTTTTTTTACAATTTTACAGCACACTTCTTCAGGTATTTCGGTGCTATGTACTGGTTCCTAACAAAATAATAACGAAAATGATAAATATACTATAAAAAAATCGAATAATCGTTAATTTTACAGTGCTTACCGTTAAGTCGTATCGGCACCAAAAGAGATAAGTAACTAGGGCCGTCGTATATAGCTAAAGTTTATAAAGAAACCTATGGATGTTTTCGAATACAATTTAAATTAACAAATAGAAAACAAACACTTAATTTATAAAATTAAATTTCATTCGAAATTATCATTCACCCATTGCTTAGTTTCTTAACTTCAACTATTTTAGACTGCTCGAATTGAATGAAAACCATGACATTATTACAAACTAGACTATCTGTCGCCATGACACTGGGAGGCTTGCCTAGACTGTAATCGGTATACTTACTAGGTCTTGCACCAGTTTCACATAACAGATTCCGTATCGATGGCGCCTGCCCACCTTGCCACAAACGCAACACTCGCTCCACGGACTCCACTGAGTGTATAATATCATGCCCTGGTACATCTCACTGGCGACGGCGTGGGGGCCTCGTGATTCAGGCGGTTTTACCTTATAAAATGTTAAATAAATCATCTGGAGGTTACAATTGTGGACACGGTTAATTCGCTTAGTAATAATAACTTCTCTTATGTTGATTACGATTTTTAACCGACTTCAAAAAGGAGGAGGTTCTCAATTCGGATGTTTATATTTTATTTTTTATGTATGTTCGGCCATAACTCCGTCATATATAGACGGATTTGCAAAATTCTTTTTTTGTTTGAAAGGGGTTTATTCCGAAATGGTCCCACATAAATTTCATATAGAGCTGATGATGAACTCCAGAGATAGACACCGGAACTCTTTAAAAAATGACAGCAAATCAACCGCGATTTCTGCTATCGCATAAATATGCATTGTTTGTTTGGAATTAGTGCGGGGTGGATACCACAACTAAAAATTTAAAAATAAAATCTTTTTTACAAAAAAAAAAAAAAACAACCGACTTCCTTAAAAACACAGTCAAAAATAACTTTAATTTGGGAAGTCGGTGGCAAAAAATCCATAAATACAGATCCTAAGACACCGACTTCCGAAATTAAAGTTATTTTTGACTTTGTAGTGTTTTTAAGGAAGTCGGTTGTTTTTGTTTTGTAAAAAAGATTTTTGACTTATAAGATCTAGACAACTTTAGTGTTAGTCGGTAAAGCGTTTAAATTTGTTAGTTTTAAACTATTATTATTAAAATATTCTTACTTAATAAACTTAAAAATACTCAGTATTAAACCTTATCAAAGGCCCACAGTTATGATCGGTCACAAGACATCGTAATACAATGTACTCAGCAACTTCGGCATCACAGTCCACCGCTCAACATAGGCCTCTCCCAAGACGCGTCATATTACTTTAGTTTTAGAAGTCAGTGGCAAATAAGGGAAACCGTATACGCGTATCTCCGAAAGAGCTACCGTGGCCCTGGCACAGACAACTGAAGGCACACGGGTGGGTTTAAGTCAGTAAGTCTGACACACCCCCGGAGAAGTCATTTGGTGAATTCCGACCCAGAAAAAAAAGAGGCGTATTTCCGCGATCCGCTATTACCTACACAATCTACTCTAATTATAAATATGAACAGTTTTTTGATTTGTGTGAACGTGCTTATCCCTGGAACTACATACCAGTCGGATTTGCATTTGATAGCCCTATTCTTGAGGAAAGCTATAGCACAAATTCACGCTAAGACCCTTAGGATCCCAGCAAAAATAAAAATGAGAACGTTAGCCGAAGACAACGTAATAGCAGGGGCAGGTGAAGCGATGCATGGTGATGGTTCAAGGAACAAATTTGTTTATGCGGACGAGGTCGCGGGCGGAAGTTAGTAAATAATAAACTAACAACAGTATAGGGCTCCGTGTCCACGACTTCTATGAAGACCAGTCCGCTGGCGCCGTCTCCTAGTTTGCACCAAAAGACGCCCTCGTCACCACGGACGACGTTGTAAATCGTCATGACGCCGTGCTCCAGCGACAGGCGGTCGTACTCATGCATTGTCTTGAAGCTATCGATGTCTGCGCGCTAGAAGATAGGATGTATGGTCCTGATTCATATTCGAATAGGTATCAAAGTGTACCTAATTAAATAAAAAAATGAAACTGGTTTTGAATGTTTTCTTTACATGTTTATTCAGCCGATAGACGTCCACTGTTAGACGTAGTATAATAATAAGCTTTTTCCTTTCAATAATAAAAGTATTAGCTTCACCTGTATCTATCATTGTAACTGAATCTTCGAACGTGATTTTCATCCACTTCAAAACATCAGATCAAATTGAAATTTAATACACATATCAAGGGCCCATGACAATATAATAATTTTATAACTTAGTTTCATTATCCTGACCAGGATCTGCAGGCAAAGTGTCAGATACTTGATGTCAATTGTTATAAATATGTTATTGGCAGATAAGAAAATACCGTAATTAATCTATTATTTTCTACATAGCTTGGCTTTCTATTAAATCCTGTTTTTAAGTTTCAATTCTTTTTTATTTCGCGGTTATACAGGGTGTCCAAGAACCTGGCGTCCAACTGGATTCCCACGATGCCCCAAGTTCTAACAGTACTCAGAAAAATATTTTAAAAAATCCACCCCATGTACTTACAGAATTATACTGATTTCAAAAAAAAAGGGGAAATGAGCACCCTGTGACATACTTTTGAATGCTGTGACTGCTAATGCTGATAATTTCGATATTTCTTGGAGGTTTTGTAATCTAGGGTATTGCTGTGTCTAAATAGAATGTAAAAATAAAGTACTTATTGTACCATTTTAAAATAAAATATTATTTTAACTAAAGGTGATATGGAAAACTATTGAATTTCGCAACTTTGACCGACTGTAGTGTAAAAAAAATGTACCAAAATAGTATGGCAAGTGACGTCAAATTTTGACGCGTTTATTCCTCTTTTTAAAAAGGTATAATACTTACACATTAATTTGAAAAAAAAAAATTTGATAATATTTTTACTCAACAACCCAATTTTTACGAAGTGCCTACCTACTAACGGTAACTGTCGGACCCTTTCTTATCTTAGAAACTGTTATGTTACTACCATTATTTACTTCGGTTCCAAGAGTGAGCAAGAAGGAAATACACACAGGTAGATGGGTTCCCAGTAGAATAAAAGCAAAGAATGTTAGTTTAAAGATATTTTATTACAATAAATGTTCAAAATGTTGACCACCCGCGGCAATACAAGCTCTCACTCTCCTTAAAAAGGACCGCTTTATGTTTCGCGAGTAACTTTTTTGACGTATCACCTGCACTGCTTGTGTTATCTTCTCACGAAGGTCAGCGATGTCATTAATGGGCTTCGCATAAACGAGCTCCTTCATAGTTCCCCAGAAAAAAAAATCCAGCGGATTTAAGTCAGGTGAGCGGGCTGGCCACGGGATTGTTCCTGATCGCCCAATCCACCTGTTCGGGTATTGCTCGTCCAAAAACTCTCTAACGGATACGCAAAAATGTGCTGGACAGCCGTCGTGTTGGAACCACATATCTGGTGGGGTCTCTTCTAGTAAGTTTGGCTAATCATTTTGAAGAAAATTTAAATGATTCGCCAGTCAAATTCTCGGGCATCTCAAATGGACCAATAATATTCCCACAGAGAATACCGGTCCACATGTTCACTTTGAACCGGTACTGGGATCTATCTTCTCGCATCAAGTGCGGATTTTCCACATGCCACTCGTGCAAGTTGTGTAGGTTCATGTAGCCATCCTTCTTAAATGTTGATTCATCTGACCACAAAATTTTGTCGATAAAGTTTTCGTCTTCTCGATGTTTTTGCAGGATTGTTTCACAAAACGCGACTCGGCTCGGATAGTCTCGAGGTAAAAGACTTTGCACTCGCTGTACGTGGTACGGATGATATTCTTCTTTTTGGAGAATACTGTGTGCTGTGCTCTTCGGTATCCCCGTATCAGCTTCTATTCCTCGCACAGAGATGCTTGGATTTGCCGACACCGCCTCTAAAACTTCATCGCGTATGAAGTCATTTACGGGTCGTCCTTCACCAGCTACTTGATTGGGGAACCGCCCGTCACATAGTGATCTGTGCACATTAATGAAAACTCGATGGTCGGGATATCGCGTAGCCCTCGGATACCTTTCTCTGTAAAGTCTCGCTGCAGCTCGTCCATTACCTCTACATTCTCCATAAATGTAGTGCATATTTGCGTATTCTTGCGGAGTGTAGGTCGCCATGGTAGCACACACAAAACACAAACTGTCCAAACACAGGCAAAGGTCGTCGTAAAGAGTTCGTTTCAAAGTCCAGAGCACAAAGAGTAATCGAGTCCAATAAACAAAGCTTTAAATCGTAGTACGTGATCAATGGTAACAATAAGAGAGAGGTGCGTAGTAACGGCAGGAGGCAGTGACGCGTACTGACCGTACTGTTATCCTAAATAGCACGATCCCAGATAGCGTCACTATCTATCTCACTCGCACCTCTAACCTTTTTCTCCCTCACTCTTACCTGAATAATGGTACCCCCATAAAGAAGAACCAGCAAATCGCAAAGATAGTTTCTGTCTTGCTCCCTCCTGTTGTAATAACGAATCACTATGGTGAGATGCATGCACATACCGTCCCTTACGGTCTAACCTGTTTTTTGAGAGGCCTGTTGTTATTTTTATGAGCATACAATAGTAATTCTTTAGAGGTTAGATTCAATTCGTCGTAAATTTTTCTTTCTAAGAATTCTGTAAGACATCGTAAAAATTGGGTTGTTGAGTAAAAATATTATCAAAAATTTTTTTTTTCAAATTAATGTGTAAGTATTATACCTTTTTAAAAAGAGGAATAAACGCGTCAAAATTTGACGTCACTTGCCATACTATTTTGGTACATTTTTTTTACACTACAGTCGGTCAAAGTTGCGAAATTCAATAGTTTTCCATATCACCTTTAGTTAAAATAATATTTTATTTTAAAATGGTACAATAAGTACTTTATTTTTACATTCTATTTAGACACAGCAATACCCTAGATTACAAAACCTCCAAGAAATATCGAAATTATCAGCATTAGCAGTCACAGCATTCAAAAGTATGTCACAGGGTGCTCATTTCCCCTTTTTTTTTGAAATCAGTATAATTCTGTAAGTACATGGGGTGGATTTTTTAAAATATTTTTCTGAGTACTGTTAGAACTTGGGGCATCGTGGGAATCCAGTTGGACGCCAGGTTCTTGGACACCCTGTATGTGTAAGCTCTCCAAAAGTGTGTCGGTAATTAATGTTATTTAAATCTATTGCTCAGAAAGATCTAGACAAAGTCACGTACAAACGGGATGTTCCCCTCTGTCATACCTTTGCATACAGCCACGTTTGCCGAGCCGCCTTCCCGGGCTCACGGCACAGTTTACACGGTAGCCGCACGGCTGCTCCTTGGAACACCATGATGATGATATTATTCTGCGATATGCGGATGGTATTCAACTCGTCCAACTGTGAAGCTGAACAGGCGTAGTAGTCGCGCCACGCTTGGGAGAGAGCTGATAGCTTGAGTCTGTCACCTCCTGGAGATGTGAGAAGTTTTGTGTTTTGAATTGTCGAAAACATAGGTCGATTTTCTATGTATTTATTATTTCTACTGTAATGGTTTGTTGTGCAGTTTTTGGGCTTTCTTGGATTAAAAATAAACTTAATAACTTTATATTTGTACGCTTGTAAGTACTGTAAGAACTACTTGCCCTGTTGTCGTCAATGTTAAGCAAGCAATAAAAATTGCGTGAATTTTGTTTGAAAAGTTTAGGGCTAAGAGACAGTAATAGGTTGTTTATAAGAATTCTCTAAAAATCACTTACTTGGATACATAAGCATCTCTAGGTCGAAATCCTTTATAGCATAACCTTTTGGAACTCCTCCATACATTTGTCTACTTCTATTGTTGATCTCACTCACTCTCTTGTGAATGTTATGGTTTAATTCGCATCTTGTACAATTTACAATCATTAGAACAAGAATACCGAAATATCTTAGGTCTGTCATTCGAGAGTCATTCGAGAACGACAGTTGTCATACAACTGTCGTGCTAGATGCTCTTGTTTTAATTTTAAATTCGTTCTATATTTGTAACTTCAGCTTACTTATTTCAAACTGTGTTCTTTTTCAAGAGGATTCATAGATCGTCAGATGTTTTTATCTTTAGTCCGTTCGTTATACTACAAACGAATCTTTATTTTGAACTTCGTTTTACTGGATTGTGGCGAAGCCCAAAACGAAAGTAACGTTTTGAAATCTTCTAATTTTAAAATTTAGCATAGTTATGGAACTGAGCCCTTAATGAATGAATTCTCAGGGTCAACACAATCCTGCCAGGGTCGCGGAGTTGTCGAAAGTGTTATCCCGGCCCTGGCAAAAGCAACTGAAGGAACACAGGTGGGCTTAAGTCAGTAAAAGTCTGACACGCCCGAGCGGGAGACGTCATTTGGTGATATCCCACGCAGAAAAAATTGGTCAGCACAACACGCATAAACATTCATACGAATTATCTACTCGCATTTCACTTTCTACCAAATATTGGGTCAACAGACCACAAATCTCTATACAATGCAGATAACTTTATTGTACCGTGTGCATGTTCATCTTTTCAGAAGGCGGAACCAGCGCTGTCCTTAGGTCCGCAGCCCACGCCCGAGATGGAAGCGATAGCGCGCGAGGTGGACGCGCTGGCTCGTGAGCGACTTGCCTTAGAGGCCGAGCTCGCGGCCAAGCAGAGGGACCTCACTGTCAAGACTGGCGAGGCGGACAGCTTGCAGGTATGAACATCGTGGGGAGATTGAGGGAACTGCCTTTGCAGGAGCAATGATGGTTGCTGGCAAGGGTTTGTAAAGACAACATAGGAGGTGCAAGGGTGTGTTCCATTTATGGTTCTGGAGCATCAACTCCTTGTGTGTCTAAAACCGTAATCATGCCAGCAACCGATTGATGAAATGAAAAGTAAATAGAAGAAAATGTTATACTGTTCGGAAATAGAACCTAATTGAATAACTGCGTTTTGTTTTCAGAGTGAGCTGGACACATTAACGGCAACCCTAAAACAGTTAGAAAACCAAAAAGGTGAAGCACAAAAGAGATTAAATGATCTCAAAACGCAGGTAACTGTTTCACTTGTTTAAACAAGAGTTAATCTACATTTTAATTTGTTAATGTGAAAGAAAAGAACACGGTCAATAAGATAGGAAAATCATATCTATATATCGCACCTTCGGTGCAACAACGTCACTTATGCAAATTTTGTCAAAATTGATCTGATGAGTATGAGAAAAAGTAGCTAATGTACCCCTTTATTAAATGTCGCTTTAACTTTAGTATGAAGTTCAAAGTTGTAGTTTAAATATTACCAGTTAATTTCTTTACTCAATACATTAAAATAGGATGTGGAATTTTCAAACGCTTCTGAAATATTACATCTTTTGCAGAAGTGACGTTGTTACATCGGAGGTGCGATATTATTCGGAAATATGCCGTAAAAATAAAAGCTTTATTCCCCAAATACTAACACAATGTGTCGACTACTTGCAGGTAGAAAAGCTCCGCTCGCAAGTATCAGCACAAGAGGCCGCGGCGGCCGAGACGGAGGCCGAGGTGGGCGCGCGCCGCGCCGCGCTGCACACGCTGAAGGAGAAGGAGCGCGCGCTGCAGGCCGACGTGGCCCGCGCCGACGCCGAGGCCGAGGCCGTCACGGCGCAGCACCGCCGCACTGTGCTCGCCGTCAGCCAGGTGACGGAACAGACACGCCCACTGCTACACATAAGCCTTGCCAAAGCTCGGCAACATCGACCGGTTCTGTTTTCTGCTTCTACTGGGAACCTGCGGCCTTCTCTAGGTCATCGGTCCCCTTTCAACTCTACGTCTTCCGGTACGCGGTCACTACTCTAGAAACTTTCGGCCCCATCGACCATCTGTTCTGTGAGCAATGTGCTCTGCGCATTGCCACTTAAGTTTGCCATTACTACAGCAAGCTTTTCGATAACAAGGACTGTTGCTTAGAGGCGTTAAGAATAGAATTTAGAGTTACTTGCGTGTCTTTAAAAGAAAAAGTAATCACGGGTGTAAGGCTGCCTGTTGTATGAGGTGCACATTCGCGACAGCTGACCATCTCGCGTGTTACTGGCACAAGCAACGAGCGTCGTAATGTGACGTGGGGCTATTCTCACACGCGGCTCGCGGTTCTCTAAGGCAACGGTCGCTACCGTTAGCGAATGGTGGCGTCACGTTGCCTGTTGTCAAAATGTTGGGGTTGCTACTGTCGCAGCTGGTGGTCCCGTTCGTGTGTACAACTTGTAACAGAATAGAAGCAAATGCTGTAGCTTGTTTGTATTGTTAATCAGCTTCAACCAGATAAAGAATTTAATTTAAGAATCCACACGTGCGACATTACTACCGTTGGAACTTGCTGCAATTGCCCTACTATTCAACAAGTTACCCAAGCAAGATATCTGGGAGTGATTTTTGACCAGCGTCTTTCCTGGTATCCTCAACTGGAAAAAGTCATGAGTAGAGTACGAAAACTGATCTGGATATTCAAAGAGCTGAGATATGTTGTACCAAGGACAGTAAATTTAAATAAAAATAAAGAAAATCAAAGAAATCTTTTAAATGAAATTTATGTATCTTTGGTCCAGTCTGTTCTAGTTTATTGCATAACTGTATGGGGTGGAGCAACAAAATCTAGTTTTCTAGAGTTGGAACGCGCTCAAAGAGCGATACTTAAGGTGATGTACTTTAAAAAAAGAATATTCTCCACTGAAAAGCTTTACAAATTATGTAATCTGCTGTCAGTGAGAAAATTGTACATCCTTCTTATCATCCTCAAAACGCACAAAGAGACGCCATATGATCCTAAAATACTAGAAAAGAGGAAAAAGCACTGCATAGTAAATGTTCCCTCAACTAAAACAGAATTTGCCAGCAGACAGTATAACAAACGTTCAGCCTTTTTATACAACAAAGTAAATAAACTCATATACATATACGATAAAAAAAAAAACAATGCAAAAAAGAATTAACAATATGGTTACACAATTTAAATTATGATGATACAGAGTTACTTTTGCAACGGATGACTTAATAAAAAAAATGACATATGTAGTGATGTTATTAGCATATTTAGTCACACCATGTACAATCAAAATTTCCTTCTCTCTCTCTCACACACACACACACACACACACACACACACACACACACACTTAGACACACCACCGCACTCACACACACATACAATGACACTCACGCACATATACAACAGATCGTATTTTCTTTCTTATTGTTTCTCTTTTGTTATTTGTATATTTATAATGTAAGGGAAGAGCGGAGCCTTCAACTACAGGTATTTCTATGCCTAAATGGAGACTCCTCGACATACACTGTAAGCTAAAATGATATGTAATAAACTTATTTTATTTTATTTTATTTTATTATTGTTGACTCAATTGTCATAATTAACAATTGAGTCCATTTCATTCATTTTAAATTTAGGTATATTTTTCAAAAGATAATAACAGTAATTTTATTTTTTAATGTTACACGTTGTATAAGAACACAGCATTCAGCCGTATTCGGTGTCGGTCAGCGTGTGGTGAGTAAGTCCGTAGCCAGCCATGCGCGTGGCTCGCGGCGCGGCCCAGCAGCACACGTCGCGCGCCACTCGCTTCCACGGACTCCACCGCCACGTACGATACTTTTCTCCAACCTGATGTATTGTTTGTCCGAGAAAGTTATATTGATTTTAAGAACGGCATTGCCCCTAAAATACCGTCAACTCTTTTACTTGCTGCACTCGCTAACAGCGTCGGCATTCCGTTAATGCGTGTATGTTTTAAGACAGTAATAATTGTCTCAGTTCAAAGTGTATCTATGAAACTTTTTGTTGCAGGCAAACATAAAGATCTCCCACTTAGAGGAGCAGCACCGCCTCATCAGCTCAGCAGTGGAGGCGCTGTGCGGCGCGGGCTCGGCCGGCCAGCACTACCTCACGCTGACGCCGCAGTACTCCGCCGAGCATCTGGAGCGAGTCGTGCGGGGAGCCACGCCTAACGACGCACTCGTACGTATACTGTACTAGCTTCTACCCGCGACTTGTCCGCGTCAAATAAATTGTTCCCCTGACCCTTCCCGTCGTATCAAATTGCCTGCCAGTTTTCGTTAATTTTTCGTTGCTGCTCCGCTCCTTTTGATCGTAGCGTGATGTTATGTAGCCTTCCTCCATAAATCGGCTACCCAACATAAAAAGATTTTTTCAATTCGGACCAATAGTTCCTGAGATTACCGCCACGCCGCGTTCAACCAAACAAACTCTTCAGCTTTATGATATTAAGTATAGATTACATTAACTAGTGAAATTTCGAGGACATAATGGGCATCGAGCTGTGGTGGCCCAGTAGTATCGGCCCCGAATTACGAGTTGTATGTCCGAATCCAGGCAAGCGCTTTACTTTGTGTAAATAATTTCACCACCACTGCTCTCAAAGCATAGTGAGGAAACTGGCAAGTCGTAGAGTCAAAAATTTGAGGACATTTGACATCTACCAATCCGCACTAGGCCCGCGTGTTTGATTACGGCACTCCCTTTCACCGAGAGGAGGCCGATGTCCCAGTAGTGGGAACAATGTAGGCTGATTAATATATTGTGTTGTAATAATGATAATAAATGGACACCGATATGTAAAGATGAAGGCCCTTTGAACACCGGTTTTCTTGCCGTGAAAAACTACGGTTTATTCGCCCTGTGTAAGTGCTGTGTTGTACGGATTGCTATTGGAGCTTGTTTATGACACGACGTCATGGCACGTCGACATAAACAAATTCACACGATTTTTCTACGGATTAACACGCAGGTTCGTAAAGAAACCGTGTGGTATAGGGGTCTGATGTTGTAATCTGGTACGTACAGATGACACAACATTACTGTATTGTATAGTTCCTTTCTTAAACATTTGTGTTCTTCTGTTACCCAGGAAGACGAGCCATTCGCGAAAAGCAACGGCTTTGCTTCGGGCGCGGGCTTCGAGTCCGACCCTTTCGCTTCCCGCGCCTTCGCGCCCGCAGCCATGCCCGCACACGACCCCTTCGCGCCCGCACACAGCCCGCAGCCCACACAGGTAGGCTTTAATGTACTAATAATACTTGGCAAGGTATAGCCTATCCAATGAAAAAAGAATTATCAAAATCGGACTACTCTGTATAAAGTTATTTTATTTTTTTTTATTTTATTTTATTAAGTAGGAACAACAAACAGTTACATTATGTAATATTACACAAAGGAAAACACAATTTACATAAATAATAATGTAACCCACAGCGCTGTTCACAGATTACCATTAATAATTAAAACTTTAAACTCACTAGGAGGTGAACTGTACATGCATGACAGTTACACTAATGTTATAAAAATATTTAAAAAAAAAAAACAATGTTAAAGAAAAGAAAGTAAAAAATAGATAAGAAGTTTCTTATCTATTGTTACTAGTTAGTCTAAAAGTTTAAGTGTCTCATATGATAGACTACGAAACCTTTTCAAAGAGCATGTAAATATGTCAATGTGTTCGAATGTTTCATTGTAGGTTGCAGTCATTCGCCGAATCGGTGAACGTACACCAGTGTTAGATCGGCAGGTACCTACTGCAAATAGTTTGCCAGCACGCACCTTCCGTCTATGAACAGTTCTGGGGACTGCATAGCACAATACATTGTTCAAATAAATACAATCAAAATTGCCGTTAACAAGGTTATACAATGTTATTACCTCTAATTGTTTACGTCTAGAGCTGAGCGTCAGAAGCCCGTATTTACTGAGCAGTTGGTTATACGGAAGATAATTTTTGTAACACCTGTAGTGCATTGCACGAAGAAATTTTCGTTGGACGTTTTCGAGCATGTTAATGTATTTGCCATAGTAGGGGTTCCAGATGGATACAGCATATTCGAGCTGGGAACGGACTAGGGTTTTATATAGGCATAGATATGAAGAGGTCCGTTTAAAGTCATGAGTAGATCTCATTATAAATCCGTACATCTTATACGCTTTATTTACAATTTGTTCAATATGTAAGTCCAGGCAGAGTTTTGAGTCCAGCAATATGCCAAGATCGCGAATTGCATTTACTTTATTTAATAAAACATTACATAAAGTATAAGAAAACCTAATAATGTTTTTATTTTTGGTAAAATTTAGGTAGTTGCACTTGGGAATGCTCAGATGGAGCTTACTAGTGCAACAATAGTCCGTCAGTCGATCCAAGTCCTCTTGGAGAAGATAACAATCTTGAATGTTACGAATAGGTTTATATACTTTGAGATCATCAGCATATAACAAAAATTTACAATGACGGAAACAGTTACTAATATTATTTATAAATATAATGAATAAAAGAGGACCGAGAATAGAGCCTTGTGGAACACCAGATGTAACCCGAGTAGCATGAGAATTGTATCCGTTAATAACGACCCGTTGACAACGGTTAGTAATATACGAAATGAACCATCGTAACAAGTTACCACGAATACCATTGAAAGCTATACGGTTCAGCAACAGTTCATGATCCACCTTGTCAAAAGCTTTCTGAAAGTCCGTGTACACTGCATCAACCTGTATTCGATTGTCGATGTTATCAAATAAGTCACTAGCAAATGCCAATAAATTAGTTGTCGTAGATCGCTTTTTCACAAAACCGTGCTGTTGTTGTATAATAGTATTATGTAGGATAGGGTACACTTCATTATGTACCAGTCTTTCAAAAAGCTTCGACAAGGTAGATAAAATAGAAATAGGTCGGTACTGCTCAACACTACGCTTAGATCCACTTTTGTGTACAGGCGTGATATTAGCCTGCTTCCACACTGCTGGCATAACACCTTCTGTGATACATTTATTGTAGATTATAGCTAGGGGTCTACAGATAAAGGAAGCAGTGTTTTTAAGAAAAAAGGCAGACAGTCCATCAGGACCTGGTCCCTTAGATGGATCAAGAGATTTCAATTCGGCCAAAACCGATTCTTCTTTGAAGTGTAGATTACAAATAACAATGTCGTTAGACGCTGTTTCAGAAGGTGGCTCCCATTGAGACAGTGCAGGTGAAGCAGGCTCATACACAGAAGAAAAGAAATCAGAGAACATGTTACAAATCGATTGAGGGTCGTTTGATACATCGTTTTTATAGTGAACTTTAGCCGGTATACCAGGTTTGTCTTTGCGGTTGGAAATGTAGGTCCAGAAATCTTTAACGCTTTTATGTATGCTATCCTCAATCGACTGAATGTATTTAGAGAAGCATTTATCACAATTGTCTTTAAAGATGGTTCTATACTGCGAAAATTTTTCGTAGTCTGCTATGTTGCCGTATTTCTTCCATTTGACCCATGCCTTTTGTTTTTTGTTGAGTGTGTTAATTAATGTTTTAGGAAACCAAACCGGATAACCAGCGGCCCTAGAGGCTGATAGTGGTGTGTGTTGTTTAATTATTTCATCAATCTTATTGTAAAATGTGCTTAGTGCCTCTTCGGAACCCAAAGGGCCAAGAAGGTCCGTCCAGTCAATATCCTGAATTTTGCGGTTAATGTGCTCATAATCAGATTTATAAAAGTTATATTTTTGTAGTGGTCGCTTTTTCATGGGTTGGACATCTATATTGAGACTTATGTCACAGATAAAAGGTGGGTGATAAGTGTCTATCGGTAGCAGAGGAAACAACGCAGCCGATACCCTACATGGTTGGTTGGATATAAGTAGGTCTAGGATTTTGCCAGTATTATTTGCAACTACATTATATTGTAAAGCATCAAGTAAAGACATCAAGTTATTTAATAAGCTACAAGTTATTGAAGCACCTGTACCCAGTCCATTACCGATTTGAGAGCCAGTCGGGCCCAGTGTGGTCCAAGTTATTTCTGGGAGATTATAGTCGCCTATAATGTAGAAACCGTCAACACTAGGGTCACCAAGTATCTGCTGTAAGGCTTCAAAATGTTGCTCATAAACAGAGGTAGCCATTCTGGGAGGTATATAAGCGGCGCTGATTACATGACGCTTGGACGGTAGTGCACTAGGCATTTCTATGAGGATATGTTCAATAAGATTATGAGATTGCGAATTAGTATGAGTCACAGAAATATCGAATTCTGATGATTTCAGTGTTCGCAGAAACGCCACCAACACTCCGCCGCCATCTTGTTTTTTTGTGGTAATACGATCACGATCACACCTGTACACGACATAACGCTGATCAATAAACTCATTATTACTAATTTCCGGGACTAACCAAGTTTCCGTGAGTACGATGATATCGTGGTTACCGTTTAGGACGTTCATATAAAGCGTGTGTAATTTTGTACGGATGCCTCTACAGTTTTGGTAGTATATGGATAAATTATTATTACTCATCACTAGATAATAGGTGTACTAACATGAGTATTAACAGCGATATAAGATCAAGCAACAAGTTTTTGTACGTGCAATGTCCAACATGCAATGAGATTATTAAGTAATAGTATTTTTTCTCAATAATTATCAACATAATATTGACAGCAGGTATACAGTAATACTGAATTCCGACGATACAGCAATAGACGCATTGAAGATATAACCCAGTAACAAGGTTACTAACAGTCTTAATAGTTAACATAATTTTCGCATGTTGCGGTAGAAAAAGTTTAAAAAATATATGAATACAAACATTAACACCTATGCTACAGAACAACTGTGAAGCACGCACAAAATAAAGTTTATTTATCATAACTATTTTATATGGTTCTAGATTTATAGAATAAGGCAGTTTGCCAAAAGTTACTTCAAGAAATGATGCAAATGAAAAGCATAGAGTATTATTATGCATTTCTAAGTTCAAATTATGACCAGGAAATACCATAATTACAACTAGATCGCATGTTAATTTTGTATTATATAAGCTTATTATTTTATAAAACAATTTTCTCAATTGTTGATCATAGATATCACAATCAGAAACTACATTATGAGACAATATGGCGCACAGTCTAAACAAACACAAACAATTTGAAACACAGCCCTTAAACGCAAACACACACCGTTTGAGTAAATTACAGGTTAAAAAAATATAAAAAGAAAGAGAAGTATGCAGGTATAAAAATGGATTACAATTATTGTACTTTGTTTGGGGTGGAACCACTTTCATTAACTGTATTTGGTGTACTGCTTTTAATCTTACGAATGTCATCGGCTGTACGTATTGCAAAAGCAGTATCGCCGTCCCGCTCGCGCACGAGAATAGTGGCGTTTCGAATCCACACGTACTTAAACTTGTGCAAAGTAGCGACATCTTTAACCTTCCGAAATAAATGTTTCTTCTTGAGTGTCAAATGCTCATTCATGTAAATAGTCACCGGTGCACATGTAAAACCCAACTGGTCCGACTTAACATTCTTGACTTTGCGAAAAGCAGCGAGTAAGTTGTCCCGCAGAATACGCGACGATAATTTTACAACCACGTTCTTTGGCCTATTTGTTTGTTGGTGAGCATGTGGAACTCTGTGAATCGATATGATATCTCTTTGAGTAACGGGAAAGTTAATAGCAGTGCTAATTGACTCCATTATATGAATCAAGTTTTCACTTCGCATTTCAGGCATGTTTAAGATTTCCACATTGCACTGTCTGGCTTGCTGTTCAAGATTATCAAGTTTCGTCTCGAGGAGACTAATAGATAGGTCAGATTGCTCAGAACTTTGTTGACTAATTTCATCCATTCGTTTCTTGAGTTCAACCTGTTCCCCCGAATGGAATTCCAAAGAAGTTTGCAAGTGGGTCACTTCAAGCGATAAGTCAGATACATTCTGTTTCAAAGTATTATTTTCAGTACGAAGATTGCTCATCTCTACTCTTATCTCACCCAGGGCAGATCTAAATTCGCTATTCAGTTTAGTTAAGTTTGTTTCCATTTCGTCCCGCCAGCCGTTTAATGTGCTCTTTATATCATCCTTGAAAGTAGCAAGCGTACTATTTATGTCGCTTCTCCATCCTTGTAACGTAATGTGCAGCTCATTTGTAAATACTTGGAAACTATCAGCTGTATCCTGAACGACGGATTTATTAGCTAGAATCGTGGAGGAACTGGAGTTGCATGGTGAGGCAGGACATTGTTCTATGACATCGCAAGACATGTTCATGCTGTCTTCGTGTGTAGGAACTAGTGCAGCCTGTACAGGTGTTAGTAAGTTAGACCGCGTGCGGCGCGTAACATTGTTGCATGACGGACATTTCCAGGCCGCCTTAAATTCATTTGTGAGGGCTTCGTATTGACGAGGCGTTATATTTAGGCATTCAAAATGGTAACTGCCATCACAGGTTTTACATGTAAGAAGCCGAGCTCCGGTTACGAAAAGTGTATTACAGCCAGCACAGTTCATAATGAATTAGGTGTAATTGGTCGGTGTTTCTTTACAAACAACTGTTTGTTGGCCAAACGACAAGCAGCGCCACCTACCGCCGTATGAAAGATTTAGGTAAAGCGTCAACTAACGATCGATGTCTCGTTTGTATGTAAATTAGATAGTTAATAAGTGCGCTAATGAGCGATTAAAGTAGTTTTAATGATTAGTCACAGATGGCGTTAGTTTGTATGGAAGGTGTAAAATGACAAGGCAAAATCGCAGTTTTGCAAATCACGGATTGAAGTTTCAAAAACTTTTTGGAGATAACAATCTATAGTTTTGATGTGGCACACACTGATTTTAAGATTTATAATCTTCCAAATATGTATTTACGGCACTTAGCAGGTTCAATGTTTTAATTATTAGTACAAACCGCGCTGTTTATATCACACACTCAAACACAGTTCACACACAATATAATTAGTTCACTTCAACTCTTGACTTGTTGGAAGACTAGTTTCCACCAATTATGGCGATAAAACACAGACTTAACAGCTTTTACTATTTTTATAAATTAAAGTTAACAGAGAGTAAAATACTTAGATCAACGCACACACAGCGCCACCTAGCGATTATGCGTGGTTATACATTACAATCAGTGAGTGAACAATCAATCATCCCCTGTTTTCCGACCCTTAGGGTTCGATTTTGTTTTCCAAATTTATATGGGACCACCCTCGAAGACCATCCCTTTCCAATAAAAAAAGAATTATTACAATCGGACTACTATGTAAAAAGTTATGCATAACCTACTCCGTTTTTTTTCGTCGGTTACAAAACGACTATCAAGGTACTTACATTACAATAGTTGGGGCATAACTTGGCCATATGCGCAAAATGAATACGCATACCTTTCAATTAATAAACAAGTAATTTTCACTCTCCAAACTCAAACTGCTGATGCGTTGCTGTAAAAATTTAAAACCGTTCTCATTGCGTTTTTGTGTTGCAGGACGGTTTCGGGACGGACCCGTTCGCATCGAACGCGGATCCTTTCGCCGGCGACGCGTTCTCGGCCCACGACAATACGGCCAAACAAAATGAAGACGTGAGTGCTATTCTATCATTGTCTATACCCACTATAGTCTTTACTTGACAGAGATAGTTTTTTTTCCGTAAAATTATTTGAATATTCGAATTATTAACGTTTTTCGAATGATCTTTCTTTCAGTTGAAATGTCTGTTAAGAATTATATAATATTATGTTTATCTATACTATTGGTAGAGCCCAGAAGGTTTTTTAGTAAACATATGCAGAGCGAAAAGCTTATAGCTGAGGAGATGCGGCATGATGAGAGAACAACGAAAATATATTTTAAAAGTTTCAGATTGGAACCCTGTGGTCAGGGGTCCACTTTCAGATTTCGAAAATGCACCACGAATGTAGAGGTCTCCAGAGCCGTTTATTTTTGTATGATAGTGTGCGGCCTAACCTATAATTACTTGAATAAAAAATCTGATTAAAGAATCTTGATTAAATCTGTTGAAGAAGTTGTGAGTTTTCCCTAAATCTGACGACTCTGAAAACTCAGATATGGTAAATTTTTAAAAGGTAAGTGAATTATTAATGACTGACGGATTGATGAAGTATGTTCATTTAATACCATGGAATGATTTTTTCATGAAATTGTTGTTGGATTGATGATTTTAATTATTCTGGTTCTCGATTGCGAATTTAATCAATATTTAAACATAAATCCTGACATTTACCTGAAAAGTGCGAGAAACTGAAGAAACTTTGAATTTCGCGGGCTGCCTTTCCACATCTAGCATCAATATTTATCGGTACTACCTATAGTTTCGGAATAAATCATGGACTTGGAACATTCTCTCAGTCTAAACAAACTGTATCTACTGAGAGAAAATTATACAAAGACATATAGAACAGGAGATAGTTTTCTTGGGTGCTTAAACCAATAGTTAGGTTAGAATAAAAATCCATGGCGGCTGCGAACATTATCAATTTTGTCGTCATGGGTGTCATTTGCATGGTTTTCCAGGGTGCTGAAGTCGATCGTTAGATCAAAATAGAGTTTCAGTATTTTAAAGATAGAATAAACGACGATAAACTCTGAGTTGAAGAAAAAGCCTAAAGGAACCTGACGGGGGTCCCCCCGAACCTACATGGTTTTTTTTTTAATAGTTAAATGATGCTTCACTACGCATAGAAAGGGAGCAAGGGGAACGCTTCCGATAACGATGACAGGTGATAGGGCTAGTCATTCTCGATACGTAAACTTAAAAAAAAATTGATGATTTTTTATAAATTTTTACCATTTTTTTTTGCATTTTTTTACACTACAGGTGTGTGGTGGTGAGAACAGTTCAATGAATCATTATTTGAGATTTAACTCATACACATTTCAAAAAAAAAAATTTACACCTTTAGCAAGCGATGTAAATTCAAATGTAAAAATTAACTGATTACCGAGCATCATAGCGCACGCCGACAGACGCGTGGTCGACGACCCCAAGTACATGCGGCGACTTTACGCATCCTCTGTATAACGCCGCCAAAATGAAATAAGTAAATTGCAGAATTAGCAAAAGTTTTAAATTGATGAACTGTGTCTTACATTTAATAACAGTTTTGTATGTAAGTCGACAATCGATAGTGAATGAAATAAAGTAAACGGTCGCCGATATTAGCTCACAGCTAATTTTGCTTTTAATGCAAGTTAGAAAAAGTGCTTAAAATAACAAAACTTTAAGAATTTGCCAAGTTTGATGATTTTTTTTTAATGTGACTTGCTATTTTTTTCGTACTATTTTAGAATACATGTAAAGGTCGATACCTAAACTTCACATGAACACAATAACATGACATCAATAAATACTTTGAAATTTCATGACTATGATAGGCGAAAAATGTTCTAATCTTTACCCTCCTTCTTTAATCTAAGAAACCCGTTAATTCTTATTGAAAAGCAAAAAAAAAAACACTTCGATTTAAAGCATAGGTCCATTTTCCTAATAATTAATTTTTTTTTGTTTAGTCTCTGTTATTTGTAAACCATGGCGCTGCGCCGGCGCCGCGGCTTCCGAGTTTCAGAGACTTTGTCGGCAGTTCGGCACCGTGCGCAGGCGGGCTTTGTTTTATCTTGTTATTTCTAGAATTTCTTCTTTTCTAGAAGTTCTTTCCTACTCGGTTCGTCAGTGGATGTGCGTCACGTCTAATCGATCAATAGGTATTGAACCGTATTTAATACTTTAGTTTAAAACTATTGTCTTGTTATTATTGTTACGTTTTTTATTGTTTTTGCTGTGATAAACAATGCCTGAGGCATACGTGTACACTGCTCGTGAAAACAATAATATGTTGATGTGTTTAGAAGCCCGTGGCAATGCTTTTGCTCTTTCTTGTTTTGTGGATTTATCGAGACAGATTTCCTAACCTCTGGCATCCTTTTAATTCTCGTATGAAAGGGATGGAGCTCAGTTCGAACCAAACAGGTACGTAAAATGCCTTTGTGAATTTCAATGTTTAACGGCTACGAATACGATTAAAATTCATTATTTTGTAAAGTGTAAGGGTGCCTCTACATACACAAAAGTATGCATTTTGAATGTCGTGTGTGTAAATTCCGTAATGCAGCCGGTATAAACACGCGGCGCCCGTGGACCGTCGCGGGCGCCGATGCCTTGCGTGTCAGTGACCTCATATTTTGTACGGCTTTCATTGCGTATTAATTAAATATGAAGGCTTGTAAATAATCAATTTAAGGTGAAAGGTTATTGGTATCCGTTTGCATTTATGTTGCATATAACCTACGTTCTGGCTTCAGAAGCATTCCCCTTACACCCTGAGTAAAAAAATATCATGACACTTCATAGTATATTTTTATACATTTAACTTTGTTTTTGGTGTACCGACAGAGTATGTTTTAATTTTGCTATTAAAATTTTTATTCTTTCTTTTAAGTGTAAGATTTTTCAAAGTTCTGAGTGCCAGCACACCTCCACAAAAAGGTCAGCTTCAAATTCAAATAGCAATCAGAACCAGTCGGTTCCTTGATTTAGAGACAAATTCAACGTTATAACATTTGAGTGCTTTTATGAAACAATGAAATTTCATCATAATTGCCAAAAGGCTCCATCAATCCATCTGATATTAATATGTTTCTTACCAAGATGTAGCTGAAAATAGAAAGGGATAAAGGGGCTATCTGTATTTAAAAAAAAAAAAATATTTTCGGTGTTCTCACATCTTGCCGCGTATACTCAGCATTCAAATTTTTGCTCTGCATAAACTTCCTCAAAAGCCTTAGAATACTCGTCTCTATTATATGTATTTATGTTGTATTGTTTATATGTATTTTATTTATGTATTATATATTTTTGTTCTTTCTGTTTTATTTGGAAATCATTATTGCTCAAACTTGTGATGTAGGTGTATTTGATTTTCTAAATATTTATCATTTGTTTACAATAAAGGATATTCTATTTTTTTTGTCTTTTGTTGTTATAATCAACTTAATCCCTGGTCAGTAAGTGTTTAAATGTTAAACGGCCCCTTAAGTCACACGTAACTGTGTTAGTTAGTTACCTTTGACTTAACGAGGCAGTATACGATTTTTTTCCAATTTCGCTGATGCTTTAAATATTGTATTTCTATAAGTTTTGATACATTTTATGAAAGATCATTTGAGTTATGATCAGATGAATGTGCTACTTTTTTAATTTTATTATTTGATAAATCGACTTCAAACCGGTTGTTTTGTGAATTCAGCTGAAAGAGGTTGAGAATATCACATATTTACGAATCGTTCCACTATCTACCTGGAATAAAAACATACAATGTATTATTTTAGACGATATCTAGTATGAAACACATTTTACCATTTTCATGTTAAAAAACGTAGTAAAAGAATATTGAACTAATTCTTAATTTTTTTGAGAAAATGGGTAAAGAATTGGTTTTGATTTTGGCTACTCAGAACTCTTGTTCATAAAATTAAAACAGCAGAAATAAACTTCATTTCAAGATCAATTCCTATCCCCAAAACAAGACAAAAAAAGAACACATGAAATAAGTAGTACCTGCGTGCAAAGTACGAGTGCGTAGATAGATTACTTTTCTCTATTACGTGTAGACCGAAAATGAGGAAGTGTAGGCGTGTTTCGGGAGCGGCATGTTCCTTTGTGACGTTTGTCGCTGTAGCGTGTGCGTGTTATGCAGGAGGACCCGTTCGCGGTGCTGCACGCGCCCAGCCGCCGCACGCCCACACCCGCGCTGCCGCCCAAGCATAAGGCGCCGCCGCCGCGCCCCGCGCCGCCACGTCCCACGCCGCCAAGCAAGGTACGCGCCACACACAAATACACAAGCACATGGTACGCGCCACACACACATACACAAGCGCAAGGTACGCGCCACACAAATACACAAGCACATGGTACGCGCCACACACACATACACAAGCGCAAGGTACGCGCCACACACAAATACACAAGCACATGGTACGCGCCACACACACATACACAAGCGCAAGGTACGCGCCACACAAATACACAAGCACATGGTACGCGCCACACACACATACACAAGCGCAAGGTACGCGCCACACACAAATACACAAGCACATGGTACGCGCCACACACACATACACAAGCGCAAGGTACGCGCCACACAAATACACAAGCACATGGTACGCGCCACACACACATACACAAGCGCAAGGTACGCGCCACACAAATACACAAGCACATGGTACGCGCCACACACACATACACAAGCACAAGGTACGCGCCACACACACATACACAAGCACAAGGTACGCGCCACACACACATACACAAGCTCAAGGTACGCGCCACATACACATACACAAGCGCAAGGTACGCGCCACACACACATACACAAGCACAAAGTACGCGCCACACACACATACACAAGCACAAGGTACGCGCCACACACACATACATAAACCAAGGTACGCGCCACACACACATACACAAACACAAGGTACGCGCCACACACACATACACAAGCACAAGGTACGCGCCACACACACACATACACAAGCACAAGGTACGCGCCACACACACATACACAAGCACAAGGTACGCGCCACACACACATACACAAGCACAAGGTACGCGCCACACACACATACACAAGCACAAGGTACGCGCCACACACACACATACACAAGCACAAGGTACGCGCCACACACACATACACAAGCACAAGGTACGCGCCACACACACATACACAAGCACAAGGTACGCGCCACACACACATACACAAGCACAAGGTACGCGCCACACACACATACACAAGCACAAGGTACGCGCCACACACACATACACAAGCACAAGGTACGCGCCACACACACATACACAAGCACAAGGTACGCGCCACACACACACATACACAAGCACAAGGTACGCGCCACACACACATACACAAGCACAAGGTACGCGCCACACACACATACACAAGCACAAGGTACGCGCCACACACACATACACAAGCACAAGGTACGCGCCACACACACATACACAAGCATAAGGTACGCGCCACGTTCACATACACAAGCACAAGGAACGCGCCACACACACATAATCAAGCACGAGGCGCCGCCGCCGCGCCCCTCGCGCCCAAGCCGCGCCCAAGCCGCGCCTACGTCATAACTTCGCACGTATTTGTCTATGTTATAACACGAATACTTATATTACTTTTACATCATTTCAAAAATAATTATTGGGACAGAAAAATTATAGCAATATACATGTGGCCAGGTCTATCAGAAAGATTATAGCAATATACATGTGGACAGGTTCCACATGTATATTGCTATATTTTTTCTGATAATCTTAATAATCACTACTTACTTTTACGTACAGAGTGGGTACAACAGGTTACTGTGTCCTCACTCTGTATGTAAGTGTTGTAAAAGTATTAAAATTATTCATTTAAATTTACAACAATTAAAATAAACATTTTATTATGAAACTTAATCTGTTTTTATCAAATTTTGTGGCCTTTTTTGGTCTCTCTTTATACACAATAAAAATTAAATTAATGAAAATAAAATTTCAAAATTAGATACAGTGTACTTTATCATTGATTTAGTTTTACAACAATAACTTAGCTGAAATACATAACCTAAAAATACTGCCCGGAACTCAAAACCGAGACACTAAAAATAAAATTTCAGCTAGGTTCGCCCCCAAGATTAAGATTTTTAATGTTCCCCTATTTTAAGCTAACGATTTATTTCCAGATTGAGTTATTTTTATGATTATTTGACGTTTATTTACCCCCGCCCCAGTAACTAGGCGCATGGACGAAGGATAGCGTCGTCGAAAGCTAAAAGTTTTGTTTTATTTTATTTACGCTGCAGAGAAAGTAAAATGTACGTAAAGGACATTGTGTTGCACTTTACACTAGAGAATGGCATTTTTTCGATGTTTTTTTTTGCTTTTTTTTGTAAAATGTCAGTCTTGTTTGCGCCGCTTTCTGGCATTCTTTGCACAAACATATTTCGTGTTATTTTGCAATGTGTTTGTTTTTTATTAATTTTGTTTTACATTATAATAAATAAATTTAAAATATAAAGTTAAAATATATTTTGTTTTGCAACAGTAGAGAGGTTTTTCGTTTGAGTGTAGGTACCTACATTGTTTAAAACTCGCATTACTCTGTTTTAATGTATTGCACTCCAATCACATTAAAAACAATTTTGTCGATGAGAAGAGAGGTTTTTTTTTATTCTCAAAATGCCGGAAAGTGGATGCAACGTCAGATTAGTGTTTTTATGTTTTACTTTCTCTGTTCGCGTGGAATGCCATTCTCGCCCGCTCCACGTTCGTTTGGTTGCCGCTACACGCTTCCCACGCTTCTTACCTTGACCGTACCCATCACTCATTACTATTTTATTTATAATTGTTGCAAACCAAGAGTGCACGTCATGCTGTGACAGGTAGACACCACAAGAGATAAGTGACCAGGTTCATCGGACATAATTGGAAGTTTAGTAAGAAACCGATGGATGTTTTCGAATGAAATTTAATTTTAGAAATGAACAGTTTGTTTTCTTTAAATAATTTTATGCGAAAACATTCATCGGCTTCTTACTAAACTTCAACTATATCCGACGACCCTGGTTATTTATCTCTTTTGGTGACCGTACAAAGATCTGAATAGGTAGGTTAGATTTACGTAAAGTTCAAGGAAGTAAGTAACATATAAAAAGTGGCTAATTTTAAAGGGAGGTCCCCCAAAATCCTGAAATGATCCAAAAAAAGACAAAACTTAAAAAGTAGAAACCCTAAAAAACTTCTACTTTTTAGGTTCTTTTTTTTTCTATTCTAAACCATATTTTTACCAATGTATCCAAAGTTTAATCAATGATCCGTGATTTTTGAATCACGATATGAAAGGGAAACGGACAGGGACAGGGAAAGAGACGGACATGTAAAAAATAAATGATTTTATTTCTCTAAGTAGGTTTGTGCAACCACGTTTACACGTCAATCATAATTCAAAACTAGCTGAGGTCAGCGTTTCCTGCCTGACTACTCTGAGAAGAAAGGCCGAAACAAACAGAGGTGACAGTCTATGTTAAAATCCAGACATAATCTTGGTCGGATCACGTGAAGACCATGTAGATTGGAGTATGATTATTATTAGTTATTCCTGGATTTCAGACAGCGGTAGAATCCATTCTGAAACTTACTTTCTTGAATTTTACGTAAATATTCTCTACCTATTCCGAAATCTGCTTATGTCAATGGCATAAAGTTTAAATTGTCACGATTGACGCTCGCTCGTAAAACGCAACGTCTATTTCATCTTAGTGATTTCATGTTTTATTTATTTTATTATTTTTATGCTTGTATTTATGTAGTGTGTATATTTTTGTGTGCTTCATTTGGAACGATAAGAAGGTGATGAGATTTCAAGTTTGACTATAAGAAGACCTATGACTCTTTGCCACATACATGGCTCAAGAGGGTATAGAATAGGAGGGTATGGGAGGGTGCTGGAGTTATACGAAGTAGATACAACGCTGCGCACTTTCCGGATGTCATGTATGGGGCAGTGGAGGACAGTCCTTCACTATCCAGGATATCTACATATCCAGAGGAACAGCGAACCGATAAGGATCGAGCCAGGTATATTCCAGGGCGATAGTTTATGTTCGCTTTGGTTCTGCCTATCCATGAATCCTTCTAGCACATTGCTGGAGGATTCAGATCTAGGCTATCGATTGAGGATATCTATGGAAAAGAATAATAGTTTAGAGCTAAAATGCTAAATAGTTTTTCAAAGCAATTGACAATGGTTAGTAGCGTTTTGTACCTAAAAAATGTGAAATAGTAGTAGGGAGAGCGCTTGTGCAGTGTTTTGTTGATTAAAATATCATGCTAAGTTACAAATTGTAGATGTAGGTAAACATAATTATATCATTATTGCTTTTATTAAAGTTTCTGAAGCAAAATCAAAAAGCGATTTTATTACATCTCATAAATTAAACTAGGTACATATAGAGTTAGAATTAGTAGTGATGGGCCTAATATGGGTTTTACCGAATAGGAATAATCGGCTGAATGTTCGGTGAAAAGTTTAGTATAGTTAGTTATGCGTCTTGCCTTCGTATACTACTATTTTGCATACTGCAAGTTCTTTTAGTACGGTTAGTAAAATATTTGATTAGCTTATACTGAAGTGGATATGGGTTATCTATCTTTTATATCTATCTATACAAATAAATAAAATTGAAGTGTCTCTTTGTAATGCCAAAATAACAGCTTTTTATTTATATTTTGAATATTTTAAATATTTGTCTATCTGTTTGTCCGGATAATCTCCGAAACGACGACCGATTTAGACGGTACTTTGACTGACAGATAGCTGTAGTTATAAAGAGCAACAGTTTTCCTGTCCCGATAACGTTGCCGTGGGATAATTTCAGACATCCACGCACAGTTAGTTTAAAGTATTATTAGTAGTATATTCGTGCCGCAAGTAAATAAAAATGTATTAGGAAACTTTTTTGCTTATTGTACAGTACGGTAGGTAGTGACAGCATGTTAGCCTCCTAGTTCGCTTTGTAGTCTTGCACCCTATACACGATCGCATCCACTCCTGTTCCTTATTGGTTCATTTATATATTTTATATTTGGTTCATTTATTTTCTGTAACCGATATAACTCTACCTGTATATACTTACCTATATTGATAATATTATAATGAGTACATAACGCTACTGGAACATTTTGTAACATAGTTACAGAATTTAAAATGGTGTGCCCTCCAATTCGTTTGCACACACGCAAATTATGTTCCTATACGGTACACTACCATTCGTCACCGCCATTGGTTATTGCTGTTAGTATCAGGGACTTTTCCATGGTTACTATTGTCCGTTACCATGTAACTTTCATTGATATAGCCTGAAGAACCAGTACAGGTGCCGTTTTGAGGGTATTGCATAATTGCACAGACTGGGTGCGTGCGCAAATACAGCGGAGGGGTGCGCCATTTTAATAAAGATGATGTCAAAAATCATGTAGCTTTACTGTAGCGGTTCCTGTGTGGCGTTGTGTGGTCGTGTCTCACTTGTCACGTAACACTGTCCACTAACCGTGCTAACACAGCTCGTGCTTGTTCCCCACTTGCAGCGCTAAGCGGACGCGGCGGCGGCGGGGCGTGCGTTTGTCTGTCCCTCTCGCCCATGCACTGTCCCACTCACTCACGCTCTCTCGTCCAGACCGACCGCCCCGCTATGGACTTCGCCGACGACCCCTTCAAGGACTACCGCTACGAGGACCCCTTCAACATTGAAGATCCCTTCGCCGACGCGCCCGACGGACGCAAGCCCGACCCCTTCGGTAGACCGACTTCTGTCGCCGGCTTCGAAACCGACGACTTCTTTTCCGCGTCTAGCACTGTTAATGGAAGCTTTACTTTGCCTGAGAAGCGAAGCGGACGAGTTTCCGCGCCGCCTGTAGCGTACGACCCGTTCTCTAGTCGCTCTGACTTCAAACCGCCTCCCAAGCCTGCGCCGCCAAACAACACCAACAACAACACCAACAACAGCACCGGCAGCGACGGATGGGCCGCGTGGCCCAACGACAACTGGGCCTCCGACGACGCGTGGGCCAAGCCCCCCGCACAGAAAGCCGATGTCTGGGCGTCCGACGACACCGCCAAGCGAAATACCAACACCAAAACGACCGATTGGAAGACCGACAACTGGGCCAACAAGTCGGACAACTGGGCCGCCGACTGGGCCGGCACCGACTCCAATAAAAACCTCAACGAGACCTGGCCGACCACGAACACCTTACCTTCGAAGAAGGAGAAGTCGCCGCGATCCGTGAAGTACGCCAAGTCGTTGGTGCACACGATAGGCGGGATCGGGCGGACGAAGCAAAAGGATAAGAAGGCGAAGGCTCTGGAGGCCAAGAGCACGGAGGTGCTGCCCAGCGAGGAGCAGCAGTGGGCGTGGGCGGCGGCCGAGTCGCGCCGCGCGCAGGCGGCGGCCGAGGCGCGGCGCCGCCAGGAGGACGCCGAGCTGCAGCTGGCGCTGGCGCTGTCGCGCCAGGACAAGTGAGCCTAGCTCACTCCTAGTTTGAATTCCCCTGGTCGCGACTCCGGCGGCTCGTGAAGTCGAGAGCTCGCTTATTTATTGCATTTTTGTAATTCGTCCATGATTGTTTTTCGATATTTTTACGCGAGACGGGCGAGGAAATTAAAGGAGTATTTATAAATAAATAATTATACATTATTATGTTGTTACGCTAGCGGATGGCAGTGTTCTTACGAAGTTATTACGTCACATCTTTGATATGTGACGTGTACTGGACACGCAGGTATTTGGAGGAAATCTCAGTAGGAGATACTACGATATTCGATATCACGTTTAGTTCCTAACTTTGTAGCGAGCTTACAGTTTGATATCATGCGAAGTGCATGTTGGTGCGTACAGCAATCACAAAAGGCATAAAAAGTGGCGATTTACGTATACAGTTTAAAGGCCGGGACACAAAGATGAATGTCGCAACGAAAATATGGGCATTTCGCATCGCTTTGATGTATGTTGGTCCATAAATACCTTAAAATTGTGATTGCTTTACCTGAAATACTACCTTACAACAGATCGAATTACAAAAAGCATCGCTCACAAATACGATCGCCATCTTGAATTTAAAGGAACTGAAATATTGTGTACATATATTTGATATTTCGCTCGTTACATTTAGTTAGATCGTTCAGCATTCCATTCGAGGCGCAGAGTTGATTATTATGTAAAATATACTTATTAAATTATATTGCATATCTAATACATATACTGTAAATTATTAATAAACGATTTCTGTATATAATGGTTTATGCGATATGTAGTTACGATGACCACTTGGTTTTTGGAAATCTGATCAACGAGGAGTAGATAAAATAATGGCTAGCATAACGCATTGAGTTTCCATATGATAGCGTGAATGATTGAGGGGCTTGTGGCTAAGCAACAACAGCCGCATCGCTCCGGTTAAGCTACGCTTGCCGCGGTTGATCCGTGGATGGGTGACCATATTTATTTACCAAGACCCTGCCTCAGAAAGCACGTAAGCCTGTCTGCAAGCTGTCTTTCGTGTATCATTGACAGTCGTTACGGGTCGTCAGAAGCCCGAAAGTCTGACAACCACTCTTACAAAGGGGTATCGAATTACTCAGTAACTGGGTTGTGGAGGTCAGATAGGCAGTCGCTCCATGTAAAGATACTGCCATTCAGCTGTATCTCGTTTGACTGGAGGCCGACCCAAACATAGTTGGTAAAAGGCTAGGCAGATGAGATGATGAGTGTAAACTATTGGTGAACGCCCTAAGATCATTAATTGAGGTATGTGGCGGTATGATGCTGAAGCCATTGTGTACAGTAGTCGTACAATAAAAGTTGGTTTGTTATAGGTACAGTCAGTACATATAAAAGGGTCAAACCTATGGAGTTTATGAAAATAGTTTTGTTTCCATAGTGGCAATATTTTAAATAATGCAATGTCTAACAGGGTTTGTTAGAATAATAGCCATTATATTTCTGTGCAGCATTTGGATACATAATTGGTGCATATTTTTTTTAATACTACTGTGGCTGTTACAGACAACGGAAAAGCCCAAGCAATTTACTGGCTCCATTGAAAAAAGGACCGTATTACCATAGCCTAAAGTAGAAAATTTAATGATTGTCGACACAGTCGGGTCGCGCTGGCTCGCGTCTCGGTTGTTCTCGGTTATAATTGCGGCCAGAGAAGGCTCAAGACTGTGAGGCTTTTCCGTTTCATCTGAACTAACCCTGAGACAGTTTTGCACATTATTTAAACAAAAAGAAATCGGAAAAAGCTGGCCGAACATACTTTTATACATTTTAAAAATTAACTAGTCAATTGTAACATCAAAACTTAATTATTATTAAAACGCAATCCGCGGTTTGCCCGAACAGAAATAATAAAAATAACATTAAACTAATAAAATCTTGTTTTTAACGTCTGACTGTGCAAATCAACTGATATAAAATACAAATTGCTTCACTAGTCAATTGGAATATTGCATGTTGGGGGGCTCGATCAAAACGTGGTGTCTGGGCGTGTACATAACTACCACTTGTTTGTGAATCGGTTATTTTGGTCACTAACCGGGTACAACGCAGAACGGAGAACACGGATCATATCATGGAGTTGTAGACTTAGCATGTAAAGAAAATGGCGTAATTTTAAAAACGGTTGGTTAAGAAACGCATAATGCCTGTACCTGGATAGTTATTGAAATAACCGGTACACTCAACGACAGCGACAAACTTAATTATAAATAATTTAAATGTAAAAGTGTAATATATTGTTGTCTGCATTCGAGGCCTAATAGCTTCCTCACTATATTGTATAGTTTGTTAGTTATAAATAATTTCGCGTTACGGACTATTCTTTGGCATTATGGATACTGCCTGGTGAAACTGAGGTGTTAATGTACGGGTAATGTCCACAATAGCTTCGTAGATCGTCTGTAACAATACACTGGCGAGCGAAATAACTCCACTCCTCAAATAATAAAGGTCTTAATAAGAGTGGGCTATTTTCTCGCTGCTGTATCATACATGAGATTTATTATGAGTATAGAATGTTCAAATGTATTCCCATGTGCTAGAAAGAGACTACAATGTATCTGTCTCTTTCTCCCACTTTGTAAAGTTAATGGTCCCATCGTATAATACAAACGTGCCACCCTAAACTGGTTTTTATGTCCGAAAAATAAGGTCTGCTATTTATTTCTCCTAAATGCTTCTCTCATTTGAAATCTTATCCAAATAGAGCCGAAAAGTCTAAGAAGAAAAACCTCAATGTTTTTGAAATTTGTGTATAATTTGAATTAATTCGATAATGAACATCAATATCATTTCATATTGATGTGAAATTGCTTAAAAAACAACAATTGTCGACCTCGTAATTCGAAGCAAATCGTATCTCAGAAATGCGACTAATCTGCTCTAAATGTCGTTACTGAAACATTTCTGTGTAAGACTGGTTTCATATTGGCGACCGGCGTCCGAAATTATAACACATCACATCACCATTTTTATCCTTGCAGGGTTCGGCAGAGGTATACTTGTAGCTTGATAATGTCCCCATCCCAGTCTTGATCCGAAGATTGCTCGTCTGCTTTTTTCGGACGCCAATGTGAAAGCAGTGTTAAATACCCTGCCGGTACTTGTATATTAATAATCGCGTTGTTATTTTATTCAGCGTTTATTTAATTGTTTATTTTGTATAAATAGATTATTATCATTACAATCGTACGTCTGTGACATTGATTTTAAAAGAATTAAATGGTATAATTTTATTAAACTATTTTATAAAAACGTACCAATATTTGTCTGCATGCTTGTTAAGTCTGACTGAATTTATTTTTAATAAAACAAGAAAATAATATGTAAGTTTATTGTTTAAAAAAGTTAGTAAGAAAATCAATGTCATAGACATTACGGTTCTTGTATAGAAGTATGTGTGAATGAGTTGTGTGTAAAAATCCAATGTGTGAGGATATGTATGGTCAAGTACAACCGGATTGTGCAGGTTCTGAGCGTCTGTTATTAATTTGTTTAATTTTTATTTTTAATTATGTTGGCAGTATACACTATGTATGCGGGTATGTACGGTCGCGGCATCATTACAAGTCTTCGTCACTAACGCAGGGCACAAACGTAATAAATTTGACTTGTACAACTATGTTTTCACGCATGCGTGATGTGTTAGCGCAAGTATCTGAGCCGTCTATGCTCACAACGGCGTCATCTATACTTGTGCAAGTCTAAACTTTTCGGTAGTGCCTTTCTCTAATTCTATTTATCGTTGTAGCTATCTTGCGAGTGCAAATGAAAATGAAAATTTCAAAGTACTTTAATGTATGATTCATTTGTCAAATTATCATGTTCATAAAAAATATATTACAAAAAAAAAACGCGCTTAGCTTCAAAATTAACGCGCGAAGTTCATGAGGCGAGTTCGTGGGGTTGCAAACAAAAATATTTCTACCATAATGGTAGTTTTTAATTAGCTTGAATTTACAATGACTTAGCTGTGTAGTATCGCATCGTCTTCGCTTGAGTGCGCATGGCTTCGGGCGCCGCCTCCGGTACAATAACTATTATAATACACTCGCTTGCCGAGACATTTGTCAAAAAAAAAGGAAAAAAAAATGCTATACCGCGTTCGAACACTTATGACTTCGTTTAAATGTCTCCGCAAGCAGACGATAGTCTGTAGGGTAAATTAATGATGTATGTAATTGTAAACTAAACGTGTAACTATTGAATACCGATGTGTTTATGGGTATTATCCTAAAGTTGTTATCTCTTTCTTAGGCGCTGTTGTTTGTGGCTCGGTGGATCGCGCGGACCACTCGCTTTTGACTCTAGATCATGTACTATGTAGATATGCATATTTATGATTATACATTTTAAAGGTAGATGTGAATATTTATAGCTGCAGTTGATTTTTGCAAATTACTGTTCTGTTGTTGGGTCTTAAAAGAGATGTATATATTTTTGTCGTAGTCAATTATTTGTTGTAATATATTTTTGTATGTTCATGTTACTCGGTGTCCGCGCGGTTCGATCGACCCTTGTCTGTTATCAAGTATACATTATAATGTATGTACCTTTCAGTGATAGCCGATAAAAAAACTAATCTTTAAATCTCAACGTTGAAGTGTATATGTGTATTTAAAGCTAAAATAAAAATGAAATAAATTTGATAAAAATACAGGTTAATGTAAGCTTAAGTCGGTAGTGACGGTGCGCGGGTTAAAGCCCTCTATAAGTAAGAAGTATCCACCACAGACTGTCCATCGTTCAGCTCATCTTATCCTGGTTTTGTATAGATTTCGTTCGAAGAAACCATTCATTTAAATCTAAATACCAGTTGATCTTCATTATAGTAAGAAGGGACTGCTCATTGCTGTAAACGCTCAGTATTACTCGGGACCGCGCGCCTTAGCTTGTTAGTTTAGACAAACATATAATCGTCACGATATAGGGAAGGTTACTGAGACCAGGATGTCTCGAGACAGTTGTTCTGTTGACTCGAGTAGGGCGGTAGCGTAGGTACGAGGAAGACATGTTGTTGGTAGGACCCTGAACATGTAGAATACCCCGAACGTTAAATTATGTCCCATCGTTGTTGTAAACTATTATAATTGTAATATAAACGCGTATAAAGTTATATCTTTCGTAAACTCGATGTACGCTGTCGTAATAATTGATTAGCATCTTAATCACAGCTTTTTGTATATGCAACGAATATATAAGTATGTTTTCTATTGATGTTTTTCTGGCTGTTTCTGTGAAACACGTATTTCTACAATTTCTGGGCTGCACTGCGATGTTAGTGCTGCGTTTTAAAAGGACAAACTACTCACTTGTGTAGACGACTTGGATGTGAGGTGTCATTGTGTAAACTCTTGTTATCTGTTACGAATAATTTATACTATAATCTCTATGAACGTTATTTTTTGTTGAATGTTTCTATTAAGTGTTTGCGTCGCTCGTCTCGACGATCGTCAGTTAAATTCATATCTTTAAGAACAGAACAGTCGGGCATTGATACTTATCTGTTAATTCTGAGTGTACTGTTCGTTATTATTGTGGTAGCAACTGAAGTATATAATGCACACAAATGCTAAACAAATTTTAATTGTAGTACAATATCTCATATCACTTTTTCTTTATTCGGGGGATGTATAAAGAATTGTTCTGAAGGTACAATAACTATCTTATAATAATCAAATTCTTGTGATTTAGCGTCGTATTTATATTGTATCTATGGAGGCCTTCTTCTTGCAAGTCAAACTGATCACCCTAGTGTAGTGTGTAACTGATTGTTTTGACAAGTACACGAGTGAAGGCCTTCAGGTTTGTTCGCATCTCGCAAATGAATGCGATTTATGCAATTAGAAGTCGAACGAAACGGCATGTTTAAAGTAAGGTATATTCATGTAACGGGAACATACGGACCTTCTAGCTGAAGGACCAGTTTCGATTGACCTCTAAGGGGAACGTTTAGCTAATGTTGTTACTGGTTGAGCCACATATCGCCTGTAAGTCTAGATACTCGGTGCGTCTTCGCTTTAGTTGGCGCTATTGTAAAACGACTGCATTTTTTACTAAAACACATTTTCATTTTGTACTCGAAACTGATTTAATACTGTTCAACAATAAGCTTATAACATAAATATATAATTGTTTAATGCACTTTGTTCTAGTAAAATGCAAGAATAGAAAATTCTACTACATAGGTAACTTATATTGATTATAATAAAATTAAATAAATGTTTATATATATAAAGTTGTGTACGTTTGTATTAATATAGCGTGTACGACCAAATAATTGATTCACCGTCAGTACTCCGAGGTTGCGAAATTAATTGTGAAGTAGACGGTAGATGCACTAATAACACGACCTAATGCTACTTTGTATCATTTCCTTGGCTGTGTTTTGTTGCGACATTTATGTTTGTACTGCCGCGCAATGGAAGTTTTTTAAATGTTTATACTGGTCACACTGGCCGCATTTCAACTCGTATACAAACTCTTACCGGAGTTCTTATTTTGAAAATTAAAAAGGTATTGACTTGTCTATAAATAAATGGCGCGTACCTAGATGTTGGAAAGAGGCCATGTGTTGACATTAAATTATTATAATAAATTGTATATTTGTTGTGTTCCGAGTTGTATGTGAGAGAGGCAGTTGGTTCGGTATCAGGTCGTGCATTCGTCATTACCCGCTGACATATATTCAATGTATGAAACTATGATATTATATTAATATGAAAACAAACAATTCCTGAGATAATAAAAAAGGAAAATATTACAAAATCCAGTTTTTTTTATTTAATAACCTTTGAACTTAAAGCTGTTTTGGCATTAGTCCTATGTTAAAATATAAAATAAATCACTCATTACATTTTCAATAAAATAATACAACTTATAACAAGAACAGTTTCAATTTTGACCCATCACATTATCTACTTAATTTTATTGTACTTACACTAAAGTTAAATTATATTTTGGTCACTAGTTTTTTGTAATTCAACACCACAAATGTCAAGCATAAAGGTTACCGTAAAGGCTTGCACCCTTGTCTCCTCCTCCTACTACATTCTAAAGTCTGCGCAAGCGCAAATATGAGCAGTGATTTTTATCGCAGACTATCGTAACAAAATATCTAGTATTACTTATTTAATTGTGTGAAAATTCAATTTTTAGGTTCATTGTGAGTTACTACTCAAAATTCGTCAAAAATATCAACTAGGTAAATGCCAGTATTATTTCTCCTACAAGTAGCTACTACTAGCACAGACTAGATATTACTGAGTATGGAATATATTTCTTTAAAATTTATAGATTCCAAACCCAGAAAAATGTTGCATTATGTTACGTAATTTTTCAAAAACGACAAGAATTTTAAAAATTACCATTTCCGGCAAAATTCAGAAAAAAAGAATATTTAAAACATTTGGTCCCCTTTCTGTATAGGTCAGACAGAGCATGTCTCTATGGTAAAATTGTTTAAGCAATTATTTGAGAATGCCCCACTTGACGAAATCATTGACGACTCCATTCAGCCTCTCCGCGTAGAGGTCGCTGGTTTTCTCAACGGAGAAGTCTGTTATCTCGAGAGAATCGTTGACTTCGGGCGCGTTCTCGCTGTCAACGGTCACCACAGGTAATGCGAACACTGCTAGAGAGAGTCCAAACGGCAGTTTCTGGAAAAGAATAGAAGACGTAGGTAAGTTTTGCTGTTAAAAGGATCAGGTCAGTTACAGAACAGATTTCCTGACAGTCTGATTGCCTTGTTTTGAATAGAGCTCAATGGTGCCACATATGATATTCAAAGAGCAAGTTTGTTGCTAGCTCTTCTCCTTAGGAATCAATAAATTGGAACCGTGCAACAAGGTTCTGACGTTTCATAGTGGCCATGTAGGTTTATGTTTAAATGAAATATTTTGAGGATGCTGTAAATACATCGGAAGTGTCCCTTAACCCTGCAGTAAGATCAGGCTGGTGTTATTGGAGCATAGGCGTTCGACTGCACCGAAGCCCAAGCAGGCGCGGTCGCAGTCTAACATTTTGGGGGGGGGGGGGGGGGGGTCACCATCAGTACTGAAGAATATTTTTAGGAAGGTACATCCTCTTTGGTCTAGTAGTCGCAAGCGCTACTGATCAGCATGATGTCCCGGGTTATAATCTTTTTGCAAATGTCCATCGGAGTCTCCGTGGCTCAAGTGAGAACAATTTTAAGATAGTAAGACAGGCAAATCGTTCAGGGTTTCGACAGCATGACTGTCTTTGGCGGGGGGGGGGGGGGTCATGACCCCTAGGACCCCCCCCCCCCTCGGACCGCGCCTGAGCCCAAGAGGCTGCAAACAAGGCAGGAAATCGTAGGTTATTGTAGCCATTATCACTAGTCATGCATGACTTGACAGGCATGTTTCTAGCATTGTCACCAAGTTCTATTTATATAGCCGGAACTTATATCTAGGTATAGCGGACAGATAAGCGGGTTATGGTTTAATTGCGTCTAGACTTAGTTCTTGCATATCATCTGAAAAGAGACTGCTTATCCGTGCAAAGATGTATGACTTTGATTGATTGAATAAATTGAAAGCCGTTTGCGTAGAGAATAATAAATTCACCGCAGCATGTATGATATTGAACTGCGTAATTATCTATGTACGTACTTGCATAGGACTACTTACATCTGGTTTCCTACTTGCATAGCTATGCATAATGAGTCTGACAGCATTGTATCACCAAGCCCAGTGCAGAATTTACATGTAAACTCGTAATATCTACCTGCATAGTGTGTAGCTAAATACAACTGCGCAGATCTTAATAATATGCAAGCTATAGGTACCTACCCTCAATTTGCATGCGGATCAGTGGTAATATGATCTAATTGAAACGAATGCGGTGATATTGATCAGCCGAGCCACCAAGGTCAATCAAATCTACATAGCTCTTAAACGAACAATTTAGGGATTTTAATTTGAATGGGAAGTCATCAAATGACTTCTCCCGCTATGGGAGGAGCGGGAGGGCGTGTCAGACTTTTACTGACTAAAACCCACCCGTGTTCCTTCAGTTACCCATATGCCAGCGCCACGGTAACTCTCGAACGAATCACGCCCCTGGCCCACACATTATGGTCTGAACCCGAATGTAAGATCACGAATACAATGCGTGTATTATGACCATGTGCTAATCCTGTGACTGTCTTTTCTTTTGAGGTCCTAAGTCCGATCCTCGAGTTGGGACAGTTTTTGATTTTTCCATTATAAACTTCTCAGCTTCTCAGCCCGAGTCTGGAATTAATCTAATTTATACTAAAAGGCTTGCCCTATTAGGGGAATTCTACATAAAAGGCACAATGTGTGTGTACCTGCCCATACTTCTAACTACCCTTTCGAAGGAATACAAGCGTACTTTTATGTGAATATTTGTAGTTTATTAATAGTTATTTGGTTTAGTGTGATGTAGTCGTCACATCAATCTAGACAGATTGTTGCCGGAAGCCATGTTTACTCTGAGACGACCTTGAGAGTAATAACAGCACACAACTTGTTTTGATACACATTAGCAATTAGCATCACTTGAATAATTGATAACAATAATTATATTTATATCTATCGTCGAACTAGTAATTGCTTTACCACTAATGATAACAATTCTCAATAAATTGAAACCTCACTAAGGTTGAAACCAGGCATGGATTTAGCGACCTAGGATGGAGCCTAGGTCAGTTAAGTCCGGACTTTGAATTGAGTCAATCAATCAAAGTCGAGACATCTTTGCATGGATAAGCAGTCTCTTTTCCAAAGGTGCTGATCGTAGACGATATGCAAGAACAAAGTCTAGACGCAATCAATACATAACCCGTCTATCTGTCCGATTAAAGCTATCAGATCCGGATATACAGGAAAAAAAATTAACCAAAGCGCAATTTTTTTTTTGGTGGTTCAGTATCAGTAATAGAACAAATTTCAATTATTTTTTTCAATACTTAAAAAAAAAAAAAATGTGGATACCCTACACATTTCGTAATATCGTCGGCCTAATTTGTTAACCTGCTAAGTCCATTTTTGAGCAAAATGTACCTACTTTTTATATCAGACAAAAGTTCAGAATATTATATACCTACCGTATGGTAAATCATCATATCACAATATCATCATAAAAAACGCAAGAAATGCACGCACGTTACGGATATTGGCTGGTGGTCAGATAGGAGTTTTTCACTCCTATCTGTAACGAAATACTGCTAAATCCTAGTGGGGCCTCAGTTTTGAACTGACAATGTGACCAAACCACACGTACGGGTTCAAATTTTGTTCTAATGGAAGATATAAATGTCGTGCCTGCAGACACTCACATTGTATCCTCTGCTTATGATGTTCACAATGCTTTCATCATAAACGAGAATTTTATTATAGTACTAACATAAACTGAAACAGAATCACATGAAATATTCATTGATCTGTTGTTCATTTTTAGGGTTCCGTTGCCAAATGGCAACAAACGGAACCCTTATAGATTCGTCATGTCTGTCTGTCTGTCTGTCCGAGTATATCACAGCCATTTTTTTCCGAAACTATAAGAGCTATGCTGTTCAAATTTGGTAAGTAGATGTATTCTGTGAACTGCATTAAGATTTTCACACAAAATTAGAAAAAAAAACAATAATATTTGGGGTTCCCCATACATAGAACTGAAACTCAAAAAAAATTTTTCATCAAACCCATACGTGTGGGGTATCTATGGATAGGTCTTCCAAAATGGTTTTGAGGTTTCTAATATCATTTTTTTCTAAACTGAATAGTTTGCGCGAGAGACACTTCCAAAGTGGTAAAATGTGTGTCTCCCCCCCCCCTCGTAACTTCTAAAATAAGGGAATGATAAAACTAAAAAAAAAATATATATAATGTACATTACCATGTAAACTTCCACCGAAAATTGGTTTGAACGAAATCTAGTTAGTTTTTTTTTAATACGTTATAAATCGTAAACCACAATTTACCTTACATTCAGTCAACTTAAAAATAAAAAATAAAACATTTAATTTCATAAACATAAACCTTATGCATAAACTGTGAATACCTGCAGGTTTGTACGGAACACTCGGTGCGCGAGTCCGACTCGCACTTGGCCAGTTTTTTTTTAATAAAATTGTCTCAATTTTATTTCATTTTCGTAATTAATAATAGTTACATATCGGTCTAATACAATATTAAATGGCTGTTATGATAATCATTATTGTAATATTACAAATTAATTATAAACTAGTAATGAGAAGAACAACATGTGTAAACGTGTGTTATTTACTACTCAGGTATCTACAGATTATTTATAAAAACTCAATGTTAGATTAATACTATGTTGTTACTTATTATGAGACTAATTGATTAATTTTTGTTACTAAATATTTTCGTTTCATTATACAATGAACTATTCGAGATGCTATACTTAATTTAAGTTTAAATTTGCTAAGTCCTCAACCAAAATGAATTCCACCTCGAAAAGCTGCTATATTTATATATTTTACTAATCTTCCAAAAAATTATGTAGGATATGCTATTAGTTATGCTATCAAAAAATCGAGGAATATTATAAGAACTAATATTAAAGACTTTCAGAATTTGGATTGCTAAAGCGATAAATAAGTTAGACAGTTTTTCTTCGTCCTGTAAACTATGGAAAAATGGACTTGGCAGGTTAACAAATTAGGTCGACGATATGATATCTACAATAGTAATAGGTCAGTAACCGCGCACCACCTTAGGTACTTCGAACTTCTTAGAATTTTGACCGTTCGAACAGCTGGTAGGTACTCGTAGCTACGCTCGGTCGTTCACCTTCGTCACCGCGTCGCGTCGGCGCCGCGCGCAAGTTACCATAAAAAACAGTTTCAAAATAAACATCTTTCGTTAACGATAACTTAATTTTTTTGTACTAAGATATATCAAAATAAAAATTGCATGTTAAAATTTGCGCACTGGATAAAAACTTATCCTGTATAAATATAATCTGGCGACATTTTTAGAAACACGCTTGTCATATCAAACATGACTAGTGTTATTGGCTACAATAACCTTAGATTTTCTGCCTCGGCTCCAACAGCCGTCTTGACATTTAAGCTGTCTCCCGTTATCAACAGTCCAGATTCTGTGGGTCTGGAACTGGGTCGCCCCCTTTTAACAACTATAAAAGTACCACAAAATATGGGTGCAGTGTAGGTGTACCGCTGCCTAACCCCTTAGCGAATATAGACGGCGATGTTATGTGACTTATTTATACGCCTACCTCAATCTATTATCTAACTACTTATAATTAAGATTGTTTATCTATAATCTTTTATATTGTCAGATATGACCGTGGTCATATAAAATTAGATGCTTATTGTATATTATTATTATATTATGTTATAGTATCGGGCTTATAGTTGCTTATTATGTACAATATCAGCTTTATAATATGCCATTCGGCGAAACACCTGCATCTTAATTGCGTAACGCACTATTAATCTGAATAAGTCCTTTGAAGATTATTGTCAATCCATTGCTTCACGTGTTCTAATAAATTGTGTGTTCATTAACGTAAATAACGCAATGAATGTTGTTGAACTGTCAAAATGAAAGCCATTCCGCGGACGCCCGCGCGATCCTATAAAAAGTACTCCGTCGCGGGGGCCCTAGCTAATATTAATAATCTTAATATCCCCACCGCCTTATCTCTACTCTGACGTCGCGGTGGGGCTTGTGCGGTCTGAACTTAAGGGCTCGGCGACGGACAGTCTGTCCATACAAACGTAATACCAAAATCATTTGCAATTTGAGCATATTTCCACCATTTTAAGATGATATTCGGCTTTAGACAGTATTTATCTAGGTTATGGTGACGTTTTTTTTTAGAAAAACTAAGCCAAAACAAAGTTTGAGCGAATTGCATTTCGCACATTTTTACAACATAAATGACATGTTTTCTTTTTGTTTTTTCTGCATTATAAACAACAATATCTGTAATAATGTTTTATCCATAACACAGATTATATTATCAAGATACTAAATAACAAAAAACAATTGAAAAATCATTAAGTTTTCATTCATAATTTTTGGTATTACGGAACACATCGAAATTTATCATAATTTTCAATAGCTGGTAGTGCTATCGCGTCTCACAAAAATATCAATGTGTGCACGGTCGTACGACTCGCGGTAGGTGTGTTGTGTACCGCTCGGACATGCATTCACACTAGCGTAACATCCATTTTGGCCGTACTTTTATTTGTTTATTCAATTCAACTTGGTTTTTGATTTTTCTTCTGATCTGGTATCGAGTACAGAAACTGAATGACTGATGAGAATGCAATGATCATGAACTTTGTTTTTTTTTTTTTGGATGGGAAATCATCAAATGACTTCTCCCGCTCTGGGCGGAGCAGGAGGGCGTGTCAGACTTTTACAGACTAAAACCCACCCGTTAGTTAGTTCCATCAGGTGCCCATATGCCAGGGCCATGGTAACTCTTTCGAACGAATCTCGCGACCCTGGCAGGAACTTTGTTTGCGGACCTGGATTTATTGTTTACGATTCGGTTTGGTTGCCAACATGGACTCCGAACGTTGGGATGTATCTCACAGTAAGTGAGAACCTATTCTATTACCCAATGATATATTATAAGTTACCTGCCTAATATTGCTTGACTACTAATTGTTTACTTACATATTTTTAAACTCAGCCCAATAGAATAAAGATTTTTTTTTCGTGGTCCGAGTTTAATAGTAGTAAGTACCTAAGTATATTTTGTATAAGTTGGTATTTACCTACCTATCTAGGTATACGTTAATTATGTTATGACTACGTTAATTATTTTATGACTTCCCACGGACGTAATAAAATCGCGGCTGGTTATTTTCGTGCGCTGGATTTTCAAGGTACTACTCAGCGCCAAGAGGTGAAAATTCAACTGTGCTTCGACGCGCTGAGACTCTCCCGTGCTGCACTCTGTTGTATTCTCAATGCTCGGTTCAACACCGACAGTTTAAAATACAGTGCGCGAAAATAGCCAGCCGCGATCTTATTACGTCCGTGGGAACGTGAGTTTGACCATAATTAACGTAGTTTTAAATATTTCTGGGATAAACAATTGCCAGTATAGAAAATAACAGAAATCGATTCTGTAAACGATTCTGAAAAATTTATTATCATAATGTTCATTTATTGTGTTACACACTACACACACACACACTATTTAAACCTACTACTTTGTATATTTTTTACTTCACCAGTTTTTATTAATTTGTTGGTATATTGGCATAGTTAGCTGACATATGGCAAATACATAATCAGTCTATAACGTTCCCACTGCTGGGATACAAGCCTCCTTTCTGAGAGGGAATGGGCCGTAATCTACCACACGGGCCCAGTGCGGATTGGGAGATGTCTGATGTCTTCGATTTTTTAATTCTAGGACATGCCGGTTTCCTCACGATGTTTTCCTTTACCGGTGTGAGAGCAATGGTGATGACATTATTTATACATAGTAAAGCGCTTGCCTGGGTTCGAACCCGCTACCTATAACTCGTAACTCGGGGCCATTACCACTGGGCCACCAGACCACTGCTCTCGCAGATATGGTCAATAATGTATTGTAATATTCTGTGTCTCGTAATTACTTTGCCTACCTACTATTGTATAGAATCAAGTTTATGTAACTAAACAGTGCCGCTGGGGAGTTGTCGGGCGGGCGGTTTGTGGGACTGTTTTATGTAATTTTGACGTTCGAAAAGTGCTGATTCTAAACCTAGCTTGAATAAATTACTTTTAATTTTTATTTTTTAAGGTTTTTTCGTCAGGAGAGTAACGTGTAAGAACATTACAAATAAATTTTAATTAAAAAATAATAGTTTAAAAAAACTAAAAACACGCTTCCATTGAAAACCAAACTAAAAAGTACAAAATAATGGAAAAAAGCGTGGGGTGCCTGATATCAATAAAAAAATGCCTTAAAAAACACCCCACGCTTTTTTTTATTATTCATTTTCTATTTTTTAGGGTGTTTCGAATTTTGAGACGTATGTCAGCGTAGTTTGTGACGTATGTCAGCGTAGTTTGTGACGTATGTCAGCGTAGTTTGTGACGTATGTCAGCGTAGTTTATGTCGTATGTCAGCGTAGTTTGTGACGTATGTCAGCGTAGTTTTCGAAGACAGTTGTTTTGCTGTCCTGGCAAGGATAATGGCACAATTTTATGAAATTATTGCATTGTCATCGGTCCTTGACAGGTGGTGCAAAGTTTGAATGAAACATAGAAATATGTGGAATGAAATCTGGTCGTTTGAAGTGGGTCAAAATCGCGCTATAAGGAGTCGGTTACAAACAAACATACACGTGAAGCTAATATAAAGCGTGTAAAAAAAACGTTGTTTTTTATTAATCCTCTTTTATCGCATAAATATGTATAAATTATTGGAATATTTGTCTGTTACTAATATTTTGCGTAACACTTTTAGTAACATTTATTCATTGTTTATAAGTAGGTAACTTTTGCCGACGGCTTCGCCCGCGTGGAGGTTGGACAATGCATCTAAACCTTCATAAATCACTCTATCTATTGGTGATAACCGCATGAAAATCCGTTCAACATTTTTTGAGTTCTTCGCAAGTAGATAGACAGACGCAGCGGGGGACTTTGTTTTATAATATGTAGTGATAACAATTTTTAAAATTAGTAAAAAGAATACTTACTTATACATAAATATGACAGAAAAAGCCTTCGTTTTCAGGGTTCCGTTGCCAAATGGCAAAAAACGGAACCCTTATAGATTCGTCATGTCTGTCTGTCTGTCTGTCTGAGTATGTCACAGCCACTTTATTCCGAAACTATAAGAGCTATGCTGTTGAAACTTGGTAAGTAGATGTATTCTGTGAACCGCATTAAAATTTTCACACAAAAATAGAAAAAAAACCAATAATATTTGGGGTTCCCCATACATAGAATCAAAGAAATCAAACCCATACGTGTGGGGTATCTAACTATCTATGGATAGGTCTTAAAAATGATATTGAGGTTTTTAATATCATTTTTTCTAAACTGAATAGTTTGCACGAGAGACACTTCCAAAGTGGTAAAATGTGTGTCCCCCCTCCCGTAACTTCTAAAATAATAGAATGATAAAACTAAAAAAAATATATAATGTACATTATCATGTAAACTACCAACGAAAATTGGTTTGAACGAGATAACTTCTAAAATAAGGGAATGATAAAACTAAAAATAAATATATGATGTACATTACCATGTAAACTTCCACCGAAAATTGGTTTGAACGAGATCTAGTAAGTAGTTTTTTTTTAATACGTCATAAATCGTAAACCACAATTTACCTTTTATTCAGTCAACTCAAATATAAAAATTAAAAATAATAATAATCATTTCATAAACATAAACCTTATGCATAAACCGTGAATACCTGCAGGTTTGTACGGAACCCTCGATGCGCGAGTCCGTCTCGCACTTGGCCAGTTTTTTAAAGTTGAGACCACTCCATAGGGAATGAATAAACATAAATAGGCTTAAAATTAGTTTACAAGTACCAAGTTAGGAAAGGTATGTAAGACTCTCTACATAAGGCCTAGATCTCGAGATAAATTGTAATAATTTGAGATACGGACATTGTAAAGAAATTTCCACAAAACGCATTACTAGTCTATACATTTACTAACGATTCCCCAAAGTAGTCAACAAAAATAAAGCAAATAACGAACATACCTAATTACAAGTAAATAAAAATGTCTTCGAGTCGTTATGCATAAAGGGTAAATACTACTACTCACTCACGCACGGCTGCGCACCGCGTCACCGTTGGCCTCCTATTGTCAAACAGAGATAGCAATATTCCGACCGAATTTTGCCCTTGCGTCGGCTCGTGGTTTGCGAGTTTAGGGCGCCACGTTCTTAAGGTCTGTGCCGATATAGCTCACCTGTATGTCCACGCGCGTAGACACGGGACGGGCGCCCGCTTAACGCAGTTTCAGCCCTTCGTGTGCTATGCAATTACGCTGCTGAATAATTATTTCAGAAAGTAAGTAGGTAACTACTAATATGACTGTCTTTTTATACTGTCACTGTAGGCGCTCCCAGACCTCGCGAGTACTTAAGTTTTAGTCCCACATAATATGGGGCGAGCCAGTTGCCACTAACTGGGCGAAATTCCAGATGGAGAGAATCCGGGGTCTGAGTAATAGCTGATAGAAAAACACTTTTCGCAACTTGAGGTTTCAAACCAGTACCCTAGCTCAGAATTCGCACGTGTAATCACTAGACCCAAGTATTGATAGTTAAAGATTTCCGTGTTTTTGGTACAGGATACCATGGTGTTTGCAAAAAGAATAGTCAATGTAGTTGTGCTTCGGAACAAAAAGTATGAAAGAAATTAATTTTAAACACACTACCCATTTACTTGAATTGCAGGGTACAGACTTCCATCTTGCTACGCAGCGAGCTACGCCGTAGCTCACCCCTACGCATGAGCTACGAAGCGTAGGCGTATCGTTGAACTTTATAAGACACTTTGTTGATAAAAAGCTTATTCATCGGTTGTTTCGTAGGTTAGTGTAGGCGTAACGTATAGGTATTTATTTGTCCTGTCTATGCCTATCAGACATACAACCAATACGTAATATTTAAGTTGCTTACCTCCTTTAGCTCGTACTCAAAGTCTTCCCTGGAAAACGTCTCCTCAGGGTCGAGGTTCAGCCTCTTCATGGCAGCACTGAGCTGCGTGTAGTAGTGGTCGAGCAGCTTCTCATAGTACTTGGCGCGGAACTCCTCGTCGGACCCGGTGAAGATGAAGTAGATCAGGTCGGTGACAGGGCTGCCTCCCTGAAGGGTCTGCAGATCCACGATCTTAATGTCCACTTTGCCATCCTGTAAAGAGATAAAATGGTAAGCTTTGTAAGAGAATTTCAGAGACGCAGCTTGGTTTCTTGTTTTTGATGTAATTTTCTTTTTATCTTTTCTATAAACAAATTACGGAAGTGTCCAGGCCACATCTATCGCATGTCGTTTGTCGCATCAGAATTGGGTGGAAAAAAAAAACCATTGATTGGGTCCCAAAGAACAGGAACCGACAATGCAGTAGGCTCAAGAGATGGCGTGTCGAGTTACATATACTCAAACATGATGATCAAAATGAGCGAGAAAAATGAAATAATAATATAATATCTTAGGACAACCAACACAATGTTATGTTCCCAAACTAGGCAGAGCCTGTACTATGGCAACCAGACAACTGATAAATATATTTATATATTTCTAAATACATACATATTATAGATAAATTACACCCAGACACAGAATTAATGATTGTGCTCATCACACAAAGATTTGTCCTGGGTGGGAATCGAACCCACGACCTCAGTGTTAGCAGTCAGGGTCACTAACCACTAGACTAACAGGCCAGTCGAAATGACTGAATTGTTGTGCCCCACTGTAGGGCATAGAAGAGGCGATTGCCCTGCAGTGGGAGTGTGGGACGTAACACTTCCGTCGATATATCAGGCTCATAATAAAATAATAATCTAATCACACCGTGGGATTAGGTCGCAACTGCAAAGTTGGTAATTTTGGACATTCTTCATGTGTGTATGTCAATAAGAAGCAACTTGTAAGTTTCTTGAGAAACAATAATAGTGTTTATTTGATTAAGTTAAATACATGCAGTGTGATGATAGAACTGATCATGTCGAATGCTATCAGTATCATTACAATACGTCTATTGTACATTTCCTTCAGAAATGTCTGAGACAGGCGATAAGCTGACGATATGGGACAGTCAAAGACTATATAACCACTTGACTGCGCATACAGTGCCCCGACGCTCGAAAACTATTAGTATTTTGTCGCCTATGCATAGGCTGCGGTTCAAGTAGCCATTTTAGTTGTGACCAATTGTTAGACCTCTGTGCACGCTAAATTATTGCAAACAATATAACTAAATCTGCAATTATAACGCATCAAAATACTTTCATGCGCGGTGAAGTGGTGTGAGAAACATTCCAAGACTTCTAGTTACAAAAATGATCGCATAACTTTTCATCAGTAAATAAACAGTACGAAAAATTATTGTGATTTAATCAGATTATGATCCACCGGAGGGGTCTATTTAAAATGGTGGTTGGGTAAACCAGCACACTGTGTGAGTCCCGCGTTGATGTCTTTTGGAAAAGTCTCGTTCTTTCATTAGACATTTCTAATGCATCTATCCCTTACTTTCACTTTGTATTTTTATCGTAAAAAATAGTGCTGTTTCCTTTAATAACTGAAAGTCTTTATCGAAAATTTAAATTAAAATGAATGAAAATTTTATTCAATTGAAATACTGTGGCTTCTTTAGCTTCGTCCTGACAATCCGTTTGTAAACTGGCGCCAAAACTACCGTGGCCATAGTACCTTCTGCCTTGGGGATGATATTCGACACCGTTTCTGATTGCTATTTCGTCGAATATGATAGTGGCGAAAGTTTTGTTCTTGGATTCTCTAGTTTTCATTTTATTAGTGATTGATTTTGATTAAATATGATTTCTTTGACTTTAATTGAGTATTTATCACAATTTTAAAATCCATTTTATCGATATCGACTATTTTCCCTTAATGAAGTAGAGCAGCCCTACGATGGGCATACCTACGCAACTTGACCTTGAATTGACCAATTGCAGCCGCACGTTCTTCCTCGTCCCCCGGCCCGCAGTGGTGAGTCGTGTGCTAAGCAGAAATCGGCCTATACGCTCTCTAGTGGTTTTATTCTCTTTGTGTCATACGTTAGGTTGTTGTTTTGAATTCGTCATTAATTTGGCGAGACTAATGCATTGGCAATTACATCTCATCAACACTACAATCGATATAATTTAAATTCCTCGTGTGAGTGAACATTATTGGCACTTGATCTTTTATTCCTGTCATACACTCAATAAGGATGGAACGCGTTGAGCTATCTGAAGCTTCTAAAAAAAGTTATGAAGTAGAGTATGTACCTATTTATTTTATTTTCATAGCTCTCTGCTATTTGTAAATATGCATATACCTATAATGGGAACATTAAGCTCTGTTCCGTTACGGTTGGAGTTGAATTTATAAATGATCTGTGAATTTTTCCATTACTATCATTAACAAAGGCGATGCTATTTATTTGGGAGTGCTCACACAAAGGATGCAAACTTACTGTTATGTCATACCAAAGACTATATAACCACTTGACTGCGCATACAGTGCCCCGACGCTCGAAAACTATTAGTATTTTGTCGCCTATGCATAGGCTGCGGTTCAAGTAGCCATTTTAGTTGTGACCAATTGTTAGACCTCTGTGCACGCTAAATTATTGCAAACAATATAACTAAATCTGCAATTATAACGCATCAAAATACTTTCATGCGCGGTGAAGTGGTGTGAGAAACATTCCAAGACTTCTAGTTACAAAAATGATCGCATAACTTTTCATCAGTAAATAAACAGTACGAAAAATTATTGTGATTTAATCAGATTATGATCCACCGGAGGGGTCTATTTAAAATGGTGGTTGGGTAAACCAGCACACTGTGTGAGTCCCGCGTTGATGTCTTTTGGAAAAGTCTCGTTCTTTCATTAGACATTTCTAATGCATCTATCCCTTACTTTCACTTTGTATTTTTATCGTAAAAAATAGTGCTGTTTCCTTTAATAACTGAAAGTCTTTATCGAAAATTTAAATTAAAATGAATGAAAATTTTATTCAATTGAAATACTGTGGCTTCTTTAGCTTCGTCCTGACAATCCGTTTGTAAACTGGCGCCAAAACTACCGTGGCCATAGTACCTTCTGCCTTGGGGATGATATTCGACACCGTTTCTGATTGCTATTTCGTCGAATATGATAGTGGCGAAAGTTTTGTTCTTGGATTCTCTAGTTTTCATTTTATTAGTGATTGATTTTGATTAAATATGATTTCTTTGACTTTAATTGAGTATTTATCACAATTTTAAAATCCATTTTATCGATATCGACTATTTTCCCTTAATGAAGTAGAGCAGCCCTACGATGGGCATACCTACGCAACTTGACCTTGAATTGACCAATTGCAGCCGCACGTTCTTCCTCGTCCCCCGGCCCGCAGTGGTGAGTCGTGTGCTAAGCAGAAATCGGCCTATACGCTCTCTAGTGGTTTTATTCTCTTTGGGGACAGTAGACAGTATGTGGGACAGTAGACGTAGATATAACTGTAGGTATACTAACAGATAGGACCTACTAATAGGTATATTAGAAGACTACTACTAACTGATATAATATTGTTTTATATGGTATTTCTTACCATATACAACAGCGTCTACCTAATCTAAATATATGAAGGTCTAATCTCCTATTAACAGCCTCATAAATCCTACTTTCCTACTATAATATTATAAATGAGAAACTTTGTATGTTTGGTTGTTTAAATGTTTGGATGTTTGTAAGTCAATCACGCAAAAAAACTAAACTAATTTGCATGAAAGTTGGCACAGTTTATAACCTGCTCTTTTTATCCCGTTAATATCTACGTTCCCGTGCGAAATTTTTTTTCCTCCACGCGGGTGAAGCCTATTAGTCCACCCCCCTCCCCCCCAAACAAGGCTTGATCAAGGCTGTTAAGTGTTGTATTTATCTACAAATTATATACCTACTCGAGTAATAAACTGGCAGGATAATATTTGATCGTTCATCTTGTTGTCAACATACCTGTCGCTGCAAAACAATAGTTTATAGTCTTAGCGTTTGTCAAAGATGAGCAAATATTGTGCAATTATTTATTACTTTGATATAAAACAAAGTACTTACTTAGTTCTAAACATTTGAACGTAATTAGCGAATAATTATCATTAATTGAGTACAGACGCCAGCACATTGAACTACTACAATCTGTCAAATTTCTTTAATAGATTTTCAACTTTATCGCTAAAGCATTAGGTTCAAGGTTGATTGGGAGAATTTGACAGTTTCGGGTACCTTGATGTGCTGGCGTCTGTACACATTATTATTGTTTATGAGCGATTTAGGCAGATTGTACGTGATGATTCTGAATGACTGAATTACTTTTATATATTTAGTTTTTATTGTCATGATCGTTAATTCCTTATCAACAGCTTAGGTTACTCATAGGTACATCGATTGCAACGTAGTTTGATCCATTTATATATATAAACCTAATCAAAAGGCTTGTAAATGGTTTATCGTGAATGACTTCACTACTAATTTTGTAATGTTAGCTGTAAGCCACCCTAACATAATAAAATAAAACAAAAGAAATCAATAGGAACGTAATTATCAAATTTTTGCCAAGAAAATTGATTGGGATAAGGTTGCTTTAGTCGTAACCCCTAAGGGGGAACTACTATAGTTTTAAACTTCATTCTAATGAAAACCGTTTCCGTACGCAAAAAAAATTAAGTCTTTCTCTTTTTTATTGTCCTTACACCTCTGCCCAACTCTTCAAGGAACAAGGCGTGATGTACTGTCACAGTCTATAAATCATACAGTCGTCCGACGAAGGCGTCTAGACAGGGCAATCGTGCGGGGTGTGAGGGGCGAGACGGGGGAAGGGCGCTCCCGAACTGCATACGCTACCGTGTTAGTAGTTCGGGATAAAACTTTCAGGGCTATCGTGTGTCACTTTATTTTTGTTTTAATTAATTAAAAATAATTTTATTAAAATGGTGCATACGACGTGTGCTGTGAAGGATTGCAAGTCGTCATCTTACATTAATAAAGAATTGCGATTTAATCAATTGCCGCGCATGGATGAAAGGTAAACAAATAAATAAAATATTGTTTATTTGATAGAAAGCCAACATGGCGGCGCGACATGTAGCCGATATTTATTTATTGTGCGGCGGCCAAGATGGCGCCGACGAAAACTTGCAAATTTTTCGTCATGGGTATCATTTTCATAGGTTTAGAGGTCGCTAAAACCGACTATGGGGTCAAAATTAAAATCCAAGATGGCGCAACGAAAATTTGCAAATTTTTCGTCATGGGTGTCATTTTCAAGATTTACGAAATCCCTACAAATAAAAATGAGGTCAAGTGTCTTTCGCGGAAATGTCTATCGTGCAAGTGTACCTGACCCAGGATGGAGGACATTATTTGATAAAAAATATAGTTATGCGTGTCAATTTTGTGATTTGTTGGGGTGAAGATTATGAAAATAACATCAATTTTCAAATCCAAGATGGCAGATATTTCTCTAAATGAAATTTAATTTAGAGAAATATCCGCCATCTTGGATTGTGACATGTGTTTGTCTCAACCTCAATCTAGAATTGTATATTTTTGCGTGTCAGACCATAGACGAAGCACATTAATATAATAGTTCCTGTATTACCTATAAATTTCAGATGCAAATTATGGTTAGGCAATAATGTTGATCTAAAATAAATTTAAAAAAGTTTACTTGAGACAACCCTAGCTGTTGCGACAATGCCTACACGTTGTCGGCATTTACAAGGAGATCAAAGGCGTCGTCCTACTGTACGTTTTTATACTGTGGTACTGTGTATCAACTAACATTCATGAAAGCACTAAAATCTTTGATCATTATGGGTTTTACAAAAACCTTTCTCCAGTACGATTAAAGGCTCTAGGTAGACGCAGGTTCTCACTGGGCATGGGTGCTTCGGTGGGTTCCTGTTCAGGATAAAGCGGGAGGAAACGCCCGGGTGTTTCCATTGCTAGGATCGTCTGGAGGACACGGTGGAGCATACGGTGGACGTGTGCCCTGCCTGGGCGGAGCACCGCCGTGTCCTCGTGGAGGCGATCGGCGGCGGCGACCTCTCGCGTCCGGCCCTGGTGCGAGCCATGGTACGGAGGGAGAGGGCATGGGAAGCCGTCACCTCCTTCTGCGAAGCACGCGCGCCTCAAAGAGATTTCAGCAGCACTGAAGGGGTCTGCTAGGACTGATGCCTGCCAGGGTCGCGAGATGGGCAAATGAAGGTACACGGGTGGGTTTTAGTCAGCAAAAGTCTGACACGAGAGCGGGAGAAGTCATTTGATGATTTCCCATCCAGAAAAAAAAAAGGCGCTAGGTATCTAATTCGTACGGTTGTACTAATTAGGAACATAAACCCTAAGTGTATAGCCTAAGTTGTAGGTTTTTAGATTATAGTGAAGTTAGCAGAAACTACCTATACATATGTAAATAGAGAGCATAAAAACTTATAACACCCCTCTTTTTCCGTCGGGGGTTAATAAAACACGTCGTCATTATCACCATTTCAAAACGATAAACAAATAATTTCTCAGGGGTTCAACCGGAATTCTATTCTACTTTTGGAATCATAATAACTTTTTGGTAACTTTCCTCAAAATTCGAAGTTCTATCAAACTTAGGAAGAGTCTATTTTCTTCATAACCTTTAAATCTAGCGGGTTTTATTTAAATCATGGAAGTAATTAGCAAATTTCTACCTCATCATATGTCAGTTTTTAACCCCCGACGGAAAAAGAGGGGTGTTATAAGTTTGACGTGTCTGTCTGTCTGTCTGTCTGTCTGTCTGTCTGTCTGTCTGTGTGTGTGTCTGTCTGTGTGTCTGTCTGTCTGTGGCATCATAGCTCCCGAACGGATGAAGCGATTTCAATTATTATTTTTTTGTATTAAAGGTGACTTATGTGCGAGTGTTCTTAGACATGTTTGATGAAAATCGGTTGAGCCGTTTAAAAGTTGTGGGGGGTGAAAGTGGGGAAGAATAACCGAATGTCTACAAATATACTCGAGTGGGGTCTCAAATGAAAGCGCACTGAAAGAGAATGATGTTCTTAACTTCGCTTGATGAGTAAATTGGTGGTGGGAAAATTGGGACATGGAAATCCGATTGTCACGTGAGAGTATCAATGACTACATCTCAGTCTTTGCAATTCTGCTAAAGATGATTTGTCATGTGGGTTATTAAATAGTTTTGTTTGGTCGAGCTCACAAATTGCTACACCATCCAAGGAAAAAGCCAAGCCTATGTAGCCTTAAGCAGAGTAAAAATTCTCTACTTAAGGCTACATAGGCTTGGCCTTTTGCGAAAGTACTTTTACCTAAGTAAACCACAGCTTTTTCAACTGTCGTCCCTTGCAACTTATAAGTTGCGGCGATTACGGCATATATGCCGTAATCGCCCAACATAAAATGATAAGAAACATTGTTCTTTCAATATTTCCATATCCTCTAAGACCTTGAAAAGTTACATTATGTGGCCTTATCAGAATCCATCCATTCTCGTCAACACAACTCCGGCCGATAGTGGCATCATCAAATTGAATTGATATTGTTTTTGGAAGCTTCCCATCTTCCTGTTGGCCACGGCGAAGTTCTATGTATTTACAACTTAACAAAATCTACATTATAATAAGTATACCTATAAAAAGTATAAAATAAAAAATTAAATTAAAAATTTAAAAAACCCCCGACACAAAAACCTAAGATCCCTTTAAAAAGTAAAAAATAATAAAAAAACTCAATCTTAAAGTACCTAAGTATGTATTAATAATTTTAAAAAAAAATACGTCGCGTTGGGGGACCGCTCTGCAAGGGCAGACGTCGTTGACGATCGTATCCTAAATGCAATATTTAGAAGTAATTTTATAAAAGTTTTCTTCAGTTAGGTAATAGACTATTTGTAATTAAATTGTTAGGTTTGGAGCGGTCCCCCAACGCGACGTATTTTTTAAAAAATTATTAATACATACTTAGGTACTTTAAGATTGAGTTTTTTTATTATTTTTTACTTTTTAAAGGGATCTTAGGTTTTTGTGTCGGGGGTTTTTTAAATTTTTAATTTTTATTAACCCCCGACGGAAAAAGAGGGGTGAAACATTGTTCTTTCAATATTTCCATATCCTCTAAGACCTTGAAAAGTTACATTATGTGGCCTTATCAGAATCCATCCATTCTCGTCAACACAACTCCGGCCGATAGTGGCATCATCAAATTGAATTGATATTGTTTTTGGAAGCTTCCCATCTTCTTGTTGGCCACGGCGAAGTTCTATGTATTTACAACTTAACAAAATCTACATTATAATAAGTATACCTATAAAAAGTATAAAATAAAAAAATAAATTAAAAATTTAAAAATTAAAAATTTAAAAAACCCCCGACACAAAAACCTAAAATCCCTTTAAAAAGTAAAAAATAATAAAAAAACTCAATCTTGAAGTACCCAAGTATGTATTAATAATTCAAAAAAAAAAATACGTCGCGTTGGGGGACCGCTCCAAACCTAACAATTTACTTACAAATAGTCTATTACCTAACCGAAGAAAACTTTTTAAAATGACTTTTAAATATTGCATTTAGGACACGACCGTCAACGACGTCTGCCCTCGCAGAGCGGTCACCCCCAACGCGACGTATTTTTTTTTTTGAATTATTTATACATACTTGGGTACTTCAAGATTGAGTTTTTTTATTATTTTTTACTTTTTAAAGGGATTTTAGGTTTTTGTGTCGGGGGTTTTTTAAATTTTTAATTTAATTTTTTATTTTATACTTTTTATAGGTATACTTATTATAATGTAGATTTTGTTAAGTTGTAAATACATAGAACTTCGCCGTGGCCAACAGGAAGATGGGAAGCTTCCAAAAACAATATCAATTCAATTTGATGATGCCACTATCGGCCGGAGTTGTGTTGACGAGAAAGGATGGATTCTGATAAGGCCACATAATGTAACTTTTCAAGGTCTTAGAGGATATGGAAATATTGAAAGAACAATGTTTCCTATCATTTTATGTTGGGCGATTACGGCATATAAGTTGCAAGGCACGACAGTTGAAAAAGCTGTGATTTACTTAGGTAAAAGTACTTTCGCAAAAGGCCAAGCCTATGTAGCCTTAAGTAGAGTATTTTTACTCTGCTTCAGGCTACATAGGCTTGGCCTTTTCTTGGATGGTGTAGCAGTTTGTGAGCTCGACCAAAGAAAACTATTTAATAACCCACATGACAAATCATCTTTAGCAGAATTGCAAAGACTGAGATGTAGTCATTGATACTCTCACGTGACAATCGGATTTCCATGTCCGAATTTTCCCACCACCAATTTTCTCATCAAGCGAAGCTTGAACATTCTCGATTAAGTCATCAATATTCTCTTTCAGTGCGCTTTCATTTGAGACCCCACTCGAGTATATTTGTAGACATTCGGTTATTCTTCCCCACTTTCACCCCCCACAACTTTTAAACGGCTTAACCGATTTTCATCAAACATATCTAAGAACACTCGCACATAAGTCACCTTTAATACAAAAAAATAATAATTGAAATCGCTTCATCCGTTCGGGAGCTATAATGCCACAGACAGACAGACACACAGACAGACCGACACACAGACAGACAGACAGACAGACAGACAGACAGACACGTCAAACTTATAACACCCCTCTTTTTCCGTCGGGGGTTAAAAAACCCCCGACACAAAAACCTAAGATCCGTTTAAAAAGTAAAAAATAATAAAAAAACTCAATCTTAAAGTACCTAAGTATGTATTAATAATTTTTTTTAAAATACGTCGCGTTGGGGGACCGCTCTGCGAGGGCAGACGTCGTTGACGATCGTATCCTAAATGCAATATTTAGAAGTAATTATATAAAAGTTTTCTTCAGTTAGGTAATAGACTATTTGTAATTAAATTGTTAGGTTTGGAGCGGTCCCCCAACGCGACCTTTTTTTTTTTTAATTGTTAATACATACTTAGGTACTTTAAGATTGAGTTTTTTCACATTTCTACCTCATCATATGTCAGTTTTTATATTCAACAGAGCAGACATTGCTTTAGTACGGGCGCTGGTACGTCTAACGAACCTTACCCTATTACTTTCTGTTTTCGCTGGATCATGGAATTAGTAGCTACGCAATAGATAGGTGATCATTTAATTTACGTAATCTGATTTTTTAGCTTACTTAAGACGAGAAAGGAGCGAGAATATTATGTTTCCAGGGCCAATTAGGCGGAACAGAGCAATTAATTAATTTTTGCTGCAAAATCTCAAGGTGAGCCGGTTAAAAAACAACAAAAACAAATCCATGCAAGGATTGTTCCTATAGTAATCGCTGGGCAACTCGTGTGGGTAAAATGGCGTTTAAATGTCATGGGGTTCGATTTGAGCTTATAAAACAAGTTGAGAGAAGTTACAATGTAAATACGTAAACAACGCGGATCAGTTGCATGGCCGTATGTAACACAAATTAACTTACGTCAAGATGCTTATGCATTAAGTTACTCGGTCTAAAGTCACCGTGACTCAGCACTGCGCGCCGGCTCGACCTGAGAGCAGTGTGGTACTGCTCCAGCGACTCAAAAAAAATCTCATAAAACCTCAACAATTTATCGCCTTTGTTCTCACCGAGAACCTTAGTAGCTCGACCTATCACAGTATCCATATAACTCTTCATAGCATTATCATCCAGCTTCCAATCAAACGTAAAGTTCTCCATAACTTGACTAAAGTCTTCTGGATAATACTTTGCGTGCGCGAAGGAAATGGCCTGCATCTTCGCCAACTCCCCCACTGCTGTACTAGCGTATGGCCAATCTACCGACTTAAATCTGTCATAAGCATTGTACCCGTTCATTTCTAGATTCTCGAGTACTATCGTCTCCTCAAATAACTTAGGATTGCATCCATAAAATTTGGAGAAAGCCAACTTATGCTCGTCCGGCACTTGTTGATCGTTTTGTATTTTTTCGTAAATCTTGACCAGATGCGTATAGCAGTATTGTTCTGTTTCGAAAACTTTCGGCGCTTGAGCCCGCAACTTCTCACCGATCGCTGCGACTTTAGCGAACAAGTTCAGGACATTGGATCCCTCCGAGATGGTCACGGTGTATAGTTTAGACGTATAGTTAGCTCCTCCACTCGAAATTGGTTGAACATCCAAATCATAATTGACGAAGTTTTGTTCTTTGGCAATTTTATGAAGTAGATCATTGAAATGTGCTTCGATGTCTGTCATTTTGAGTTTTGAAATCAAAATTGCATTGAGAAGTAAACACTGGAGTACTAATATATTTTAGTTTATTTTTATTGTTATATACGCGGCACACGCGGGTGCGCTTCGACACGTGATAGGGTACTGAACAAAGAGTAAAGTGGTACTGACTCGCGCTGCCCCGGCACTGCTCCTAATGTTATCAAAATCATTAATATAGTTATTAATTTTATCATTATTATCATCCAAAAACATCAATGTCGATGTAGGTGCCAGACACAATACCACGAACATAGCACGTAAAGGCTACATTGAGGAATAATATAAATTTACGCCCCAATTCACCTCAACTGCCTAACTATTTCAAGGGAGATTCCCTTGAAATAGTTAGGCAGTTTCCGCCATGGATCCCACCGTCTAATCAAATTATCAGTCTCCTACTTTTACAAACATTCAGTACATCTAAATTTGTCATAAAATATCAAACAGCGTAAACTTATAAGCACCGTAGAATTTATTGAAACAACGTGTTCCATATTTAAAAAAAATTAAAAACTATAGATATCATTTGGCGGGTCAAAAATCTAAACTACTAACTGAAACTATGAATTCAAACGTGATCAACGTTTGAGTTTTAACGTCTCTTCTCTGCGTGTACAAGTTTCACATTTTCCATCAAACCAACTACATAAAAGAGATCTATTGTTTTCCTATTACAATTTTTAGTCACACGTATTTTCTGCATTGGATAAATTGTCGACATCGGCACTATTGCAAAAGAGTAAAATAGTGTTACGTAGATCGTAAAGTCTAGAAACATCGTGCTAACTCCATCTCAGAAAGGGACAACATTACGTAGATCGAAAAGTCTAGAAACGTCACGCTAATTCCATCTAAGGATGGGGCAGTGTTGAAACTTCTAGATACGACACGCTAACGCCATCTGTTATCAAGTAGCAAGTACTACGAACAATTGTACGTAGACGCCACCGCCATCTATTGTTGAGTAGCGGGATTAAACAGTAAATAGATGTCTGTGGAAGGTTCTCGAAGTTTCGAATCTACTTGTAAACTGTGGAAAAGTGTTGAATGTTCGCGAATGTTCTGCTCGGGATATAAATAGCGGATTGTCGGCCCGATAGGCAGTTCGATTTCGGAAGCGAGCGAATACGAATCAAGCGATACAGTACAAGCGAAACAAGTGACTCTGTTTGACTATTGCGATATTGTGATTGTTTAATTAAACTGTGGTGTGTTTCGATAATTTTGGCTTAAATTAATTTATCCCGAAACCCAGCTCGTAACATTTGGTGTCAGAAGTAAGGGATAAATTATGCCAGTTTTACCGAAGGAGGACACCGAAGGTATTCGTACCAGGAGTCAGCGCCAGCAGGAGGTGGATCAGAGCCGATTTGAATGACCTTCAAGACAGACATCTGGGGGTAATCAGCCGACGACGGAGCCAGTTTCCCAAGCGTCTGGTGTTCCTACAGCATCACCAGCCTGCTCTGATGGCGATGCTGCAGGAGCAGGCCCGTCGACAGGAAGAACAGGCCCGCCGACAGGAAGAACATGCTCGCCGACAGGAAGAACAGGCTCGTCGACAGGAAGAACAGGCCTGTCGACAGGAAGATCAGGCCGCCGCATACAGGAACAGCTGCAGCAGGACAAGGAGGAACATGCTCGCCGACAGGAAGAACAGGCTCGTCGACAGGAAGAACAGGCTCGTCGACAGAAAGAACAGGCCCGCCGCCTACAGGAACAGCTGCAGCAGGGTAAAGAGGAGCAGGTTCTCCTTTTGAAAGATCTACACGCGACATTTGGCAAGGACATCAAAGCCATGAAGGAGACTGTTCAGGTACATGAAAATCGTATCTCCGAGGCCGAAGTCCAGATCGCTGATATAAGAAAAGCGGTTGGAGTTCTGAAAGCTGGAGACCGGACTACGGCTCCGATAGTTGCTGCACCTTCCGTGCGCGGGTTTAAAGTGCCACCCTTTGACGGAACATCTTCCTGCTCGGCATACAAAATTCAATTCGAAGCTGTCATGAATGCAAATGGGTGGACAAAAGAGCAGGCCATGACCGCGCTTACTTTGGCCCTTCGTGATCAGGCCTTAACCGTGTTAGAGGCTCTCGGCAAAAATGTTACCTACGAGCAGCTCGTTGAGGCGTTAGAGGCCAGATACGGTGACGCGCACCTGGAACACGTTTTTCGTGCGCAGTTGAAGGATCGTGTGCAGCGCAGTGGTGAAAACCTGCAGCAGTGGGCCCTAGAAATAGAAAAGCTGGTTCGAAAAGCGTACCAGTCTGCGCCTGCACTCATCGATGGGACTCTGACTCAAGCATTCATAGATGGCATACGGGACCTGGAAGTAAGGGCTACTGTAAGACTTGGACACCACGAGACACTGAAGGATGCCTTGGCCCATGCGTTGGAGGTGGAGGCAGTGAGGCAAGATCATCGAGGCCATCGCATCAGGGAGGTTGCAGCATCACCTGTCCGTGACCGTCCGAGGTACAGCCCTAAGTGCTACTCTTGCGGAGAAAAAGGCCACCTTCGGTCAAGTTGCCCGTAGCGAAACACAGCTAACGAAAACCAGACCCAAGAAAGAAAGGCGGCAGATATCACCGCCCAGCAGCAGGAAAACTAGTCAAAGCCAGGACCGCGGGGCGGGTGCTGGCTGGTGTTAAATTAGCCCCAAGAATTTCGGTCTCACAAGCCCATGATGGGAACACCCTAGTCATAAAAGGATTGGGACAAGCACATACAACCGTTTCTTCTGTCATACCGAAGTGCAGTTCACGAGAGTACAACTGTGACGCCAGCCTTCGCGAACTTTGGAAGGGAGTTAAGGTTACCAGCTGATCTAATAACCGGCATTCCGCCTGATTCACCACGCAGTATAACAGATTATGCAAATGATCTGCGCAACAAGATGAATGACGTATATGAGCATGTCAGAGAATCAGGCCAGCAGATGTCCGAGAGAATGAAAACTCGTTATGATCGAAAGATGAACAATACTGGCTTCGACGAAGGTTCGCTAGTGTGGTTGCATAACCCTGTGCGCAGCAAAGGGAAATCCCCTAAACTACAGGCAAAATGGGACGGGCCGTACCGGATTGTGACCAAGATCAATGACGTCACTTACCGAATACAAAAGGGTTTGCGAACTGCGCCTAAAATTGTTCATGTAGATCGATTGGCACGATATTACGGGAATAATGATGCTCGGGACGAGCATGTCTAAGGAGGGGGCAGTGTTACGTAGATCGTAAAGTCTAGAAACATCGTGCTAACTCCATCTCAGAAAGGGACAACATTACGTAGATCGAAAAGTCTAGAAACGTCACGCTAATTCCATCTAAGGATGGGGCAGTGTTGAAACTTCTAGATACGACACGCTAACGCCATCTGTTATCAAGTAGCAAGTACTACGAACAATTGTACGTAGACGCCACCGCCATCTATTGTTGAGTAGCGGGATTAAACAGTAAATAGATGTCTGTGGAAGGTTCTCGAAGTTTCGAATCTACTTGTAAACTGTGGAAAAGTGTTGAATGTTCGCGAATGTTCTGCTCGGGATATAAATAGCGGATTGTCGGCCCGATAGGCAGTTCGATTTCGGAAGCGAGCGAATACGAATCAAGCGATACAGTACAAGCGAAACAAGTGACTCTGTTTGACTATTGCGATATTGTGATTGTTTAATTAAACTGTGGTGTGTTTCGATAATTTTGGCTTAAATTAATTTATCCCGAAACCCAGCTCGTAACAATAGTATAAAATAGTAATTAAGAAGAAAAAAAAAAACTTATTTAAATTGCATATTTTTCAATAAAACTAATTCACTTTATTTGAATTAGTGGTACTTCGACCCCGGTACCACAGCAACCCACACGGCCATGACCCTAGATAAAGACTTGAGAAGGAAGGAAGAAGGGTACCCCTGCTATTATAATAAACTGGTACTCAAACAGTCTCCCGCGCCACTTGCCATGTGGATGTCATTCATAGCTCAAATTCAGCATCTATTCGCAGTAAGGATGGTTGTTCAGTTCAAATACTGAATCTATTTATACGGAAGTTTGTCACTTTTGTCGATGGAAAATCCCAGCACATCGGGGCTAAGGTATGGCCCTCGGTAGGCCATCGTGTAATTATAATATAAAAAAACCGGCCAAGTGCGAGTCGGACTCGCGCACCGAGGGTTCCGTACAAACCTGCAGGTATTCACGGTTTATGCATAAGGTTTATGTTTATGAAATCAAAGGTTTTTTTTTTTTTTTATATTTGAGTTGACTGAATGAAAGGTAAATTGTGGTTTACGATTTATGTTGTATTAAAAAAAAACTACTCACTAGATCTCGTTCAAACCAATTTTCGGTGGAAGTTTACATGGTAATGTACATCATATATTTTTTTTTAGTTTTATCATTCCCTTATTTTAGAAGTTACGGGCCCCCCCCCGCACATTTTACCACTTTGGAAGTCTCTTGCGCAAACTACTCAGTTTAGAAAAAAATGATATTAGAAACCTCAATATCATTTTTAACCGACTTCAAAAAGGAGGAGGTTCTCAATTCGGATGTTTATATTTTTTTTTTTTTTTTTTTTATGTATGTTCGGCCATAACTCCGTCATATATAAACGGATTTGCAAAATTTTTTTTTTGTTCGAAAGGGGTTTATTCCGAAATGGTCCCATGTAAATTTCATATAGATCTGATGATGAGTTCGGAAGACAGACACCGGAACTCTTTAAAAAATGACAGCAAATCAACCGCGATTTCTGCTATCGCATAAATATGCATTGTTTGTTTGGAATTAGTGCGGGGTGAATACCACAACTAAAAATGTAAAAATAAAAACTTTTTTACAAAAAAAAACAACCGACTTCCTTAAAAACACTACAAAGTGAAAAATAACTTCAATTTCGGAAGTCGGTGGCAAAATAACCATAAATACAGATCCTAAGACACCGACTTCCGAAATTGAAGTTATTTTTCACTTTGTAGTGTTTTTAAGGAAGTCGGTTGTTTTTTTTTGTAAAAAAGTTTTTATTGAAGACCTATCCATAGATACCCCACAGGTATGGGTTTGACGAAAAAAAAATTTTGAGTTTCAGTTCTAAGTACCCAAAATTTATTGTTTTTTTTCTATTTTTGTGTGAAAATCTTAATGTTGCCATTTGGCAACGGAACCCTAAAAACCGGCCAAGTGCAAGTCGGACTCGCGCACCGAGGGTTCCGTACAAACCTGTAAGTATTCACGGTTTTTAACCGACTTCAAAAAGGAGGAGGTTATCAATTCGGATGTTTATATGTTTTTTTTTTTTTTTTTTTTTATGTATGTTCGGCCATAACTCCGTCATATATAGACGGATTTGCAAAATTCTTTTTTTGTTCGAAAGGGGTTTATTCCGAAATGGTCCCATATCATTTTCATATAGATCTGATGATGAGTTCGGGAGACAGACACCGGAACTCTTTAAAAAATGACAGGAAATCAACCGCGATTTCTGCTATCGCATAAATATGCATTGTTTGTTTGGAATTAGTGCAGGGTGAATACCACAACTAAAAATTTTAAAATAAAAACTTTTTTGCAAAATAAAACAACCGACTTCCTTAAAAACACTACAAAGTGAAAAATAACTTTAATTTCGGAAGTCGGTGGCAAAAAAACCATAAATACAGATCCTAAGACACCGACTACCGAAATTAAAGTTATTTTTCACTTTGTAGTGTTTTTAAGGAAGTCGGTTGTTTTATTTTGCAAAAAAGTTTTTATTATGCATAAGGTTTATGTTTATGAAATTATTTTAATTTTTTTATTTTTATATTTGAGTTGATTGAATGAAAGGTAAATTGCGGTTTACGATTTATGACGTATAAAAAAAAAAACTACTTACTAGATCTCGTTCAAACCAATTTTCGGTGGAACTTTACATGGTAATGTACATCATATATTTTTTTTTAGTTTTATCATTCTCTTATTTTAGAAGTTACAGGGGGGCACATTTTACCACTTTGGAAGTGTCTCTCGCGCAAACTATTCAGTTAAGAAAAAAATGATATTAGAAACCTCAATATCATTTTTGAAGACCTATCCAGTTCAGTTTCAGTTCTAAGTATGGGGAACCCTAAAATTTATTGTTTTTTTTTTTCTGTTTTTGTGTGAAAATCTTAATGCGGTTCACAGAATGCATCTACTTAGGGGGTATCCATTAATTACGTGAGGCATTATTGAGAATTTTTCGACCCCCCTCCCCCCTTGGTGAGATATCGTAAGATTTTCCTCAACTCCCTCCCCCCTCCCCTAATCTCACGCGAGATTCTTCAAAACTTCTATTTGGGCCGTAAACGTGTTGGATTATTGAGAAAACAAAAACAAGAAAATTGTCTTGGACCAAAAATAATTTCTTAACTCAAGAATTTATTCTCTTGACTCAAGAAAATCATTTTCTTCAAAATGGTATTCTTGGTTCAAGATTTTGGCTCTTGAGTCGAGTAATTTTTTTAAATCAGTTTACATTGTCTCTTTGGCCATATTTTATTGTAGAAATATTTTTTCTCGCAATTTTACACCTTTTCTGCGAGAAAAATAATAACGTGATATTTGCCAAGACCCCCCTAAGTGAGATTTGGAAAGATTTAGCTTGATCCCTTCCCCCCCTAGAACACCTCACGTAATTAATGGACGCCCCCTTACCAAGTTTCAACAGCATAGCTCTTATAGTTTTGGAAGAAAGTGGCTGTGACATACGGACGGACAGACAGACATGACGAATCTATAAGGGTTCCGTTTTTGCCATTTGGCTACGGAATCCTAATTAGTAAAACACAGAAATATGCACAGGAGTCTGATAATGTGGGCGGGTAGGTCTTTAGCAAATTGTTTTCAAGTAGGTTTTTATTAAAGCATTATTATATTATTGTTTGATTCGTTAAAGTTTATAAACTATGGCGTATATATATATACTCGTGACAGGTTGTCATAAAAATCCCTTGAGATGGGACTATACCAGTCGAGCGAATTTCACCCCTATTTCACGCAAGGTTCCCTTCAGTTTGGCTTGTTTTACTTTTCCATCCTATTTTTTGAAGTTCTATTAATAATAGATATGCATCATCTTATTTAATGCGAAATTATAACCCATACCAGAACTAATTTTCCGGTTACATACGAGCACGTTCATTTATTATATGACCGGAGTATTAATAGAAGGACACAGTGCTATTTATAAACTGTATGAACAGAACACGGCGTGCGACGATCATATAATAATGTAAACATTCATTTATTTAAGGTAAATACGATAAGGTAACCCGCGATATTTATATTTTCTGAAGCTTTTTGCAATTTGCTGCACAGTCTCAGGTTAAATATCTTAGGACAACCAACACACCGTTATCTGATCCCAAACTAGGCAGAGCCTGTACTATGGCAACCAGAAAACTGATAAATATACTTATATATTTCTAAATACATACATATTATAGATAAATTACACCCAGACACAGAACAAATGATTGTGCTCATCAGACAAAAAAATGTCCTGGGTGGGAATTGAACCTACGACCTCAGTCTTTGCAGTCGGGGTCACTAACCCATAGACTAACAGGCCAGTCAATCAGTCAGGTTGTACGTTGATTAAAATATGATTCGCAACTGTAAAAAATATGGTGTTGCTGAATTATTATCATTACACCACTGCCCAACCCGGGGAAACAAGGCGTGATGTTATATTATCAAACAGCTCATTTATCAAATATATTTTTTTTAAACATCCATCGGTTTCTTACTAAACTTTAACTATATTTTACAACCGTTGTTACGGATCTTTTGGTTGTACATAGTTAAGCATTGGCGAAAATAGCATATCTAAATACCTATAACATAACAACTTATATTTGTTATTACTACATCGCTGGAGCCTTATTGTATTATTCATACAATAACGGACTTATTCATTAAAAAACGTATCAAAACATTCATTAGTCAAAGATCTCGATAAGCATATAAGTGGGTAATCTAATCATAAACTTTCTAATCTAATATTATGTCATTTATAAATCAAAATGTTGCCATTTTAATGAGGTCATCCAACAAATTGATCGTCATTAAATCATCAAACGAGAATATCGGTCTACAAACCGAATAATTGTGACCAAAGACATTATTACATAGGTACTTTGAACAATTTTATTGTCTACACTCTACAGTTTCGACACTTCTGCCGCGTTTTGATATCATAATTAAATAAAAATTATGATATCTGTTTCCAAATTGACGTTTGTTGGCACACACTCATTGTACGTCAAATGTCAGTGTCTTATTAATCAGCCACTGTATAGTGTCGGCCATTTTTCCTTTAAACACTGCGATAGTAGGGTTCACGCTTTTATAACTTTATAGTACATTTATAGCACGTATTTCTGCTAAAATGTGTGTCTGTGTATTTATATCACTTTTTTATAACCAGACCTCAGCAAGTTTTTGTTGTTCGTTATCTTTTTACGAATAAGACCTTGAGATTATGAATCCAAACATTTCGTATAATGACGGAAAAGTCGACGATAAATCTGCTGAAACGTTAAACCGCATTGGATTGCCAAGTTTTGGCTACCAATTTAATATTTGGCTAGCTGTTGTATGACATTCGATTCAATATGGTCACAGTGTAAAGACGCACTAATGAAACCGTCAAATTGCCATGTTTTTTGTTTTTACAAAGAATTAAGTGTTTTATGCTTAGTGGTTTCAACTCAAAGATTTTAATATATTATAATTATGAAGTAAAGATACAACTTACCTCCCGTACTCTATGCATCAGGTTACTTCCCCTAAAATCAACGTGTACGATGGCAGTGGAACGAACGGGAGCGCAATGCTTCAACAGAAGATCGTTCATAAACTCATCCCGTCTTAAAAACTTCTCTAATGCTTCTTTATACTCAGGCCTGACGTTCTTCAGCGCAGTGTCGACCGAATTCTTCATCATACCATCCATAGCTCCTTCTTTCCAATCCATTTTTAAAATTTCCAAAGTCTTCTCAAATTCCTTTGGTTTATGTTTTCTGAATGCAAATGATAATGCGTGCATCTTTGCCATATCTGTAATCGCGGAAGCAGCGTACTCCCAATCATAGGAATGGAATCTATCGTAAGGTCTGTAACCTTGTGCCGCTAAGTCTTCCAATACCAATGTTTCTTGATACTTTGTGGGGTCGTAGCCGTAACACTTTGTGAAGTACAGTCTGTGTTCCTCAGGCACTCCATTTTCTTCCTCCAACCATGCGTAAATTTTCGCCAGTTCCGTATAAGCGTATCGTTCAGTATCGAAAATCATAACCGCTACGTCATTGCGAAACTTTTCACCCAGTACTGCGACTTTTGCGAATAAATGTAAATCTTCTTTATTTTCTTCTCTTATGATCACTGTGAATAGTTTCGACGTGTAGTTGGCTCCTCCACTTGATATTTCATTTATAATTATTTCCGGGTTTTGATAATTCTGTTCCGCGGCGATTTTGTTTAATAATTGCCGCAGCGTTTCTTCTATGTGCGCCATGATTCGCGTCTCGATGGGTACTGACGTCAAAAATACGATTATCTTGTGATAATTACCAGCCGAGTTGTTGTGAATAGTAGTGAGATTACGCATGTGATTATTTAACTTTTAATTAACGACCAGCCCTAGCTGCGCACGAGTGCAATAGGTTTAGTTAATAGTTTCTAAGAACAGAGTTGTTCACACACAAGCTTTGTTTATGACTTCTGTCGGAATTATGTTTTCGGTATTTATATGATCGGTAATCACAGATCAACGTTTTTAATATTGATTAAATATTTGAAAGTCATACAATTATGCCTTTATGTTTTGTTTTGTGCGCCAAATCTTTTTAATGCGTAGTCAAAACTGGCGGGAGTATATAAAAGAAAAACCGGCCAAGTGCGAGTCGGACTCGCGCACCGAGGGTTCCGTACAAACCTGTAGGTATATAAGTAAAAGTTCACCCATCACGACAATCGAGTCGTAGTTCTGTTCTGTTTCTTGGCTTGGTTTTATTTCTGTCTGTGTTTTGTTCTGTTTATTATATGATGTAACTAAAAATTTACGGTTTTCGCAATTTTTCCTTTATCTGTGCTATAAGACGTTGCTTCGTACCAAATTTCAAAATTCTAGATCGACTGGAAGTACCCTTTAGGTTTTGATTCCCTTGCGAGTTTCGAAAATTTGTGGAAATTTGCGGTATAAACGGCTATATCTTTTGATTGCGTTAGCTTAGAAGTTTGATTTTTTCACAGCTCCAAGGGACAGTAGACTTGAGTATTTGATATAAATTTCAGCTTGATACCTCCACGCGTTCCTGAGAAAAAGGGTCTTGACAGACGGATGGACGGACGGACGGACGGACGGACGGACAACAAAGTGATCCTATAAGGGTTCCGCTTTTTCCTTTTGAGGTGCGGAACCCTAAAAATTAAGGAGTAAAAGTCAAATGTCAAGCATTTATTTCAAATAAGCACAAACAGGGACTTTGAAACGTTCACATTTAAATTAAAACTTTATAACAAAAAAATTAAACCGCCGAAAAAACTGAAAAGCAAAAAATAATAAACCTTTTTTATTTAATCTTAATAACTAAGTTCTTAAACTAATGTAAGTATACCTAAGTAATTTAGAATCGGCACTTTGAGCTATCTTTGTTCATTGATTGTTTGGCGCCGATCTCTTTATGAAGGTGGTTGAAATCTAGTCTCGACCAATAGCACAATCATCATGTTCGTTTTTGTTTTTTTTTCCAAGGTATGTACCATTTGTGAGTATTTACAGCGCTTTGATTCCTAGTCATAAATAATCTATCAAATAAGTCTCAGCCACATTTCTTTAAAAGCAGAGTGCCTGTGCAAAATTCTTCAGCAACTAAAAATGTTAAAAAAAAGAAGTGTTAAGATGATGATGTTAAAAAGAAATGTTAAAAAATGTAGGTATTGTTATGGAAACAATCGATGTACGTGGTTATCGCCGTAAGTTCGTCCGAAGTAAGTTTTCCTAAGTAACATCGCAGTAACGAGACATCGATTGAACAAGGCTTCGCAGTATGATATTTACGCGGTAAAATCGTTCGCAGTACAGTTTTTCGATGTATCGAATTATCGCAGTAACAAGACATCGGTTTAACAGGACGTCGCAGTATGTCGTTGAAAGGTTTTCGAAGAAACAAAATTCGATTATACGGCTTTCGCACTCAAGTAGGTATTCCCTACCAATACCTACCTAAATACGACAGTAAGTTCAGTTAATTATATTAATATCAAAGATAAATTGATTAGTTATATAAATAACGCATATGACGTAGGTTTTTTTTGCGTATCTTTGACTTTATCATGATATTATAGACTTTATGAATGATTGTGTAAACTCTTGTCTTGATGAACTTACACGTTTCCCTATTTATATAGAGCGCAATCTACCGATGTAGACATATGTTGCAGCATCGAGATTTCTATCTAACTTAAGTATGTATGTATCTATCTTTAAGCCTTCGGTAATAAATTCCATGATTGTGAAAGCCGCATCAAAGTCTGTTGAGGGGTTTAAAAGAACTAATCGGCAAACAGATGAACACGAAAAGCGACTTTTTTATACTTTGAATAGTTACAAATTAGCTTATAACGTCTCCACAGCTGGAATACACATATACCTCCTCCGATGCGGCCCCATTGCGCGTTGGTACTTTGGTAGAGGTCACATGTCTTCAAATGTTAGGGCCTAGGTGTACATGCCGGTTCCTCATGATGTTTTATTTTAGCGTTTTGAGAGCAATGCCAATGAATAAAAACTATTTTTACAAAAAAAAAACAACCGACTTCCTTAAAAACACTACAAATTGAAAAATAACTTTAATTTCGGAAGTCGGTGTCTTAGGATCTGTATTTATGGTTTTTTTGCCACCGACTTCCGAAATTAAAGTTATTTTTCAATTTGTAGTGTTTTTAAGGAAGTCGGTTGTTTTTTTTTTGTAAAAATAGTTTTTATTTTTTTAAATTTTTAGTTGTGGTATCCACCCCGCACTAATTCCAAACAAACAATGCATATTTAAGCGATAGCAGAAATCGCGGTTGATTTGCTGTCATTTTTTAAAGAGTTCCAGTGTCTATCTCTGGAACTAATCATCAGATCTATATGAAATTTATATGGGACCATTTCGGAATAAACTCCTTTCAAACAAAAAAAGAATTTTGTAAATCCGTCTTTATATGACGGAGTTATGGCCGAACATACATAAAAAAAAAAAAAAAAATATAAACATCCGAATAGAGAACCGCATACTAAAAAAAATAAAAATATATAAAAATGTATAAAAATATAATAAATGGCCAGGCCAAAATGATTAAGGCTGCTTTTTTTTTATTAAGCAGACAGTAGAGTGGGTAAGAGCCCACTCTAGTGTCTGCTGAGGAATCAATTCTCGATGTCAACGAGTATGTCTATCTAGGACAAGATATCTTCTAACTCCTGATCGATAAGGAGTTGTACCTTCCATCATCAGCTCAACGGAATATACGAATACAAGTAACGGTCTAAACGTGCCTATAATATTCAAAGAATTATCCCCTAACCTTCTAACCTTTCACTGTAAGTTCCTATATGTACTGTTCACCGATGAGGAGTTCCATGCGGTATCTTCGAAGACTATAATTAGTTCACCACGGATGGATAGATAGAACCAGCAATTATTTTTGATCTTTAGTACAATATCCAAATCACATTACGTGTACTGTTTGTTTTTGAGGAGTTCCTTCGTTTATCTCCCAAAGTATACATCAAATCTTCACAAAATTAATATGGGACCACCTCAGGAGTATACCCTTACGAATAAAAAAAGAATTTTCAAAATCGGTTGACAATTGGCGGAGAAATCGGTGAACATACATAAAAAAAAAAATAAAAAAAAAAATACATACAGTCGAACATATAACCTCCTCCTTTTTTTGAAGTCGGTTAAAAAGTTTACGCAAGCTAAAAGCTATTTGCTTGTCAGTATGGTACCTATGGTACATCCACATTTTGGCAATTAAGTCCCATGTCATAGTGGGTGAGTTTTTGCTATCTACCCGGCACAAATGCAGACTCGAAGCTGCTACTGAGTTATTCCAGATTTTAAAAAAAACCAGTATCACTTAGCCAGACTCCAGGACCTCCTGTTCCGCAGTAGCACTTGCGACCGCTAGACCATCGAAGCAGAAAGGTATTCAAATACGTAGTGTTATTGTATTTTTAGTGGTTAGGTATACTAGTTTCTTCTTCTACTGTAGGTAAATCATAGAAACTGTACGATCAGAATGTGAAACTAAACAATGGCTAGGGGGAACACTTGAGATATTATTTGGTTATACTTCCTGAAATTGCCAATATTAACTGCCAAAGCTATTTTGAGGTATAAAGGGCTACTTCATATTCTACTTCATAATAGGTATTCCACGTCAATGAGTCGCAATAATGTTAAGTCTAATTCATTATCATCGTCTCCTGCTGGACATAGGTCTCCCCCAAGCTCCGCCACTAGTGATCACTTCCAGTTTTCACCACGTTGATCACAGAGACATCATTGTATACTTGATCCTAACCTAACCCTACTATATCCCATCGTAACCTGCTCAATTCTTCCTCGAGTTCGGCGATCTTCTCGTCGGTTTGGAGTGGACACGTCTTGTATGTTGCCAAGTCCAGTCAGTGATTGTGGTAGCCGGATCTCTTCCGGGGATTCTTAGCACCCCTTGCATCGCCGTGGCCTTGACTGCTACCGTAGCCAAGAGTAGACGGGCTGCCGGGCACTAGGGGCCATTTATTATTATTGCTCATTATCTAGTATATCCCTTCATTGCCTCTTACGACACCCAACCCACCCGGGTAGAAATGGGGTGGTGCTTTTCTTTAGTCCGATGCCACAGGGCACGGACGCCACACGGCACAAGTATAATTAAAACCAAAAAATCACAAAACAATCAGCTCAGTATATTTACGGGCACATATGTGCGCTGTCATGTCAAGTCATGCTTTTTCAGCAGATTTCGGTTAAAAATAGACATACACAGTGAGATTACGGTATGATTAAACGCGGACAATTATTATTAACATGTTGATAAAAGAATAATAATCATTATGCCATATAATCATTACTATGCACGTTTAGATTTTTTTTTTTCATCAAATGACTTCTCCCGCTCTAGGCGGAGCGGAAGGGCGTATCAAACTTTTACTGACTAAAACCCACCCGTATTCCTTCAGTTGCCCATGTGCCAGGGCCACGGTAACTCTTTCGAACGAATCTCGCGACTCTGGCAGGTATCGGTCCTAACAGACCCCTTCAGTACTGCTGACATCTCTTTGAGGCGCGCGTGGAACACTACGCGCCGTCGACCCGAGCCTGGTCCTTACCGGGCGGCGAGCTACCCATTGCTCGCCGCCCGCAAGCTCGCGCCTACGGTGGCCGGGAGTCCGCTATCGAATGCACGTTTAGATGGATCGGGAATGTGGTAGTGCCAGACAGTAATATGGTAATTATGACATTTATTATTATTACGTAGGTAGTTATCGTACACTCCTATGTTGTATCTTTATCTTTGTCAATTTCACAAGACTCGTTTTATTATTATCTGAACTGCTTCCCTGGGGCCTACGCTCGACTTAAGTCTGCAGTGGGGTCCTCATTTAACTATTTTGGCAGGACGGATATGTTCAGCACCATATGCTGTAAGAAAACTCCGTCACTTCACTACTGTAGATACCGCAACTCTAGTCTATTTTTATTCTGCAAAAAAGAGCCATCAGAGCAATATATGGCCATCGTAGTCGAGATTCTCTAAGGGAACTGTATAAAGATATTAATACCATGCCAATATATATATTGAGTGAGAACATGACGTAAGTAACGAAAAATTAAAATCTTTTCAGTAAAAGAGGTGAAAAACTTTCTTTTAGGGCTAGAAATAGGGATCAATTAGTTCAACCAGGTTTAAGACTGGCTATGAGACCTGAGAGACCCATGAGACCTTCATGTGCTACTGTTTAAAATCTATACTAATATTAGATAGATAAACTATGTAAGTGATAAATCTGTGATGATATTTAGTATTTATATGCCTACTAACTGTTCTGAAAATTTACCTGAGTTTACACAATGTTTAAGTAAAATTTGTTCAATTATTGACGATAACAGAGACACGGAAGCAATTTATATTTTAGGCGATTAAAATTTGCATCCTAAAGAGCTTTTTTTGTGATGAAATGCTGGCTTTTTGTAATGACCAGGATTGGACCTGTGTTGGCATGAAAATCAATCAAGATCAAATCAGCCTATCGCAGTCCACTGCTGGACATAGGCCTCTCCCATGCTGCGCCACAACACCCTATCCTCCGCCCTCCACATCCAGTCTGTCCCAGCCACCTTTTTGAGGTCGTCGGTCCATCTAGCTGGGGGGCGTCCCACACTACGCTTGCCAACACGCGGTCTCTACTCCAGGACTCGTCTGCTCCATCGGCCATCGGTCCTCATGAAAATGTTAGGCGCCAAATCTGATACGTTCACTTTTGTATGTGAGGCGAATGGGTGTATCAAGTGGTTGGACCATTGTATTGTCACGAGTGCTGCACTGCCATCCATAAAACGTGTATGGGTAGAGCGGGATGTGCAGTGGTCTGACCACTTTCCGCTCATTATTGAATGTGACCTGGGCCATGTTAGCAGTAAGGAGGGGGTGATCAGTACATTGACTTCTAAAAAGATTTTAAGGGGCGAGCACACGATTGGGCAAATTGAAAAGTATAAAAAAGGTGTCATTATCAACTGAGGGAAATTGAATTTCTTGGAGAGCTCTCGGCTTGCTGTGATGGCATTTGTCACAATATGGAACACAGGACCATATTGAGAAACTTGTATGTAAAGTTAGATTCTATCCCGTCTGGGGCTGCAGCCAGTACTAATGAGCAAGGTGAGTCACGGAGGAGAGGTGGCTATGTTGCAATAGGCATGTGGCAGGTTTCCACAGGGAAGCTAGGCTGCATTTTTTGGCGTGGGTTCAAGCTGGGAAGCCTAATAATGGCCAACTGTATTTAAATATGTATGAGACTAGAGGGGCTTTCAAAAAACAATTAAAATGGTGTCAAGATAGACAGGATAACATTAAAATGGATATTTTAGCATCACAACACGCGGCCAGAGATTTTAAAACGTTTTGGAAACACACGGACAAAATGAATGTAAAGTCTGGCTTCCCTGTGAGTGTAGACGGTATAAATGGTACTATGATAGCTAATCTTTTCAAAGATTATTTTAAGGTGGAGCCGCAGTCTGATTCTGACACAAGCCGATTATTTTTTATCTGAAATAAACTGATTAGTAATAATAAAGCTGTAGTGTTTGTTTGTTTGGTTGAACGCGCTAATCTCAAGACCGCCTGGTCCGAATTTAAAAATTATTTTTGTGTTGGGTTGCCTATTTATAGAGAAAGGCTATAGGCTATATAACATCACGCTACAATCAAAAAGAGCGGAGCAGCGACGAAAAATGATCGAAAACTGGCAGGCAATTCGATGCGATATGAAGGGTCAGGGGAGCAAAATTGGACGCGGACAAGTCGCGAGCAGAAGCTAGTGTTTCAGTAAAATACCTCCAAAGATACACAAGGTCGCTTAAAGTAATAATAATATAAAAAAATAATTAAAATAATTAATAATAATAAAATTATTAATAATAATACGTGTAATGTCTGACAGGATATTCCGCAATTCGTCGAGAATTAAAGTAACTTGATTAGCATTCGAAAATACCTATTGTTGGGGCTGCTGAAGTTTTTAAAACTAGATTTTTATGCATGTCATAAATTTAATCTTTTAATAATAATAACGGAGGAGACCGTTCTCGCAGTGGAGAATGGTCCTTCGCTATCCAGGAAGTCGAAATATCCAAAGGAACAGCTAACCGATAAGGATCGAGCGAAGCATATTTCAGGGTGATGAGTCCGCTTTGGTTCTGCTTAGCCCTGAATCCTCTAAGCACACTGCTGGAGGGCTCAGGTATAGGCTACTGGATGAGGAGAGGTGGTCAGGTTATATCTCACCTCTTTTACATGGATGATCTAAGACTCTTTGCCCCCAACAATTTTCAACTGATGGAGCTACTGAAAGTAACAGAAACCTTCAGTAGCGCTATCAGGATGGAATTTGGTGTGGACAAATGTGCGGTCATGCATGTAAAGCGAGGGGAGATTGTGGAATCCGTGGAAACCCAACTCTCGGATTCCATAAAACTCCGAGCCCTCCCCGAAACCTATAAGTATTTGGGTATGTCGGAAGCGTTGGGCATCAATGTTACTGACATGAAGCAATCGTTGAAGGAGCGCTTCTTTGGCCGCCTGAAGAAAGTATTGGATAGTCTTTTATCCAATAGAACCTCACAAAAGCCGAGAAAGATAAACAAATCAAGTATCTTGACTTGGTTCGCGAGGTTGTCGATATGTGGGATGTAGATTCAGCGATCATTGTGCCGATAGTCGTCACATCCAATGGCCTGATAGCCAAGAGCCTCGACCAACATCTGAGGAGGCTCTCGTTAGGCAGCTGGGTCAAGAGCTTGATTCAGTAAGCGGTACTTCTGGACACGGCTTGCACTGTCAGGAGGTTCCTTTCTCTGGAGGAAAGGAACTCGATAGTCAAGAGCCTCGATCAACACCTAAGGAGGCTCTCCTTTGCGGGCGGCGAGCAATGGGTAGCTCGCCGCCCGGTAAGGACCAAGCTCGGGTCGACGGCGCGTAGTGTTCCACGCGCGCCTCAAAGAGATGTCAGCAGCAGTGAAGGGGTCTGCTAGGACCGGTGCCTGCCGGGGTCGCGTGATTGTTCAAAAGAGATACCGTGGCCCCGGCACTGGGCAACTGAAGGAACACGGGTGGGTTTTAGTCAGTAAAAGTCTGACACGCCCTCCCGCTCCGCCCAGAGCGGGAGAAGTCATTTGATGATTTCCCATCCAAAAAAAAAAAAAAGGAGGCTCTCCTTAGGCAGCTGGATCAAGGGCTAGATTCAGAAAGCGGTACTTCTGGACACGGCTCGCATTGTTAGGAGATTCCTCTCTCTGGAGCCCTAGTGACCGCCGGTAGCTTGGACCTTGTTCCCGATACCGGTGGGCTACTATTTTTTATATTATCAAATGTATTTTTTTTCGTTTTTCTAATATTTAAAAATATAATTAATAAGTATATTGAAATAAAGGAAATAATAATAAAGTCTTTTATTCCGAAAGCAGACAATTACACTAACAATAATGGTTAAAACAAAAATCACAAAAAGTATCGAATTTCGGTGTGCCTCGTGGCATGGGCCTTCTCTAATAAAGTCCATTAACGTCTGTCGTGGGGTACTCCGCCAGTTTGGACCTGCTGTCAGCTTTATTTTTTCCTCCCTGTCCCTAGGATACCATTCTGTCACTACCTTGCTCCACTTTCCTTTAGGGTCTCGCATCATGTGGCCTGTCTACCTCCACTTTTGTTGGTCTATTCTTGTTAGAACATCGGTCAGTTTTGTTTTGGACCGGAGATCTGTGTTCCTAATTCTGTCCTGTCTCTTTGAGCCTACCATGCTTCTGTCCATTGCTTTTTGACACTTGGCAAGCTTTTCTCTGAGTGTTTTCGTGAGTGTCCATGTCTCACACCCGTAAACTAGACATGGAAGTATACAAGAGTTGAAGGTCTTTCTTTTCAAATTCTTGCCTAGGTCTTTTGACTTCATGATCTTGAGGGACCAGTATATTTTCCAACCAATTGCAATCCTCATATTATTTCCTGGCTAGTTTGATCTTTGGTGAGATGACTTGACCAAGGTATATATATAGTCCTCTACATAGGTCAAACCTTCCTCATTTATTTTTATGTCAACCTTTTTAGAGTTAGTCCTTAGTTTTGTTTTACTGTAATTTATTTTCAGACCATTATTTTCGCTTTCTTCGCTCAGTTTGTATCATAATTTGCAAGTGTTCTGGGATTTATTCGAATAACAATTAGTCGTCGGCAAATCTAAGGTGGTTCAAACTTTTCCCAGTTCAAGTTGCGAAAGATATTTTCTAACACGGCAGAGAACAATTTCGGAGATAGTGGGTCACCTTGCCTGACCCCTCATTCTACATGGAATTCATTTCCCAGAGATTCCAATTGGATTCTAGCCATACTGTTGTAGTAGATAGTTTGGATAATGTTCATGTATGCCGCTGGTATTACTTGTTGATTTAGAGTTTCCCATATGTATTTATGGCTTAAGCTGTCGAAACCTTTTCCGTAGTCAATGAAGGCAATGTATATTTTATTGTATTCCTTATACTTTTCTATTACCTGTTTGACTGTGTAGATATGGTCAATTGTTAATAATAATTCGTCCAACATTGGGCTTATTCTATCCAGTATGACCTTTGCAAATATCTTATCCATGTTCGATATCAGGCTTATTGGCCTGTAATTTCAATGTCCTCTTTGTCGCAAATTTAACCGACTTCAAAAAAAGGAGGAGGTACTCAATTAGACTGTATTTTTTTTAAATGTTTGTTCTGCTCATAACTTTTGACTGGGTGAACCGATTTTGATGAATGATTCTTTTTTATTAGAAAGCTGGTGCTTTCCGTGTGGTTCCATTTTGACAATGGAATCCATGTGAATACCATATAAGTCTTAAATTTGCATTAAGTATTTGCGCGGCAAATGATCGAATAACGCGATTAGATTAGTGCGGGGTACATAGTACATACCATAACGAAAAAGTTCAAAATATATTTTTTTACAAAAAAAATACAACACCCGACTTCTAAGACACCAATTTCCGAAATTTAAGTTATTTTTGACTTTGTAGTGTTTTTTAAGGAAGTAGGTTGTTATTTTTTTGTAAAAAGTTTTTTTTTTTGAGTATTAAGATGATGTGAGACTTTGCCCATTTCTCAGGGATATCCGCGCTCCTCAGAATCTCGTTAAATATTTGAGTTAGAACGGGTACCAGTTCTTCCATTGACGCTGCAGCAGCTTATTTTTGAATATTGTTTGTTTCGTTTGTTGTAAACTTTGTGTTATTTGTAATTTGTAGATTTCTTGGTTGATCAAATCGGTTGATGTTTATGTGATTTCGAGAAGTTTTAGTGGGGCACTTTTTTAAGGAGCGGCGTATCATGCGTTGGTTTGTTTAAAGTTCAATTTGCATATAACGGCAGTGTCTGTGAATGCTCTGGGTGGTTGCTAATTATGTAGTCGATTTCATTTTTGTATGACAAAATAAAACAAAAAATAATACAATTGAATTGAGAATCTCCTCCTTTTTTGAAGTCGGTTAAATATCAAAACCATTAAAAACTACGATTAAAACTAGGTTGAATTCATTTATTTGCACATTCGACAAGTAAATAAATATACTATTATTATATAATAAATAACATGTTAATTTTCCTCGTTCATAATATTTATAGTTGTGCGCCTAATCACAAATGCTACAAAACATTTTGCTGACACGAAATTACCAGGCGTTTTCTATGAAATTTTAGTAAAGTTTAAATAAGTGAAACTGCTGCCTAATAATGATATTTTTCAACACGTACGCAATAAACACCATTCGTACCACAGTTTTCATCAAAAAATAGTAGCGTTTATCTTTCCTGAGTACATGTTCTGTGTGCCTCTGCTAGAGAGTATGCTCTCGAGCAGAACCACAATCAATGACTATTTCATCATTACCTAATGCATGTACAGTGATAACGGTATACGTACATTATGTACGTTTGTCGTACAAAAAAAAAAAAAAAACTATAAAGCTGAAGAGTTTGTTTGTTTGTTTGATTGAACGCGCTAATCTCAGGAACTACTGGTCCGAATTTAAAAATTCTTTTTGTGTTGGGTAGCCTATTTACAGAGAAAGGCTATAGGCTATATAACATTGCGCTACAAACAAGAGGAGCGGAGCAGTAATGAAAATGTTGCAAAAACGGAGAAATTCGCACGGGTAGGCGATTCCACGCGACGGGAAGGGTCGGGGGAACAAGAATTTTATCGCAGATGAAGTCGCGAGCACAAGCTAGTTTTAAGATATAATTGATCGGATTCTAAGAGGGTGGCTCTGCGGCAGAGCATGACACCCTCTATATCTGTTAGTGTAGAAGTTACCAAGGTTATCAAATCCTCGTGCTTTTCGTCTTTCAGTTCTGGGACCCCGTGGATTATTACGTTGTTCCTCCTTTCATTCAACTCGAGGTATTTAATTTATTTATTTAATTTCTCAACCTCGTTTTTCAGTTTCATATTTTCTTCTTCTCACTATTTACTCTACAAAAAAAGCTTATACGAATAATAACTAATATTGAACAAACAGATAGTTACAAACCGTACTTCCAGAAACACAAAATTCTAACCCTAATGAGTATTTATATTGTGGAATTATGTAAACTAGTTCGCAAACACCCAGATTCTTACAACACACGGGAAGTAATACAAACTAAATATTCGCTGCGCCATAAAAACCGCCTTAATTTGCCTCCTTCCCGCCTTAAATTGCATTCTTCTAGTCCACATTCTATGTCTGTAAAAATTTATAATAAATTACCAGAAAGTATAAAACAAGAAAACAAAATATATATATTCTTGAATAAGTTAAAAAAAATCTTAATAAATAAATGCTATTACACAATAGACGAGTATCTATCTGATAAATCTAATAATAATAAATAGACACACATCTTCTTCTTCGTCGTTACACTCTTGACAGAGCGGTCGTGGTCGTCATATCTGGTGAGGTGGAGAGCTTCACAATCCGTCGCCATTCCTCTCGTACTGCTGCCCTTCTCGTACATTCGTGAAGTGGGCCATTAAGTGCTATTTTGACCTGATCGGTCCAACGCATGGGCGACCTGCCTATAATAATTAGGTACATGACATATAATAATTAGTTATTATATAATATAGCACAATAGTGTCAATAATAAATTAATTAATTGTAATAATATATTATAACTAACTAAATAATATTAACATGATTAAAATAAAAAATAAAATCTTATTAAAATACACAAACTAAATATACGAATTACAATATGAAAATAAAAACGTAATAAACAATAATAATGTACAATGTAATAAATTATTGTTTAAAAGTACAGGCCAATATTAAGAATTTACAGGAAAATAATTAAAGCGCTCTTTCTCTATTCTAATTAGAATTTAAAATGTTGCTGTGCCCTACAGGGTCCAACCTTTTGCAGTATAGCTCTAGTTTTATTTTCTGTTATTGTGTTTGTTTGAACGTTAAGTTCTGTCATTTTTGACAAAAACAGCGACATCTCAGGTGACAGTTGTATAGATATCTTGCAATAACAAAACGCAGGGCTGTTAAGTTTTATGTTTCCGAACGTAGCCTTTTGTTGTTAGGTTGGTACTGACGTAGCTTCTAGAGATGGGTCGTACTAGGTAAATTTTGTACTAGATGCACCTAGTCCAAGTCTGTACAAATACTCGATCCAAATACCTATGCCCCCTAGTCCACCTAGTCCATGAAATACGCATACGGTATAGATGCTTAGTCTTTGCATACACCGATACGTATAGATACGGACGTACGCAGTAATGAATTGTAATCTTCCCTTCATACTTTACACAGGCTTAGGACTGTCAACGTAAATATTTATCTATTTTGAAGATTGTTGGCGTATTTAAGAGATTTCAATTCATTTTTCAGAGTAATTAATCAGTTTTTTTTTGTTTTGGTTTTATATTTGTTTTTTTTTTAAATCACGTAACTATTTACAATCATAGTTTTTTTTATACATGTAGCAAATCAGTCTTTTGAATTTTGATTTAAAAACATTAATTGTTGAACTTTTCGGGTCCGAAGCCTTGTTTTCCTGTCATTCAACAATAATACACAGGAGGAAAATAATGTTTCACAAGGGACACTCGTGGCCATTGCACTCAATTTGGTGCGTGCAAGAGAATACAAATGTGGGTATACACCTTTCCGGTTTTTCAGCCACTCCAGTGGTGATACAGTTTCTCCCGGCAACACAACCTTATCGTCCAAATATCTTTGTACTTCTAAAATTGCTCGAGATGTTGCCGTGCCCTTGGGTTCAATATTTTTCATATTTTCGGCATAGTGTTGCCATACTAAATTAATTTGAGGCTGAGGGGGAGGATTCGCTTGTTGAGCCGATAGCTGCTGCTCTTCATTTATAATTTGTGGATTATTTCGATCCTCTTTATTTATAATAGTTGTAATTTTTTCTATTATTCTTTGTTTTGTATTGTCAGCTACATACTGATCCTCAAAATATAGTTGGAATCTCGGATACAGGAACATACAGGTAGTAAATGTATCACTTTTATATAAATTTATAAATCTATTTTTTTAGCAGCTAGTAAGTCTTGTTGTAATTTTTAGGCGGTGTCATGGTATGTACTAGTATTAATATTTTCCAATGATTTCACTAACCCTGTCGTTATAGGTATTACTATATTCTTGTGAAATATTTCTGAGCACTCACTTCCCTTGTTACTTCTTCACAGGGTTTTAAAATGTTGCAAATGTGTTCACAAAGTTCCCAATCAACTGCAGTTAAGAACATAGTATTGGCGTTTAAGTTAGAGAGTGCACTATTTACCTCTTCGTTTAATTCTACAAGCCTGTGCAACGTGTAGAATGTAGAATAACACTTTCTGCTTACACACTGCAGAGGTCTTTTAGGAGTTTTCCCAGCCTGTTCCTGGTATTTTTTAATTTTTCTTAAGCTTGAGCGGATCTTTTGAAGTAAGCAACAATAGTTTTTACCTTATTAATCAAATCAAACAATTCTGGTGTCGCAGACAAACCATCTTGGACGGCTAAGTTTAGCGTGTGTGCGTAGCAACCAAAATGCTTCCAGCCTAAATCTATTATGGCTTTTTTAATATTGGCGCCGTTATCTGACACTGCTAACAATTTTTTTCCTGACACTTTCCATTCCTGTGTTATTCGTAGCAGTTCCACAGCTAAGTTCCTACTGGTATGTGATCCATCTAAAAGTACACAATCTAACAAGATGGATTTTAGGGTGCAGTCATTTTTATTGATATAATGACCAGTAATACCCATGTACGAGTCGTTTGTACTTGATGTCCATATATCTGCTGTGATGGAAAATGATTCAACATCATTTGCAAGTTCCGCCATTTTTGAAGTTCGCAAACTTTCGTAGCGGCTTGGCAATAAATTGTTTGCAAAGTATTTGCGAGTTTGAATAACATAAAAAGAAAAAGTAGACTGAATTAATTGTCTAAATCCTTTGTCTTCGACAGTACGAAATAGTTGAAAGTCTATAGTAAATAAGTCCATTATTAGCTTATCTATATCAGATTGACATTTGTCAGCATTATTTATATATGTATGAAGCTATAGTTCTCGAACCTGGTTGTATTAATTGCACCACGTTAGTGGACGGCCTTTGTTCGCCTTCAGGTTGTTGAACTGTTCCAGCAGGCTGATTTCTAGATGGTGATTGCGCCTGGTCTGATGGTGGCGGTACCTGGTAAGTTTGGGCTACTATCACTGAAGCCGGTACGTCGTTTCTTCCAACTAAAGTTACAAATGGATGTTTACGTTTAATGTGCTTTGTTAGGTTTGAAATAGAACTTTTAAACTGCTTTTAAACTCAATTGTATTTTGAAAATGTTACACTCAGCCATTTATTGGCTTTTTTCCGTAAAATAATCCCAAGTGCCACTACTTCTTTAGGGAGCCATTTTTAAAACAATATACACATTAATTAATGTCATGATAAAAATAAATCTAACGATTATTTATCAATATAAAAAATCTAAAGATTTAAAAAAAAAATCTTTACGAAAACCGATCATTCAAGTCCGTTAATACGTCTTTGCGACGTCGAGATTAAAACGTCAAGCAAGAACACATTCGTATGATTCCGTACTTAATACTAGACTGCATCATCATAGAGTTTTCATTCGCATCGAGTATTGTCAAAGCAACTATTCTATAAAGTCCACCTAGTCCGGACTAGTTTCGACTAGTCTCGAGTATTGACAGACAAGGATGGAAGGACTGCGGATTAGGTTAGTTAAAAAAGGACATTGTATATTCTAGCACAACACATTGCATTTCGCGTAACTTTTATGCCATTGAAATATGGTTCAAATTCAAATGACTGGCACACGAATGATTTATGTAAACACTAGTGCGGATCGTGTTACTTTTATGCTCTTTAAATTAGGGTTTAAATTCAAGTGACACACGAATGATTTTGGCAAACATGATTGAGCTATGACGATGCTGCTATCTCGCTTCGCCGCGTCGCTGGTAGTGTCGTTACTTCTATTCGCGTGGGTCGCGAGTGTTGTTCACTGCGTAGGTACAGTGAGACTAGATGGATCAAGTATTTTAAAAGTTAGAATAGGTGCAACCTGGTCTCGTTAAATACCTAATCCCTATATTTGTTCTAGTATATACGCCTCATCTCTAGTAGCTTCTATATTGTCTCTGGTTTGCTGTTTTGACAGATAACCTCAACTTAACTTCGGCGCTCTTTGTGTTTTAAGTACACTTTATTTAGTTTTATTGTTTTTCTGTTGTAATTCAATACACAATCTCACGCACAACCTTCCGAACGCCACTTTTGTAGGTAGAAATTAAGAAAACCGTACACTTTTTCTATAAAACCGAGGAGCGATTAGCAAAGCAACTGACGTAAGTAAACACCGGAACCGGAATCAGGGCTGCCAGTAAAAAAAATTCGGCTATACGGTTTTGTATCTGTAATTATACGAAATCAGATCGCATTATACATAATCATTATATCGATATTTATTACGTATCATTTCACAGATGCGTGATGAAAAACCTATTTATCTTAATAATTTAATACGACAAACATACCGACTTGAACTTTTATGGGTTCGTTTTTGTCATTTCACTTTTAAAATCTGGTATGATACACAGTTACTTTATAGTACTGGTCACGTTCACGTTATAGTGGTGGCAAAATTTAAATCTGTAAAATAAATGCAATCAAAATTAAGGTGAATGCTCCAACCAGCCCGCAAAATTCAATTTTTTTTAACGTTTTTTGCAATTTGCAGGCCAGTGCTAGGTTGTATGTTGATTAAAATATTATTCGCGGCTGTAAGACTTATGTAGTTACAGAATTATAATCATCAAAATCATCAATACAACGCTTTAAGTTCATAAAGCTGTAGGAATGACTTTTTCTGTTTTTTTTTTGTTCCTAGGCCTTTATGAACTTGGAGGGTTGTATTGGTGATTTTGATGATTATAATTCTGTAACTACATACATCTTACAACCGCGAATAATATTTTATTCAACTACAACCTAGCACTGGCCTGCAAATTGCAAAAAACGCAAGAAGTTTTGAATTTCGCGGGTTCGTTGGAGCATTCCCCTTAAGTATTCTTATTATTAGGACGTCGTCAATTCATCAATCAAGACTTATTTTTCTAGTAAGTAGTGTTTAATTGATATTGGTAAATTGCCTGTAAAAAACAAAAATTCCATACAAAAAGAAAAATAAATGGAAGAAATGTGGTTAGGTAGTTAGTTCTGAGCTTACCAAGTTAGTTCAGAGCTTCAACTCCCATGACCATTCACATAAAAGACCAACCAACATGCAGTTTTATTATTTCTTCTTATAATTTTCTTATTTAGCATAGCTGTAGAGGGCTCAAAACCAATGCACCCACTGCGTTTCGCTACACCATTTTTTGTACTCATGACAGCAGATATTGTTTCCGTTTTTAAACAATTTCTATCTTGCATCTTTATCTTTTTTAAAGTGGCTAAAAGTGCGCTCCACAGATGCATTGGAAGATGGTAAAATAAAGCAAGAGCTATGACCGCTTTTAAATAAAGAAACATTTTGTTGCCATGTCCATCACTCAAAGAGAATACCTTTTTCCAGTATTGTTCTGCTTGGAGTTTGTTGTCCAAAATACAGTATTCGTATACACAGCAGCCAACCTCGAAAAACTAGAGGCATAAGTGGCATAATATAATAAAATCTCATTTCATACCGCCATTTTGTATCCAATTATACGGAATGATTAAGGATACAATACACCGTCCGATTATACAAATTTTGTATCCAATTATACGATCTGGCAGCCCTGACCGGAATCCAATTCAATCTTATAAAGCTTTTAGTATTGTATTATTGCACAGCACATGCACGTTACACATGCACAAAACAGTGCGTTTTAAAGTGATGTAATATGACATTACATTTTGTCGCGAGTGATGTTGTATTACACCATTTTTTTTGTTGTTTTTTTTTGGGTGGGAAATCATCAAATCACGACTCTCGCTCTTTGGGGGAATGGGAGGGCGTGTCAGACTTTTACTGACTAAAACCCACCCATGTTCCTTCCCAGGGCCACAGTATCTCTTTCGAACAAATCTCGCGACCTAGGCAGTGTATTACAACATGACTCCAAACATGACGCGCCACACGCGTTGGTTTTTGTAATGAAATGCCGCGTTGTAAAAGATATACATCATTACATGAGGTACCGCGGTATAATGTGATGTGATGTGACATGCCTCAAACACAATGCGCCCTCGCTTCGCCGCCGGAACGTACATTTGATTTTGTTTTCATATTCATATAGTCTATTTTCCATCATACTTAACCCCAATATACGGAATAATTCAATAAATTCGATAGACATGATTGCAATACTGATTATTGACCATGAGTCTAACTGTCATAGTGTCATACAGTTCGAGTCATGATTTAAAATATCACGTAGGCAGCCTGCGGTGTCAATAAAACGTAAATCCTAAAGCAATGACGATACGGTTCTAAATAATTTATTTTTTATTTATTTAATAATTAAAAAAAATGTTTACTTATCTCGCAGCCAGCCGACTGGAGCATGCTCCTTGTCGCTTGCAAACACAGCGCAGATTACCGAGATATTACAAAACTTACGAAATTCGAACAGCGCGCCGCGGCCCGCGCGTCATGTTTTAGTTTCATGTGCCATGGTTGATTTAGTCGAGTCATGTGTGCTGCTACAGTACGCGGTCGGGATATATGACGCGCAATGTAACACTCGCATTATTTACACAAGTCTAATGCACATGTGAGCACTACGTTTCTACTATAAAGCTACCATTTCCTCGGTACGTCTTTCAATAGCTTAAATGAGTCATAAAAAAAAAATGCACATCACACAAAAGAAACACAAGGGAATAAACATTTTTCGTTACCTACATAAAGGATCATAATGTTACACAAAATAATTTATAAAGAATAGTTCATATTGCTGTATTCCACTCGTCTTGTAATGCATCACCAAGCGTAGCACCTACACCTAGAGAAACCGAACACAAAAAACTGGGTTTAGATTTTATTGTATCTTTATTTAATCCTCAACCTGAAAAAGAGTCATTCTAGTCATCATTTTTAACAATTTTTATTACGCGGCGAACCCTGAAATCCTTTAAAAAATCAGCTATTCCATACATTTGGGTTCACACGCAGATTTTTTTATGTTGTCTTGGAAAAGTTGTTCAAAATGTTGAGTATTCCATTTCGGGTTTAAGGTGAAGAAAAAATCCAAATTTGTTTTTAATATAACAATAGATGAAAATAAACAATTCCAAAGGCAGTTTAAAAATGTGCAGAAAACACATTATATACTAAAAAAAACAAAAACAGCCGAGTCTCCAACTCTCTTACGGGCTACAAAAACTTAAAAAAAAATATAAAAATTAAAAACGATTACCTACATAGAAGAGATCCGTTTACCTAGCCGCAAAATTGAAATTTTGTTACGATTTTTGAAATTGCAGAGCTGTATTACTATATACGATATTGCTTATCATAATAGGCACGTAAAAAAAAAAACAGTGGAATTGAACTTCTTTTTAAAGTCGGTTTAAAAGACTGAATTGCAATATGCGCACAGTTTTATACCTTTTCCTTTGCGTAACATTACACAATGTTACACAAAAGAACAAGATTACGTGGTGTCAAATAGTAACAAACAAATTACAGGCAAATATCACTCTAGAATTATTTAATTTCAGTTGGATTCTCTCATCAGTATACGAAATCACATGTACTTATATAAAGTTTTTGTGTTATTTATTGGTACTTATAAAATCCACGTTAGCCGGAGGAACATAATTAGCGACACAAATCGAGAATCAGAGTCTAATCGAAATTGGGCACGTCACAATTGCAGCGGTAAGTCCCCTCTTTGAGGAGTGGATAGAGAGGCGCCACGGCGTCCTCACCTTCCGCCTGACGCAGGTTCTCACCGGGCATGGGTGCTTCGGTGGGTTCCTGTTCAGGATAAAGCGGGAGAAAACGCCCGGGTGTTTCCATTGCGAGGATCGTCTGGAGGACACGGTGGAGCATACGGTGGAGGTGTGCCCTGCCTGAGCGGAGCACCGCCTTGTCCTCGTGGAGGCGATCGGCGGCCCTCTCGCGTCCGGCCTTGGTGCGAGCCATGGTACGGAGCGAGAGGGCATGGGAAGTCGTCACCTCCTTCTGCGAAGCAGTAATGCTCGCGAAGGAGGAGGCGGGGCGCGTGAGGGAGCGGCAGTCTCTGCTCCCTCACGTCCCTAGCCGCCGCAGCAGGAGACGCGCCCTTCTGCGAAGCAGTAATGCACGCGCGCCTCAAAGAGATGTCAGCAGCACTGAAGGGGTCTGCTAGGACCGATGCGTGCCAGGGTCGCGAGATTGTTCGAAAGAGATACCGTGACCCTGGCACATGGGCAACTGAAGGAACACGGGTGGGTTTTAGTCAGTAAAAGTCAGACATGCCCTCCCGCTCCGCCCAGAGCGGGAGAAGATGTTTGATGATGTCCCATCAAAAAAAAAAAAAAAGTCTAATAGAAATGTCAGTAAAAATAAGAGGGCTGCCCTATTATTTTTTAGATTGGCAGTTGCGTATTGTTCTGCCACTGCTAAATAAACTAGAGATGTGTTTAAACTAAGTCAATTTTAGCGTGATTTCGTTGTTACACATAGGTGTTACAAAAAGTACAATAAAAGTGGACATGTATTTAAATTCAATTCTCTTTTTTTTAGTTTAACAATTTATTCAATGTTTTATTTTTTCGGTATCTTCGTTAATATATCCCGTACTAAATTTAATAATATTTCATTTAAATAGGCGTCATTGATTTTTTTTTTAAACGAAGAGCATAAGTTAGACATAAAGGAATTTTATAGGAAAGGAACGAAGAGTCTTATGACTTTCATTAAAAAAAATTAAAGTTAATGTAAATGGGTATTTAGGGTTTAAATTAATGAGTTAACATTATAAATAATGTTTAGAACGAAACTAATTCATGAAATCGGCAACAAGTTTATAATATTATGTGGTTTTTCAGCGAGAACAAGACATTATGAGAAAATGGTTTTTTTTTTTAATGACTCAGACGTGTTCTGGCAGCTGAGACTATATCAAGCTCACCAAAATGTCTCTCACCTTACGACCATTAGGAGCGTAACATCAATGAAAAATGTTGCAAAAACGGGGAAAAATATTCCTTTTTAGACCTTGTGTTGCTTGCGTCGCGTGAACGGTTAGAGTTACGCAACAAACATGTATGAAGGAATAGTTCCTCTTAAGAAGTTCTAAAAAAAAGTCCGCGTTGGAGGTTTGTATCTTTTAAGGTTGGCTCATTTTTTAAATGGTAATCAAATCTGTAATATAATTAAATTACGCGCACGCTAGGCAGGCAATTCGAAGCGACGGGATGGGTCGGGGAGCAAGAAAGACGCGGAGGAATTCACGGACAGAAGCAAGTTCTTGATACAATGAGTTAAGTACTCCTTGCATGATTATAGCTTGGACTAACATCGGTCATCAAATAACGTTCCAACTATGTATGTAAAAACTTAAAAAAAATAACTAAACCGCCGAAAAAACTGAAAAGCAAAAAATAATTAACTTTAAAATTATGAGTCAGTGCTTTGAGTGATCTTTGTTCACCGATTTTTCAGCGCCGACTCAAACTTTTAAGGTTAATTATTTTCTATCTCTGTATAAAGTTATGCGTGGTGATACATTACAATCAGTGAGTGAACAATCAATCATCCCCTGTTTTCCGACCCTTAGGGTTCGATTTTGTTTTCCAAATTTATACGACCTATACCTTTTCCAATAAAAAAGACTTATCACAATCGGACTACTATGTAAAAAGTTATGCGTGGTTACATACATAAAAAAAAAACAAAATAAAAAAAATATACGTGTCGAATTGATAACCTCCTCCGTTTTTTTTGGTCGGTTAAAAACAGTAAACACCCCACGCGTTTTCCATTATTTTCTACTTTTTAGTTGTTTTTCTATGGAAGCGTGTTTATTTTTTAACTATATAAGTATTTTTAATTTTCTATTTTTTAGGGTGTTTCGAATTTTCTGACGTCTGCCAGCGTTTTTTTGCGAAGACGGTTTTTATTGCTATCCAGAGGGGTAATTGCGGAACTTTTTATCGGCAGGAATTGGTTTAATATTCATAGTTAAACAACATTCATTGCGTTATTTACGATGCTGGGCCACAATTTATTCGAACAAATGATGCAATGGTTTAGAAATAATCTTCAATCCCATTCAGATTCTGATAAATTGTGCGTTTCGCAATTAGGGTGCTGGTAACCTTGGCAAGGATATTGGCACAAAATGAAATTATTGTATTGTCATTGGTCCTTGTTAATTACGCCGAATTTCGAGTTAATCCAACGTTTTGAAGGGAATTAAAAACATTTTTAAAGTTTCCGTTACATAGGGACATACTACTTATAAACTAATAATCTATTGGAAATTACGAGTGTTTTATTAAAATAATGGGTGGTTGGTCAACTAACTTACTAAAATTACGCATCCGTTAGCTTACGAGCTTACGACCACCTGGTCGGGAACTAGCTTTATTAGACTAGTTATTTTTTAAAGATTGTGCACTTACTGCGTTATATGACGTGAAATATTTCCATTTTTTTTTATTCATTTCGGCAGGGCTAATTTGCTCGTCAGATTGCGACCGGCTAATTGTACAATAATATCGAAATTTTAAGCATTTAAAAATTATCATATCATGATGGTCGACAACTGATCCGTTGTCGACCATTGAGTTTACTCTAAACAAAATCTACCCATTTTGGGAAACAAGTAATAAGAGGACAGGGAACAGAATGAAAAAATAAGGGCTGAGTGGAGAAAATATTAAGAAAGAAGAAAACAGTACGGAAAACCATAAAGAAGTCGTTTTTAAAATGCAACTAATGTTCCGATAATTTGAATAGCGATGTCGAAGATGACTCAGAAAAGAACATTGGTTGTGATGAATGTATCCGCTGGTTTCATCTAAGATGTACTAATATAAAAAATATTCCTTACATAGAAACAGCTCAATTAGATTATTCCTGCCAGTTTTGTCCCCTTATATTAAATAAACGTGATAATTCAAATCATTTGTTTAATGATTTTATTTTCGACTTTAAGCTGATAATCCTAGAGTTGTTTTTACAGTGGCTTTCTAACGGTCGAGAACTAACGAAAAAAACGGACGTAAACTGACTGTAGGTGTCCGGGAACTGAAAAAATCGCACGTTTCGATATATTTTTAAATTATAAAATAATACATTAATACATATAATGCAAAAAAAATTATCAGATCGTGTAGTTTAAACACTCTTCTTTCGAACATAGGCCCAATATAAGAAAAATGACACTTACTATAATAATAATGTGATTTTAAAGATTGCAAGTCGACTAAGTGGTCGTGTACCGGCCTAATCACCCTATGAAGCTAATATGAGCGTGTTAAAAAAAAAAAAATATCACTGGCACGCATGGATATCTATGCTGGCACGTGTATATTATTCACACTTCACTGTTCGTGAACGAAGGTCAATAAAACTGATAACAATTGGATATTTTATTTATAGATACGTCGATTTCATCATGATTATTTATTATTTTGAAATCTGTTGAGCAACAATGACTTTATGAGTAACAATGACCATGACCTTGTTCCTGATTAGCTATAACAACATCACATTGGTGAAAGAACAGTATGCAAGTTAGAAATATGAAATGATTGAATTCTTTTAAAAAATGTGCTCACTATTCTTTTAATGATTGTGTTCTGTCCAGTGACCTGACCAAGATTATGTCCTGACGTAATCATGAGAGACATAGGTACTTTAAAATAAACTGCATGCTCTGACAGGTAATGGATAGGGAACGCCCAGGTGTATTAAAAATTCGAAGCGGGGCTACTAGGCCATGTGGGATATCATATATTATGATAGAGCGCTAATTGCACATTCTCATTTTTTGGAACGAAGTTCCTTATCGCGCGTTGTGAAAGGGGGCTAGACGGAAAAAATTCTTACGAAAAGTTGTCACGACATGCTTTAACCGACTTCAAAAAAATGACGAGGTTTCTCAATTCGACCGTATATATTTTGTATGTTGTTGTTTTTTTTGTTGTGAGTAGAGAGAGAGAGAGAGGGTGAGAGGGAGAGAGGGAGAGAGGGAGAGAGGAAGAGAGAGGGAGAGGGATAGAGAGAGGGAGAGAGAGAGAGAGATAATATTTTTGTTGAGTGTATACAGGTTTTTTGTACATAATAAATAATAAAAAAAATTATAACTATTATGAATCCTGGAAAGGAACTCCGTTCCATCCGGGTGTCCCTTGACACCTCTAAAGTTTTTTTTCCTTTTTTAGGCCGCATAATTTTCGACTTTTGACGAAAAATATACCTCCCCGCATTGATTTAAATAGTAAAGATACGGTCGTCCGAACATTTGACGGACGCGGTCGCCCAACAAAAAACACTAACGCCATCTATTAGAACTAGTATGAACTACGATGTCAATCCGCGTGGTCTGCTCCTAGACGTAACCTTGTAAGAGGGGGGTGTGGTATTTTTCGAGGTACAAAGAAATAAAAAAAACCTTTTATTTTTGAAAATTTATATTTGTTGCAGTTTGTTGGTGTTATTCAGTTTTCATTAGCCTTCGAACAAAACAATTGTTTTAAATTATTTATAGTAATATTCTATCTTTCCATTTCATCAGCTACAACGAGCGCCGCTGCAAAGTTATGTCGTACTTTTACGCGGCTTCGCTTCGTCTTTGTCAAAGGTTGAGACAAATATAAAAGAAAATTGTTTTAAATAATGTTAGCAGTGGATTTAATGACATATTTTTAACTTACCGGTGATATGAAATGTTATCATTTTTTTTATTGTGCTTTTTGTCGTAGTTCACGCAACCCTTCACGGCAAAACTTGGCATTTTTGCTTGCAAAATATACGACCGTTCCGAAGACAGCCGATCGCATTCTAGTTCACTTCGATAAAGGGAAGACCATTTTGGGACCAAGTTCGAGGCGTCATTGTAACATGCGGTCCGCCCTGTCCTTACGCAGTAATATAATATGTCAATGCCTCCCCGTCTCCCCTCATCTCCGAAGTTTGCATAGAGAAAAATACAGCAAACTGTTTTAGAAATCATCAACAAAAATTACATTATTTCCGCTATTAGTCAAGAGATGGCGCTGTCCTAAAACTGTAATAATACTGTAAATATTTAAATATGATGGTACGGAACCCTCGGTGCGCGAGTCCAACTTGCTCCGGTTTTTTTTTAAATGATTGACTTTTATGAAATTGTTACTACTAATGATGATCGTTAAAAATGTTAGCCGCGGATACGGATCCGAATACGGATATTTGGTGTCAAGATCCGCGGATACGGAAAAGGATCATAGCTTCCTTACTCAATTGGTGTCGATACGCGTGACCTTGAAACCATAGTTGACGCCACTTGACGTTTTGATAGTTGATTATTATCTTTGAACCATGTATGTACTATTGGTATGATAACTCACTGTGATAAATGTTTGCAATATAAAGGTGCGAAATGTTATAGGATATAAAAAAATTACCTAAAAGGAATTTAATACTTTTTCATTGCTTTTTCATCTATGCATTGAAAATTAATAAAGTAAAAGATCCGAAAAAAAGCAGCGCATTCGGATGCGGACACGGATCTTCCTTCCCCTCGGATATTCGCGGATACGAAATCAAAATCAAAAGTCATTTATTCAAATTAGACTGAGGATCAGCACTTTTCGAACGTCAAAATTACATAAGACAGTCCCCCAAAAAGCCTGCCCTTCACCACTTCCTAGTGCTTTAGCTGGGAACAAGAAGTGGCGCAACAAACTCCCCAGCAGTACAGCTGTCTGTCCAGTTAGAAGAACTTGATTTTATACAATTATTGTAAGTAGTTAACATTAAGAGACACAAAACATTAAATTAAATGATTTGCCATATGGCGGCTAGCAACTCAATACTCCAACAAATATTATAAAATGAAATCTATACTCAAGCAAAAGCAAAAAATATCTATATAATGTAAATATAGGTACCAAAATAAAAGGCTCCTGGCATAAAGGGCGTGACAGCTTACATATGCAATGCTGAATTATGTTCACACAGCTGTTACGACCTGAGTTACAACCCGAGGCCACAAATGATAAACTAGGACCATCGACGTAAAAACAAATAAACAGGTAGGTAATTAATAACAATATCAACATCAAGGTCAGCAAAACGATCAGTCACCACATGCAGCACCCGTTCACGAGCATAACGCAAAGATAACCCATTATCCCCCTCGTCATATTTGAGGAAAGGGGGTAAACCGACCCCTGACGCTACCGCAAGCATTGACATATAAAGGAGCATGACAAACTTGCTGCCGGTTGCTCGGGCAAGAATTGAATGATCACTTGTCGATCAATGTCTAGGTCGCTAGCTAATCATTTTATGCAATACTACTCATTTTACTATGTCAAAGCATAGATCGTGTCAAAACCAATAAATACATTTAAAAAAAAAATGACTTCCACAGTCAAAAAAATAATATAATAACAAATAAATTGAAACTATATAACCTATCACTAGGTACGCTACGGTACCGTGTGGTGCCGGACGTAAAGAATAACACCACCCCATTTCTTCCCGTGGGTGTCGTAAAAGGCGACTAAGGGACTTACTCTAGAATGGGGAGCAGCGTTCTCTATGCATTTTACCACCATACTGCGATCGCCAACCCGCCTGCCAAGCGTGGCGATTATGGCAAAGCCCCCCAAATTGGAGGAGGCCTAAGTCCAGCAGTGGACGTCTTACGGCTGAAATGATGAGGTACGCTAGTGCTGGAGAAAGAACATAAACATTGTCTTGAGTTAATCACAGCGACCAACGAGTTTCGTCATTTAAGTAGTTTTTTAGATGGAATAGTATGCCTTTAAACAAAGATTGGATTTTACTTGAGCTTTAAACGCATTAAAAGGTAATTCTAGTAAAGAAGGTGGTAGCTTGTTGTAAAATGTTATACCAAGCCCAACAACCGAGTTATGCACCTTATGAAGCCGGTGAAAGGGAGCACGTAGTTTGTCCTTATTTCTAGTGTTAACAGTGCGAATATCACTATTTTTAGCGTATAAGTGTAAATTTTGCCTTATATATAAGACGTTGGCGAAAATGAATTGTGATGCCACCGTAAGAATATCAATATCTTTAAAAAAGTCCCTTAGAGAAACTCTGGCACCTAGCTGGTAAATTGCTCGAAAAGCTCGTTTCTGAAGGACAAAAATATTTTGAATATCAGCGGCTTTGCCCTACAGTAGAATACCGTAAGACATAACGCTATGGAAATAACTAAAATAGGCTACCCCAGCTGTATCAACGGCAGTATATTGTCTTATTTTTCTGACGGCGTAGGCGGCTGAACTGAGCCTGTTGTTTGCCATCTACTGTTATGCCCAGAAAAACTGTGGAGTCTACAGTTTTAAGAACCTCTTTATTTAAGACGATTTCGGGACCTAGATTTCTAACATTCGGTAAGGCGAACTTTACACATTTCGTTTTCTTGTCATTGAGAACGGATACGGATACAGATATCTGGCTCATCACTAGTTACTACAAACCTACATACAGACAGAAAATTATTTGGCTAAACCATTTATCAACACTTTATCTTATCTTCAATAATATTATATAATAATGAAACGTTTTGTTTTCCTCAGTGCGCATTTAACGTTCAACCATGGAGAATTCGGAACAAACACTGCGGCAACTACTAAACAAAATCGCTGCAGAACATAATTATGTAAATCATGAAGTTATTATAAATAAACTATCAGGCGGAGGAGCAAACTTCACGTCGAAAGTATTCACAGTGATCATAAGAGAAGAAAATAAAGAAGATTTGCATTTATTTGCAAAAGTCGCTGCTGTTGGAGACGCATATCGCAAAGATATGCCCCAGGATGCATATAAAGTTGAGCAATTCGCTTACTTACAATTGGCAAAAATATACGCATCTTTGGAAGAAGAAAATAGAGTACCCGAGGAGCACAGACTGTACTTCACCAAGTTCTACGGCTTCGACCCTACCAAGTACCAGGAGACACTGGTTCTTGAGAACTTGTTTGCGCATGGATATGGTACTTATGACACATTTCGTTCCATAGATTGGGAGTACGCTTCATCAGCAGTTAGAGACTTGGCGAAGATGCACGCACTGTCCTTCGCATATAGTAAAAAATACCCAGAAGAATTTGAGAAGAATTTGGCAGTTGTAAAATGTGAATGGCCAGAGTTTGGAAATATGGAACTGCTGTTGCAGAAAATGATAAGCCTTGCTTTGAGCAATGTCAATCCCGAGTACAAAGAATCGTTACAGAAGTTTATGGAACCTCAGAAGAATCCATTTAAGATATTCACGCCCATTCGCAGTACTGTCATCGTACATGGAGACTTTAAAGCGAATAACTTGCTACACAGAGTAAAGGTATGATTATTCTTTTTTATTACCTACGTATATTAAATGGTATCTCCTTAGAGCTCGAATAGTATAGAGACTCACAGAAGGCATATCTATCTGTGTGCGTGTCAGTCTAATGTAAAAATATCTGATGACAATGTGAAACAAATGGATTAGATAACGTACATGTGCCGTATGACCCAAATACGGTGACATATTATGGGGCAATAGCATAGACGCGCTCACGCTATTTTTCCTACAAAAAATAAAATTAATTCGAATAATTGTAAACCCCACTTTCTGGAACTATATATTTTATTCCTACTCTGTTTTTCGATATGTGAAGTTTGTGGATTCGTGCGTAAGCTCCCAAAATTATTTACAAAAAGAGAGAAACAGACGAAAATTACGTCAATACATAAATATGGAGCAGTGGTGGCCCAGTGGTAACGGCCGCGACTTAAGACTAGTAGGTCTCGAGTTTGAACCCAAGCAGGCTCTTTACTTTGTGTAAATTATTTCATCATCACTGCTCTCAAAACGGTGAAGGAAAACATCGTGAGGAAACCGACATGTCTTAAAACCAAAAATTCGAAGACATGTGACGTCTACCAACCCGCACTGGGCCCGCGTGGTGGATTATGGCACACTCCCTCCCACCGAGAGGACGCCTGTGTCCCAGCAGTGGGAACATTATAGGCTGATGATGATGATGATGACATAAAAATAGACTAAACTTACCAACATCGCTTCTAAAAATGCAATCCAATTGTACCTTTGTCACGGCCATAACCGTACGAGTATATAATAAGTTACCAGAAAACTAAAAATCATCTTTATCAATAAAGTCAAGCTTTTCCTTGAAGCAAATGTTACTATAGTATAAGCGAATCTTAAACGATAAATTATAAGTAACTTAATAACATTTTTGTTTTTTTACATTTCCTAACTTTCCATGGATAATAATAATAAGTATTAAACACGCAATAAATTATCATAGTAAATATCAGTTTTTTTTTTTAAATGTATGGTTTAAAAATGTTAATACTAATTGAATAATTAATTTATAAAATAATAATTATAATAATTCTCTATGATTAAAACAGCCCCTCTGTTTTAAAACAGAGGGGTAATTGCGTACTACACTATCAGTAGGAATCGGTTTGATTTTGACAGTTCCGCAACATTCATGGCGTTGTTTACGTTGCCAAGCAAACAATTTTTTCGAACTTATGAAGGAACTAGCTATTTTCCGCGTCTGCGCTCGCGTTAAATTCGGGGTAACACGGTTCCCCTTTCCTGATTTAGAACACAGAAGAGAACTCGGAACAGAATGTTATTTTAATACGCTACTGTAGACGATATTATAATATATATGTCTTTCCATTTGGGGATAGAATGTAAAGATTCTGGGCATTGGACACACGCGAAAATGCTACATACAATTGTCCATGGGAAAAGCACGGCTTTTCTAAGTTCACCCCAGCCAGCGAAAAAAGAAAAAAAAGAAGTAGCCTATGTCACTCTCCATCCCTTCAACTATCTCCACTTAAAAATCACGTCAATTTGTCGCTCCGTTTTGCCGTGAAAGACGGACAAACCGACACACACATTTTCACATTTATAATATTAATATGGATGGATGGATGGATGACAAATAAGCTTCAAAATGATTCAAATTCTGATTAATAGTGTGTTCCGCAATTAGGGTGCAGTATTACGTATTAACTAGGTAATTTAAGATATTATTTATGACATTAAGCACCAAGTGTTTCGCCTCCTCTCTCCTAGTTGATCTTGCTGTGCCCGACAGGGTCCATAATTGTGACTTATATAATAATTATTTCCCTTCTAACTATGTATATACATTATGGTACGCAATAAAGAATTGAGAATTGCTGTACCTGCTGTGCTGGATGCCAATTTGTAGTGTCACTCACAAATTAATTAGTTTTCCATCTGCGTAAATATGATCGACATGATCATATTTACGCAGATGGAAAACTACTGCGCATCATACGCCAACACAGGGAGCAAATGCCGCTGTCCACCTTTTTTTGGATTTCTTGATTCTCCCTCTTCTCCTGTTTATCTAGCCCCCCACTTTCAGTATATTTGCGCCAACCACAAGAAAAATCTACGCTCATCGCACAATCGTCTGCTTCAATGTCCCATTCAACGTACAGACTTAATTCACTCTTTCTACTTCGTCCAGTCTATCTGTGTGGAATGCGCTCCCTCAGAAAATCCGAATGGCATCCAACCGATTGACCTTCAAAGTTAAAGTTCGCGAGTACATTCGTAAAAAGTTGGAAGTTACAATGCAACATTAATGTTTCCACATTGTTTGTCTTATTTGTTTTAAGTAAATTTGTTTATAAATGTGTATTTATGTTATATGCTTATATTTATGAGATGTTTTTCATTTGACAATTGAGATTCATTTGTTCAACCGTTTTCGTCGATGATTCCTCAATCACAAGCTAGGAATGTTTCTCAAACAAAGATTTTTGGATAAAATGTGAATGGTTTTCCAATTTCCAATTCCATTTGCCAGTGACTGAGAGACTTCAATGTAAATAGGGTTTATTTACACTTCATTCAGATATGTTTATATTTATATGGTTATTTTAGGTTTAGCCAGTTTTTTGGTTTTATTTTTTCAAATGAACTTATAACATTCTGTAGCTTTACAATCATTAACAAACGTAATTTTTTTTCCATTTATCTCCAGAACGGCAAGATGGAAACCAAAATCGTGGATCTGCAGACCCTTCAGGCAGGCAGCCCTGTCACCGACCTGATCTACTTCATCTTCACCGGCTCCGACGAGGAGTTCCGCGCCAAGTACTTCGAGAAGCTACTCGACCACTACTACACGCAGCTCAGTGCTGCCATGAAGAGGCTGAACCTCAACCCTGACGAGATATTTTCCAGGGAAGACTTCGAGTACGAAATGAAGGAGGTAACGGTCGCTGTATAGTTATTTGTATCCAGTTTATCATATGCGTCCTTTGATCGTGAAAGTTTGTTTGTTTGGTTGAACGCGGTAATCCTAGGAACTGGTCCCAATTGAAAAAATATTTTTGTGTTGGGTAGCCTATTTATTAGGTGAGGCTATAGGCTATATAACATCACCCTGCGATCAAAAAGTAACGAAAAATAGAATGACGGACGAAAACTGTCAGGCAATTCGATGCGACGGGAAGAGTCAGGGGAGCAAAAATTTGACGCAGACGAAGTCGCGGGCAGAAGCTAGTAAATAATAATATTATTTTTTCAGAAACTACCGATCGGGCTCGCGCTTGCAGTGTTCATGTTGCCTGTGCTCACAAGGGACAGCCAGGACGCGCCCAAAGTCGACGAGTCTTTCGAGGTTGACTCATTCGCCGTTACTAAACCCAGCGATCTCTACGTGGAAAAGCTGAATGGAGTCGTCAATGATTTTGTCAAGTGGGGCATTCTGAAATAATTGTATGAACAGTTTGACCTTAGAGATGATTATATAATTATTGAATACTTTTTCTTAACAGTTTTTACAGTCGATAATGAAAAGGTTAAGCTTAAAAAATGACAATGTTAAAGAATGTACTGGTGGAAAATTAATAGTGAGGCAAATTTTCAAACCTACGTCAATTTGCCGTGTTAAAGCCTGCTGCTCAAAGATGATAGTTGGGATTTGAATTTAAGTTATATATTTACCTCCATCTCTTCCTTTATAAGTACAATCAGGGTCAAAAATATCAGGAGGAACAGAATGTTCCAAATGATCAAGGGGTATCGTATTACCCAGTAACTGGGTTGTGGAGGTCAGATAGGCAGTCGCTCCATGGAAAATACTGGTACTCAGCTACATCCGGTAAGACTGGAAGCCGAACCCAACTTAGTTGGGAAAAGTTGTTTTGATCAATTAATTCATCAGTTTGTTCCTCCCCATATTATTGACGCTGACCCTACGCCGTACCTATCTACCTGCCTAACCTACTCAAATGAACCGATTGTTTTAATATATTCTTTTCATTTTTGTTGTATTTTATATGAAGATGCTAAAAATGTCGTGTTTGATGTTATTTATATGACTTTAGTAATAATGTAGTAGGTACTTGTGGGTATTGTTTAATAATATGAAATTAGTGTGAAGCAAAGCCAACGACAGTATTGTTAGTGAAACTAGGAACATACTCGAAATTTGGTTTTATGTTTAAGTTAATTTGTTTTTATTAATTATATACTTAGGTAATTTTATAAACTATGGAAATTAATATTAAGTAATTGAATGCTGTTTAAGTTTTCTACATGATTGTATTAATTACCTATATTAAACAGCACTTTGCCCGCGACTGTTTTGGAAAATCAATAACTACGATATTTATAATTTACCTAGAAATTAAAATAGTTAGTTGTGTAAAAATTGAGAGCTGAGGTGACCTTGTGGCATCGACTCTGAGTTACAAGTTGTAGGTCGTGAGTTTGAACCCGGACAGGGTCTTTACTTGGTGTAAGTAAATTTTATCACTACTGTTTTGAATAACGGTGAAGGGAAACATTGGTAGGAAACCGGCATGTCCTAGAACCAACAATTCGATGACATGTGACATCTACCAACCCACATCGGGCCCTCGTGGTGGACTGTAGCCCACTCCCTCTCGAAGAGAGGGGAGCCTGTGTCCCAGCTGTGGGCACAGGACTTATAGGATGATTGTGCTGTGTAAAAATTATAACTATAGACAAATTATGTAAAATCCATGTACTTTATTAAAATGATTTATTAGATAAGTATTTGTGACAAGTTTCAATTTTCTTAAGGGGGCGCAGTGCAAAATAATCCAAAACAGCCGTCACTGTTAAAGAGATAAAATCAATACTTTTACCATAATTACCATAAAAAAATATGTAATAAACACTACAATAAATGTGTTAACCGATTATAGTTGGCAAAAATTAAAAATATTGTAATCATGTAAATGTGGTGACTCGTAACTCGTCGGGGAAGCCGTAATTCAGCTTTTACGGTCGTCGTCTAAAGACAAATAAACAGAACGATCAGACCAAGATTACAAGAATCTTTGATATAGCTAGGGGGCCGTTCAAGTATTACGTAAGCAGATTTATTAAAAATTTTTACTCCTCCTTTAGAGCTTTGCTTACTTTTGCTGACAAGGGGGATCCCTTGTCAGCAAAAGTAAGCAAAGCTCTTAACCCCCCCCCCCCTCCCATGCTTACGTAAACATTTTTATATAATATGCATTTTTCTTTTAATGTAATAGGTTGGGGAAAAAGTTTCTTCGCATTTTTTAAGAAAATTCAAAACATTTTTTAATAAAGTTTATTTACATTTAACTAAAGTATGTAGGTACCATTTTGTTCGATAACTTTTTGCCATCTTGTGGTAGGGACATGATCCCATTGCTATAGAAATTTTGGGACTTCTGGTCAAAATACCGCGACAAGTGGTTTTGGCCGTCCTCTCGTGATGTTAACCTGACACTGCCTAAAGAATTCTGAAGAGACCGAAACAGGTGGAAATCTGAAGGTGCAAGGTCAGGACTATACGGCGGATGCATTAACACCTCCCAGCCAAACTCTCTTAATTTTTGTTGGGTGGCTAAAGATGTGTGAGGTCTAGCGTTATCATGATGAAAAACCACACCCCTTCTGTTGATTAATTCCGGCCGCTATCTCTCAACTACTTGCTTTAATCTCATCAGTTGTTCGCAGTAGAGTTCAGAATCGATGGTCCTGCCTGGTGGTAACAGCTCATAATGAATAATGCCCTTCCAATCCCACCACACACACAGCATCACCTTGTTGCGAGTTAACCCGGGTTTCGCCACAGTCTGTGAAGCCTGACCGGCCTTTGACCACGACCTTTTTCGCACGTTCTTGTCATACGTGATCCACTTTTCATCACCAGTTATCAGCTTCTTCAAAAATGGTTCGGTTTCATTACGTCGTAATAAAGAATCACAAATGAGTACACGGTTCATTAGGTTTCTTTCAGTGAGCTCGTGAGGTACCCAAATGTCGAGCTTTTTTGTGTACCCAGTTTTTTTCAAATGCGCCAAAACTGTTTTGTGGTCAATTTCCAGTTCTTCAGCTACGTCGTAACTACTGGTATGCCGATCTTGCTCCACTTTTTCAAAAATGGCATCCATTTTATCCGTAATAGGGCGACCAGAGCGACGTGCATCTTTGACATCAAAATTTCCGGATTGAAAACGCTTAAACCAAATTTGTGCTACTCTCACAGACACTACACTAGGTCCATAAACATCGCAATTTTTTTTCGCGGCTTGCGTTGCTTTTTTACCTTTTTTGTAGTAAAATTTTAAAATGTATCGAATTTCTTCATTAGATTCACTCATCTTGACGGAACGAAAAACAAATGAAAATCACACATTTTCCTAATTTGAATTTGGAATTATGTTCTTTAAAATTTAAACTTTCAATGATACCAAAACCAGCCAGATACAAATAGTATAGCCAAAGAGATTTTATTACAAGTTCATACATACTATAATGCGAAAAGACTTTTTCCCCAACCAAATATTCTGTTTTTTTTTTTTTATTGATTCATAAGCAGCAGTAATATTTCTGGAAATATGAAAATAGATTTAGGATAGAAGACTTTAACGTACATTTAAGAAAATAACAACCGACTTCCTTAAAAACACTACAAAGTGAAAAATAAACTTTAATTTCGGAAGTCGGTGTCTTAGGATCAGTATTTAAGTTTTTTGCCACCGACTTCCGAAATTTAAGTTTATTTTTCACTTTGTAGTCTTTTTAAGGAAGTCGGTTGTTATTTTATGTAAAAAGTTTTTATTTTAAACTTTTTAGTTCTACCCCGCACAAATTCGGCAAAACAGGAATAGTATTTGGTTTTCTCATAGATGCCATTGTCAGACTTGCACCAAATTGAAATGGGACCACACAGGAAGCACTAGCTTTCAAAAAAAAAAAGAATCATCAAAATCGGTTCACCCAGTCAAAAGTTCAGAGGGAACGAAAATTAAAAAAAAATCAGACGAATTGAGAACCTCCTCTTTTTTTGAAGTCGGTTAAAATACGTCAAATCGTCAATAGTACCGAAACCCTCGTGGAAGCGATCGGCGGCGGTGACCTCTCGCGTCCGGCCCTGATGCAGGCCATGGTACGGAGCGAGAGGGCATGGGAAGCCGTCACCTCCTGTTAAGCAGTAATGCTCGGGAAGGAGGAGGTGGAGCGCGTGAGGGAGAGGCTATCTATACGCCCTCACGCCCCTAGCCGCCGTAGGAGGAGACGCCCAGGGCGTCGCAAGTCGATTGCGGACTCCCGGCCACTGTAGGCGCGGGCTTGCGGACAGCAAGCAATGGGTAGCTCGCCGCCCGGTAAGGACCAGGCCCGTGTCGACGGAGAGTTGTTTGCCACGCGCGCGAGGACCGATGTCTGCCAGGGTCGTGAGATTTGTTCGAAAGAGCTACCGTGGCCCTGGCATAGAGGCAACTGAAGGAACACGGGTGGGTTTTAGTCAGTAAATGTCTGACACGCCCTTCCGCTCTACCCAGAGCGGGAGACGTCAATTGATGTTTTTTTTTGCATTTATTTGCAAATATGGGTTATACATAAGTAGGTATTAGTAGGTTTTCATCAGAGTTCTGCCATATTTCACCATTCGGCATGCAAACATTTACGTTATATAAAATTGTTAAAATTTAAATTCTTATTGAACCATTAAATTAGTTATGTCATTCTCATTAAATAAAATTATTAAAATTAAAATTTACATTAAAAATATCAACTTATTTATTACATTATACCATGTTAAATTAAAATTGTCAGTAACAGTATATACAAGAAATACAAAATCGTGGTCCGAAGATAAATAGACAAGCAAACATTAAAAATTCGAGGTCAAAACAACATAATTATTCCATTAGAAAAACAATAATTAATGAATTAATTAATTATTGATTGATTTCCCACCCACAAAAAAAATAATGTACCGATACGAAACAATAGATGGACGGAAGAAATTTAGACAAATGAATAGCGCTCGGTAATTCTAAACGTATACATTATCAGTGGGAATCCCTGAAAATGCGTTTCGATTTCAAACACAAGCATATGTGTAAAAAAGTAAATAATTACTGCTGACGTAATCACCATCTAGACTCCCCCATCCCCCATGTCATCAAAAATAAGCAAAGCAAAGACCCCCCCACCCCCTATAGTGCTTACGTAATACTTGAACGGCCCCTAGCAAGAATCGTCTGCGTCAGGATGACTGAACCAAGAGCGATTTTGGAAGTTTGAGTAATACCAAGTTTTAGTATCTATTTGGTACTATTTGGTACCAGACATCAAATAATTGGTACCTCGCTAAAGAGGGAAAACTATTACGAGGAAAGTGGCCAGCCATTCTGACTTCAGAATGGCTGGACCAAGTCGGTTTCACCTAATTGTAGGCGTTATAACTAGTTCGTCGCCAGTAGAAAAGATTAGAACAATAAAGAAAAAAAAAAAACTGACGTAATACGTACCAGTTTGCACGGAAGACTAATACCACTTGATATTTTGCTTTACAGCGGAAATCACTTATAAAACTAGTACACTAGAAATACTTATAAGAATTTAGACCAAAGTGGTTCCAAAATGAAAAATAGTAAAATACAAAACACCATGCGTGGCTTCAATCTGCACTCTGAGAGTATGTCAAGAAAAAATTCGGCATCTTGTTTTTCCAGGATCGAAATTTAAAATTGAACGAAAAAAAATTGAGGCCAGTGTTTCTGAAAAAGGTTGATATAGAAACCAAAAAGTTTCGTCCGTAGCGGATTTACGCTATACTATGTAAATATGTAAATGATAAAAAAATTCACCAAAAACAAATGTTATTAAAAAAGACATATGGCGCGTGTCCTCAATCAAACTGATAATAAATCCATATGTTATTTAAAATACAAGGATTTCATAATGATTATTCATTATTTTCAAATCTGCTGAGAAACAATGACTTTTCAATTAAAACACTGTTCCTGATGACTTTTGAGATTAGTTTTCACCATTTTTGTAACTTACATAATGTGCTTACTCACAGTAGGTATGCAATTTACAAAAACTGGCCAAGTGCGAGTCGGACTCGCGCACCGAGGGTTCCGTACAAACCTGCAGGTATTCACGGTTTATGCATAAGGTTTATGAAATTTAATGGTTTTTTTAAATTTTTATGTTTGAGTTGACTGAATGAAAGGTAAACTGTGGTTTACGATTTATGACCTATTAAAAAAAAACTACTCACTAGATTTCGTTTATACCAATTTTCGGTGGAAGTGTACATGGTAATGTACATCATATATATTTTTTTAGTTTTACCATTCCCTTATTTTAGAAGTTACGGGTGGGGGGGGGGGGGACACACATTTTACCACTTTGAAAGTGTATCTCGCGCAAACTATTCAGTTTAGAAAAAAAAATGATATTAGAAACCTCAATATCATTTTTGAAGACCTATCCATACATACCCCACACGTATGGGTTTGATGAAAATTTTTTTTTTGAGTTTCAGTTCTGTGTATGGGGAACCCCAAATATTATTGTTTTTTTTTTTCTTTTTTTGTGTGAAAATCTTAATGCGGTTTACAGAATACATCTACTTACCAAGTTTCAACATCATAGCTCTTATAGTTTCGGCAAAAAGTGACTGTGACATACTCGGACAGACAGACAGACAGACGGACAGACAGACAGACATGACGAATCTATAAAGGTTCCGTTTTTTGCCATTTGCCAACGGAACCCTATAAATGAAGTGAATCAATTCTTTGAAAAATTATGCGCATTATTCTTTTAATGATTGTGTTAAGTTTACTGATCAGACCAAGTTACGTTGGGACTTCAAAATACACTGCATAGGTACTCTGAGCTTGTTTCAGCTTTGCTTCTAAGAGTAGTCAAATAGGAAACAACGACCTCATCTATGAGTTCTACGCCAAATTATTTTCGAAACTAAACATGCAATTTAACGACACTTTTCCGCTAAAGATTTTAAGTATTTAGACAACGTTTTTATTAGGGTTCCGTTGCCAAATGGCAAAAAACGGAACCCTTATAGATTCGTTATGTCTGTCTGTCTGTCTGTCCGAGTATGTCACAGCCATTTTTTTCCGAAACTATAAGAGCTATGCTGTTGAAACTTGGTAAGTAGATGTATTCTGTGAACCGCATTAAGATTTTCAGACAAAAATAGAAAAAAAAAACAATAATCATCGGGGTTCCCCATACATAGAACCGAAACTCAAAAAAAAATATTTTCATCAAACCCATACGTGTGGGGTATCTATGGATAGGTCTTCAAAAATGATATTGAGATTTCTAATATCATTTTTTTCTAAACTGAAAAGTTTGCGCGAGAGATACTTCCAAAGTGGTAAAATGTGTCACCCCCCTCCGTAACTTCTAAAATAAGGGAATGATAAAACTAAAACAACCGACTTCCTTAAAAACACTACAAAGTGAAAAATAACTTTAATTTCGGTAGTCGGTGTCTTAGGATCTGTATTTATGTTTTTTTTTGCCACCGACTTCCGAAATTAAAGTTATTTTTCACTTTGTAGTGTTTTTAAGGAAGTCGGTTGTTTTTTTTTTGCAAAAAAGTTTTTATTTTTAAATTTTTAGTTGTGGTATTCACCCTGCACTAATTCCAAACAAACAATGCATATTTATGCGATAGCAGAAATCGCGGTTGGTTTCCTGTCATTTTTTAAAGAGTTCCGGTGTCTGTCTCCCGAACTCATCATCAGATCTATATGAAAATTATATGGGACCATTTCGGAATAAACCCCTTTCGAACAAAAAAAGAATTTTGCAAATCCGTCTATATATGACGGAGTTATGGCCGAACATACATAAAAAAAAAAAAAAAAAAAAAACATATAAACATCCGAATTGATAACCTCCTCCTTTTTGAAGTCGGTTAAAAATAAAATATATGATGTACATTACCATGTAAACTTCCACCAAAAATTGGTTTGAACGAGATCTAGTAAGTAGTTTTTTTTTAATACGTCATAAATCGTAAACCACAATTTACCTTTCATTCAGTCAACTCAAATATAAAAATTAAAAAAAAAAAAAAAACATAAACATAACCTTATGCATAAACCGTGAACACCTGCAGGTTTGTACGGAACCCTCGGTGCGCGAGTCCGACTCGCACTTGGCCAGTTTTTTAGTGACTGAGCGACTCCATGTATTCATAAAAGTAGGGAAAAACCATTTGAACTTATTTGTATTATGTTGCTTTAGGCCACAAACATCCACCAATAAGTATGTTGTAAAATATTAAAAAACTTTTAAAAGTGTGCAATAAAATAAAATCACCTGAAGACAAAATAAAAACATCGAGGCAAATGATAAATAATGAAAAAGTGAGGAAATACAGCGGAAGACTGAATTAATTTTGAAATTGCACATGACACCATCAACTCAGTTGTAGAAATAGCTCAGGTTTAAGAAAAAGAGCTGCTTGCTAATATTCCCCTTACAACTACTGAAGCTTTAAATTCCACACCCGCGCTTTTTGCTGCTTTACTTAAAAATAATGCAACGGGTTTGGTGTTTAGGTTCCAGAATACAGTAGAAAGGGGTTTTGTCGACGGAAGAATAGACAAAGTTTTAGTTCACACAATGTGAAAATTAACAACAATAAACTAAATTTATCCAAAGTTTTATTTATTTATTTACTTACGATTGTTGTTTTGTTTTAAATATAAATCAACTCGATTAGTTATGGCGATTACAAAATCAAATTGTCTTCACTATCATATACAACTAACAGTTGTCACTGCGATTTTCACAGTTTGGATAGAAAACTTTCTTCTAAAAGAGTCTATATCTAAAGGGACGTGAGAAACGAACGACAAGATAACAGATTGTAGAAAGATTTCTACGGTGCGATATCAAAATTAGAGAAACGAATTGTGTCTATTCTTCAGAAATGAAAGCGCCTTGCTAAGCCTGCATAAAACGGTATACATCGTTCTACAATCTGTAATTTTGTCTATTTTTTCGTCGATAGAACCCGTTTCTATGCTGGCGTAGCATGACGTTCTATCTCTGTTCTACCAAAAATAGACAAAGTTCTTTCTATAGTGGTCATGCTACGCGTGCAGAGGGGTAATTGCGTAATACGCCATCAATAGGAATCGCTTTCATTTTTGACAGTTCCGCAATATTCATGGAATTGTTTACGTTGTAAGCAAACATTTGTTTCTTGTCGTGAACGAAGGCGTCAATTAAACTGATAATAAACGGATTTATTATTAATAATGCACCGATTTCATAATAATTATTTATTATTTAACAAAATCTGCTGAGAAACAATAACTTTACAATTATAACACCGGTTCCTGAACAAAACAGAGTATGTTAAGTAAAAAACAAAATGACGGAATTCTTTAAAAAAATGTGCTCATTATTCTTTTGATGATTGTGTTGTCTCTAAGTTTGTTTCAGCCATGTTTCTAAGAGCAATCGGATCGGAAAGAAAGAAAGTAAGTAAATACGTTTATTTGCGGTACACAAGACGCAATGAATGACCATTCACACATAAAATAAGAAAAAGCTGGGGGAAACACACGTGTCACATCCACGCAAAACGGCCATCGCTCAGCATAATACAACACCGGAAAACGAAATACCGACCTCATCTAGATTTTAAATATGATTGACCTAAGTGTTTTTGCACACCTACTTCATCATCATCATCATTTCAGCCGATAAACGTCCACTGCTGGACATAGGCCTCTCCCAAGCTCCGCCACTTCGACCGGTTTTGTGCTTCCCGCATCCAGCGGATTCCTGCGGCCTTTACAAGGTCATCGGTCCACCTTGTTGGAGGCCTTCCAACTCTACGTCTACTTACAGATATAAAATTATTTCGCACAACCGTATATCGTCACTTTATCTTATCTTCTGTCTTATTATATTATAATGAAACAAACTGTTTACCTCAGTGCTCATTGAACATTCAACCATGGAGAACTCGGAAGAAGCACTGCGACAACTACTGAACAAAATCGCTGCAGAACATAATTATGAAAATCATGAATTAATTATAAATGAAATATCAAGCGGAGGAGCAAACTACACGTCGAAACTATTCACAGTGATCATAAGAGAAGAAAATAAGGAAGATCTGCATTTATTTGCAAAAGTCGCTGCTGTTGGAGATGCATTTCGCAAAGATATGCCCATGGATGCATATAAAATTGAGCAATTCGCTTACTTAAAATTGGCAAAAATCTACGCATCCTTGGAGGAAGAAAACGGAGTGCCTGAGGAGCATAGGCTGTACTTCACCAAGTTCTACGGCTTCGACCCCAGCACGTACCAGGAGACACTGGTTCTTGAGAACTTGTTGGCGCATGGATATGGTCCTCATGACAGATTCCGTTCCATAGATTGGGAGTACGCTTCTGCAGCAGTTAGAGACATGGCGAAGATGCACGCACTGTCCTTCGCATTTAGTAAAACATACCCAGAAGAATTTGAGAAGAATTTGGCAGTTGTAAAATGTGAATGGCCAGAGTTTGGAAATATGGACGTGCTATTGCAAAAAACGACAAGCGTTGCTTTGAGCAATGTCAAGCCCGAGTACAGAGAAGCATTGCAGAAATTTATGGAACATCAGAAGAATCCATTTAAGATGTCCGCGCCCATTCGCAGTACTGTCATCGTACATGGAGACTTTAGAGGGGATAACTTGCTACACAGAGTCAAGGTATGTTTATTTAATTCAATTAATATACGTAGGAATAATTAGCATACCTAACTATTATAAGTACCTCAGTGCACGTATAACATAAGAACCGACAAAAAAGCATATATGTCTGGCAGTCATAAATTGAATTTGTAGTGTCTCTCACAAATTGACTCATTTACTTTGATTATTTGAAAAAATAATCCTGAAATTGTGAATACAATAAACATTGTATTTTGAAACCATGGTATAAGTCAATTATTTAATAAAGAGTAACCATGGAGTTTCTTGCCGGCTTCGTCTTCTCCATAGGAATCAACAAATTGGAACAGCGCACCAAGTTTTTAAGGTTTCATAAGTGCCCATGTAGGTTTTTGGAAGTATAATATTTTGATTTGATGTGATTTTTCAAATGAACCTTACTCTTTTAAAATTTTGTAGCTAAACATGAGCAAAATAAGATAAGTTATGATAATTTATTTATTGACACAAAATATATTAACATTACAACAACCATTTTGCGTAAATATATTTATAAAATATATACTAGAGATTTTTTCCATTTGACTCAGAACGGCAAGGTGGATATCAAGATCGTGGACCTTCAGGGCATGAATGCAGGCAGCCCAGTCACCGATCTGATCTACTTCATCTTCACCGGCTCCGACGAGGAGTTCCGCGCCAAGTACTACGAGAAGCTGCTCGACCACTACTACACGCAGCTCAGTGCTGCCATGAAGAGGCTGAACCTCGACCCTGAGGAGATATTTTCCAGGGAAGATTTTGACTACGAAATGAAGGAGGTAACGGTCACTGTATAGTTATTTGTATCCAGTTTATCATATGCGTCCTGTGATCGTGAAATTTTCTGTTATGACTTCACCTTTTCATCAGTGTTTAATAAGAAACGAAAATATTATTTTTCCAGAAACTACCGTTTGGGCTCTCGCTTGCAGTGTTCATGTTGCCTGTGGTCACAATGGATAGCCAGGACACACCCAAAGTCGATGAGTCTTTCGAGATTAACTCATTCTCCGTTGCTAAGACCAGCGACCTCTACGCGGAGAGGCTGAATGGAGTCGTCAGCGATTATGTCAAGTGGGGTATTCTGAAATAATTGCATGAATGATTTGACTATAAAGATGTAAAAAACAGATAGAACGACACTATTGTCAGTTTGCCTGTCTTCATACACATTCGTCTTTTACAGTCAAAAATGGAAAGGTTAATTTTCAAAAATAACAATGTTAAGGAAGAATGTATAGCCCGGAAAATTAATATTGTAGTAAGGCAAATTTTCTAACTAACATCAGTTACGTGTTATAGCCATTCCATCCAGCTGCCAAGGATTTGAATTTAAATAAAATATTTACCTCTGCTAAGGCTCAAATCTGTACTGACAGATAAAGCATACTACAGCATTTCGGAATTTTTGTTAGACAAAATGTAATGACTGTTTATTGACTATTAGTTAGTACTCAGTGACCTGGTTTAATTAAGTTCAAGTCCATTTAACTGTGTACGTGTCACTTTTATATAATAACATAATTTACCTAAAAAAAAATCTTTTCTTTTTTGACATGTTTATTTCTCTTCTTTTTTATTTTTGAAAAATCAGTAATATCGATTGATTAATGTAATTTGTATAATTTTTTTGTATCAATGACTTCTATGTATATTTGTATGCCTTCTGGTATAACATAGTGGGCTTGTATTTTCTTTTATAACAACTATTCTATTATACCTAAGTTAACAAATGTTTATAATTACCAGTTACACATACCCACCTACCCCAAAGCACCAATTGTCTTAAATATTTTTTTAATTTTTGTTGTATTTTATAGGAAGATGCTAATGTCTTTTTTATGATATTTATGTTCGTTTAATAATAATGTTCTGCGAGCAATGTGCCTTGCCCACTGCCACTTCAATTTAGCAATTCTTCGGGCTATGTCGGTTACCTTGGTTCTCCTACGGATCTCTTCATTTCTGATTCGATCGCGTAGGGAAACGCGAAGCATATATATATATATTCAAATTTTATTTAAAGTAACCATGACTCAATTGTTAGTATACTTATTCTATGTTAGTAACTGAGGTAATTTAATCATACATCCTTATATATATAGCGGCAGCACTGTCGGACACGTCACCGCGGCTGTACCATTCCATGGGAAATGGCGCAGCAGCGATTCACGTACGGACAGTCTAGCCTGCTCGAGATTAACGACAGGATACTGTTGTCGCTGCCCCACACCCCACGCACCAGGGATGCACAGCGCTTACGCATCGTGGCAAAGAAACAATCCACACGTGCGTCTGCGAACATCCTTGATGCGCTGCAGTAGCGGGGCAGCCCCAACAGCACCTTGAATGCGTTGTTGTATTGCACGCGGAGGGCATTGTACGATTTTTGAGTATATCTAGCCCACAAGCTGCTCGTGTAGAACGTAGTGCAGTGCGCTCTGAAAAGAGTAATTTTAACGTTCACTGAACAACGAGCAAACCAACATGTTTGCTCTAACCGACAAGGCCCTCCGCGCCCGATCAATATCGTCATCGTCCCTGAGGTCAGGGGTAAGTGTGTGGCCAAGATATTTGAACTTGTATGCCCTCTCTAATGGCATACCATTAAGGTATACTGGTGGTACGTTAGCAGGATACCTACCCCCAGACCCAAAGACCATGACCTCACTCTTCTCATAGCCCTCTCCATCGCCCTGTGGGTGACTTTCAGCCTTCTAATAAGGCCCATTGTGAGCGACCACGTTTCGGTTCCATATGCCATCACTGGCAACACACACTGATCAAAGACTTTCGTCTTGAGACACTGCGGAGAACAGAACAGATGGCCGATGGGGCCGAAAGGTTCTGGTGTGGCGACCGCGTACCGAAAGACGTAGAGTTGGAAGGCCTCCAACAAGGTGAACCGATGACCTTGTGAAGGCCGCAGGAATCCGCTGGATGCGGGAAGCACAAAACCGGTCGAAGTGGCGGAGCTTGGGGGAGGCCTATGTCCAGCAGTGGACGTCAATCGGCTGAAATGATGATGATGATGATGAATAATGTACCTAGGCACTTGTTGAAATTGTTAAATTAAATGCAATAATTATTAAGCAAAGCAAACGATAGTATTGTTAGTAAAATTAGGAAAAAAAAATGAGAATGAGAATGAGATGAAATGAGATTGGTTTCATTTTTAAGTTACCTTGTTGTTATTAATTATACACGTAGGTAATTGTACAAATCATGAAAACTGATTCCTTAATTAAATTTAATTAATTAAATACTGTTGTACTTTTCTACATGATCGTTGTAGCAAATAATTGTATTAATTACAATAACTAGCACTTTGCCCGCGACTGTTTTGGAAAATCAATAATTACGATATTAATAATTTACTTAGAAATTAAAATTGTTAGTTGTGTAATAATTCTATTTGTCATCATCATCATTATCATTTCAGCCGTAAGACGTCCACTGCTGGACTTAGGCCTCCCCCAATTTGGAGGGCTTTGCCATAATCGCCACGCTTGGCAGGCGGGTTGGCGATCGCAGTATGGTGGTAAAATGCATAGAGAACGCTGCTGCCTATTCTCTAGTAAGTCCCTTAGTCGCCTTTTACGACACCCACGGGAAGAAATGAGGTGGTGTTATTCTTTACGTCCGGCAGCACACGGTACTTACGTCCGGCACCACACGGTACATTTCTATTATTCTATTTGTATAGAGATATATTATGTTACATCCTTTTCGTTGATTAAAATTATTTACCTAGATAAGTTTTATGCCAAGTTTTAATTATCTTTATCAAAGGTATGAGATTCTTCATACAATTTGTATTTCCGCTTTGCACCCCGAATCGGGATCGGTTGTTGGAAAATCGCAAAACGATTTTATTATCATTGTTTTGCTTTTTTATTATTTACATATACTTTGGAGTTAATCGACGCAATCAGTAAAATCCTCCCCTTTAAAATTGATTAAAATACAAATACAAAATAGTTTATTTCTTTAACAAATACATGACACTAAAGTTGTGATTGGAGCCTCCTTTTAAGCTAATAAAGCCTGTAGTAGAAGGCTCCGCTCTTCCATAACAAAAGAAATAATTAATTAATTAATAAAAAAACATTTGTCTACAATCTAAGTTTAATCAGTGTGTGTGTGTGTGTGTGTGTGTATAAGGGTGTGTTTGTGTGTGTGTGTATTATGTAACTTGTTTTAAAAGCGCTTCTGTTTCCTCATAAGTAAGTTGTTTGATCCATTCAACTATTGACTTTTTGCAATCGCAGTATTTCTTGTTATATACATATATTTCTTTATTTATTTTATTATATAGTTGACCCGACCGTGTATTATACTGAATGGATGCAAAAGTGGTTTTTGTACAGGGGATTTGTGCAATCATATATTTTCTTACTATTTTATACTTTACTTTTCTTTCTATTAAGTACCCCTTTTTACCCAGTAATGAGTTGATTTTCGAAAGAAATATTGTCATTATTCATGAATAATGACAATATTAATCAGCCTATACTGGCCCACTGCAGGACAAGGCCTCCCTTTCCTTCGTCCATTCAACTCTATCCTGAGCCAATAAGGACCAATCCCTCATGTAGGCGTCGAGTTCGTCCCACCATCTACGCCTGGGTCTTCCGCGATGCCGTATGACTTTTTCGGGGACCCCTGTTATGGTGGTCTTAGCCTACATTGCATCCGACATGCGGCAAACGTGTCCGGCCCAGTCCCATTCGAGGTTTTTGTTTTTTTTTTACACGTTTATGTATCGGTCATAGGAGCTCATCAAATACACAACAATATAATGGCTTGAATACCACGATCAATACCCCCGTTGGGTTTTTTCTTCTAATAGTTTTAGTTCTAATAACATCTAGTACGCACATTAAGTTTAATACAATACAATCCTTTATTTCAGGCAACTAAGACCCATAAAAACAATGTATTAATATGTAGACACGGAGCCCCCATGAACAATGCATGTTCAACTTCAACTGTTACTGTTACAATAAAATTATAAGCATATATGCATTATGAAATTGCAATGCCCTAACAGGGCCACTATGTTCTAAGAACTGATATCCTCTGTTAAGAACTTTATTTATATACACATAGTTAGCAATAAAGAAAGAATTTGAACAAGGCAAGTAGTTAGCGTTTTATTTCAGGTAAAATGCGAATAAAAACTTGATTGTTTTTAGAAGCGTAAAGAAACAATTTGACATGTGTGTGTTATTGCCTGGTGACGCTCGAGACGAACGCCAATGTGTAAGGAAAGATCAAGAAAAAACACAAATAATAGTAAATGCAATTTGTTTTTCTTGGAAACAATTGAAGGATAAAATATTGTAATGTTTAATTATTATCTAAATCTTAAGATAATATTTAAGAAGTAAATCTAGTTAAATAATGTACTACAAGACGGTGTTAAAGAGAGCAGTAATGCTGTTATAGAACCCAAAACCTGTCGTTTATAAAATAGAATATTTCAAACCTGACCCGAAATCCGAACCCGGTCGTGAGTTAGGTTTGGAAAATAATATTTGTTTCGAACGTATCCCTCTTCCTAACCTGACCCGATTTATCATTCCTATCATAACCCGAATTGTGATAAAGATGGGTCTGAACTTGACCTGAATAGCCTGCCGGACGCATTATTTTAATCCAGTATTGAGTACCCAACCGTGTGGCCGCACGAGCTATACCTACCTCTCGTAGTGTACAAATAAGTTAGGACATTTAGCTTCCTCACATCTAGTGGGAAACAATGATACGGTCTGTTCAAGCCAGAATAAATAAATCTTTATCATAAAAAAGCCAAATACATTTTGTCCATCTCAATCAACCATAAAAACGCCATTGTATGAAGTACAACGCTATACATTATTTGATATCGAGTGAACATCTGTGACTGTTCTAGTATAAACTGTGTTACAGACACAGGAGGCGCCTTCCTTTTACAATTTGCTGCACTTTGTTTTGGTAAGCATAAAACTTAATTTAATATAGGTACTTAACACTTATTAAAATTTATGTGTGTACGAGTGTATGTGTAGGTGTTTGTGTGTTTATGTTTTTTTTTTTTGTTTATAGGCTGCAGCTCGGACACAGGCCTCCTCTCGGTGAGAGGGAGTGGGCCATAATCCACTACGCGGGCCCAGTGCGGGTTGGTAGATATCACATGTCTTCGAATTTTTAGTTTTAAGACATGCCGGTTTCCTCGCGATGTTTTCGTTCACCGTTTTGAGAGCAGCGGTGATGAAATAATTTACACAAAGTAAAGGGCCTGTTTGGGTTCGAACTCACGACCTACCCACTCGTAAGTCGCGGCCGTTAGCACTGGGCCACTACTGCTTCGAATATGTCACAGTATAAAATAATAAAGTAGATAACAAAGGCCCAATGGTGTGTGGAGGAGTGGAGGTTTAAATGTTTGTAGATGCCGAAGTACTAAGGAAACGCACTAAGGAAACTGCTAGAAGAGGAAGAACAAGAGAACGAATCATCATCAATTCCGCATCGAACATAGTTTGCAAAATATTAATATTATGTAAGTGAATGAATTGAAGAGCTGAGATGTAAATGTTAAAAGGGATGTGTGGTGTTACACGAATGGATAAAATAAAAAATTAGTACATAAGAGGAAATCTGAAAGTGGCACTGAGAAGTGAAAAGTTGTGTGGGAATCGGTTGTCATGTTATGGTCACGTGATACGGAAGAATGAGGAAATTGTCGTGAGGAAACTATTGAGTATGAATGTCGATGTCTTTAAGAGTAGATGGAGACCAAAGAAACGATGGATGGACTGTGTGAATTATGATATGGATAGGAAGGGGGTGACTACTGAGAGGATGACTAATAGAAAAGTGTGGAAGAAAAATACATCTTAAGATGACCCCAAATAAATTGGAATAAGGACAGGAGAATGATGAATGTCAAGTCATTTACAAATTGTACAATGTATGTCAATGATCAGAAGGCCAACTGTCGTCATTAATAACGTTCTGGTCGCAATTTCATCTCGGTGACAATCAAATGTCAAAAGCTTGTCAAAAATTTCTGGAAAATCGATGTATTTTTGACAGATTGAGACTGAGACCAGACTGTGAACGTTCTACAATCATTATAATACATCGTTTTTGTATATTTATTTATTATTTCTACACTTTGCTGAAAAACAGATTACAGTCATACAGATATCGGGCTAACTAGTGTATTTACGACAGTGTTCTTGATTATTTTGCCTCAACATCTGATTGGTGAACGATAACATACTAGTAGCAAAAAATTTAATATCCTTGATAAAAAAGTACATACTTAGTAATCTGTTAAAGAATGTGTAATAATCAGTAATTTATCTTATCATCTTGATCATTATAATATGATGTATCGAACTGTTTACTTCAGTGCACAACTATGGCGACCACGGAAGACATATTGCGGCAATTAGTTATTAAAATAGCTATTGAACAAAATTATGAAAACTATCAAATAACTTTTAAAGAAATATCAAGCGGAGGAGCCAACTACACGTCGAAACTATTCACAGTGATCATAAGAGAAGTAAATAAAGATGATTTATATTTATTCGCAAAAGTCGCTGCAATCGGAGAAGCATTTCGTAACGAATTGCCTACAGATGTCTATAAAACTGAACAATTCGCTTACATAAAATTGGCAAAAATCTACTCATCCTTGGAAGAAGAAAACGGAGTGCCCGAGGAGCACAGACTGTACTTCACCAAGTTCTATGGCTTCGACCCCAGCACGAACCAGGAGACACTGGTTCTTGAGAACTTATTAGCACATGGATATGGTCCTCATGACAGATTTCGTTCCATAGATTGGGAGTATGCTTCTTCAGCAGTTAGAGACCTGGCGAAGATGCACGCATTGTCCTTCGCGTTTAGAAAAAAATACCCAGAAGAATTTGAGAAGACTGTGGCAACTTTAAAATTTCAATGGCAAGAGTCTGTAAATATGGCCGCCATGTTGCAGGAATCGACCAGTACTGCGTTGAGCAATGTCAATCCCGAGTACCGAGAAGCGTTACAGAAGTTTATGGAAAATAATGATAATCCAATTAAAATGTACGCGCCCATTCGCACTACTGTCATCGTGCATGGAGACTTTAGAGGAGACAACTTGCTACACAGAGTGCGAGAGGTAAGTTTATTATTTCTAACTAGCTTCTGCCCGCGACTTCATCCACGCCAAGTTTTCGCTCCCCTTCCCTTCGCATCGAATTGCCTACCAGTTTTCGTCCATTTTTCGTTTGCATCTCCGCTTCTTTTGACCGTAGCGTGATGTTATATAGGTTATAGCCTTTTTCGATAAATAGGCTACCCAACACAAAAATATTTTTTTATTCGGATCTGTTGTTCCTGAGATTGGCGCGTTCAACTAAACAAACAAACTCTTCAGCTTTATAATATTAATATAGTATATATAGTATAGATTTAGTATTACAATAGATTTATCTAAATATCAAATTAAAATACCAAAAAATGGCATAGCGGTATAGATCGACTTAAGTGTATTGATTAGCCCATTCAGAACGTATTATTTATGATTTGTTAGAAACCTAGCAATACCACCGGGATCTTTCTGTAAAGACTACCGAACGTGGCTACGTTTACGTAAGGGTCCGAGCTTACTGTTTACTGAAATAAAGGACTCATGAAATGAACCACTGGTTAGATAACTGGTTTTGGACTATCCTATGATTTACTTTCTAAATGATAAAAATGAAAGTATTTTAAATTCCCTTTAGTCTGTGATTGCGTAAGCACTTAACCTGTACTGGATTTTATTACACTTCATTAAAACAACAGGTTTTGGAATAGACGTTTTGTAGCCAGTTTGCCAGCCCCCTTCTTTTTTGTTGTCTTTAGAATAATTGACAAACCTAGAATATTTTTTCCTATTTGGCTCCAGAACGGCAAGGTGGATGTCAAGATTGTGGACCTCCAGTGTTTGCAAGGAGGCTGCCCGGTCGCCGACCTGATCTACTTCATCTTCACCGGCTCCGACGAGGAGTTCCGCGCCAAGTACTACGAGAAGCTGCTCGACCACTACTACACGCAATTCAGCGCTGCCATGAAGAGACTGAACCTCGACCCTGAGGAGACATATTCTAGAGAAGACTTTGACTATGAAATGAAGGAGGTAGGTAAACAGGTAATAGGTATAACGGGCTGGTGTCCGCAACTCCATGTCTGAGCGCGTATTTTGCGTACGGGTGGGAAATCGGTTACTCGATCCACCCCAGCTCCTCGAGAAAGGCCAGCAACGCCTTGATGTTGCTGACTATCTCACGTAGGGTATCTGGGTTACCGAAGTACTTGGCCCTGTATGTGGTGATCACGCAGTTTAGATGCACGTGCGCTGCTGTCTCGGCGTCCTCAATACAGGCCCTGCACAGTGGACTGTCTGTAACTCCTATGACAAATAGATGTTTATTAAACGACCCATGGCCAGTTATTGCTGCTGTGACCATACGCAGCTGTCATTTGTCTAACCGGAGGACCTGTTTTGTGAGGCGGGCATCGATGGTAGGAAGTGCTTCCTTGGCCTGCCTGCACTCACTTTGGTCCACCCGTAGCTTACAGTGTAGATCCCTGGTTCGTTTTCTTACCAGAGAGCGTAGGACTCCAAAGGGGAGTGGTGCGATGGGTTCTGGTCCCACCGGTGTCATGCTCGACCTCCTTCTGACAAGTTCATCGGCGGCATCGTTACCTATATTATTGAGGCTACCCACCTATGAAGGAGGTAACAACGGCTCTATAAATATTTGTAACGATTTTATCGTATGCGGCCTGTTACTTATAGTCAAATATTGCATTCAAAGTGCACGTTTTCATTAATAATCAGCCCACATCGTTCCCACTGCTGGGACACAGGCCTCCTCTCGGTGAGTGGGTGTGGGCCGTAATCTACCACGCGGACCCAGTGCGGGCTGGTAGATGTCACATCTTCGAATTTTGGATCTAGGCTATGCCGGTTACCTCACGATGTTTTCCTTCACCGTTTTGAAAGCAGTGCTGATTACATTTTTTTAAACTCTTGTTTTCATTGAACGATGTTAAATTAACAAGAATATTTTTTTTTCTAGAGACTACCGTTTGGGCTCGCGCTTGCAGTGTTCTCGTTACCTATGCTCACTATCGACAGCCAGGATGCGCCCGAAGTTAACGAATCCTTGGAGTTCTCCTCATTTTCAGTTAAGAAGACCGGTGACCTCTACCCGGAGAGGCTGAATGGAGTCGTCCGTGACTTCGTCAAATGGGGCATTCTCAAATAATTCCATGAACAAAATTTACCATAGAGAGACGATTATTTTGTCTTTTATAGTCCGAGATCATAAAGGTTCAGCATCAATAAGAATGACCTTGACTATGCATTGCCAACATTTTGAAAGGCCAATGTCAAAGTGGAATGTTACCTATGTAGGTACTTGTGGAATTAATTGATAAGAAATTAACGTTAACATGCTATGTTCTACCCATTGCATCCAGCTGTTACCAGCCTACCAGTCATTACCAATTAGCTTAACAATTTATTTTATGCAACTTTAAAAATATTTCCCTCTACCCTTTCCGATATGTTACTTGTACATAAACACATAGATATTAAATGTTATAAATCAAATCAAATCAAAATATTATTATTTCACACAAACTTACATGGGCACTTATGAAACGTCAGAAGCTAGGTGCACGGTTCCAAATTGATGATTATTGAAACTCCACGGCTACTCTTTTAAAAATAATAGTTAAAAAAAAACTAAAAACACGCTTCCATTGAAAACCAAACTAAAAAGTACATCTAAAAAGTTCAAATAATGGAAAAAAAAGCATGGGGTGCTTTTTAAGGTACCTATTTTTTTATTGATATCAGGCACCCACCAGGCACCCCTTTTTACACGCTTTATATTAGCTTCATTTGTATGTTTGTATGTTTGTTTGTAACCGACTCCTTATAGCGCAATTTTGACCCACTTTAAACGACCAGATTTCATACAAACTCTGTAGACTTATCGAGGACCGATGACAATACTATAATTTCATAAATTTGTGCCATTATCCTTGCCAGGGTTACCAGGACAGCAAAAAAACTGTCTACGAAAACTATACTGACATACGTCACAAACTACGCTGACATACGTCTCAAAATTCGAAACACCCTACAAAATAGAAAATAAATAAGAGTTTAAAAAAACTAATAAACACGCTTCCATAGAAAACCAAACTAAAAAGTAGAAAATAATGGAAAAAAAGCGTGGGGTGCTTTTTAAGGTATTTTTTTATTGATATCAGGTATTTTTTTATTTTCTATTTTGTAGGGTGTTTTGAATTTTGAGACGTATGTCAGCGTAGTTTGTGACGTATGTCAGTATGGTTTTCGTAGACAGTTTTTTTGCTGTCCTGGTAACCATTTTTAAACTATTTTAAAAAAAATATTTCTTCGTTTGGTTCTATATAAAGTTTTTTCAAAATAATTGTTATAAGAAGTATGAACATAAGTGCACATGGATTGTACGGTGATGTGATTCGATAATGATGAAAGTAGGTAGCGAAGGAAAATAACCTTCTGAGTCTGTGTATCCTTTTTCCTAGAATTAATTCGTGGGAACACCTTACCTCCACAAATAAAGCATACATATACAAGCAATTTTCTTCTTTATTGGAGTTGTTAATGCCCCTGCTACTACAGTGTGCGTAGTTAATATTCAATAAAATAGCGATTAAACCGACAAGGTTTATAGCAAGTAACATAAACAGTTGAAATGGACGCGGAAATAAAACATATACCTACATTACATTACTCAGTATTTATAACGACAAAATATTACGTAGTCATTTTTTTAAAGTGAAGGTTAAAACATTATAAAGTAAAAAAAAAGTTGAAAATCATTGTTTATATTACAATTAGTTGAACACCTTTATCACTTTATTTATAAATGTTGCAATTAAACCTCAAAAAATGTATTACACTCTAATGTAACTTCCCGAGTTCGGGGCACGCATGTTAGAGCTCCATAATTTGTCGGAGACGGCGGTATCTCCTAAGAATTATTTTAATAGCTTATTAATAACAGCCTAACAGGTCGATCGATCAGGTTAAACTACGTTGCCGTGATCAGTCCGTAGATAGGTGACCATCTTTACAAACCAAGACTCCTCCTCCACATCTCGCCTCGGTAAGCACGTCAAGCCGTTGGTCCTGGCTGTCATTTTGTGGATCGTTGATAGTCGTTACGGGTCGACAGCAGCCCGAAAGCCTGGCAACAAGTCGTGCTAAGGGTATCGTATTATACAGTAACTTGGTTGTGAGGGTCATTTAGACAGTCGCTCTATGTAAAGTACTAGTTCAGCTGCATCCGGTAAGACCGGAACCGACGCCAACATAACTGGGAAAAAGCTAAGTAGATAGTCATGATGAAGTACGTATACTTTCGGGATATGGTCGAGGCCAGAATGTTTGAGATCTACACAGATCACAAGCCTATCTGTTACGCTTATCATACACGAAAGGAGAATTGCGCACCACGGCAGCTTAGATATCTGAAGTCGATCTCGCAGTTTTTCTTGTATGTAGACATAAGGGTGAGGCTGCCAAAATTATCACTTATAACACAAATGTAACACAGGAACTTTTATGTTACGATAACACTAATGTAACACAAAAGTAAACCAATTGTTTTGTAAAGCTTGTTTCATATGGTACCTACAAAGGAAATAAAATAGATGAAATGAAATAATGGGGCGTAAAACACAATTTAAGTAAATACTAGTTTTATTTGACTCAACAACAAGTTAGCCTTATTTTATAAGAACACAATAATACTTTAGTTTCGTTAGTGACTATTTAAAACTAGAAACTAACAACTGGATTTTATTTCAATACCTAACAGGAGCAGGACTTAGACCATGCACTCCAGTTACAAATAATATGCATCTTGAATAAAAAAAAATAAACATTCTAAATAAACAAAACGTAAAAAAAAAACAATATTAAAACAATTTCAAAATTCACCAAGATAACTTATCTGATGAATAAGTTGCAGGTTTGACAATATTTTCTTTACAAAAGCTGTCAAACCGCCAAAATTATTCCTTAGTTATAAGTTATCTTTGAAAAATCAACTTAACGAATAAGAAATTATAAGAAGAGAAGAGTCCTGTCGGCGAAGTGTCCTATCGGCTAAGAGTCCCGTGGAATTAAAGTCTTGTCCAGCATGCGTAGCATGACCACCATAGGAAGGGGTTTTGTCGACGGAAGAACAGACAAAATTATAGATTGAAGAAAGATTAAAGATAGAATTAAAGGTTATAGAAAGATTTGTACCGTTTTATGCTAGCATGACAGTTCTATATCTATTCTACCAAGTATAGACAAAGTTCTTTCTATGGTGGTCATGCTACGTGTGCTGGTGTTCAGTTTGGCGGCGTAGTGTTTGTCGCGTTTAGTCGTACACTGCGAGTAAACCTTGTTGCAATGAATCAATATTTCGTAGTAAACAGTAAAAAAACTTTTTACAGAAAAAACAACCGACTTCCTTAAAAAAAACTTTTTTGTTATGGTAGATACCCAGCACTAATCTAATGGCGTTATTCGTTCATTTGTCGCGCAAATACTTAATGCAAATTTAAGACTTATATGATTTTCACATGGACCCCATTGTCCGAATGGAACCAAATTAAAATGGGACCAATCGGGAAGCACCAACTTTCAAATTTAAAAAAAATCATGGAAATCGGTTCACCCAGTCAAAAGTTATGAGCTAACAAACATAAAAAAGGAATTTAAAAAAATAGAGACGAATTGATAACCTCCTCCTTTTTTTGAAGTCGGTTAAAAATAAAGAGTCTGGTTCGCGGAAGCTTGAAATAAACGTAAAAACTGTAATCAATTTTGATACTTAATGAAAAGTTGTTCAGTCTCGTAAGTATCAAGTAAATTATTCCAAGAAGGTAAAGTAGGCAATTTAGCAATATGTATGAGGCTTTATGTTTGTTTTGTGTTGCATAACACAAACATTTGTGTGATAATAACACAAAAGTATCTCAAAAGCAACAAATAAATATGCAACACAAAAGCTTAATTTGTATAACAATTTTAGCTTATAATTTACAAATTTGCTCAAATTAGACGCTGATGCGTGTTAATTAGTCAAATGTCAGCCATATCGCTTACAACATTGGCTTAATAAATTTAAAAAATCCGTTACTTACCGCAGAAATGACCTTAAACTAATTTTAATCACCACTGACAAACACGTGACTTACCCTTTGGATGCTTCCCACAGACAACATAAGATGGCCACCATTTTTCTCTCTTTTTTGATACGTCATACTGCGTTGCCATATCAAGATTTCACTTTTACCTCAGTATTTTGTGAGAAATAAGAGAAAAAATCCGTAACACATAAAATTTGTAACACAAAAGCGAAAATTGAGACAAATTATTTGAAAAACAATAATACAAGAAATATTTAATATTTCTGGAATACAATTACATTAAATAAAAGTTAACTATGTCATGTTTAATGAGGTTAACCTTTGATTCATTAAATTTCCAAAAATAAAAAGTCATGTTGACTGCAAAATTTTATGTCAAGAAACGACACCCCATTTTTGGCCAAAATTAGGAGTCCTGACCAACTTATTTATATATTGTTAAGAACTAAAGCTAGTTAAATACAGTTTATGATTTGGAACAGCTAGCTTATTAATTAGTTTTCATATTTCGACCTTCGGAAGAGTTTGAATGTTTCAGCTTTCCTTGAAATTCAAACGGACATTTTGATATTTTTGTTTCAGACAAAAATGATAATTATGACGGCCTTACCCATAAGGCATATTTTAGGCAAGGATAACGCTGTCACTGCTCACGAGCAGAGGCAATCACCCAGCCTATCGACCTGCACGCGTAGCATGACCACCGTAGAAATGGGTTTTGTCTATTCTTGGTAGAATAGAGATAGAATTGTCATGCTACGCCAGCATAAAATGGTACAAATCTTTCTACAATATTTAATTTTGTCTTTAATCTTTCTACAATCTGTAATTTTATCTATTCGTCCGTCGACAAAACCCATTTCTACGGTGGTCATGCTACGCGTGCTGAACTTCTAGATAACTCCCAGAGTTTCGATTCAGAACTCAAACAACTGCTTGACGGGGAACCGTCACTGCGTCTGAAAATATTACACTACCGGGAACACTGTGTGAACTGTACCTATTGTGAAGAGAGTAGCAAGCCACCAAGAACATCATGTCACGAGAGAACTCCACCGCAAACTACACTCCTTGAGTCACCCAGGAGCCAACGTCAGTCATAAACTGTTAGCAGAGCGTTACGTAAGATTCGAAGTGACGAAGAAATTCAGAGGGTGGACGCAAGCCGGGTAACGTTACCCCAAGCGGAACTGTTAAGTTGTAAAAAAAAAAAACATTATAATATATACCTAATGGAAATGTGTGTGTATGTGGGTATGTTTATTTCAATTTTTATTTTTTATCTTCGCTACAATTACAAAAGCTGATGTTCTGGATGCCTATTGCACTGGAATGACGATATTCGTAATTTTCTGGCTGGTGTAACGCACACATTTTATAACGTCTGTGTAAATGTCAACTAACAGGCGTGTGAGTCATTGGACGGCCGCGCAGCAACCGAGCCGGACCCCTCCCGCTTCCTCGCGCCTCACCACCACCGGCTCAGCAGTCCGTTCGATGCTGGTGAGCTGACGACACGTGTCTACTTTCGATAAGCTATCGCATGTATGCCGCACATGTAACTTTACCTGATATAACTTCACTCTGCCTATCTGCCTTCTAATAGTGCATGCGTAAATCTTATTGTGCTTCTCCTTGTGTTAACTGTCACTTTTTTCCTTCTAACTTTGTATGTGTACGTGTGTGAACTTTGGACATTATACCGCGCTAGTGAACATACCGGCTTTCATTCCTCTCCCGTACATACCTACTTCAAAACAATGATAAATGATATTATTTCTGTAAATAGGTTTGTACAAACATTCTAGTCAATCATATTTCAATAACAAAAAAAAAAAACTAGATGCGGTCCGCGTTTCCAATTCGACTACTCTGAGAAAAAAGACGAAAACAAACTTAGAGTTTTAATCTTTTTAAAGAATAATCTTGACCAGATTAGTAATTTTATAAGATAAAAAAATTGGATAAGTACGCGTTGAATACGCGTGGAGAGGGTTTCGTACGATGAATATGTTACCCGAAAAACATTGCATGTTAAGTCGATTGCCAGGACACATTATGCTTGCACTGCAAAAGTGGTAACAGACCTGCATGATGTAGAGCCAAGACCTTAATTCTACAAGGCTTTGCACTAGAACTCTTAAATCTTGGTCAAAATGTACGGCTTTTGGCTCGTCATGGCGGCGTTTGTTATTGGGATAACCCCCAGATCCCAAGACCAAATTTGACATTGTATTTGAAAAACATGCTCTTCCATATATTCCAACAGCAATTATATGTTTGTACGCAAACTATTGGAAGATTTACAGTGTTATTTGAAGACTTCTTATTTGCTTTCCTGTAATCTTCTACTTAGCCTATATTTTTTTAAAGCACAGTAATTAGTTTTGTGTTCACAGATTACAGGAAAGCAAATAAGAAGTCTTCAAATAACACTGTAAATCTTCCAATAGTTTGCGTACAAACATACAATTGCAGTTGGAATATATGGAAGAGCATGTTTTTCAAATACAATGTCAAATTGACCATTCTCCCGTCCCCTTTCGTTCGAAAGGGGGACGGGAGAGTGATCAATTTTGACAAAAAACTATTATTTTAAAATTATATTACAAATATATTTAAGACCCTCACAATAACCCCTTATAATATATATATATCACACGGTACAGTGCACATAACATCATTGAAAAAAACCCATTTATCAGCACTTTTATTTATCTTATCATAAACATTATTACATTATAATGAAACCAACTGTTTTCCTCAGTGCACATGGAAAGTCCAACTATGGAGGACACGGAAGAAACGCTGCGGCAACTACTGAACAAAATCGCTGCAGAACATAATTATCAAAACCATGAAATAATTATAAATAAAGTACCTGGACGAGCCAATATTGTGTCGAAACTATTTACAGTGATCATAAAAGAAGAAAATAAAGAAGATCTACATTTATTCGCAAAAGTCGCTGCAGCTAGAGAACCATTTCGTAAGAATTTGCCTATAGATATCTTTGAACTTGAACAATTCGCTTACATAAAATTGGCAAAAATCTACGCATCTTTGGAGGAAGAAAACGGAGTGCCCGAGGAGCACAGACTGTACTTCACCAAGTTCTACGATTCTGACCCCAGGTTGTATCATGAGACATTGGTTCTTGAGAACTTGTTAGCGTATGGATATGGTCCTCACGACAGATTCCGTTCGATAGACTGGGATTACGCTTCTTCAGCAGTTAGAGCCATGGCGAAGATGCACGCACTGTCCTTCGCATTTAGAAACAAAAACCCCGAAGAATTTGAGAAGACTTTGTCAATTTTAAAATATAAATGGCCAGACTTTGCAAATATGGACGTAATGATACAGTATGAGACAATTGTTGCTTTGAGCAATGTCAAGCCCGAGTACAGAGAAGCATTAGAAAAGTATATGGATAATCAAAAGAATCCAATGAACATGAACGCGCCCATTCGCAGTACAGTCATCATACATGGAAACTTTACAGAAGAGAACTTGCTACACAGAGTGCAAGAGGTAAGTTTATTATATATCTACAATGATTTATACGTAGGTACAGGTGCCCTCATCATTAGCATATAGGCAACTGAAGGAAAACGGGTGGGTTTTAGTCAGTAAAAGTCTGGAACGCCCTTCCGCTCCACCCAGCGGGAGACGTCATTTGATGAATTCCCACCCGCAAAAAAAGGTGCCCTCACCATATGATAAAAATATCATTAATCAAGAATGACGGCCGGGACCAACGGCTTAGTACTTTCCGAGGCACGGAGGGATTTTGGTATGTAAAAATGGTCATCCATCCACGGACTAACCGTGGTAAGTGTAGCCTAATTTAATCGATCGACCCGTGCGCCTAGTATTACTTAGTCACAAGCCAATACAAAGTGCTCTATACCTCTTATTCGCAGAATATGGAAACCAATAAAGAAACATACAGTCTGTTTCAAATGTATCCGATATGAATGTTAACGATATGGAACAGAAAACGTACCTGCGGATACTAATTTGGAGAGTAACGTACAAATTGACAGCTTTGATATAAATAATTGAATACTTAAAACCCAAAATTCAAATTTTAAATCACCTCATGGATGTTTTTATTTGTGTTTTTCGATTGAAATTAATTAAGTGACCTGAATGTTTGACAACAACAATTACAATTAAAGAATTGCATTCAAACAATTTGTTGCAAAAAAAACTTTTTAACAAAAAATTAAACAACATTGTTAAAAAGTTTTTATTATATATTTTTTTGTAGTTTTAATGTACTAATAATACTTGGCAAGGTATACCCTATCCAATGAAAAAATAATGATCAAAATCGGACTACTCTGTATAAAGTTATGCGTGGTTATACATTACAATCAGTGAGTGAACAATCAATCATCCCCTGTTTTCCAACCCTTAGGGTTTGATTTTGTTTTTCAAATTTATATGGGACCACCTTCGAAGTATGTCCTTTCCAATTAATAAAAAGTTTTTTACAAAAAAAAAAACAACCGACTTCCTTAAAACACTACAAAGAGAAAAATAACTTTAATTTCGGAAGTCGGTGTCTTAGGATCTGTATTTATGGTTTTTTTGCCACCGACTTCCGAAATTAAAGTTATTTTTCTCTTTGAAGTGTTTTTAAGGAAGTCGGTTGTTTTTTTTTTTTGTAAAAAAGTTTTTATTTTTAAATTTTTAGTTGTGGTATGTACCCCGCACTAATTCCAAACAATCAATGCATATTTATGCGATAGCAGAAATCGCGGTTGATTTGCTGTCATTTTTTAAAGAGTTCCGGTGTCTGTCTCCCGAACTCATCATCAGATCTATATGAAATTTACATGGGACCATTTCGGAATAAACCCCTTTCGAACAAAAAAAGAATTTTGCAAATCCGTCTATATATGACGGAGTTATAACCGAACATACATAAAAAAAAAACATACTCGTATAAACATCCGAATTGAGAACCTCCTCCTTTTTGAAATCGGTTAAAAAAGAATTATCACAATCGGACTAATATGTAAAAAACATATGCGTGATCAATGATCTTGATCATACATAAAAAAATAAAAATAAATATAGGTACGCGTCGAATTGATAACCTCTTCTGTTTTTTTTCGTCGGTCTAAAAATGGTGACATTTAATATTGAAACGATCTCTTATAGAGTTTCAAATACATCTGGAACAGACCAAAGGGTCGCTTAGCCGGTTTTCGGCCAATTATTTTCCAAATGTACCCTACACTTTGAAATTTTATGGCTTTACAATAATTGACAAACCTAGAATAATTTCACCTTTTGACTCCAGAACGGCGAAGTGGATATCAAGATTTTGAACCTGCAGACCCTGCAAGCAGGCAGCCCGGTCGCCGACCTGATCTTCTTCATCTTCACCGGCTCCGACGAGGAGTTCCGCGCCAAGTACTATGAGAAGCTGCTCGACCACTACTACACCCACCTCAGTGCTGCCATGAAGAGGCTGAACCTCGACCCTGAGGAGATATATTCCAAGGAAGATTTTGACTATGAAATAAAGGAGGTAATGGTCGCTTTATAATTATTAATATCGTTTATCACAAGCAAATTTTGCTTTCAATTTATTTTCAATACTCAAATAAATAATAGTTTAAAAAATAAAAACACGCTCGAAAACCAAACTAAAAAGAAGAACTTTTCTTTTTTTGAATCTCACGTTGCTTGATATCAATAAAAAATACCTTAAGTAGCACGCTTTTTTCACTCATTTTCTACCTTTTTGTTCGGCTAGTTAGGTAAATATTTCGTTTTTTTTTAGGGTTCCGCACCTCAAAAGGAAAACGCGGAACCCTTATAGGATCACTTTGTTGTCCGTCCGTCCGTCCGTCTGTCAAGACCCTTTTTCTCAGGAACACGTGGAGGTATCAAGCTGAAATTTATTAACCGACTTCAAAAAGGAGGAGGTTATCAATTCGGATGTTTATATGTTTTTTTTTTTTTTTTTTTTTTTTATGTATGTTCGGCCATAACTCCGTCATATATAGACGGATTTGCAAAATTCTTTTTTTGTTCGAAAGGGGTTTATTCCGAAATGGTCCCATATCATTTTCATATAGATCTGATGATGAGTTCGGGAGACAGACACCGGAACTCTTTAAAAAATGACAGGAAATCAACCGCGATTTCTGCTATCGCATAAATATGCATTGTTTGTTTGGAATTAGTGCAGGGTACCACAACTAAAAATTTTAAAATAAAAACTTTTTTGCAAAAAAAAACAACCGACTTCCTTAAAAACACTACAAAGTGAAAAATAACTTTAATTTCGGAAGTCGGTGGCAAAAAAACCATAAATACAGATCCTAAGACACCGACTACCGAAATTAAAGTTATTTTTCACTTTGTAGTGTTTTTAAGGAAGTCGGTTGTTTTTTTTTGCAAAAAAGTTTTTTATCAAATACTTAAATCTACTGTCCCTTGGAGCTGTGAAAAAATCAAACTTCTAAGCTTACGTAATCAAAAGATATAGCCGTTTTTGCCGCAAATTTCCGCAAATTTTCGAAACTCGCAAGGGAATCAAAACCTAAAGGGTACTTCCAGTTGATTTAGAATTTTGAAATTTGGTACGAAGCAACGCCTAATAACACAGATAAAGGAAAAATTACGAAAACCGTAAATTTTTAGTTACATCATATAATAAAAATATTTTTTTTAATTTTAAACTTCACACCTACAGGTTTGTACGGAACCCTCGGTGCGCGAGTCCGACTCGCACTTGGCCGGTTTTTTTGCTATTCTGGTGATCCTGGCCAGAATAATGGCACTTTATGAAATTGTTGTATCGTCATCGGTCTTTAATAAGTGTGCAAGTTTCAAATTAATTCGACGCTTTGAAGGGGGTGAAATTCACGTTCAAAGATTCTGTTACATACGTACATTAAATCTATACAAATAAATAAAATTGGACTGTCTGTTTTTAATATTAAGATAACCACTTTTTACTAAGTGTATATGGATGTATACACGGTACATAATAGGTTGGGGAAAAAGTTTCTTCGCATTTTTTAAGAAAATTCAAAACATTTTTTAACAAAGTTTATTTACATTTAACTAAAGTATGTAGGTACCATTTTGTTCGATAACTTTTTGCCATCTTGTAGGTAGGGACATGATCCCATTGCTATAGAAATTTTGGGACTTCTGGTCAAAATACCGCGACAAGTGGTTTTGGCAGTCCTCTCGTGATGTTAACCTGACACTGCCTAAAGAATTCTGAAGAGACCGAAACAGGTGGAAATCTGAAGGTGCAAGGTCAGGACTATACGGTGGATGCATTAACACCTCCCAGCCAAACTCTCTTAATTTTTGTTGGGTGGCTAAAGATGTGTGAGGTCTAGCGTTATCATGATGAAAAACCACACCCCTTCTGTTGATTAATTCCGGCCGCTTTCTCTCAACTTCTTGCTTTAATCTCATCAGTTGTTCGCAGTAGAGTTCAGAATCGATGGTCCTGCCTGGTGGTAACAGCTCATAATGAATAATGCCCTTCCAATCCCACCACACACACAGCATCACCTTGTTGCGAGTTAACCCGGGTTTCGCCACAGTCTGTGAAGCCTGACCGGCCTTTGACCACGACCTTTTTCGCACGTTCTTGTCATACGTGATCCACTTTTCATCACCAGTTATCAGCTTCTTCAAAAATGGTTCGGTTTCATTACGTCGTAATAAAGAATCACAAATGAGTACACGGTTCATTAGGTTTCTTTCAGTGAGCTCGTGAGGTACCCAAATGTCGAGCTTTTTTGTGTATCCAGTTTTTCTCAAATGCGCCAAAACTGTTTTGTGGTCAATTTCCAGTTCTTCAGCTCCATCGTAACTACTGGTATGCCGATCTTGCTCCACTTTTTAAAAAATGGCATCCATTTTATCCGTAATAGGGCGACCAGAGCTACGTGCATCTTTGACATCAAAATTTCCGGATTGAAAACGCTTAAACCAAATTTGTGCTACTCTCACAGACACTACACTAGGTCCATAAACATCACAATTTTTTTTCGCGGCTTGCGTTGCATTTTTACCTTTTTTGTAGTAAAATTTTAAAATGTATCGAATTTCCTCATTAGATTCACTCATCTTGACGGTACGAAAAACAAATGAAAATCACACATTTTCCTAATTTGAATTTGGAATTATGTTCTTTAAAATTTAAACTTTCAATGATACCAAAACCAGCCAGATACAAATAGTATAGCCAAAGAGATTTTATTACAAGTTCATACATAGGTACTATAATGCGAAAAGACTTTTTCCCCAACCTAATATACCAAAACAACATTTAAAAAAAAATATCTGTCTGTCTGTTTGTTCCGGCTAATCTCTGAAATGGCTGGACCGATTTTGACGGAACTTTTACTGGCAGATAGCTGATGTAAGAAGGAGTAACTTAGGCTACTTTTATTTTAGAAAAAATAAATAAAAGTTTTAAAAAACTAAGAACACGCTGAATTTTGAGACGTATGTCAGCGTATTTTGTGACGTATGTCAGCGTAGTTTTCAAAGACAGTTTTTATGAAAAACTTTTTGTTAAATACCACGCGGACGAAGTCGCGGGTAACAGCTATTACCTATAATATAACCTGAATTAACACATCTTATCGCGGTAGTACGTCCTCATGCGTTCATTTATGACATCCACGCGGGCGAAACCGCGGGCAAAAGCTAGTAAATAAATAAAATACGTTTAATTCAGACTATTGCAATGTCCATATTTCATTTTAAAGCGTGTTGTTTCAATAATAATATTCTTTTTTCAGAAACTGCCATACGGGCTCGCGGTCGCAGTATTCTCGTTGCCTCTGATCACATCTGACAGCCAGGCCGCGCCAGGAGTCAGCGAAACCCGCTACCAGGAGAGGCTGAATGGCGTCGTCAATGATTATGTCAAGTGGGGCATTCTCAAATAGTTCCATGAACAAAATTTGGAGGAGACGTTTTGTTTTTTTCAGTCGGAGAATAAAAGGTTAAGCACCAGTTAGGTTATTTTTTACTTGCACCTTGCCTATGCATTGCAAAAATTTTGAATGAGAGTATTGACAGTGGCGACCGCGTACCGGAAGACGAAGATTTGGAAGGCCTCCTACAAGCTGGACCGATGACCTTGTGAAGGCCGCAGGAATCCGCTGGACGCGGGAAGCAAAAAACCGGTTGAAGTGGCGGAGCTTGGGGGAGGACTATGTCCAGCAGTGGACGTCTTTCGGCTGAACCGATGAATGATTGACAGTGTTAAGGTGGAAACATTCTTAATCAACGAGAACCAAATGTTCAAAATATTCTCAGTAAAAAAAAAAAAAATACTAATAATAATATAAAAATAATAATAAAAAAATATTAATAATATATAATATATTATAATAACTTAAGTTTGTAATCTAAATCTCCTTTTCTATAATGTAAGATTGTAGTATCATATTTTTTAATTAAGCTTTCTGTTCATCCGTGGGGTGGGGACCTGGTGATTTGTAATACAGGCATTTTACGCTTAACTCAGACACCAGCTCCTCACATTGCTAAAAAACAAGAATAATATGCGAAACCTAGGATAAGCTTGTCATTGTGAGGAGTAATAAAGTTATTTTGATTTGATTTGATTTAAAACATTTGAATCTTGTTGAGACCTTTGAACTTTTTATTTGTTACTTTTGTTTATTCATTTGTTTTTATAGAAATGTACTGTAGCATGAAGAAGAGATGGAGAAAAAATGGTTAAGCCAGGGAAATTAATTCTTATGCAAATTGACTGCCAGCTTAAACACTGTGTATATTCGATGCGCTGGAATGCATTCTGTTCGATTTTCAACTTTCGGCGCTAAACAATGCTTTGAAGACCAGTGCTCGGAATAATCCCACCACGATTATATTACGGTGCTTTCCGAGGCACGGGGTTTGTCACCTATTTACGGACCGATGCGACGGACGTCGGCGATTGTCGCTTCACCTTGATAAGTGCATGCGGCTGTTAGATACTCTTCATTTTATTGTATTTTCTTCTTTTAAGACATCTCCTCACGAAGGTTACTTTCACCGTTTTGAGAGCAGTGGTGATGAAATAATTTACAGAATATGAAGCGGCTGCTTGGATTCGAATTTACGACCTAGTACTCGTAAGTCGCGGCCGTTAGCACTGAGCCACCACTGCTTGTATTTCAACCATTTTTACATCTAAACCTTACTAGGTAAGCGGTAATTGTCGATGCTTTTAATAACTTTATTATAGATCTTGGAGCTGATGAACCTGAAGTGTCGTCTGGCCACTGCTGCTCAACAGAGCGCAATTTTGCAGATCCCGTCGGAATGGCGTTTTGCAGTACAAATTACAATAGTTAGGTTGGGTCGTAGGGTACGTGCTTGTATTTTTTTATTACATTCTGTAATACGGAGAACTGCCTAACGGTGAGAACTTTGCAAAACTAGTAAATTTTAAATGTCGGTTGCTGGGCTGTAGCTAGACTCGGATTTGAGGTAGGGCAGCATTGGCTACAGGTAGGGCGGAAGTAAAAAATACACTAGTCACAAAAATTAAGGGATATTAAAAAAAATCTAAATTTTTGGGTGATTTTCAACAAGCTGTAACTCCGAGGAAAATGATCATACAGCAAAAAATAAAAAAGCACATTGTAGTTCAATGTATCTAGTTTTCAGATACGGCCACGATTTTTATCATGTTTGGGTCTGGTGAAATAACAAGGAAACAATAAAAAAAAAACAAAGTTTTTCTCGTCTAAAAAATGGTATACGGGGTTCAAAAAAATTTTTTCCAGTGTTTTACTCAAAAATTCTTTTAGAAAATTAAATGTCCTTTAATTTGAGGTACACAGAATGCCTAAACGATAATTTGCCGTGGAGTTATCGTCAGTCGAAGCAAAAAAGTACTTTTTAACTTTGACAATTAATAACTCTGGAAATAATGATTGTATAGAAAATCGAAGGAAGGTTTTGGAAACTGCACAACATTTTCTTTAAGATACCTTGAATGGCTTTTGTCGAAAGTGTTTTTTTGACTTGAAAGCTTTGACTGAAAAAAAGACAAAAATTCGCATAATTAAGTATATTTGGATAACTTGGTATAACTTTGGATAATATGGATGAACGAAAGATATTGTGGGTAATTTTTCAACCTCAAAGTGTCCCCTAAAACCCCTGAAAAATTCAAAGCGCTACGATTCTTTTTTCATAGTGCTCCGAAGCTTAAAAATCCTTTGTTTTTGCAAAAATCACCATTATGAACAATTTTTAGGGTTCCGTTGCCAAATGGCAAAAAATGGAACCCTTATAGATTAGTCATGTCTGTCTGTCTGTCCGAGTATGTCACAGCCACTTTTTTCCGAAACTATAAGAGCTACGCTGCTGAAACTTGGTAAGTAGATGTATTCTGTAAACCGCATTAAGATTTTCACACAAAAAATAGACAAAAAACAATAATATTTGGGGTGCCCCATACATAGAACTGAAACTCAAAAAAATTTTTTTTCATCCAACCCATACGTGTGGGGTATCTATGGATAGGTCTTCAAAAATGATATTGAGGTTTCTAATATAATTTTTTTTCTAAACTGAATAGTTTGCGCGAGAGACACTTCCAAAGTGGTAAAATGTGTGTACCGCCCGTAACTTCTAAAATAAGGGAATGATAAAACTAAAAAAATATATGATGTATTACCATGTAAACTTCCACCGAAAATTGGTTTGAACGAGATCTAGTAAGTAGTTTTTTTTTAATACGTCATAAATCGTAAACCACAATTTACCTTTCATTCAATCAACTCAAATATAAAAATTAAAAAAAAAAAACATTTAATTTCATAAACATAAACCTTATGCATAAACCGTGAATACCAGGTTTGTACGGAACCCTCGGTGCGCGAGTCAGACTCGCACTTGGCCGGTTTTTATTCGTTTTTCGATGCCAAATTTTTTTTTTCTCAAAAATCTTTTTCTTCTCAAAGATTTTTGAGAAAAAAAAACTAATCAAAATCGAAATTGTTTTTGCAAAAACAAAGAATTTGAAGCTTCAGGGCACTATGAAAAAAAAATCGCAGCACTTTGAATTTTTCAGAGATTTTTTAGGGGACATTTTGAGGTTGAAAAGCTTTCAATAAAAAAAAAATATTTTCGACAAAAGCCATTCACGGTATCTTATAGAAAATTTTGTGTTGTTTCCAAAACCCTCCTTCGATTTCCTATACAATCATTATTTCCAGAGTTATCGATTGTCAAAGTTAAAAAGTACTTTTTTGCTTTGACTCACGACAACTCCGCGGCAAATCATCGTAGAGGCATTCTGGATACGTTCAATTAAAGGGCATTAAATTTCCTAAAAGAACTTTTGATTGAAACAATGGAAAAAAAAATTTGAAACCCGTAGACCTTTTTTAAAACGAGAAAAAATTTGTAAACATTTTATTTGGTTGTTTCCTTGTTATTTCTCCAGACCCAAATATGATTAAAAAAATAATGGCCGTATCTGAAAACTCGATACATGGTGCTACAATGTACTTTTTTATTTTTTGCTGTACGATCATTTTCCTCGGAGTTACAGCTTGTTGAAAATCACCCAAAAATATGTTTTTTTTATATCCCTTCATTTTTGTGACTAAGTATATCATAATTGATCTGCTCTGAAGCACGGGCTACTAAATCAATCAACATCACCTCTAGGTCAGTGATGTACATTCAATAGCAATTCATAGACAAATAATTTCTGTGACAGAACATGAGCATGGATTTAAGGACAGCTATTAAATCCTCAATGATGAAGAACAAGCGAACAAGACGGTTGAAATTTTTCTCTGCATTGGCATATTATAATTAAATAGACCCATTGCTTCATGTGATGGCGCTTCAAATGCCATCTATACACAGATAATATAATTATTATAATAAGAAATGAATGTCCCAAACGATGGTATGTTCGGAAAAGTTTAGATACCTATTGCTACATTTTTTTATCTATAACTATTAACATACAATCCAATTCTAATAGGTTCTCTTCGTTTTTGGTATTTTTAAGGTAGGGCATTGTGATTTTAAGGTAGGGCATTGCCCCACAATGCCCCCCCCCCTAGCTACGGCCCTGGTCGGTTGTAGAATTTATTTAAAAACAAAAAAAACATTTTCCTCGGCTTTGTGCTTGGCTTACTTACTTCGCTAAGTTAGCATTTCTTTCGAATATTATCTTTTTATTTATGAATAATATTCATGTTCGTAAAGTACAATATTTGAACCTAGCCCTTACTAATTTGTATATACTAATAATACTGTTTGAGGACTGTTGGACTTGTTAACCGAAATCCACCAGTTTCTTAATTCATATCAACTGATGGTGGCAAATAGATTTGTTGCTCAGATAATTTCCCAAGGCGTTATCATCGTGATGTGTCGCTCAAGGATTATGTTGTTAAATTGATAGTGACATAACAAATGAACTTCAATAATAAAATCGAGTATCAGTGCTCAACTACTCATTAAAATAAACTACATAACTAATTGTTCTACTTTATCACGTTTTTACTTTACTAATCTTAACTATCGATACTTCTATACTAATACCTATAATAAATGCGAAAGTAACTCTCTCTCTGTCTGTTACGCTTTCACGACTAAACTGCTGGACCGATTTTGATGAAATTAGATACGGGATAAGTTTGAACCCCAAGAAAGGACATAGACTTATTTTTATTGCGCGACATAGTCTCTGTCCACGATAACCGACATTTACGCGGACGAAGTCACGGGCAAAAGCTAGGGGTTCTATAAAATGTTAAGGTATATTTACGACTTCAATTTCTTTCATCTAAATATAAGTATATAAGTAAGTACCTAAGTATAAGTATTTATTGGAACAAAAAAAATAAAACAATACAATTTTGTAATCGTTAATACTGCGTTAGTTTAGTAACTGTGTCGCAAATATTGTCACACCCCAGGAGCGAAAGACAACTGAGTTCCATAATAACAATTTTGATTAAACTCATAGAAACTAGACATACACATTTAAACAAAAAAAAACTGGAACTAAACATTTATTAATAATTGTTGTGGTATAAATAAGTGGGTGTATGTGGGTGTGTGTGTGAGTGTGTGTGTGTGAAGGTTGTGTGTATGAGTATGCGGAGAATGTGATATGATAATTTAAGTTTGTATGAGGCTCTCTGTTTCTTCATAAGTCAGGTTTTGCAGCCATTTTTCAATTTTCAGTTTACATTCTCGTAACGAAAGTGGATAGATATTTAATTTCTCATTAATTTTGTTATAGATAACAGGACTCAAAAAGTTACATTGTCTTCTCGCAATTACTAGATTAACTCTCTCCGTCTGACATATTCTGTTAGCTCTCCGTTTCTGAGTATTGAGATTAGGGTCATATTCAATATCAGTATACTTGCGTAATAATATGCTTATAAGAACTGCTTGTCTCACAGAAAGAACTTTGCAAAGAGCATACAAGTCGTGCGTGGGGAACCGAATAGGTTTATGTGCCATGACTTTTAGAACGGCTCTTTGTGCTCTTTCCAGACGTAGTAGAAGGCATTTACCAGAGCATCCCCACGCCGTAATGCAGTAAGTTATTACGGAATGTGCTAGTGCATAATATACAGTTTTTAACGTGTGACAATCTGTCGAAGTTCTAAGGTTTTTAAACACAAATATTAATTTTCTGACACGCAAAACCAATAACTCAATCTGCTTGGTTCAGGTCATTGTGCTATCTATAATGACCCCTAAATATTTAGTATCATTAGTACGCATAATTGTAGCACAGTTGCAGGTTGCACTTGTATTTGAGAAACATTTGTGAGCAGTTAGTGTGAAGGAGGCATCTGGTTGTGTTCTAAGCCGTGGTGCAAAGGTTATGAATTTTGTTTTTTCTAAATTCAGGGTGAGCAAATTGTTATTTAACCAATTCATAATATCTCGCAAGGCGGATTCTGCATGAAAGCGCACATCTGCCCAGTCACTTCCATGAACTAGTAATACTGTGTCATCAGCGTATGTTACGATTTTGCAATTTGTTAGGGACAATCTACAGAGTATATTTATATAAATAAGGAAGAGAGTGTGCCCCAGGACATTGCCCTGAGTGAAGAACAGTTTCTAACCTACGCAGTTCCAGTAGGTTAGAAACTGTTCTTCACTTATGTGGTTACCGATTTTTACAACCTGTGAGCGGTTCCTAAGGTAACTTCTAAAAATATCCAGGGGTAACCGATACCCCAATCTGAAACAATCTCTCGAGCAAAAGAGGGACAGAGACAGTGTCAAATGCCCTCGAGAGGTCTACAAAAATAGCTATTGTTTTAAGCTTATGATTCATATAATTTACAATAGCTCCAGTTAATTCCAGCACAGCATCTTCTGTGCTTTTCCCTGACCGAAATCCGTATTGGTTTTCCGCAATAATTTTGTTATTGTTTAAATAACTGAGAAGTCTATTGTTTAAATTTTTTTCAAGAATCTTAGAAAGAATAGTGAGCACCGAGATAGGTCTATAGTTATTGACACTGGCCCTGTCCCCACTTTTATAAATAGGGTGTACAATAGCCCTCTTGAATACAGTGGGAAATACCCCGGTTACGAAAACGAGATTTTAGACATGGCAGATAATAGGGATTAGAGTATTTCTAGTAGTGCTAATTAGACTAGCAGATATACTGTCCCAACCTACTGCGGTATTGAGTTTCAAAGCCAAAATAATTCCTTCGATTTCTTCATTATCTGTTCTGTACCAAAAACCGCCATTGAGTCATGTGGTGCCCCATTACCACTTTCCGACTGGGAGTTACAATGAACACGTGTAATTTTGGATACCAGAGTTTTTCATCATCATCAAGAAGTCATTGACGTGATTGAGTGAAAGACTAGGATCGGGATGAAGAGACAGAAGTTCATTCGGAGAAGTCTTGTTACTTTTTAAGTTAGATATAGTTTTAATAAGATTCCATGTGGCTTTTGGTTTTTACGGTGTTTCAGGAATTCAGATTTTTCATACTGAAGTTTCAGCTTTTTCAGTAAATTGTTGCTAAAATTTCTATAACGTGTGTACGATTTTCCGGATCTCGTTTTGTTTTACGATAAAGATTGTCACGATTTCGTATGCATTTCAAAAGCCCTGGTGTAATCCACGGTTTAATAACACAGGTCAACATTTGATCTAAAAATTATCACTGAACCTTAGTATAGTTTCATAGGGTTTTAGGGGCCGCTGATTTCGAATTCAAGGTCGGTTGACCTCCATCACATCAGGTTCAAGGTCACTTCAAGGTCGAAGTAAGATGATTTTGTTGAAAAAATCCGAAAAAAAATTCCATGTAAGTTTTTGGAGTAACTGAACTTAAATCGGCGGTTAGTTTCACCCGTCAAGGTCATTCAACGATTATATGAAGGTCATTTTTAGATCAAACTATAACTTTAATATAACCGTTGGATGACCTTGACAGGTAAAACAAACAGCGGATTTGGATTTAGCGACCCCAAAAACGTATGTAGATTTTTTTCACATTTTTTATACAAAGTATTCCTACTTTGACCTTGATGTGACCTTGACCCTGATGTGATGGAGGTCAACCGACCTTGAATTCGAAATCAACGACCCCAAAAACCCTGAGAAACTATACTAAGGTTCAGTGATAATTTTTAGATCACATGTTGACCTGTGATTCTTTTTCTACTGGGAATAACACGGACACTTGTATTTTTTTCAAATACCGTAGAGATTATATTAACAAGAATATCTGCAGCGTGGTTGGCATCATTTTTGCAGTCTGTTACAAGTGAAAAATCAGTACTTTCTAGCATTGACACACAAGCGTCAATAACAAAACGGCTGCATGAGTTGTTAAATTTAGGAGTTTTATTGTTAAGTTTGCAAAAAATGATTACTGGGGCATGATCTGTTATATATGAGTCGAGAATAAGTAGGATTGCAGGTTTATTTGATTTAATGATTGCGTGATCCAGACAACTATGTATACCGGATGACATTTTATACCGTCTCGACCTTCATATGGTGTGTTGTGTAACTAGAATAGAAGGCAGGAAGGCCTTCAGATTCATCGCAGGTGACTCAAGGAGCGCGGGAAGCGGGCGGACGGGGATGAGTGTGCGGCTCGTGCGTCTGCGAAAGATCAATGAGGCCGCCTATCGGCCGGCTTCAAAGGGTAGGACCGCACTACGAAATCATTGATACATGCCGCGCATTGAGTAGGGTGCGTGTGATTTGAGTTTCGATAGGTTTTTAATTGTTTTTTTGTTTTTTTTTTACAAATGTCTGTTTTTGTTGTTCTAGTATGAAAATGTTACTTTAAATGTGTAATATTTATTGCTATATCAATTTCATGACATGTTATTCAAAAATAAAAACATCAAAAATTTCTATGCCAAAGGCTTCTACTCCGTTCACCTATTACCCCCATTTTTTTTCAAGACGTTAAATAATGTCACCCGGTATATAAAAGGCAAACCTGACTGACTCATCTATCAACGTATCAACGCACAGCCGAAACTACTGAACTGATTTCGCTGAAATTTGGCATACAGATAGTTGTAATGACGTAAGTATCCACTAAGGATTTTTGAAAATTCGCCCCCTAAGGAAAAGGGGTTAAAATTTTGCATGGAAGTCCGTCATTTTTAGAGCTAGAAGCCTGAAACTTTGTTTTTAGGTTAACGATAAAAAATAAACAATTACGTGCCCTAGGGTCTTTGAAAATTCAACCCGTAAGGGGGTGAAAAAGTGCTTGAAAGTTTGTATGGGGAAACAAGATTAGTTAAACTATTTTATTAGAAACTTCACAGGAGTACTCCTACCAATAAATTAGTAAACAAGTGTTATAGGCTTTTTCAGAATTCAACCCCTAAAAGGTGGAAAAGAGGTGACAAATTCTGAAAATCAACATGGGTATCGTTTTTATGGTTCGGGTCGCTGATTACGAAAACATCATGTATGACGGAATTTTTCCTCTTAAATAGTTCTAAAAAAGTCCGCGAGAGCATATGTCTATCTTTTAAGGTTGACTTACTATAACTCTTTTAATTGTCTATCTCTAAACTAATATTATAAAGCTGAAGAGGTTGTTTAACCAAACAACCTCTTCAGCTGTCAACCGACCGTATAAGTCTCAGGAACTATGTTAAATGTTGGATAGCCCATTTATTGAGGAAGGCTATAGGCTATATAACATTACGCTGCGACCAATAGGAGCGGAGCACCAATGCAAAATGTTGCAAAAACGGGGTAAATTATTACAAGCAAGGGAGCAAGAAATTTGACGCGGACGAAGTCGCGGGCAAAAGCTAGTACCAAATAAAAGTGATTGAAAACTAACCACATTTATTTCGTATAAAAAAACGAGTAGTACAATATACCTTATCGTTTAATGTTTACCCATTAAACAGTGAGTACATTATTTCCACAACAGTCGGCTGCATTTGTACTCAGTTATGTACGCACTTTGACTCCTATCACCAAACAGCCATTATATCGATGTGGTAATCAGGCAAGTTCAACACTTTGTTATATCTCAACCGCGGAGCCGCAGATCACAGATCAGTCAAAAACCAGTCGTGAATCAGTCGCCCACAATGTCGGACGCGGAAAATATATTACGTAAAGTTCTAGACAAAATCATAGATCAATTACAATACAAACATGCAAAAATATCGTTGAAGGAATTAACAAGTGGTGGAGCGAACTACACGTCAGCTCTATTTTCCATAAATGTCACAGCACCAGACCAGGACACCTTGAAACTCTTCGCGAAAGTGGCTAACGTCAGTGAAATGTTTCGCACAGTTATGAATATAGAATTCTTGTTCAAAACAGAACAGTTTGTGTACTCTGACCTCGTTAAAGTGTACGAGAAGATTCAAGATAAGAACCAACTCAGTCCGGAGTATCGGTTTGAATTCCCCAAGTTCTACGGTGGCGAGTCAGCAGCAGGCGAAGAGACCGTCGTCATGGAGGACCTGACGGCGAAGGGCTTCGACACTTACAGCAGGTTCAAGTCTATAGACTGGGAGCACGCCGCCTGTGCCGTAGAATACTTAGCTAGATTCCACGCTTTATCTTTTGCTTACCAAAAGGAGGATCCAGAAAATTTTGCCAAAGATGCTGAGCGTGTAAAGACAAAGAAAAGGGATGATTTGGAAAATTTAAATTTCAAGGAAACTTGGATGAAAATGGTTGCATCCGCTGTTAACGTCGCTAAAGACCAACACAAGGAGAGATTGCAAAAGTTATTAGAACCTGATGACAGTCGTGATGAGTTCTACAAGTTCAAGAATCCAATTAGTACTACAGTGTTGTGCCACGGTGACTACAGAGTCAGCAATTTGTTGTTCAGAGGACTGGTATGTTATTTTTTGTTACTAATTAGCAAAAAAGTATAAAAACAATCACCATTGGTAAAAAAAATGGTTATACGTTCAACCAAATGGTTAACACTTGACCTTGAGGTGGCCTCTTAGTACGAAGGTTCAATAAAATGATAGGCTAGCTTTTCTTGGTTTTGTGACCATTGACGTGTAGCCTATTGTGCTATATATTTAGCTGTTAAGGTGATTTTATGATCATGCGCAGGTATAATCGTTAGATATGTCTTGAAGCGTCGCTTTATTCGGTAAATATTTTGTGTATATATCGTCCGTGTTGAGTACGTAGGTACATTAATCAAACTGTTGACTGTGTAATGACTGTTATTGTCCTACGTTTGTTCTGGTATTACCTTGAATCTGTGTCATTGATTACATTCAAACTGAAATTAGTGACGTAGGTGTTTTGGGGAACATGTAGTTTTTCCTTATAATGATTTTACCAAATTAATAACTATTATGGTAAAATGAATGCTAATCAAAACGGTGAAGGAAAACATCGTGAGGAAACCGGCATGTCTTAGAACCAAAAATTCGAAGACATGTGACATCTACCAACCCGCACTGGGCCCGCGTGATGTATTATGGCCCACTTCCTCTCACTGTGAGGTGGCCTGTGTCCCAGCAGTGGGAACATTATAGGCTGCTGATGATGATGGTGACAGCTAATCACAGATCAAAGGGGCGATATTCGTAATTTTAAGAACGTTCACAGTCTAATCTCAGTCTTGATCTGTCAAAAATACTTCGGGTTTTCATATAATTTTTGACTAGATTTTGACGTAACATTATCACCGAGATGAGACTACCTAAAGATTTTTAAATTTAGTCCCCTTCCTGCATCAATATAGCCGTCACTGATATCGCTAATTGTTGTAATGTCTACGAATGAAAAATGATTATAATTATTTCTGTTAATGAATTTGACTTTTACATGCCAATCATATTTTAAAACTAGACGACGTTGGAATGATTTGTAATTAAAAACCAACAATCACATTTACGGCAAGATAATGCTTCAAGATCAGCTTCATACCTACCCTTTTTCCAACTATCTTGGGGTCAGCTTCCGGTCTAACCAAATGTCGCTGAATTAAGTTGAAGAATTTTATACGGAGCGACAACCTATCTGACTTCAACAACCTGGTTACTGAGTAACTCGATAACCCTTGACAGCCGGAATTAACGGTAATGTTCTCTCCGAGTCACAGACGACTCTTGGTATATGAAGATGCTCACCCATCCACGGAAAAACCACGGTAACCGTAGCTTAACCTGATCGATCAAACCGTACGGCTGTTATTACGTAGCCACACTCCTCAAGGTTCTAGTTATCATTTTTATTTCTAACTACATATCTTTTGCCAGCGGCATCGCCCGCGTATTAAGCATTATATTATCAACTGGCCTGGTTAGTCTAATGGTTAGTGACCCTGACTGCTAAGGCTGAGGTCGTGGGTTCGATTCCCACCCAGGACAAATCTTTGTGTGATGAGCACGATCATTTGTTCTGTGTCTGGGTGTAATTTATCTATAATATGTATATATTTAGAAATATCTAGGTACCTAAGTATGTTTATCAGCTGTCTGGTTGCCATAGTACAGGCTCTACCTAGTTTAGGATCAGATAACGGTGTGTTGGTTGTCCTAAGATATTTATTTATATTTATTATAGTAATCCATATGAGATATATTTACTATACCTCTTTAATCTCCTTCCTCTTGAATTTTATTGCGGTCTTCATCAATAGACAGAGTGCATGACGTTAATGAAAACCGCATTAAAATCCGTTTCGTAGTTTAAAATATCTAAGCGTACAGACGTGGGAAGCGACTTTGTTTTACACTATATAAAGAAGATAAAGATCTTCTGCACTTATCTCAGGTAGGTGCTATCTCGTAATTATATGTGTGCATCTACCTGGTCATGTCTAGGTATCTATTAAACATACAATTATTTTCGTGAACTTGCAATATTCTTCTATTCTTGTTTTTGTTTATAATTAACTTGCCTAGGAAAACCTATGACTATTACTAAAGGCACTTGTATATAAAGACTTCCTAGTCTTCTTGTTAGCATGTCGATAGCAATGTAAATAGAGTTAGTCCAGAATTTGGCTACGAGCTTAGCATTTTCAGTAGCGTCCATCAACTCCTGTGGCGTGCAAATAACAGGACATGCTGGACAAGATATCAAGTGCCTCATCGTTTGTGGGACAGCACCACATTTACACTCCAGGGCTGAGTCGTCTATATCTTCACCTACACAGGTTTTCTTTACTCCGGCCCACCTGGGTCCGGAGTCTATTTAAAGACTTCCATGAAAGCCAAGGCACTTTCTAGTTAAAACATGTTTCATATATTTCATTGAAGGCACATATACGTTATGTAAATGATTCAGCTGTTTTGGTTAACTGTATGCTTGTCACGAATAGCTCCATCTTATGTTCATGTCAGAAGAGTGTTACGATATGATGTATGATACATTATTTATCAGTATTGTAATAATCAAGGAGTATTGACGTGAATAATAATGATGCTGACAGCAGTGATGGCGCAGTGGTATCGACACCGACGTACGAGTTTTTAGGTAGTGAGTTCGTACCCAGGCAGGCACTTTACTTTGTATTATATATTTATGGTTAAGGAAAGTCACGTGGGCAAACCGGCATGTTGTTGAATTTAATACTGGAAGACATGGGACATCTACCAACCCACTTTGTTCACTTTGGAACCACTCGATCAGCACGCGTAGTATGACCACCGTAGAAAGGGGTTTTGTCGACGGAAGAATAGATAAAATTACAGATTGTAGAAAGATTAAAGACAGAATTAATGATTGTAGAAAGATTTGTACCGTTTTATGTTGGCGTATCATGACAATTCTATCTCTCCCCACAGCATCCATTCTTCCCTGTGCGTTACTTACTACCGCAAAAGCGTCTAAGTCATCACGCCAGCATTCTTTAGGTCTTCCACGTCCTCCGTTACACTGTTGTGGTAGTTTTTGGGCTGGACCAGGGCAAGTCTTGTTGAACAAATATCTAAGTGGATTTTGTATGACTGGTGTACTTCAAGATCCTTATTTAGTTTGAAGTATCGAGGAATAGCACCATCCCAATGGGCAGCAGCGTTCTCTATGCACTTTACCACCATACTGCGATCGCCAACCCGCCTGCCAAGCGTGGCGATTATGGGCAAACCCCTCCAAATTGGGGGAGGCTTATGTTCAGCAGTAGACGTCTTTCGACTGAAATAATGATGTAATGTTGATCAAAGAATCGGATGTGTGCTGCTGAACCCACGTGACTATGAGCTGGCCTAACATAGTCAGGAGTTTCAATAGAATTAGAGTCCAGTTTACATTGGTTTTGTTAGCTCTGGTGTGTGGCGTACTGTAGGTACTTGGTTCCCGAGATGACTGGTAATTATCTAAGCTGATAATTCTTAGTAGGTCAATTACAAGTATCATATCACTGCCTTGTTTCTGGTTATTGACCTTTCTCAAGATAATTTCAAGTACAACCAAACTTGTGTTCGTAAAACCACAAGATTATACAAATGAATTTGTTGATCACCCAATACGAACTAGGCAAGGTCTTTTTCCTTTTCTACGGTACTACGTTAGACAGAGATGTATAATAATAATATTCCGGTCATTGTTTCGGTATTTAAGTAGGACAATGTCTCTATTTGGTCACGTAGTTATTTTTAGCATATTCATTTGTTTGTTGTTACTATTTGTTGGTATTTAATTTACAGTTGTTCGTTCTGTATAAAATAGAAACAGATTCATACGACGAAAGAAAAAGAAAACACCACCCCATTTCTTCCCGTGGGTGTCGTAAGAGGCGACTAAAGAACTTACTAGGGAATGGGCAGCAGCGTTCTCTATGCATTTTACCACCAAACTGCGATCGCCAAGCCGCCTGCCAAGCGTGGCGATTATGGCAAATCCCCCCAAAAAATGTACCGGTCAAATTGGCGGTGCATGGAGGAGGCTCATGTCAAGCAGTGGACTTCTTACGGCTGAAATGATGATATTTTGGTATGACTTATATTGTTATCGTTGATAACAATAACATGTATTCGGGGTTTAAATTTCTTTGGTGTCGTCGCAGTATTTCTTTTTCTTCCACACTTCTCTATTAGTCGTCATCTCAGTAGTCACACCCTTTATATCCATAATTATCATGATTCACACAGTCCATCCATCGTTTCTTTGGTCTATCTACTCTTATAGCCATTGACATTCATACTCAATACTTTGCTCAGGACATTTTTCACTATCCATTTTTTTTTCATTTTTTATACCTAGTTGATAACATGTATTATTTGCGTGAAAAGTTTTTTACCTAACCAAGTAACAAATTATCCAGATCTGCAAAATTTTTTCTACAGCTTTAATGTTTCAAAGAATGCGTGTGTTTTGTTTATATTGTTGCGCAAAGAATGGCAGTTTAAATTCTAGGAACTGAAGCTTGACCATACATTACCATCACAAAATATTAAGACCACATAACAGGGTCAAATTAAATTATCTGGCAATACTTTACCCTCGTTTTGGGTATCGATATAAAAAATAATGAATTAAATTGGTAAATAATATCTATGTTCGTCGCAAAATTATAAAACAGCTGATCGATTACGGGCCATTGACCTTCGCCAATCGAATAATGGAAACAAGATTTTTTTCCATCAGTTTTTATTTATTTATTTAAATTTAACGTTCTATATAAGGACTAAAATACAAAAGGACAACAATACAATAGAATCTGTAGATGATATGCAACCAAAACAGAAGTGTTGCTGTCCCACAAACAATGCGGCACTTAATATTTTGTCCCGCATGTCCTGCTGTTTGTTAGCTACAGGGAGTTGATGAAAGCTTCTGAAAGTGCTGAGGTCGTAGCCAAATTCTGGGCTGACTATATTGCTATCGACACGCTAAGAAAAAGAAGTATTCTTATGACTACAAGTCGTCTCCGACTCTACTTGAGTTAGAATTTAAACTACTCAATTAAAGGTCAACAGTGATCCTACAACGGCCATGACAGCAGATTGTCGCGGTCAATTGTCGGATTGTCGCGGTCTCAATAAACGATAGTAACCAAGGTCGGAGCCGGGGTCCATTGGGTTTCTACTCGCTGTAACACAATGAAACTGGGACATTACAAACTAACGGAAACCACTTTGTTGACCAAGATTTTTTGCCACTTTTTATAAGAAATGTCGGTGTAACTCATTTACGTAATAAACGTGTTTACTAATCGCACGGCTACGTTCGCGTAGTAGATAGGCAAGTATTTGTAATTTTTACGTCAGATTTTTTGTGGGTAAATGTCAAATATCTGTGGGCCAAGGCCATCTTATATATATCTACGTGATATTATAAAAATTAAAGTCAGTTTTTGTGTCGGTCTTTGTGACCGTGTTGTTCTACTGAACTAAGTAACGATTTTAATGTAGTATTCACCACCATTTAAAGCCTTCATTTTGGAAAGTTTACGGAATAATACATTCATGTTATCGGAAGACGTGGTCGGATGTGCATTGAAAAATACACGAAAAGGACTCAAAAAATCATTGTGTGGAGCGGACGTAAAGAATAGCACCACCCCACTTCTTCCCGTGGGTGTCGTAAGAGGCGACTAAGGGACTTACTAGAGAATGGGCAGCAGCATGCATTTTATCACCATACTGCGATCGCTAACCCGCCATCCAAGCGTGGCGATTATGGCCCCTTAAAGGAGATAAATCAAATAGATATTAGCCCACCAAAACTACAAAAGCTGCGATACAGAAGAAGCTAGTTTAAAAATAGATTAATATGGGACCAAGGTTTTACCTTAGGGGGCATGGCTCGCGAATTACGACCATTTAACACTGCTAGCGAACGATCCATATTTCAAAACCACTATGTGCCAAGGGGACGACCCTATTGTCGTTAATCGGGCAAGAGATTTCAGACGGAAAAGCGCAATAACTATGTTTCAACTCGGGAATCAAACTCCGGACTTCGTAACAGAAGTAGTCATCAAACATCACAATGTACGAACACTTGGACTCTTGGGACTTCTGAGAATTTCCTAGTGGAAGATCCTATACCAGAGGGGTAATTGCGTAACTTTTTATCGGTAGGAATTGGTTTCATATTGATAGTTAAACAACATTCATTGCGTTATTTACGTTGCTGAACCGACAGTTTATTCGAACAAATGACACAATGGTTTTGAAATAATCTTCAATCCCATTCACATTTTGATAAATAGTGCGTTTCGCAATTAGGGTGCAGATACTAGCCCATAAGCATTCTAATCTCCAGCAGATGCTACCTAGTTCCACACATTTAGCAAGTTCATCATCTGTCAGCCTTTTCCCAATTATATTTGCATCAGCTTCCAGTCTAACCAGATTCAGCTGAATACCAGTATTTTACAAGGAACAATGCCTATCTGACCTTTACAGCAGTCAATCATGACATGATATACAGGCTGCATTTTGGTGATGGGTGAATAAGGGCAGGTACCTTAATTGTTGTCGCTACAGGACAACTGGACTGTCATTGACTTTTAGATTTTATTTAATCTGCATATACAGATTTTTAAAACGGCAAGAAAATTGTCAATACACGCACAACCTCTCCCTAACCCATTTCTATCCCGCAATGTCTGAAGACTAGGGTCATCAACCAGTGCGTCCTGCCCGTTATTACATACGGTGCCGAAACGTGAACACTGACAATTGGGCTGGTCCATAAATTAAAGGTCGCTCAGCCCGTTACGGAGCAGGCTATGCTAGGAATTTCTTTGAAGGATAAAATCACAAATGAAACTACCCGGAAAAGAACCGGAGTTACCGACATAGCTCTCAGAGTAAGCAAGCTGAAGTGGCAGTGGGCTGGCCATATCTGTCGAAGGACCGATGGCCGATGGAGCAGACGAGTCCTGGAGTGGAGACCGCGTATCGGCAAGCGTAGTGTGGGACGCCCCATAGGTAGATGGACCGACGACTTAAAAAAGTGGCTGGGACAGACTGGATGCAGAAGGCGGAGGACAGAGTGTTGTGGCGCAGCATGGGAGAGGCAGGGGTGGTCCAGCCGTGGGCTGCGATAAGCAGAGTTGATTGATTGATTGACCACAAAACAATTTTTGATGCCAATCTATCCAGCATCGTAATTGCGTAACAAACTACTTATCAGAATCTGAATAAATTCTAAGATTGCTTTTAGAGTTCGAAAAATCTGTCTGCTCAACAACGTAAATAAAATAACGCAATGAATATTGTTGTTCTGCCATTACTATAATTGTTACTCGGTTCCCTCGCTGTTTCTTATAAATAACGACAAAAAAAACTATCGGACCAACTAAGGTTTGAGTACCTGCTATAAAAATTAGAAATACACGTTTCGTAGGAAATGAGACTGAGATAAGAGAGAACACATTTACCTAGTGTAATAAATACTGTATGACAACAGTTGTATTATTCCATTACCTCACTGGGCGGAATAGGAAACTACTGTAGCAGATAGTTACAAGGGTTAGTAGTTGATTCGCACAATTTAACTCGCACAGATCGGGTGAATCACTTTTAAATAGTATATTTTATATTTTTTCTAGGAAATAGGTGATTATTTATTTAGGCAATCGGCACGTTTTGTCGTTATTATGTAATAAAGTTAATGTAGATTTTTCGTTGTTTCTTTTACGCTTTATTCAAAATAGCTTCTGCCTGTGACTTCGTCCGCGTCAAATTTTTGCTCCACTGACCCTTCCCGTCGGTCGCATCGAATTGCCTGCAAGTTTTCGCCCATTTTTCGTTCCTGCTCCGCTCCTTTTGATTGTACCGTGATGTTATGTAGCCTATAGCCTTCCACAATAAATAGCTGACCCAACACAAAAATATTTTTTCAATTCATACCAGTAGTTTCTGAGATTACCGCGTTCAACCAGACAAACAAACTCTAACAAACTAACTCTCTCTAACTTAATATTATTACTATATTAGTAAAGATGTGCCAGTTACCTAATACGTATTCTGCAATTGTCGATTCGCCCACAACAGTGGTATCGGCCTCGACTTACGAGTTGTACGAGTAGGTCGTGGGTTTGTGTAGATAATTTCATTATCACTGCTCTTAAAACGGTGAAGGAAAACATCGTGAAGAACCGACATGTCCTAGAACCAAAAATGCGAAGACATGTGACATCTACTAACCCGCACTGGCTCCGCGTGGTAGATTACGACTCCCTCCGACCGTGAGGAAGCCTGAGTCCCAGCAGTGGGAACGGTATAGGCTGATTTTGTATGTATGTATGTGTCGCCTATAAAACTATTATATTATTTAAAAGTGACGTTTTGTCCGATTCGTGCGAGTATATTTATCGAATCGACTAATATGCCACAGTTACAAAGTAACGTGAACATGCAAATATTAGTTGTTATCAGGTACTTGTTAATTACCACTTGTTTGACATTACTCGTGACAAACAAGCGAGTTATCTGATAGTGAGATAGACAGGTATGATCAGGTACTTACCGTTCGTTAAACAGTTGTTAAATTGTAATTTATTATGTTAGATGATGGGATTACGATACAATGCATGCAATTAGGTGTGACTTAGATTAAATGAGTTAGTTTCAACATTGCTAAAGGTGCTTAATACTCACGTTATGTTAGATATCGCCAATTTTATCTTGTGGTGTCACATATCAGCATCCCATTTCTTCCCGTGGGTGTCGTAAAAGGCGACTAAGGGACGTACTAGAGAACGGGCAGCAGCGTCCTCTATGCATTTTATCACCATACTACGATCGTCAACCCACCTGCCAAGCGTGGCGATTTTGGCAAAACCCCCCATTTTTGGGGGAACCTATGTCGAATAGTGGATGTCTTTTGGCTGAAATGATGATGAACATGATGAAATAAATACCTATTATACTGGGTGACTTTTTTTAGCGTCTTGAAAAAAAATGGGGGTAATAGGTGAACGGAGTAGAAGCTTTTGGCATAGAAATTTTTATTATTTTTATTTTTGAATAACATGTAATTAAATTGATCTAGCAATAAATACTACACATTTAAAGTAACATTTACATACTAGAACAACAAAAACAGAAATTTGAAAAAAAAAACCAAAAAATTTTTTTTTTAATCTATCGAAACTCAAATCATACGCACCCTTCTCAATGCGCGGCATGTATCATTGATTTCGGAGCGCGGTCCTACCCTTTGAAGCTGGCTGATAGGCGGCCTCATTGATCTTTCGCAGGCGCACGAGCCGCACACGCATCCCTGTCCACCCGCGTCCCGCGCTCCTTTAGTCACCTACGATGAATCTGAAGGCCTTCCTGCCTTCTATTCTAGTTATACAACACACCATATGAAGGTCGAGACGGTAAAAAATGTCATCCGGTATATTTACGAAATCTATAAAGTCAATTTCTAAAGGCCAGCTCACCAGACGGCAAGGGACAGCTTAGCATGGCAAGGGTTTTGCTAAGCGGAAATGATTTTCAATCTTATTTTCACACTTCTAGCACTCTCATTTCGTTGATATCGTTACAACGGAACTTAAGCATACCGCGCACATTCAATATGCGAAAATACCGTGACTTGCCACCTATGGAGCGGTCTTAACAAGGTCAAAAGGACTGATGATCAGTTTTTACATAAAACCTATTTGATCTCCATTAAATATTATAAATTCATAACGAAAACCAATACTGTATAACACGAAGTTAAATTCTTTCATTGAATATTTTCCAGGATGGCCGCCTAGACCCAATCGTGGTCGATTACCAGACGCTGCACGCAGGCTGCCCCACCGCCGACCTGCTTTACTTCGAGTTCCTGGGAACAGACCAGGAGTTCAGAAGGGAACACCACCAGCACCTGATCGACCACTACTTTAGCAGCCTGACTGTTGCGTTGGACAGGCTGGGGATTGATGTCAATGAGGTGTACCCCAGGGAGACCTTCGATAGTGAATTCAATGAGGTATGTGTCTTGGTGCCGCGTGATAAACTCAAGGCATACTATACCTACTCCGATTTTTTATTCATCTTCAGCTGCAAGACGTCTACTGCTGTACATCGGCCTCCCCCAATTTGTGGGATTTTGCCATAATCGCCACGCTTGGGAGGCGGGTTGGCGATCGCAGTATGTTGGTAAAATGCATAGAGAACGCTGCTGCCCATTCTCTAGTAAGTCATTTAGTCGCCTCTGACGACACCCACGGGAAGATATGTGGTGGTACTATTCCTTACGTCCGGCACCACACGGTACAGGGATTTTTAATTAGCTAGACCGAAATGATAGCAGTGGCAAAAACGGTCGATTGCAGCTAGCAAATTAAAAATCTCAATTTGTTTTCCTTCACCGTTTTGAGAGCAATAGTGATAAAATAATTTACACGAAGTAAAGCGCCTGCCTCGGTTTGAGTTCGTCAGTCCGGACGTTACCACAGGGCCACCCGCCACTGCTCCTCGATTCAAGCCTGTGCTGTATGTAAATTCTATTCTAATTGGTACTTGCGTTTTCTTATTTAGGCCCAGTTAGTACCTTCGGAGTAATAACTCATCATCATCATCATCATTTCAGCCGTAAGACATCTACTGCTAGACTTAGGCCTCCCCCAATTTGGGGGGCTTTGCCATAATCGCCACGCTTGGCATGCGGATTGGCGATCGCAGTATGGTGGTAAAATGCACAGAGAACGCTGCTGCCCATTCTCTAGTCCCTTAGTCGCCTTTTACGACACCCAAGGGAACAAATGGGGTGGTGTTATTCTTTGCGTCCGGCACCACACGGTAATAATTCGAAGTAATAACTAAACCGTCAAAAATAAATAAAATATAGAACGTACCCCTTCAGAAAATTTCCGACAATCAAGCAGGCAAAGCCACGGGCAAAAGCTAGGTTTTTTTTGGATGCAAAATCATCAAATGACTTCTCCCGGTCTGGACGGAGCGGAAGGGCGTGTCAGACTTTTACTGACTAAAACCCACCTCTGGTCCTTCAGTTACCTACCTATATACCAGAGCCACGGTATCTTGTTTGAACAACCTCGCGACCCTGGTAGGAAAAGCTAGGTTACTTATATTGACTTTAAAATTAACTAGTAGGTACCACATCATAGTATTCAAGTGAGCAGGCGTGGTCCAGTGGTAACGGCCGCGACAAACAAGGTGCAGGTCGCAGGTTTGAACCCAGGCAGGCGGTTTATTTTATGAAAAAAAAATAATCACCACTGCTCTTAAATCGGAGTAGGAAAACATCGTAAGGAAACCGGCATGTCCTAGAACCCAAAAAAATTTGAAGACATGTGCCATCTATGAACCCGCACTGCGTCCACCTGATCCACCACACGCCCGCCTGGTGGATCAGGTGGATGGCATGGAATGGCCCACTCCTTCTCACCAAGAGGAAGCCTGTGTCCCAGCAGTGGGAACAATATAGGCTGATAAAGATTTATTTATATCGACTTTGACTTTAAATTCTATCACAGCAGCGTATTCGAGATAGTAAAGACCGCCACTAAATACTCCTTTAACTGTTTCAGATGATGTGCTCAGCCCTGTGCGTGTCGATGGCGGTCCTGCCACTAGTGCTGGTGGAGGCGGAGCAGGCTCCTCATATGAGCGGCATCCAGGAGGTGGGGCAGTTCGCACTCTCACCGACCCAGGCCTTTGCTGAGCGGTACAGCGACCTCGTCAGCGACTGCGTTGAGTGGGGGGCTGTATAGCACACACTTTATCATAACCAACGATAGTGAGCAGTCGTGGCCCAGTGGTAACTGCCCCGACTTACAATTTGTAGGTCGTGGATTCGAACCCAGGCAGGTGCTTTGCATTTTGTATAAAGTTTCAACACCACTGCTCTCAAAACGGTGAAGAAAAGCATCGTGAGGAAACCGGCATGTCAAAGAGCCAAAAAAAAATTGCAGACATGTGACATCTACCAACCCACACTGGGCCAGCGTGGTGGATTACGGCCCACTCTTTCTCGAACAGAGGAACCCTGTGTCCCAGCAGTGGGAACAATATAGGCTGATTATGTATATCATAACCACTTAAATATGCTTAAAGAAGCCAAAGGGGTATTTTCTGTGGTTTTGAAAACATTCACAGTCAGATCATGTTAAATATTTGGTTTATATTGTTGAGAGAGAATTGTTTTTACAAAATGTTATGATGTAATTAAAACAAAGACAAAAGGTGCATCAGTTTTATCAGTAGACACAATTTTTTTTATCTTAATCTGCTTATTTGGGCGAATGCTTGGACTGATTTGGCTATTTTGAACATAATAATATGATCTTACTTGAGAATGGGCAGCAGCGTTCTCTATGCATTTTACCATCATACTGCGACCACCAACCCGCCTGCCAAGTGTGGCGATTATGGCAAAGCCCCCAAATTGAAGGAGTCCTATGTCCAGCAGTGGACGTCTTACGGCTGAAATGATGAATCTACATATCCATAGGTAATCTACATTTAAATCTGTAATTTTGATTATGTATATAACAAAGAGTATTTATTCTATCCATCGATCATATACAGGGTCAAATCAAATTACCTATGGAAAACAAATGAAACTGAAAAATATTTTTTCTTCATTCCAACTTTAAATGACACTCACTGTACATTAAGGCAACCACGACTGTTATGATTTTGGAAATTCGAGGAAAATATCTATGTTCCACTAAAAATTACAAAAACAGCTGCGGGCATTGACTTTCGCCCATCGAATGAATAACTTTTTTTATCTTTGTTTTTTTTTTTCTGTTCAATTATAATGTCCGATCTTGATACCCCACACATGAGTAAAGTATTACCAACGTATTGAATTTGACCTTGTATGTAGTTGATCTATAACATATTTTAAGACAAGCCATAATAATTATGGACCTCTTGGAAAAAGGCCTAAAATTATTTTTGCTCCGTATTTCATGTTTTGTGTTTTTTTAATGTTTAAAGTTTGTTATGGGTAACTTAATATAAGTACATATAAGTAACTTAAGTTGGACTTGGTGGTTACAATGAAATTAATATTTGATAAGTGTTATTGATAAAAAAATTAATATTCATTATTTTATTTAAGTCCTTCACGACATTTTACCTCACTTACCCATGAAACGAATGTAATAGTAAGTATTAAAATGTATTTAATTAAGTATAATAAAACGTTTAAATAATATTAAGAACATGTCGTGTCTTATTTATTACACCTGCAATATTTATATAAACTTTAATGTGTAATGGGCCTTGTATATGTAAACATTAAATAATTTCACACTTAAGGGAGAAGCGCCAGGGAAAATTAAAATTTTCTTACGTTTTTTTGGAATTTGCATTGAATCTAATTTTTCTCATTTTGAATGACTTAGTCTAGTGGTTAGTGAACCTGACTGGTAAGACGCTCCTTAGGTGGCAAGTCGCGGCATTTTCGCATGTTGAATGCGCGCGGTATGGCCAAGTCCCCTTGTAACGATATCAACGAAATGAGAGTGCTATGAATTTGAAGATAAGATTGAAAATCATTTCCGCTTAGCAAAACACTTGCCATGCTATGCCGTCCCATGTCGTCTGGTGAGCTGGCCTTTAGAAAATGACTTTATAGATTTCGTTAATATATAGTAGGTATTTATTTCCTCATCATCATCATCATTTGACTGGCCTGTTAGTCTAGTGGTTAGTGAACCTGACTGGTAAGACTGAGGTCGTGGTTTCGATTCCCACCCAGGACAAATCTTTTTGTGGTGAGTACAATCATTTGTTCAGGGTCTGGGTGTAATATTTCAGAGGGCATTAACAGAGGGCAAATCAACCACCTGCCTACTGTACCGAGCCCCTTAGCGATTATTTTCGTCCCTCGTTATGCGTGCCCTATTTGAATATCATCTTTATTAGAGGCGAGATTCGGCAAAAACCACTTTACTTTTACTTTTTCATTGTTGCACCCTGCTCTGATAATCAAAATTACAGTTCCAAAATTACAAAAATGTATGGAGGAAGTATCTAAATTTTATGAATCAGAAGGGATCACATCTGAAGCCGAACTATGGCGCACTTTTTGGATGAATAAGCAGCAGTACGACTTTGAAAATATTGGAATAACAACAGAGTTAATAACGGAGTAGCAGAATCTTTTTACCGGAAGATGAAAACAGCCCTAGAAATTTTACTGACAATTAATACCTTATTCCACCGTTACATTTGAAAGGTCATTCGACACACTCAGACGCATAAAGGCTTGTGCAGACTAGCGCGACGCGCGTATATTTAACATACATACATACAATCACGCCTTTTTCCCATGCGGGTAGGCAGAAACCACGGAACGCCACCTGCTACGATGTCTACACACTCCTTTTGCCTCGTTTAGGTTCATACAATTGGTCATACACACACGCCGGTTGCGAGTAGTACGCACCTGACCTGTCTGAATAACATCACCAATAAGGTCCGTATATGTCCTCCTAGGGCGTCCCCTCCCGGTGTTTCCACTCACATCTGCCTTGTAAATACCTTTTGTGAGCCGACTTTCATTCATCCTCTCAACATGACTAAACCATCTCAGCATACTTTTTTCAATTTTTGTCACTACTTCTTTTTTTAAACCACACATTTCTCTTATCACATCATTCCTCAGCCTATCATTCATAGTCACATCAAACATGCTTCGCAAGGAACGCATTTCCACAGCATTTATTCTACTTTCATGCTTCTTTTGCCACACCCTACATTCACTTTATTATATTGTATATTTAAGGAATAAAAAAAAGCTTATTTATGTTTATTTATTTGACTAAGTGCTTATAAAAAAATCTGGTTTGCCCCCCCTGGCCCAAAACCTGGGTACGCCCATGTCCTTCTAAATTATTCAGATTCTGATTGATAGTGTGCTACGTAAATAGGGTGTTGGAGTAGATGCCTGCATACCCGTGATCGCCACATAGAGAAGTTCATGTTAATAACCCATTTAAGTGTTTTTGCTACTAACTTACAGGTAGGCGCTACAACGAATTCGGTATCGTAAGAGAAATAAACAATAATAAAGTGTTCTGAGTGGTGGACGACAAGAATGGCAGCATCCTATTTCTTCCCGTAGGTTTCGAAAGAGGCGACTAAGGGACTTACTAGATAATGGGCAGCAGCACTCTCTATGCATTTTACCACCGTACTGCAATCACCAACCCGCCTGTCATGCGTGGCGATTATGGCAAACCCTCCTAATTGGGGAAGGCTTATGTCCAGCAGTGGGCGTCTTTTGACTGAAGTGATGATGATGATGATGAAGAAAAATAAATATGTTTCAGCCTCTCAGTTGATATGTGGCATGGACACATTGAAAGACGAAATAAAGATTATGTGGTACAAATTGCACGGAATCTGACGCAATAGAAGACGCCGATGCCACCCGCCAGTAAAAATCAGAAACATAATATTTTATTTCACATAAACCTACATGGGCACTTGTGAAACGTCAGAAACTAGGTGCACGGTTCCCATCAGTCGTTTCCTATAAACAGGAGCCGGCAAGAAATTACACGGTTACTCTTTAAAAAATAAACTGGACAAGTGCGAGTCGGACTCGCCCATTGAGGGTTCCGTACAAATTTGTAGGTACCTGCTTATATTTTTCATTAGCTTCTTCCTGCGACTTCGTCCGCGTTAAATTTCTTGTTCCCCAAGCCTTCCCGTCACGTCGAATGGCCTACCCGTGCGATTTTCCCCGTTTTTGCAACATTTTTCATTACTGCTCCTCTCTTCTTGGTTGTAGCGTAATGTTATATAGCCTATAGCCTTCCTCAATAAATAGGCTACTCAACACAAAAATATTTTTTCAATTCGGACCAGTAGTTCCTGAGATTAGCGCGTTCAAACAAACAAACAAACTGTTCAGCTTTATAATATTAGTATAGATTCTTCGTCATAAATCTAAAACTATTCATTATACAAATAAATAAAAATCTGTTTAAGCTTGTGCCGACGAAGCCCTTTCATATGATACCCACATGACACGGTTCACTCAATCCAAAATTTGGCGCGCCGTTCCTTGCATAATTATGTATTGTTCACTTCAGGTAACAAACATCATTGTAGCCCTGGCTCTTGTACTAGGAATTCCTGTATCACAAGAGCCAGACCTCTCTATTTATAGGGAATAAGATTTGGAAGCGAGATAGACAAAATTAGACACTAAGGTTAACGTGCATTAAAAGGTAGGTTTACAAATATAAAAGAGTAAAAAAATAAATAATAAAAGAACAGAATAATAACAATAAAAAAGACAGTAATTATTAATCACTGCGTACTAACTACTAAGGAGGGTGAGGCTAAGTGTGTGTGGAATGTGTGTACGTATGAATGTGAGATGTGAGGGTGTGTGTATGTGTGCGTGTGAGGTGTGCCCGCGTAGAGGTCAGAAATTATCCCACGGGATCGTACTTCCGGATTAAGAAGTATCCTATGTGTTAATCCAAGATATAATTTACCAGTGTACCAATTATCATCCAAATGCGTTCTGTAGTTTTTGCGTGAAAGAGTGACAAACAGAAGTAGAAGTTTGTGAGGATGAACCTCACAAACTTCTAATTTTATAATATAAAAGAAAACTTTAATTAGCAAATAGAGTCCATAGGGCTAGTAACAGCTTTTTATTCTATGTAAAGTCTTAAACTACTTTTTTTAGTATTCGACAGGCTGAGAACAACCTTGATAAGCGCATTTATTTAAACTAATGATCGCCTAGTGCTCGAAATTCTAGCAAACTTATTTTTAAACTTAATTTATTTCTAATTCATTATTTCACGATATACAAATATTAGCTTTCTGCTGTTCTTCTCCAGAAAAACGTTAAGTATGCCAAAATTCATACTCGTCGGTCACGGTTATTTTCGCAAAAATGTTGTACCTACTCAGGTACACAATTTGTGCTTCGTATTAATAGATATATAGCCTATACATCTCAAATTTAGGAGGCTGCATTGACGAAATTAAGAGACGTATGGCGATAAACAGATCATCGATGAACACTCTGAAAAACGTCTGGAAGATTTTACAAACGCCACCAAGATCTGGCTTGTTCAAACGCTGATTTACTCATGTTCCTATATGCTGCTGAGACATAGATGTTTCGAGACATGGAGAAGAAAAACATAGATGTTCTGGAAATGTGATGCTTGAGAAAAATACTTGTGGTATCGTGGAACGAGTTTCGCACCGCCAAGAACTCAACATCAAAATGCGCCTATCTGATCTGGTCCAAGCGCGCATCTTTAAATACTTCGGACACGTCTCGAGGCGTGAGGGTGACTCTAATGAGCGCCTTGTCGCGCAAGGAGAGTGGAGGACACTAGACCCATGAGAAGAAATTAAATCCGCAGTGATCGATCAATCCATTGTATAAGTGCACATACAATTCCAAAAATCGGAGTAGATGATGAGAAATCGTGACGCAAATCACATCAGCCCCTAGACAAAAAATTTCATGAGACCACGATCGCTTTGACAAGAGTGTTACAAAGAAGAAGAAAATAAATAAAGAATAGAATAGAATGGTACTGACAAGAACATTGGCGCACTTGACGCGCAAAGCTATGTGAGTGATGATACTTATTTTACCCACTCTTTTTCTACTTTTGTTTAATTATAAATTTACTAAATCTTTCCTACGCAACACATTAGTTAATTTAAAACAATGTTTGTTATGTTTTGTGCTTTGGACGTTTATTTTTGTATACATTACTATTAAATACATCAAACTTTGTTTCTCGTTAAGTGATTGATGTAAAATCTTTTGAGAAATAAATGATATATATTTACCGTAAGAAAATACATTTAACAATGTGTTGTATTGTAGCTAAGTATCAGTAAAAGAAAAGTCTGAATAGATTTTAACACAGCCACTGCATATTTAGAGAACGTAGGTATATATTTTTTCCAATTAAAATACAGCGTGGGTCTGCATCCACCGCGACAGTGGGCCATCACACCGACCTGCAAACAACAGATCATCATCATCATTTCAGTCGAATGACTTCCACTGCTGGCCAAAGGCCTCTCCTAATTTGAGGGGCTTTGCCATAATACCCACGCTTGGCAGGCGGGTAGGCGATCGTAGTATGGTGATAAAATGCATAGAGAACCCTGCTACCCGTTCTCTAGTAAGTCCCTTAGGCCCGGCGGCGGTGCCCACTATCGGTGGGCATCGGTGCGGCTCGGTACCGCTCGGGCGCCTTACGGAGGCTTCGGGCGGCTTCGGGCGCCTCAGAGCTGCGTCGGGCCACTTCGGGCTGCCTCGGCAGCCGTAAGCATGGCTAAGGACGCCGTAGCTGATTTTGGGTAGCCTCAGAATAATTCGGGCGGCAGAAACATCGCAGAGCAGTCGTAACGTTACGTGAAAACAGTTGTACGTGTGTATTTATAATGGTGGATTGGGACTTAGTTCTCATTGTTCATCTTGGTACCCGAAGACAGCCTCGGCGTCCTTAGCCATGCTTACGGCTGCCGAGGCAGCCCGAAGTCGCCCGACGCAGCTCTGAGGCGCCCGAAGCCACCCAAAGCCGACGTAAGGCGCCCGAGCTGTACCGAGCCGCACCGATGCCCACCGATAGCGGGCGCCGGGCCTTACTCGCCTTTTCCGACACCCTCGGGCAGAAATAAAGAAAACAACCGATAAGCGCCTCGTATTCTATTGAAACTGCACTGCGCTAGGCTAGAGAGGGGTATTTCCGTAACATAATAACCGTAGTAGGATTCGGCTTTAATTTTGATAGGCCAACAACATTGATTGCGTTATTTACGTTGCTGAGCAGTCAAATTTTTGAACATATGAAGCAGTGGTCTAGGAATATCCTTCAAAATGATTCAGATTTTACGAAAAACATTTTATTTCTGAAAGTAGTTTACAATCAATCATATTTTTAAAACTAGATGAGGTCGGCGTTTCCTAACTGACTACTCTGAGCAGAAAGGTAAAAAAAAAACACAGAGTCACAGGTCACAGTCTCTTTTAAAGTCCAGACATTATCTTAAACAAATCATGTGAAGACAATGTAGATTAGCGTATAAAACGTTCTTTTGAGGACAGACTGAGTGACACGACGTTCGACGTTCTTTTGACACAGATTGAGTGGATCTATCCAATCAGTGCATTCATTTATCAGTATAAATCATGCAGCTCAACTGAGATTCAGATCAGAAAGATTCTGATTGATAGTGTGTTACGCAACTAAGAGGCAGCTTAAGCTGAGAGTGTTCACATCGACGACGTGCGTCCGACTGTACAAATTGTTTAATATAATTACCTAACTTTTGCCCGCAACTTCGTCCGCGTAAATGTCGGTTATAGCGCACGCAGATGATGTCGCGAAAAAAATAATATACGCGTCGAATTGAGAACCTCCTCCGTTTTTTTCGTCGTTAAAAAGTAGCCTATGGCTTTTCTTGGGGCTCAAACTTATCCCGTACCAAACTTCATCAAACTCGGTCCAATGGTTAAGTCGTGAAAGCGTAACAGACAGACAGAGTTAGTTTCGCATTTATTATATAATATGAAAGTATAGACAGTAAAATGATTAAATAGTAAATATAGTGAATTAAAGTAAAAAACGACTACTGTATATTATAGATTTAAGATAACTAGACGCAGACATAATTCTCTGTAAATGGAAATGTAAGTAGAACTGGATCTATAAACAAAGGAAGGCATCAAACCGCATTTTTCTTGTTTCCTTGTCAAGTGCTGGTATAAAGTACCTATTAGTGTAGGTAGTATATCATAATTATATTCATGAGGTAGACTGCTGTTTTAACGCGGTTCCGCTTTGAAATATAAGAAAATGTAGATTGAAAAGCATTTTTTTGAAAAGCGTGGCGATCTTGAGTTTTCCTGATTCGTTCTTTATATGCTTAGTTATTGCTCCGTGTGGAGCCGGACGGAAAGAATAGCAGCCTCCCATTTTTAAAATGATGATTATGCGAAGTTAAACTAATAAAGCTACATTCATACGCATGGATATAGGTACGATAAAACGATAAGAGTGTGGAGCAAGTAAGTTCGTATATTTGGGGAGTTTGTTTACAAGGGATGGAAAGATTGATAAAGATGTAGAAAGAAGAGCAAATGCGGGAAATAAAGTAAATGGTGCTCTACATGCGATTTTGACTAACCAGTTGATGTCTAAGTTTCGACTGGCTCTTCACAATGGAGTTCAACCTACGCTTATGTATGGAAGTGAATGTTGGGTGTGGCAAAAGTACGGAGCGAAAGGGCATGGGACGCCGACACCTCCTTCTTGCGAAGCAGTAATGCTCGCGAAGGAGGAGGCGGGGCGCGTGAGGGAGTGGCAGTCTCTGCGCCCTCACGTCCCTAGCCGCCGCAGGAGGAGACGCCCCGGGCGTCGAGAGTCGATAGCGGACTCCCGGCCACCGTAGGCGCGAGCTTGCGGGCGGCGAGCAATGGGTAGCTCGCCGCCCGGTAAGGACCAGGCTCGGGTCGACGGCGCGTAGTGTTCCACGCGCGCCTCAAAGAGATGTCAGCAGCACTGAAGGGGTCTGTTAGGACCGATGCCTGCCAGGGTCGCGAGATTGTTCGAAAGAGATACCGTAACCCTGTCACATGGGCAACTGAAGGAACACGGGTGGGTTTTAGTCAGTAAAAGTCTGACATGCCCTCCCGCTCCGCCCAGAGCGGGAGAAGTCATTTGATGATTTCCCATCCAAAAAAAAAGGCATTGCGATGCGACCGGATGGGTCGGGTGAGCAAAAATCGCGCGGACGAACCAACCGTGTTGAGTTACCGATATCAACAACCAACGGGACAAATGAAAATAACAAAAAGAAAAGAAATAAATAATAGTTTAAAAAAACTAAAAAACACGCTTCCATGGAAAACCAAACTAAAAAGTACAAAATAATGGAAAAAAAGCGTGGGGTGCTTTTAAGTTATTTTTTTATTGATATCAGGCACCCCACGCTTTTTTTCCATTATTTTGTACTTTTTAGTTTGGTTTTCCATGGAAGCGTGTTTTTTAGTTTTTTTAAACTATTATTTATTTTCTATTTTTTAGGGTATTTCGAATTTTGAGACGAATGTCAGCGTAGTTTATGACAGTTTTTTTGCTGTCCTGGTAACCCTGGCAAGGATAATGGCACAAATTTATGAAATTATTGCATTGTCATCGGTCCTTGACAGATGTGCAAAGTTTGAATGAAATCTGGTGGTTTAAAGTGGGTCAAAATCGCACTATAAGGAGTCGGTTACAAACAAACATACAAATATACAAACATACAAATATACAAACATACAAACATACAAACATACAAGTGAAGCTAATATAAAGCGTGTAAAAAACATTATGCGATGGAGGAAAGTCAGTGCCCGTTATTGATCAGCTGCTTTTGTATTTAATCGAATATTTTTTAGAATTTCTAAAAACCAAAACTTGACAGACAAGGTAAAATTTAAAGTTTTGTTGAAAGTTGGAACGATGTTTTTTTGTTTTTTAAAGTAGGTATTACATTATTTGTCGATATTGATATCGAATACGTGGTTCAATTACCGGCTAATTTAATTTGACCTTACATAATTATGACCATCTGTAGAAAGAATACACCCAGAGAAGTAACAGCATAAAAATGTGACATCGAAGAAATACCAAAACAGATATCTGACGAGACACACAACGTCGAAATATAGAATGCCGCATCCGTTTCGAAGAGATGTGCCACCTTGGACATAATGTCTTGCGTTGTAATAAATATCTGCTTATTCAGTGATACCTTATTGGGATCAAAAATACCTGACATCGCTTTGGGCACATAAAAATGTACCGTCGAAGTAAAAGGCTTGTAGAAACATTGTAAAATGTTTCGAGCTTTTTAATTCGACATAACTATATCGCAATCAGTAAATGTTAAATGATTTTTTTTCAGTAAAAACAGTTTTACACGTCAATCAAATTTAAAAACTACTTAGCTCTGAACAGAAAGGCTGAAAGCCGCTCTTTTAAAGTCCAGACATAATATTTGGATGTAAGCTTACAAGGAGGTTTCAAGAACCACTGATGTAAGCTGAAAACTTGTAAATTCCTATAAATTTTTGGTCAGTGGGTCGTCTTTTCATTCAATCTTGGTGAGATCAGGTATAGATCACGTAGATTGTTGCCTGAAATAGCATTTTGAGGAAAGAACCACATAAGAGACACACACACTGACAATTGCGTACACCGACTGAACAGATCCACTGTTCAGACGGTATACCTACGTATTTGTCAGTAATTATGCAGCTCAACTCCGCACTTAAGGAGCTCAACGATTCGACGAACATTAACAAAGAAAGGACCTTAGGGTAGGTCGCATAAATAGGTCAAACTGTAGACCATTAACTGCCAGACCAGAGCCGCTCATATTGCAAAAAATATTTGTCATCCCACTGGCAGCATACCTAATATTATAAAGCTGAAGCGTTTGTTTGTTTATTCGTTTGTTTGGTTGAACGCGGTAATCTCAGGAACTACTGGTCCGAATTGAAAAAATATTTTTGTGTTGGGTAGCCTATTTATTGAGGAAGGTATCACGCTACAATCAAAAGGAGCTTCTGCCCACGACTTCGTCCACGTCAAATTTTTGCTCCCCTGTCCCTTCCCGTCGCATCGAATTGCCTGCCAGTTTTCGTCCATTTTTCGTTGCTGCTCCGCTCCTTTTGATCGTAGCGTGATGTTATATAGCCTATAACCTTCCTCCATAACTTAACACAATTTTTTTTTTTTAAATTCGGACCAATAGTTCCTGAGATGGTAATCTAGCGTTCAATCAAACATACAAACTTTTCAGCTTTATAATATTATATAGTATAGAAGTATAAATTAAGCTTTCATTACATTTTTTATGTTTTTTGCTAGAGCGTAGTATTAATTTTATTTGTTGGTTTATTGGCACGGCTAGCTGACATATGGAAAATAATTGAATTTAATGTTTTATTTCAATAATTTAATTAAGTACTTAGGTACTATTGCATAGATTCATGTTCAGATATCAGGTTCAGATTCAGGTTCATCTATCAGACAGCTGTGCTGCTGGGCAGTATGTTGCGCCACCTCTTTTTCCCATTTAAAGCACTAGGAAGTGGATGGCGGGCGTTTTGGGGGGACTGTCTTATGTAATTTTGACGATCAAGCAGTGCTGACTGATCAGCCTAAAATGAATAAATGACTGATTTTAAATTATTTGGTAGATGTCGACATACCTTTACATCATATAAAGGTTCGGCAGCTGCTTAAAATTAACTCTTATATTATTTCTATATAATATAAGGCAAAGGATATTTAAGCCAGTAGTAAGTTCTGTTTAATGGATAAGACTATGATAATGCGCGGATTCTGCCCTAAAGTTAGATACTTTTAGCTTCGATCCTAAGACGGCTTACACTGGCTTACGTATTAAAGAAAACGCATAAACAAACAAACAATATATCATTAAAACCCACGTCACGCGTCCTAGGTCGGACATGTAGATCAAACAAGGATATCTGGCGTCTCAAATGACCGCCTCACTATTGTACCCTCACACTCGCGGTAGCCACACGTAGCAGATAAATTACACACTTACAATCATAAATATACCTTTGTAAATAATCTTTAAATAACTTGTAGTGTCTGTGGAGAAAACACCAAAAAGTTTTCATAACAAATATTTGTTGTTAACAGACTGTATGTTGAATTCCTTTGCCATATTCGGCAGTTGTAGAAAAAGCTACCAAGTAAATATGGCGGAATATAGTGATTATTTACGAATTTAATTAATTACTGAAGCTTATTCTTTCTTTATTTTCGTCGTAGTAATTTTATAGTTTCAAAAGTAAACTTAGTTTTATTAGAAGTGCGGGTAAAATTTCAGTCAAAATGTTTCCATTATTTCTGGTGTTATTTGTTTTCGTCGGGAGATCTGCGGCTGTTATCTACAGTTTAAATGGTAAGTTTAAAACATAATAATTAATGACACTTACATTTTTATCTTGCTTACTTCCTCAGATCTCAGAATATAGACGAAATCAGAAGATGCCATCGATCGTAATTGCAAGCCATGCACGGTGTCCAAAACAAAATTCTCTGTCTTACGCGTAACATACACAGTGTGGCCTAGGATAATCGACAAATTTTTATTTTTTTATTTTTTTACCGTTCCTTGATAAGTTTAAATTTATATTACTTACTAAGAACTCTATGTACAAAAAAAAAACTGTTTCTTCCACCAAAGTAGTGGGTCTTTTTCATCTATATACATAAAATTCAAAGTCCTGAGTGACTGACTGACTGATATATCAACGCACAGCCTAAACCGTTGGTTCTAGAGACATGAAATTTGGAGGGTGAGTTCTTTGTGAAGAGTTTTTTGAAATTTCATTCTTAAGAGGGTGAAATGGGGAGTTGAAATAGTGAATTTTCCGATATCCACGCGGGCGAAGTCGCTGGCACAAGCTAGTTAAAAGCTATAACAATAATCATGCCAAATAGTGCTTGTCATGACTTAGAGTGATTTGAACCAACAGCTACGTTATATTTATCGTAAAAAGTAAATTTTAACAGTAACATTAACCGATATCCTTTGTTAATGTTACTGTTAAAATTACTAGATTACACTAGGTTCCTACTGTTGCACCGTCATATTGAATGTGTTAAAGTTATAAGGGTGACAATTGACAAGACATCCTATTTTTCCAACATGTAAGAGAGTATTTTTTTACACGCTTTTATTAGCTTCAAACGTATGTTAGTATGTGCGTATGTAACGGAAACTTAGAACATGGTTTTGTCCCCCTTTAAAACGTCGGATTAACTCTAAATTTGACATACTTATCAAGGACCGGTGACAATTTAATAATTTTATAAATTTGTGCCATTATCCTTGCCGGGGTTACCACGATAGCAAAAAATGTCTTTGAAAACTACGGTGACATACGTCACAAAATTTGAAAATAGAAAATAAATAATACATAGTTTGAAAAAACACGATTCCATAGAAAACCAAACTAAAAAATAGAAAATAATGGAAAAAAACTGTGAAGTGATTTTTGAGGTATTTTTAATTGATATCAAGCACCCCACGCTTTTTAGGGTTCCGTTGCCAAATGGCAAAAAACGGAACCCTTATAGATTCGTCATGTCTGTCTGTCTGTCTGTCTGTCCGTGTATGTGACAGCCACTTTTTTCCGAAACTATAAAAACTATGTTGTTGAAACTTAGTAAGTAGATGTATTCTGTGAACCGCATGAAGATTTTCACACAAAAATAGAAAAAAAAAACAATAATATTTGGGGTTCCCCATATATAGACTTGACTTGACTGGCCTGTTAGTCTAGTGGTTAGTGACCCTGACTGCTGAGACTGAGGTCGTGGGTTCGATTCCCATCCAGGACAAATCTTTGTGTGATGAGCACGATCATTTGTTCTGTGTCTGGGTGTAATTTATCTATAATATGTATGTATTTAGAAATATATAAGTATGTTTATTAGTTGTCTGGTTACCATAGTACAGGCTCTGCCTAGTTTGGGATCAGATAACGTTGTGTTGGTTGTCCTAAGATATTTAAGATATTTTTAAGAATACAACTGAAACTAAAAAAAAAAAAACATCAAACCCATACGTGTGGGGTATCTATGGATAGGTCTTCTAAAATGATATTGAGGTTTCTAATACCATTTTTTTCTAAACTGAATAGTTTGCGCGAGAGACACTTCCAAAGTGGTGAAATGTGTCCCCCCCCCCGTAACTTCTAAAATAAGGGAATGATAAAACTAAAAAAAATATATGGTGTACATTACCATGTAAACTACCACCGAAAATTGGTTTGAACGAGATCTAGTAAGTATTTTTTTTTAATACGTCATAAATCGTAAACCACAATTTACCTTTCATTCAGTCAACTCAAATATAAAAATTAAAAAAATAAATAATTTCATAAACATAAACCTTATGCGTACACCGTGAATACCTGCAGGTTTGTACGGAACCCTCGGTGCGCGAGTCCGACTCGCACTTGGCCGGTTTTTATTTCAATTACAAACATACAATCACACATTTTACCCATGGGGGTAGGCAGAAACCACGGACCGCCACCTGCTATGATCTCTACACACTCCTTTTGCCTCGTTTAGGTTCATACAATTGGTCATACACACAGGCCGGTTGCGAATATTACGCACCTGACCTTTCTGAAGAACATCACCAATAAGGTCACTATATGTCCTCCTAGGGCGTCCCCTCCGGGTGTTTCCAATCACATCTGCCTTGTAAATACCTTTTGTGAGCCGTGCTTCATTCATCCTCTCAACATGACCAAACCATCTCAGCATACTTTTTTCAATTTTTGTCACTACATCTTCTTTTAACCCAACCCGGTCTCTTATCATTCCTCAGCCTATCATTCATACTCACACCACACATGCTTCGCAAGGAACGCATTTCCACAGCATTTATTCTACTTTCATGTTTCTTTTGCTACACCCAAAATTCACTTCTATACATAAGCGTAGGCACCAGTACACCATCGTGAACAGCCAGTCGAGCCTTATCGGACATCAACTGGTTGGTCGCAATCGCAAGTAAATATCGCACCTCCGCGGCTCCGGTGCAACAACGTCACTAATGCAAAATATGTAATATTTCAGTAGAAGCGTTTGAAAACTCTCATCCTATTATAATTTATTGACTAAAGAAATTAACTGGTAATATTCAAACTACAACTTTGAACTTCGTATTAAAGTTAAAGCGAACATTTAATAAAGGGTACATTAGCTACTTTTTCTCATACTCATTGTCAGGTCAATTTTGTCAAAATGTGCATAAGTGACGTTGTTGCACCGGAGGTGCGATATGTCGTTTTTTCAATTATTTTACAATTTTATATTTTCCTTACAAGGCAAAGCTTCAAGGCTTTCGCTTGGTTTTTTCTTGTTTTTTTCGGCGGGGTTATTAATATACGCACGATATAAATTGTAAATAATTCCGCTAGAAAATATTTAAGTAAACAAAGTTAAATTATAATAATAATAATAATAAGAAGGCCTATGACTCGGTACCCCATACATGGCTTAAGAGGGTGCTGGAGTTGTATAAAGTCGATGCAACTCTGCGCACCTTCCTGATTTCATGTATGGAACAGTGGAGGACGGTCCTTCGCTATCCAGGATGTCGAAATATCCAAAGGAACAGCGAACCGATAAGGATCGAGCGAGGCATATTTCAGGGCGATAGTTTGAGTCCGCTTTGGTTCTGCTTAGCCCTGAATCCTCTAAGCACACTGCTGGAGGATTCAGGTATTGGCTATCGGTTGAGGAGAGGTGGTCAGGTTATATCTCACCTCCTTTACATGGATGACCTTAAACTCTTTGCCCCCAACAATTTTCAACTGATGGAGCTACTGAAAGTAACTGAAACCTTCAGTAGCGCCATCAGGATGGAATTTGGTGTGGACAAATGTGCGGTCATGCATGTAAAGCGAGGGGAGATTGTGGAATCCGCGGGAACCCAACTCTCGGATTCCATAAACCTCCGAGCCCTCTCCGCATCCGAAACCTATAAGTATTTGGGTATGTCGGAAGCATTGGGCATCAATGTTACTGACATGAAGCAATCGTTGAAGGAGCGCTTCTTTGGCCGCCTGAAGAAAGTATTTAATAGTCTTCTATCAGGCGGAAACAAGGTGCGCGCCTTCAACGGTTGGGTCATGCCGGTTTTGATGTACTCTTTCGGCATACTCAAATGGACTCAGACCGAACTCGACGCCCTGGACAGGAGGGTCCGTACGTTGCTGACTGCATATCGAATGCATCACCCACGGTCATCGGTAATGAGGCTGTATATCCCGCGAAATTGTGGAGGTCGAGGCTTTTTAAACGCTAAGACTCTCCACAATCGCGAGATATGCAGTCTCAGGGAATATTTCCTAGAAACCGACGTGGGGATGCACCGCGATGTGGTCGCTGTGGACAAGGGCCTCACCCCGCTCTCCTTGGCTAACGAGAACTGGCGCAAACCTCTAGTACTTGACACTAATGAACGCATGGAAGTATGGCAGAGTAAGGAGCTCCACGGACGCTTTTTCCGGGCCCTACATGGACCCGATGTAGATATACTAGCGTCCGTAGCCTGGCTGCGTTTCGGTGACCTCTTTGGGGAAACCGAAGGTTTTGTCTGTGCAATTATGGACGAAGTTATGATGACGAACAATTACCGGAGATTTATTGTGAAAGACGGCACGGTTGACATCTGTCGGGCATGCCACCGTCCAGGCGAATCAATTAGGCATATAATCTCCGGGTGTTCGCGTCTAGCTAACGAAGAATACTTGCATAGGCACAACCTAGTAGCCAGGATTATCCATCAGCAACTTGCTCTTAAATACAGCCTTGTGGAATCGGAAGTGCCGTACTACAGGTATGTGCCCGACCCAGTTCTCGAAAATGGACATATCACATTGTACTGGGATCGATCCATCATCACTGATAGGACTATTGTCGCAAATAAGCCTGATATAGTGGTGGTGGATCGAGTAGAGCGGCGCACAATGATTGTTGACATAACGGTCCCACATGACGAGAACCTCGTGAAAGCTGAGAAAGATAAACAGATCAAGTATCTTGACTTGGCTCGCGAGGTTGTCGACATGTGGGATGTGGATTCAGCGATCATTGTGCCGATAGTCGTCACTGCCAATGGCTTGATAGCCAAGAGCCTCGACCAACACCTAAGGAGGCTCTCGTTAGGCAGCTGGGTCAAGGGCTTGATTCAGAAAGCGGTACTTCTGGACACGGCTCGCATTGTCAGGAGGTTCCTCTCTCTGGAGCCCTGACCACCGGTAGCTTGGACCCTGTTCCCGATACCGGTGGGCTACTATTTTTTATATTTTTAAATGTTTTTTTTACTTTTGTTTTTCTAATATTTAAAAATATAATTAATATGTGTATATTAAGAAATAAAGGATAATAATAATAATATTCCACAACTATCACACAACGCCATCTAGTCCCAAGCTAAGCAGAGCTTGTGTTATGGGTACTAGACAACTGATAAACATACTTATATATTTCTAAATACATACATATTATAGATAAATTACACCCAGACACAGAACAAATGATCGTGCTCATCACACAAACATTTGTCCTGGGTGGGAATCGAACCCACGACCTCTGGCATAGCAGTCAGGGTCGCTAACCACTAGACCAACAGGCCTGTCAAAATTAAAATACAATAGCACCCTGCGCCACAACTTCACTACAAAGCGAGTAGGTATTTCATAGTTTTAGAATATTTATATATATTTCTTCAGTTCCTCGTTCCTCCTAAGCAATTAAAATACAACGTTAGTTCTTACGCAACAGATTTATACGTATTTATGCAGCCGCAGTCGTTCTGGGAGAATTTCCTATTACTGCTGACGTGCACTCCCTACTATCTAAGTTAAGTGATTCTGCTTTTGCCACACGTCACCACGCTTAGATATGTCATAATCGTCACGATACGATAGTAATTAAAATGCACCGCATACACACCGTGCAATCAAATAAAGAATAAAAGTAATTAAGTCTTAACGACTGATCTTTTGTCCGTGTATATCTCAAACGGTTTTGTAATTAAATGTACAGTAACGCCCTTCATTAGTCTGTCTTACATGGAAGATCATTCAAACCATCAACAATCGTTTCGAGGCGGATATCAGGTGCACTGGTCAGACGACCTATTAAAAGCCCTTATTCTAAGACTTTTAAGTCCATAATCAAAGTACGTTTTCTGTGTATTAGAGACTTTTTGGAAACAGATCGTCATGATCCGCCTAGCTATTTGCCAACTATGTTGGGGTTGCCTTCTAAACCAAATTGATGCAGCTGAATACCAGTAGTTTACATGACAACTGACGGCCACAACCCAATTACTGGTTAGGTAATGCGATAACCCTTGGTAAGACTGTTTTTCAAACTTTCGGGTTTCTGACGACCGGAAACGACTAGCAAAGATCTAAGAATTACAGCCGGAACCAACAGTTTAATGTGCTTACCGAGGCATGAAGGAGCCTTGATATATAAAGAAGGTCACCAATGGGTGATGGACCAAGCGCGGCAAGCGACAACCTGATCAATAAAACCATGCGGCTAGTATAGTCAAAAACGAAAAGAGAAAAAAAGCCATCTATTCACTAGTAAATTAAAAAAGCTTTTATTAAGTAAATGCTACTATAGTGTCAACGAATATTTAAATGATAAATCCCTGCAACTAGTTTAGAAAACTCCAAAGCATGTATTTAATTTATTTTTTAATTACTATTATAGAATAAGTTACATTATAAGATAATCAATAGGTCCTCATCTCTACCTACTGTATTTTCTTTTGCTGTGCCCGACAGGGTCCATGATTGTTACTAAATAAAATGTTTTACCACCTAAGCATATACATTTTGGAATGCAATAAAGTATTGAGTATTGAGCTACAAGCCCTTTTTTGGAAATATTACATCTTACGTATTGAATCTTGGCTACCGTTTCGTTTTCACCGGTAAATAGGACATCAAAAACTCTACGACCGCAAACAAATGGCTTCGTGGTTGCAGACTTAACTTGTTCTAAGTTTAGCCCATCACCGTATGCAAAATATTGTGGTTAGACTGATATTAAGTAGTGCTTAGGCATTCATCCACAGTAACTTTACATAATCCGTCCCGGACCAAAGACTCACTTTCTGCACGTCGCACCTTGAGAGCGCAAATTTGTATTCATACAAAGTACCTCATATCATGTCGCATAAATACCTAAAAAGGTTCTAAACGCCTTTTACGTCAAACTAATAAAATAAATAGCCCAGGTTGTTATTTGCGGAGACGAACTACGTGAGAAAATAGCCCGTAAGCGGAATAGCATTGAACTGGAGTTCAAGTTCAAAATAAAAACGGAGTGGACAGGAAAATAAGAACTTGAAGTAATTGTGAGATATGATGACCTGAATGACGCAGCTGACGTCGCTCAGGGTCGCGAGTTAGATTCCTGAGTTAGGGCAGCTTTATGGGACAAGTATTTTAGGCACAAGAATGGTCTGTAAGTACTCGTAAATGTGAGTTATACTCTCCAAAACACACAATGGTAAGACATGTGTCACGAATATTTTCTCCATCGAACTTAACATACACTTACTTTAGTAAAACACGCGTGTACGGGGACATATTTAGCACTTGTGTTTTCAGACTATGTCAGCCATGAATGATAGCCGATACCAACGGTTTAAAGTGCTTTCCGAGGCACGGAGAAGTCTCGGTATGCAAAGATAGTCCATGGACCGTACCTTAATCTGATTCATCGATCCATGCGAGACCCTTAGACTACGAATCATTCATAGGAAATACCACCGTCTCCTACGAATTCTGGAACTCTATAATGGGTGCACCGAGCTCGGGAAAGGAAACTAAAGATTTATTTCATTTTTGACGTTTACGTGCAACATTTGTATATAAATGGGTAAATGTATTAAATGAACTGTATTGTTACCGATGATTTCCACCCCTTCTTTATAATGCCTTTTAACCTTCATTTTAATCAAATGACTACGTTAATTTTTGTCGTTATAAATACTGAGTAACGTAATGTGGATTTGTTTTATGTCCGCGTCCATTTCAACTGTTTATGTTACTTGCTATAAACCTTGTTGGTTTAATCGCTATTTTATTGAATATTAACGGCGCACACTGTAGTAGCAGGGACATTAACAACTCCAATAAAGAAGAAAATTGCTTGTATGCTTCATTGTTGGAGGTTAGATGCAAATGAAATGAATGTTTTAGCGTAGGGCCTAGCGCTACGTATACCTAAACCACTGTCCGATTAGCTGTACAATGTGCATACGGGAGCGGTTGGTCAATCGGTTCTTTATTGAAGAAAGGAAAAGGAGAAAAGTCAGAATTTCCTTCCCTATTCTCATCATTATTTTATCAAACCCTCAGATATTAGGATGTAGATTAATAGTAAGTCATATGTATAACTGGTAAGAGAATTTTAATCCACGGTGACTCGAACGTAATAAAATAGCGGCGGAATTGTTTCGCGCACTCGATCGTCAACGCGCTGTTTAGCGCCTTCAAAATCGAACAGTTGGGTTCTCAATGTCCCTGCCAGGGTCGAGAGATTTGTTCGAAAGAGTTACCGTGGCCCTGGCATATAGGCAACTGAACGAACACGGGTGGGTTTTAGTCAGTAAAAGTCTGACACGCCCTCCCGCTCCGGCCAGACGTCATTTGATGATTTCCCACCCACAAAAAAGGGTTCTCAATGTCCGGATCAACACCAAGAGACCTTAAAAAAAAAAAAACAAGAATTAAACTTTAAATCATAATAGCTACGATATAATTATTATATTGTAAATAGAGACCATTGGTTTCAAAAATTATTCATAGTTTTTGTTTTACCCGTGAAGGACTATGACCCAGTTGTGACTAATAAAGGCTAAATATGTACGCATACTACTCTAGGACTACAACAATAGAAATCTTAATTCAGCAATAAAACATTTCGAAAAAATACAATCAAAACTCATACATAGGTAATAAAAAAAACAATCATACACAATACAAAACAATCATATACAATACAAAACAACCATACACAATCAATGCGCAACTGTGCTCATGTTTCCTAAAGCAACTGTTTAGAAAATCTTTGTTTTGAAACACAGGCTGACATCCAGAGCTTCACAGATTACGTAACTTAAAGTAATTAGCTGAGTTATATTTACTGCAAAATTATGGTACCCTAATTGATTGCTTGTATACATAATACAATTCTCTGCGATGCAATTATAAGATTAATGAATGCATTTTAATTATCGACGTTATGTTAGATATACGGTAGACATTTAATTGGAATATCTTTTAATTGCACATATTTTACATTTGTTATTGGATTTATAGCAGACTAGCTTTTGCCAGCGGCTTCGCCCGCGTGGAGCTCGGAAAATATTCCGCGGGAACGTACTACCGGGATAAAAAGTACACTATATATTAATCCAGGTTATAAACTATCTGTGTGCCAAATTTCATCCAAATCCGTTCAGTAGTTTTTTTGTGAAAGGGTAACAATCATACACATACACATACATCCATCCTCGAATAGAAATTCTGGATTCTGTATATTTTCAATCTATAGTATAACATTATGGGGAGACGTTGTACGTTAGCCCCTATATTACTCCATCATCATCATCATCAGCGGCCGATAATGTTTCCACAGCTGGGACACAGTCCTACCTTCAGTAAGAGGGAGTGGACAATACTCTACCACGCGAGCCCAGTGCAGATAGGTAGAGGGAACATATTTTTGAATTTTTCGTTCTAAGAAATGCCGGTTTCCGATGTTTTCCTTCACCGTTTTGCGAGCAGTGCAGCAGTGGTGATGAAATACTCAAAGTAAAGGGCTTGCTTGAGTTCGAACCCACCACTGCTCTGCTTCTCTTGTCAGTGCATATTGCTTCACTTATCATCTTTTTCTTGCCTCGGCTGAATAATCATCCCTAATTATATCATGGGCTAGAAGTTTATTTATTTTGCTTATTAGTAAAAGTACATAGTTTTCAGGAAGTAGGTCCTTATTCTGTTCAAATTTCCCTAAACTCAAACATTCATACATTCGCTTTGTATATACCATGCTTAATTATTTATTCTTTGATTTCAGCGAGCGAATACAACAAAATGCCGGCTCTGTACGGGCTGGATGACTACGACGCATGTATGGCGGAGTTAGGAGGCACCTATTGTATCGTGGACGTGAACTTACACGCTGGTTCCAATGCTGACCTCATGAGGATGATACAGGTACCTAGATTAGCAGTAAGCAATGTTACAAAACTTTGCATTTTACACACCTTTTTCCCATTGGAATAGGCCGAAACTTCTTGTATCAATATATGTAATGTAATCACAATCATTGTAGACTTTTTTAGTCTACAATGATTGTGTAGTATATATGTTACCGTCAAATTGTAAATAACGTTAGATTACAATCTAACTAGCGAGATTATAATCTGACGATTCACAATCTTTGGCAGATCTATCTCGCTAGTTAGATTGTAATCTAACGGTATTTACAATTCAAAGTTGACATATATATATAATAGGTCTTTACCTATGAAAATGCCGTTTTGTATGAAAAAAATTAAACGAATTTTTTTCATGTATTTTTTATTTGTATTAATCGAAATAATCACCCATGCAATCAATGCATCTTTGCCAACGCAGTGGCAGTTTATTGATGCCCTTCTTAAAAAAATCAGCTGGACGGAAGGCAACAAATTCTTCATAGGCATTTTGTACTGCCTCTCGGGTATTGATTTTTTTTTCCCGCCAAGAAGTTATCCAAATTCTGGAAAAAGTAGTAGTCTGTAAGCGCAAATATTCCATAATTACTCTAATTTTTAACGTATCCATGATGACGAAAAAGATTGAAATGCGATAAAAATGTAACACTAATCAATAAACAAATGACTACTTTTGGAAAAAGAATTCCATGTTTTTAAAATAAAATTAATTTGAAATTAGAATTCTTAGACAAACAAAAATTATTTTGATTTGAAATGGCCAGTACTGCAGAACGGCAATTTCATAGGTATACCTAATATATATATATAACAACCTGTGAAGTTGGAACTGTACCTCAGTTTCAAGGGTGCACAACAAACATTACATTTTCTACTCCAATTCCGCAGACTTTACGATGGCACTTCCACTATAATGACACCTTCCGTAGATAACTAGTTGTTAACATTGTTATATTAATCACTTTAATTATTAAGATTATAAGTTCAAGCTGTACAGATGATCTGTTAAGAAACTGGTAATTAACTTAAACAGGTGTCTTTTTATTTCTCTTATTATAAAATCAAGCAAGTTATTAGTTAACTTTTCATTGTTTGTCTGTCTCATCATTATTTTTTTTATATGCTAATATATTCTTTGCAAATAAAATTGTCGCGTAAATAGGCGAGCTTCATGTCCATACGTCAGTTTAGTTTAGGATGCAGCCTTAGGCACAAATGTTTATTTCTACCTTTTTCATTATGAACTTAGTTGAATCATCATCAGACTACAGCAGTCCACTACAGTACATAAGCTGCCCCAATTGCCGACGGCGAGCAATGAGTAGCTCGCCTGGTGCCGGACCAAAGAGATGTCGCACGTCTATCCCAACGGTCACCAGAAGGCCAATTCTCTCGGCGACAAACAAGTGTCAAAAACTTGTCAATTAAATGTGGAAACTTAAGGTATTTTTGTCAGTTTGAGACTGAGATCACACTGTGAATATAGAATCGCCTCTCAGTTCTACGGCTAATATGGGCGGCCCATTGCCACTTCAGCTCGCTTATTCTGTGAGCAATTTTAGATGACAGACTCCAGCACATTAAGCTACTACAACCTGTCAAATTTTTTTAATACGTTGTCAACTTTATTGCTAAAGTATTAGGTTGATTGATTGGGAAAATTTGACAGTTTCGGGTAGTTTGATGTGCTGGCATCTGTACCTAGTGACTGCGTAGATGTCGGCGGTCTTGTAAAAGCGTGTAAGTGAAGATGATATTGTATCTGTCCAAGACATGAGTTACACCCGCTTGGCATGTAAGATATTACATTAAATTAAATTATAGCCATGTTTTGCCTCATCAACATACACATTTAAATAGGTAAACATCAAATAAATTTATATATTATTCAAAGTCACTAAAATACACTGCAGCATACCGTGCCTACACGTGTTAGAAAATGTATAATAAAATAGCCAATTAAATGTCAATGTTAATAAGAACAAAATCGAGATATTTCACACAAATTAAATTAATTTATCAGTGATAAATTCGTCAGTGCAGGCTTTTTCTGACAGAAGCCTTTTTAACTTTCTTCTTCATTTTTATTTTGCATATTACCTCCAATATTTCAAAGTTTTTTTTTATAAGAAATATAATATACCTGTGCCCAAGCTTCAAAGCAGTTTCTTGTGTATTTCAGTTTAATTATTAACACGCTTTTATTAACTTCATACATATGTTAGTTTGAACATGATGACAGAAATTTTGAACATGATTTTAACCCCCTTCAAAACGTCGGCTCAACTCGGTATTTGGCATAATTATCAAGGATCGATGACAATATAATAATTTGATACATTTGTATCAGTATCCTTGCCGGGATTACCAGGATAGCAATAAAATCTGTCTTTGAAAACTACGCTGACATACGTCATAAAATTCTAAAAACCCAAAAAATAGTTAGAAAAAACAGACAAGTGCGAGTCGGACTCACCACCACTGAGGGTTCCGTACAAATTTGTGGGAACATATTATCAAAAATAGTTTTTTAATTACTTAAATATCTTTTTTTATGATTTAATTACAAATGTATAGTTTTCAGATTTTTCCTAAGACGACAAAGACGATAAGACGGTATTACTTGCCAAATTTCATAGTTCTAGGTCAAGGGGAAATACCCCATGCGTTTTGATTCCCTTGAGTGTTGAAATATACTTACGTTTTTTTGCGGCATAACGGCCGTATCTTTTTTTCACGTTAACTTAGAATTTTGGCTTTTCACAGCTTCTAGAGAATTTAGACTTGAGTATATCGACACTCTCTTTGTATCGACTGGATTATCATAGGCTATTTAGATAAATACTAAACGTAATTTCTTTACAACATTAATTTTGATGACGCAGACTACGATTTACGACGTAGTGCCATAGCAGTAGCTAATATAATTGTTCCTAGTAAGTAATTAGAGTCGTTTACGTACTAAACTATTTCCAACATTACCATCGGTAATGGGAAAACCAGCGTGCTTGTCTTTCTGAGAAAATTGTTTGTAATTATGGCACGTGTGTGTATTGACAATAAGCCAGTCCATATATGTACATGCTTCTTTCAATAAGGACCTATCTAGAGATAGAATTAAGGGGCTTATTGAGCAGGAGGAGACGCCCTGGGCGTCGGGACTCGATTGCGGACTCCGTAGGCGCGAGATTGCGGGCGGCGAGCAATGGGTAGCTCGCCGCCCGGTAAGGACCAAGCTCGGGTCGACAACGGCGCGTAGTGTTCCACGCGCGCCTCAAAGAGATGTCAGCAGCACTGAAGGGGTCTGCTAGGACCGATGCCTGCCGGGGTCGCGTGATTTTTCGAAAGAGATACCGTGGCCCCGGCACATGGACAACTGAAGGAGCACGGGTGGGTTTAAGTCAGTAAAAGTCTGACACGCCCTCCCGCTCCGCCCAGAGCGCGAGAAGTCATTACACGCTTTATATTAGCTTCACTTGTATGTTTGTATATTTGTAAGTTTGTATGCTTGTTTGTAACCGACCCCTTATAGCGCGATTTTGACCCACTTTAAACGAACAGATTTCATTCAAACTTTGCACACCTGTCAAGGACCGATGACAATAAATAATATATTACAATAATTTCATAAATTTGTGCCATTATCCTTGCCAGGGTTACCAGGACAGCAAAAAAACTGTCACAAACTACGCTGACATACGTCTCAAAATTCGAAACACCCTAAAAATAGAAAATAAATAATAGTTTAAAAAAACTAAAAAACACGCTTCCATTGAAAACCAAACTAAAAAGTACAAAATAATGGAAAAAAAGCGTGGGATGCCTGATATCAATAAAAAAATACCTTAAAAAGCACCCCACGCTTTTTTTACATTATTTTGTACTTTTTAGTTTGGTTTTCAATGGAAGCGTGTTTTTTAGGTTTTTTAAACTATTATTTTTTGATGATTACCTATCTTAGACTCACATGAACTCTCCCGTGCGAATCGGATCAAAAAGACAGTTTTAAATAATGTGTGTGTGTGTGTGTATGTGTGTTGATGTGTTTGTGTGTGTGTGTTTATTGTTTATAGGCGACTAGCACGAAGTTAATTAATGTGTGGGTGAATCGACAAATCCAGAAATGTGAACCAGACAATTGGCACGTTTTGAATGAAACGTTAGGGAAATAACGAAAAAAAAAAAGAAAAAGTACATTAACTTCTTTACATTTAATACAAAACGAGAAAATTTAAAATAAAATACATAAATTCATGCAAGTTGCATATAAAAAAACAAAAAAAATTATTAAAGTGACGATTCACCCGATAGGTACGAGCGACTAAATTTGTGCGAATCGAGTAATAAGCCGATTAAGGCCCTAATTTTAAAATAAATAATAGTTTGATGAAATTTTTTTTACTTTTTAACCGACTTAAAAAAAGAGGAGGTCCTCAATTCAACTGTATTTTTTAACCGACTTCAAAAAAAGGAGGAGGTTATATGTTCGACTGTATGTATTTTTTTTTTTTTTTTTAATGTATGTTCACCGATTTCTCCGCCAATTGTCAACCGATTTTGTAAATTCTTTTTTTATTCGTAAGGGTATACTCCTGAGGTGGTCCCATATTAATTTTGTGAAGATTTGATGTATACTTTGGGAGATAAACGAAGGAACTCCTCAAAAACAAACAGTACACGTAATGTGATTTGGATATTGTACTAAAGATTAAAAATAATTGCTGGTTCTATCTATCCATCCGTGGTGAACTAATTATAGTCTTCGAAGATACCGCATGGAACTCCTCATCGGTGAACAGTACATATAGGAACTTACAGTGAAAGGTTAGAAGGTTAGGGGATAATTCTTTGAATATTATAGGCACGTTTAGACCATTACTTGTATTCTTATATTCCGTTGAGCTGATGATGGAAGGTACAACTCCTTATCGATCAGGAGTTAGAAGATATCTTGTCCTAGATAGACATACTCGTTGACATCGAGAATTGATTCCTCAGCAGACACTAGAGTGGGCTCTTACCCACTCTACTGTCTGCTTAATAAAAAAAAAAGCAGCCTTAATCATTTTGGCCTGGCCATTTATTATATTTTTATTAACCGACTTCAAAAAGGAGGAGGTTCTCAATTCGGATGTTTATATGTTTTTTTTTTTTTTATGTATGTTCGGTCATAACTCCGTCATATATAGACGGATTTACAAAATTCTTTTTTTGTTCGAAAGGGGTTTATTCCGAAATGGTCCCATATAATTTTCATATAGATCTGATGATGAGTTCGGGAGACAGACACCGGAACTCTTTAAAAAATGACAGGAAATCAACCGCGATTTCTGCTATCGCATAAATATGCATTGTTTGTTTGGAATTAGTGCAGGGTGAATACCACAACTAAAAATTTAAAAAAAAAAACTTTTTTACAAAAAAAAAACAACCGACTTCCTTAAAAACACTACAAAGTGAAAAATAACTTTAATTTCGGAAGTCGGTGGCAAAAAAACCATAAATACAGATCCTAAGACACCGACTACCGAAATTAAAGTTATTTTTCACTTTGTAGTGTTTTTAAGGAAGTCGGTTGTTTTTTTTTGTAAAAAAGTTTTTGAAGATAGTTTTTGAGTGCATCACTGAGCTATTTTGGGAGGCATGTTGATCGTTGACTCGATGTATGAACGTAAACGAAGCAAAAGCAGTATGTAAAAAAGTTTTTATTTTTAAATTTTTAGTTATGGTATCTACTCCGCAGTAATTCCAAACAAACAATGCATATTTATGCGATAGCAGAAATCGCGGTTGATTTGCTGTCATTTTTTAAAGAGTTCCGGTGTCTGTCTCCGGAACTCCTCATCAGATCTGTATGAAATGTATATGGGACCATTTCGGAATAACCCTTTTCGAACAAAAAGAAGAATTTTGCAAATCCGTCTATATATGACGGAGTTATGGCCGAACATACATTAAAAAAAAACTTCCGAAATGAGAACCTCTTCCTTTTTGAAGGTTCAAAAGTGGTTTATTTACCTTTATTGGTAACAGGAATACAACTTCTTTAAACCTAGAACATAGGAGTATAGACCACTACTTGTATGGATTATAATTGTTGAGATAAATCAATTCTTGACTATTGTCATAATAAACGTAATGATAGTGTTAGCACACTTCCGATAAGTAATGTCGATGGTTTACTCAAGTTTTATAGAATTTAATAATACGCTGTTCACTTATACAGTCGATACCAATAAAATGTTCAAGTTAATATCATAGAATGCAATAAACATTGAGTCATACTCCATTTAACTGCATCAACACATGAAACAGCATCTCAGAGCAGAAGGCGCCTCAGGAGTTCGAACTGTCTTTGCTAGACGTCAGTACACTACACAATCCACATTCATTTATAATAAGCTGAATCGTAAATTGGAGATATATCCCCTGTTGTTGTATGACTGTAAAATAACAATAACAGAATGGTTAAGATCCCTTACATATGAGTAGACAGAAAACATTCTGACAAGGATAAGCTAAAAAAAAAAACATTCGCACGCACGTAAATACTTACACACACACACACCCTCACACACACACACACACACACACACACACACACCTATAAACACACACTCACTACACACACACACCTACACACACACACCCACTACACACAGATACACCGATGGCTGCTAAAAAATGTTTTATTTTATTTTATTTGTATTTTTATAACTTTTTCAATTTCATATAACCCTCTTACCACACCATTATTAAGATACCACTTATGGGAAGAGTGAGACAGTTCCGACACAAGTACTTTTGTAACTTACTGGAGCTGTCTCAATTTATGCATGACACAATGTTCAAGTTAAAATAAATATTTTTGTATTGTGTTTGTATTGTAACTGTTCATACTAGGTAATTAATTACATAGCTAACTAATCATACTTATTATCATTTCATCCGAAAGACGTCCACTGATGGACATAGGTCCTACAAATTCGGGAGGGTTTGCCATAATCGCCACGTTGGGCAGGCGGGTTGGCGATCGCAGTATGGTGATAAAATGCATAAAGAACGATGCTGCCTATTCTCTAGTAAGTCCCTTAGTCGCCTCTTACGACAACCACAGGAAGAAATGGGATGTTGCTATTTTTTATATCTGGCACCATAGAAAACACCACCATTTACACAAACACAAAAGGATACTAAAGCCTGATCTATAAAGTGCAATTTAATAGCTTGTGACTTACTTTAGGTTGTAGCAACAAAAAAAGTTGCACCGTCTATACAGTGTTTAAACGATGCAAGTCTTTTGCTGCTTCAGATTGTTGTATGCCAAAGGCAAAACACTTGAATCGTGTAAATGGGGCCTTAGTCGTCGACGTAACCCTCCACAACGCTGTCATCCGGAAACGTGCCCCGAACACTGGCCACACTGGTCTTCAAATCCTATAGTCATTAGTCTCCCATTCATAAAATATAAAAATGAATCCCTATTTCCCTTGGTCACGACCTTGGACCGATTTCACTTTTTTTTTTGTGTTGTGTTTGTAATTGTCAGGAGAAGGTTCTTATGAAAAAAAAAAAAAAATTGCGCGGAAAATTAGAAAATTTAAGAACTCTTATTTAAGAATACTTATGTAACATTATGACATTTGACATAGAATTGACAGAATGCGTGCTCAAATATTATCAAAGAGACAGGACAACGTCTGTCGGGTCAGCTAGTACTACATAAATATTGTAGGCAATCACCATATCATTTATAACCACGCGTGGTAATTGCCGATCCTGGTGCAAAAAGAGTTTTCATCGATGTTGTCTTAACCATTGTCTGTATAAAGAACCAAGGTGGTGTTTACAATCAATACTAATATTATAAAGCTGAAGAGTTAGTTTGTTTGTTTGTTTGATTGAACGCGCTAATCTCAGGAACTGCTGGTCCGAATTGAAAAAATATTTTTGTGTTGGGTAGCTTATTTATCGACGAAGGCTATATAACATCACGTTAGAACCAAGAGGAGCGGAGCAGTAATGAAAAATGTGGCAAAAACGGGAAAAATCGTACGGATAGGCGATTCAACGCGACGGGAAGGCTCGCGGAACAAGAAATTTAACGCGGACGAAGTCGCGGGCAGAAGCTAGTAAAATATAAAATAATATATGAAAAATAGAAATAAAAATATCCAAATATCAATATTCAAATCCATTAAGGAGCAATATACCGATAGAGAGTATGAATTTAGAAGAGCAGTGGTGGCCATGATTTGCGAGTTGAAAGTTGTGGATTCGATCCCAAACAGGCACTTAGTGTAAAGTATATCATCACCGCTGCTCTCAAAACAGTGAAGGAAAACATCGCGAGGAAATTGGCATGTCTTAGAACCAAAAATTTGAAAACATTTGACATTTGTCGACCCGCACTATGCCCACGTGGCGGAATACGGGCCACTTCTTCTTACAGAGAGGGAGGCCTGTGTCCCAGCAGTGGTACATAACAATTAATTTTAAGCATAGTATGTTTCTACACATACACGTTCAAGTTTGCATATACAGTTTGATTTATCATACACAACTGTGCAAGCATCTCCTAGCGTGTACGGGACTCTTTCAACAGTTATAATAGAAGTTTTAACTATTGCTTTGTCACTTGCAACTCTAAATACTATGACGTTTGCATATAACACATTTCTCAGATCTGTAACAAGATAACATCTTTTTAAACACAAGATCATTATTATCAGCATAATAACACTGGTCACGGCTGTCATAGTAATAACTGTTGATTATAATGTACAAGCTTATATCCTAGTCTATATACTAGACTAGACTATTATAGTGCCAAAGGTCTGCAGACCTACATCGCAATTAAGTATAATAGAGTAGCGATCTGCTAATAAACAAATTGCTCCTCAATTATACAATACATCAGTGGCATAAATAGGTCAAATGATAACATTTTCATCGTCATCGTTGTCATCGTTTCAGCCGTTAAACGTCCACTGCTGGACATAGGCCTCGCCCAATTTACGGGGCTTTGCCATAATCGACACGTTTGGCAGGCGGTTGGCGATCGCTGTATGGTGGTAAAATGCATAGAGAACGCTGCTGCCCATTTTCTAGTAAGTCCCTTAGTCGCCTTTTACGACACCCACGGGAAGAAATGGAAAGTGCTATTTTTTACTTCCGCCACCACACGGCATACCATTTATTGCATTGTAAAAGAATAAAAAATATTGCTTGTTAAACTGTTTGAATATTACTCCGCGCTGCTACCTAATTCCATATTAACGAAACTCAATAACACTTTGCCTGACCAGCACGCGTAGCATGACGACCATAGAAAGAACTTTGTCTTTTCTTGGTAGAATAGAAATAGAACTGTTATACTACGCCAGCTTAAAACGGTACAAATCTTTCTACAATCTTTAATTCTGTCTTTAATCTTTCTACAATCTGTAATTTTGTCTATTCTTCCGTCGACAAAACCCCTTTCTATGGTGGTCATGCTATGCATGCTGGAAATCGAACCCAGGATCTTGTACTCAGCAGTAGCGCTTGCAACCACTAGACCAACAAGGCAGTTAACATATTACAGATAATACCACGATATTGTTTATAAAAGTTAGTCAGAATTAATTAGCCAATAAGTAGCAGATTATAATCTGCTACTTATTGGCTTACTTAAAAAATGTGGATATTAAACGTTTAGAGAGAACAATATAGAACTTGGCAAGTTTTTGTTTAATTTATACTACACGTTAGTGGTAAACTCTTAGACCTTGAGCTGGCCTTGGGTAGTACTAAGGATAAAAAAATAAGAGGCCAGCTTATATTGGTTTTGTAGCCACGGTTGTGCGATAGGCCACACTATCTTAATAAACTCGCTCCACTATAGAAAGTATCCCACACATTACAAGCTATTTTATTTATTATTTATTTATATTTATATATGCTTCTTTATTTTCCTCTTTATATTAAATTTTTCATTTTCTTTCAGGGATATTCAGACCACAAAATGAAACATTTCAATCACACACAAATACACCGAGGAGTATGTGTAACCAGAACATGCAAAGACTTTGCAATAGTTCCCAAAACAAACGAAACAGCACAGAATCTAAGAGATACCCTTGAGGGATGCCTCAACAATTCTCTTTATTTACAATATGGACTTGAAGGGAGAATAGCTAATATAAAGTACTGTAACAAGGAAGGGGACACGGTGATATTAGATAATAGTGATATAGTTATGGCTGTGGTCTATGTAGTTTTAATTGTGCTCAACATTGCCGGAAGCTTATACGATGTCCTTTGCTGCAAGAAGGAGGAGAAAACAGGTAAGAAATTAAATTCTGTTTCGATAATTTTAAAGTTATTATGTGTAAAACAAATTCTAATGTAAAATGTTTTTTTTTTTTTAGGGAATCCGTATTTATTGTCCTTTTCAATACGCAGAAATTGGGACAGACTGGTAGCACCAAGTAATAGTGGGCAGGAGCCCCGACTAGAAAGACTGAAATTATTTTATGGATTAAGGTAACTAGAACCAGATAAGGTTTAGCATGATTACTAAAGTCTTCTTCTTATAATCAATCTGACAGAATATTGAGACGTGTTGATTGGAATCCCACACTTCTTAAATTAACTACTACTCTAATCACTGTTTTTTCATATCTTTTCAGAACCATGACGATGTTTTGTGTGATCTTTTCGCACACAACCCTAATAATGTCGTATTCCTATGTAGATAATCCATTGTATATCGAAACGGTAAGATTGGTTTTCTAACTTTTTTATTTACATTTATACTAACATTGAGAGACAGTTTCGCACTGTCCGGATTGATTTCAATTTACTTACGGTAAATAGTGCTTACTATTTGCCATATGTATGAAATAGCCTACAGTATGTATATGTTATCTGGAGAAAAATATACAACGTAGAACCTCCTCTTTTTTGGTTGAAAATAAGACTGGTGCCGATTCTTTTCTTCACCACCGAAACATCTTAACTAAAATAAGGGTAACTACTGTTATCTCTTACTGACCGAATGCGAAAACCTAAAACAAGTGACGTTTTAGAACTATCAAATTGAATTACGTCCCAAATGCCTTGACTTTGGTGTGATTTTAATCATGATGGATTTGGTTCGTCGTAGTTGTCGAAGAAAAATCTTAGTTAAATTAAATTCGACAGCTCTTATTTATTTCCGTCTCTTTCTTGTTTCATTAGAAGGAAAAAAATAACAATACCCTAAGTTAAGTATAGTTGGTGCACAACAGAATCATGACCATATTCATCTTCCACTTATCTAACAAGAAGTTTTTATAATTAAAACGATACCATAGTATTAAAATAATCGATGTGATTATGAAAAATATCTAAATCGAACGAGAAAAATAAATGATATAATTGTATGCATAGGTTGTTAACCTATAATTATGTGTGCACAACAGTGAACCCTGGACCTAACGAACTTCGTAAGGTTATAATTGTTTTTCTTTTCTATTTCTACGTAACGTTTGTATCGTAGTAGTGTAATTAGTAGTTATAGTCTTAGTAATACCTAATAATCATCTTGTTATACAAATATATCAATTTCTGGTTTTTGCTCGACAACTTAATTGATAGCTAACTAAGTACTGTTTTGATCCCTTGCATGCATTCTAATGGATTCTAAAGTTCTCGTGTTTCTAGTTCTACATTTTATAATACGACTTTATAAAAAAAAACGCTTTTTAATCGACGTAAATAAGAAGGAGAATTTTATTAGTCTATATTTTTTTGTATTTTTATTCTGCGATATTTGCGGCAATAAATGGAGGTGGTCTCGTATGATTTTTGTTAACTTTCCTTAAGTAGTGTTTGCGTTAGCTTAGTTAATACGTTTTTAATCCACTTTATGTAAGACGATGTACTAATACTTCCTCTCACTTTTGTTTACATAGCAAGTAGCGGTAAACGAATTAATGTACAGTGTAGGCACCCTAACTTAAAACTAAAAACAGCCTTCAATTCTATTGAATATGTGAATAAATAAATTCTACAAAAACAACCAACCGCCTCAGAAAACATACATTGAAAAGTCAAAACAGAAAAAAAGTATTTTTTTATGCTTTTTCCACAGTAACATATTCTGTTTCTTTTCATTACATATTGGTTGAAAATTAATCAATTCCAATTGTTTGTGCGTATGTTTCAGTCGTACGAAGATCCTTTCAAACAGATCCTGTTCAACGGCAGCTTGGTCACACATACTTTCTTCGTCATGTCCAGCTTCCTCCTCGCGTTTAACTTCCAGATTTACGCGGAGAAGCACAAAGTCAGTTGGATACAGTTACCAAAAGGAATACTTCTAAGATGGCTGAGGTAATTTTTCTGTTTTTCCTGGATAATTTCGATTTATTTCATTATAATAAGTTAGTTGTGTCTGCAAGCTATTCTACTTTATGTCTAGTTTCGAGGCAAGGACTGACTATGACTGAGAAACGATCTTTATAAGCATTCAGTATACCACCATATATTTGACTAAGCTACAGTTAAAATTGCAAAAGCGTACGTTGCCGAAATTTACAGTCGTTTATCAACCACAATTCCCATAAATTCATCTCGAATATTAAAACTAGCCGTAGCTATTAAAAAATGTTGATGACCGAACGATGGTGTTGACTGCGTATCTTTCTACGCGATATTTCAACCTGATTTTTCATTCTATACGCATCACTGAAATCAAACCTGAATATAATTTGTTTTCCTCAAGGATATTTTCATGAAATGGTCATTCAATCGGATTAAATGGACTTAGAGGTTTGTATTGATGATTTGAATTATTATAATTCCGTAAATACATACTTGTTACGGTTGTAAATTATATTTTGTCAACATATAGCCTTAGAGCGACCTGCAGTTTGCAACAAAAACTTGAAAGTATTGGTTTTTGCGATTCAGCCTAACGCCTTAAAGATTCATACCGAAAAGCGAGTACATTTAAACGTATTACTTCTCTTCCAGACTAACTCCAACATACGCTCTCATCCTGTTCTCCATATCCACATGGATGCGCCACGCGTTCCGCGGCCCGCTGTGGCAGCTGGTGGTGACTAGCGAGGCGGCCGCGTGTCGCCAGTATTGGTGGGCGCAGCTACTGTATGTCAACAACTACGTGTATCACGACGCATGGTGCCAGCCGCAGACGTGGTGAGATGTAACAATATGTAGTAGCTTCTAAATAAAGTGGAGATAAGGGACTCTTATAAGATAGCTTATATGACTGGGTGTGTGAAGAAATCGGTGAACATACATAAAAAAAAAAAAAAAAAAAAATACATACAGTCGAACATATAACCTCCTCCTTTTTTTGAAGTCGGTTAAAAATTCGAAAATTTTCGAAGCGCTTTGGATTGTCATTTTAATAAAATTTGCCAAGTGTCCTGTGTACAAATGTCTTTCGCGCAAGTGTTTTTTGTAAATATGACCATTCGCGCAAAATTCAAGTAACAGAAATGTCTCTTCGCGCCAATGTCCCTTCGCGGGAATGTACATTCGTGCAAAAGTCCATTCACAGAAATATCTTTTCGCCCAAGTGAGTTCGCGCAAGTGTCTTTCGCGCTAGTGTCCCAGATCCCTTATTTTCACTATTGTGCATCGTCTCGAATACACGTCGTGTGCACTTCTACATTTTATCATTACTATTAACCCGCATGCTCCCACTGCTGGGCAAAGGCCTCTACCTCAGACTCCCAACTCTTTCAATCCAGCTGAAGTGGACCTCGGATGTTCTACGAGGTCTGCCACGACGCCTTCTTCAGGGGTCCACTTAGTGATTATTTTGCGGCTCGTTAGCTGTGGGGCCACTTTCACCGTATGTCCAATGGGGAATATGATAGACACGGCCAGCCTAACACGTCATTAAACTGTATTTTGAAGACTTCTATATTTTTATTACAAAATATTTGTTAACGTTATTAAACTATCTTAGATCATCGTTTCCTCAAAAGCCTTAACGCTACTTTAAAGATACCGAAAAACCTAACAACAACATCATGTTAATAGCAATAATCTATCACCCCCAGGTACCTAGCAGCAGACACGCAACTCTTCTGCCTAGGTTTACTACTGTGCCTGTTGGCTCGCAAGTGTAAGACCCGCGCCATTCTACTGTCTGTCATGTTTGTGGTCGCACTGGTCATCGTGGCAGGACACACCTACTTCCAGGACTTGGATGCAGTAGTCATACAGTCACCTGAGTAAGTAGATGATGATTTGTTGTTTTTAGCTTTAAACCTGTGTTCTAACCTGTACCTTAATTGAGTAACACACTATAAATCAGAATCCGAATCATTTTGAAGGAAATTGCTTCATATTTTCGAAAAATGTATACAGGGTGTTTGGCAGAACGTTGAACATATGAAAATGGTGGATAGGTGGGGTCATCTGCTACTTACTCAGCCCTAATTTATTTAGCCCTGGCCCCCTGGATATTTTTCAAAATTTATTTTGCTTTAAAGTGTATTTTTTATTAAAAATGGGTAAAACAGGCAATATAAAATAGTTTTTTTATCTTTAATGTTGGCAGATTCTTATAAAATTATTGCTTTATTCAGATGTTAGCTATAAAAAAAAGTTATGAGTCCTTAAACTTCTAAGAATTATAAGAATATGCCAAAATTAAAAAAATATTTTTTTTAAATCGCCTGTTTTACTCATTTTTAATAAAAATTACACTTCAAAGTTAAGAAAGTGGTGAAACTAGAAGAAAGCAACAAATTTTTTTTTAAATATCCAGGGTGCCAGGGCCAAATAAATTAGGGCTAAGTAAGTAGCAGATGACCCCACCTATCCACCATTTTCGTATGTTCAACGTTCTGCCAAACACCCTGTATGTCTGCTCACCAAAGTAAATAGCGTTTAATATCGAATGGTGTTGTACTGTCAAAATGAAAGCCTGAACAATTACTCCTTCGTGGAGGCGATCGGTGGCGGCGACCTCTCGCGTCCGGCCCTGGTGCGAGCCATGGTACGGAGCGAGAGGGCATGGGAAGCCGTCACCTCCTTCTGCGAAGCAGTAATGCTCGCGAAGGATGAGGCGGACTCCCGGCCACCGTAGGCGCGAGCTTGCGGGTGGCGAGCAATGGGTAGCTCGCCGCCCGGTAAGGACCAAGCTCGGGTCGACGGCGCGTAGTGTTCCACGCGCGCCTCAAAGAGATGTCAGCAGCACTGAAGGGGTCTGCTAGGACCGATGCCTGCCAGGGTCGCAAGATTCGTTCGAAAGAGTTACCGTGGCCCTGGCATATGGGCAACTGAAGGAACACAGGTAGCTTTTAATCAGTAAAAGTCTGCCACGCCCTTCCGCTCCGCTCAGAGCGGGAAATTTATTCATTTGATGATTTCCCATCTTAAAAAAAAAAAAATCCTCTGAATTGTAATATCGAACAGCAAAACTGTTAAAATTGTCTTCAAATTATAATCACTTGGCGTCATCTAATAAGCCGGATTTAATTATTATCAATGATTTTTAAAATTGTTAAATTTACTTGTCAAAACCATTATAAAAATTTGTCCCTACATAGACCACATTACAAGTACCAAACTTTGTGTATGTTTGCTATCCTTACCTTTCTCCAGATCGTACCGCAACCTCTACGCAACGGATGACACCTTCCGTCTCCTGTACATCCGCGGCCACACCAACATGTCTACCTACATCCTCGGGCTGGCGGGAGGCTTCCTAGCCTACCACCTTCTGGATGGCAAGGATACCGATAAGTACAAGGTACACTGCTTCTGATCCACACCACGCTTACATCTAGGTCAAAAACTGGCCTGTTGGTCTAGTGGTTAGTGACCCTGACTGCCAAGACTGAGGTCGTGGGTTCGATTCCCACCCAGGACAAATCTTTGTGTGATGAGCACAATCATTTGTTCTGTGTCTGGGTGTAATGTATATATAATATGTATATACTTATTTAGAAATATATAAGTATATTTATCAGTTGTCTGGTTGCCATAGTACAGGCTCTGTCTAGTTTGGGATCAGATAACGGTGTGTTGGTTGTCCTAAGATATACGATATTATTATTATCTATATATTAAAAAAGGCTACTGACATCGTGGCAACAAATGTGGTTTCTTTTTAAATGCTGGATTCTTTTCTTTGACTATTCGTCTATTATTTGTTTTTTTATTTTTTATTATAGTACCTTGTACCACTATCTTCTATATAAATAAAATTCAAAGTCCTGAGTGACTGACTGAGTGACTGATATATCAACGCACAGCCTAAACCGCTGGACTTCGAGACATAAAATTTGGAGGGTCTGTTCTTTGTGAAGTGTAGAGAGGTATCCACTAAGAAAGGATTTTTTTGAAATTCTACCCCTTAGAGGGTGAAATGGGGGGTTGAATTTTTTATGAAACTTTTTATTCTCTGGGTCGATTGACACAAAAATTGGTACACATACTCTTCAAGTATAATTATGAGACACGTGTATCACAATTTTTCCAAAATCATCCCCTTACTGAGTCAAATAGGGCTTCGAAAATCGTATGTGGAATGGTAGACGTGCGCATGGCGTGCGAAGCAGCCCAGGTAGCGCATTGTCGTCACCAGTATCCAATCTCAACCAAGATATCAAGAAGTATCAAATATGTAACTGATATTAATATGAACTAACTAGCTTTAGCCTGCGACTTCGTCCGCTTAAATGTCGTTTATCGTGGACGGAGACGAAACCTCGGAATAAAAACAGGCGTAAGGCCTTTCTTGAGGTTCAAACTAACCCCGAAACAAATTTTATATTTCGTAATTTTTTTTTCTTCAGATCATTTATCTTATGTTACTTCTAATACCTCCAAGAATATGTGTACAAAGTTTCATGATGATTGGTTGAGTAGTTTTCGCGTGAAAGCGCAACAAACAAACTTACATTCACATTTATAATATGTATTGGTAGGGATATTTGCAAGTTATAACAGCCGCACAGGTCGATCGTTCAGGTTAAGCTACGCTTGCCACGGTTGGTCCGTGGATAGGTGACCATCTTTACATAATAAGACCCTTCATTGCCTCGGAAAACACGTTAAGCAGTCGGTCCCGGCTATCTTTCGTAGATCTTAAACAGTCGTTACGGGTCGTCGGAAGCCCGAAAGTCTGACAACCAGTCTTACCAAGGGGTATCGTATTACCCAGTTACTGGGTGGTAGTCGCTCCATATAAAATACTGGTACTCAGCTGCATCCGGTTAGACTGGAAGCCGACCCTGAGATAGTTGGGAAAACGCTAGGCAGATGATGAGGAAGTAAGTATATGTAAAAAAACGCGTTTGTTTCTGTATGAAATAAAATTAAATAACTACACTAACTATTCTTTAACAGATACCTTTACAACTTTATAAGTAAAAACTAATTGGGCACATACCTACTACATATAATACTTTACGCACTTACATATAAATCTGTACGTTCAGTGAGCAACAGTGCGACTTTAGTTTATGCATTAAAGTAAAACGTAACGAACAAGCCACAATCATCAATGAAATTCTTTTGAAATCGTTTGAAGGAGTTGAAAATAATTATAAATCAGTGGACTCGAGTGTTAAACAACAATGACGCCATACATTACCCGGTTTAGTTTCTTAACACATTGAAGCCTCTCGGTCTCTCAACTCATATATAAAAATGTAGAGTTGTCGCCCAGTTATGTTGCTACGTAATTTAAACCAGTCAAAATTATGCAATGACTCCGGGTTGTGAGTGAAAATATGGCAACGAAATGTTATCGAGGCAACTATACTGACACGTTGTTCCTGAGAGGAGTCTGTGTTTATTCCGAGGATTCTTCTAACGCCATCGAACTACCCCTTTGAGTTCAAAAGAGTGCAGTTTCCCCTCAAAGTCTGCTTTGACAAGACTATAAATAAATCTTAAGGCAAAACACTTAATTTAACAGGACTTAAGGGAGAACTACTTTTCACACCGTCAGTTATACGTGGCTTGCTCAAGAGTAAGCTCACGGAGCAGCCTGGTAATTCTAGCACCTGAAGTAAAAACAAAAAATATTGTTTACAAAGAAATTCTACGATAGGCATAGTATTTCGTTGTAATCAATATTAGTTGTTCATTATACACTTCTGATTGTCTCTTAATTAAATCTTTTCACACACGCTTTGAGTTTTATTAAAACTATACTACTCTCATCCCAGAGATTAGTTTAGTTTTACGGAGAACTTCGTCCTCTTTGCCTTGTTTGGGATATTGTCAGTTCGTATATTAAATTGAGAGGTAGTGAGAGCGCGTATGGTAGTTTCTGAAAAAAAAAAGTCATTTGTTTCTTATAGGCCACACGGGTAAAGCCGCGGGCAGAAGCTATTCAAAATAAACCAATGAAATAAACACAGGCAAAATAAAATCTGTTCTAATTATATTACATGCATACGTGTCGAATTCATAAGAATGATGCGATATATATATATCCTAAGGAGCTCTTAAATTTACTCAACCCGTCTGGTCTCTGTCTCACACATATCCTCAAAGTGGGTGCTCCAGTAATGCTACTACTAAATCTTAAAGTTGTGCAATCGGAGTAATATATACCGCAGATACCACTAATACTGTCGGAGTACCCATTCGAGTTTAAAAGGCCGCAGGCCCCTTATGGTATGTTTAGCAATGACGATTAATAAGTCTCATGGACAGTCACTGAAAACAGCGGGATATGATCTTAGAGTGGACTGCTTCTCACATGGCCAGTTTTACGTGGCCTGCTAGAGAGTGAGCTCATCTAGCAGCCTGTGTGTATTAGCACCTGAAGGCAGAATCTCTAAAGTAGTATCTAAAGAGATACTTTAAGTATAGACTAAAAATAAATAGTCTTAAACCCCTGTGAACAGCAAGTTAAGTAAAATATCCATTTGAATAATTTAGGTAACAATTTTTTGCGAAATTCCCAGGGAATAAAGAGAATTTATATTTTCACATGAAAGTTGCCTTCAAATTTGTCATGCAAGTAGGTAATTTGCCGTTTCGTTATATATTCCGTCACTATTGTTAGGTTTTAGGATTAATTATCCTACAACAATCATTTATCAATTCAAGCGCTGCTCCTTGGATAACACAAAGCAAGCAGTGCAATAACACATTGTTTACCTAGATACACATACACATAGGGTATGTTTAATCCCGGTAGTACGGTCCTGTGGGATGTTTTTCGACATCCACGCGGGCGAAGCCGCGGGCAGAAGCTAGTTTAGGATAAAATGACACAACTTTTAACGCTAAATCCTTACAACAATATCGTGACACACTTGCATTTTTCTAAATATACCTCACATATTTCACCAGTTACGAATTTATCCTACACAACGTAGTTTTTGTTTATTAACATCGGTCACCTCACTATTCAGGTCCACTTAAAAAGCAGCGACCGGCACTGGACCTTTTTGGTGCAGCCGTGTGGCACACTATAATGCTAGTTTCCCATATCGCACTTTACACTTTTATTTTGATTCTACTCATTCCTGTTGTTAATTGTGTGATGTCTGTATACCCAGCAGGACCCTACGTTTAATCCGATTGAAAGTTAAATGTTAACGTGCGTAGTATTTAGTACCTTACGAATCATCTTGAATTATATTCCATCGGTAAAAAATTAGAAATAATAATAAATGATGTACATATACTTTCTTTCTTTGATTAACGCCACCATACGTACTAAAAGCTGTGAAAAGTCATACATCGACCAAACGAAACGTTGGTTCGCTGAAAAAGTACAAAAAGTTTTATAAAACAAATTTTCAGCTAAAATACAAACTTTTTGAATTAAACCTAAGTTTATTTGAAAAGTACTAATAAAATGCTTATAAGAAATATGACTGTCTGGACTGAAAGCCTCAAAATAAAATAGGGTCCTGCTGGCTTGATAAAAGTTTTACAGGTGCATTCCTCATTAAATAATCGTGATTTAAAAATTAATCTAAGGTATTTTTAAGGTACTAATACACCGCTAAACGCGACCATATAACATTTGTCTATAGACCTTCAAACAACGGAGCAATTAAGGTACTAATTTTTTACTTATATGATTCGGAAGGTACTAAATACTACGCACGTTAACTTTTAACTTTTAATCGGATTAAACATAGGGTCCTACTGGGTATACAGACATAATTGTGAGGCTTTTAGGCTGTACTAAATAAATGCATGTTGTTTCTTCCTTTTGCTGTGAAAGATTTAACTGAAACTGTTTCAAAATGTTGCCTAAAATCCTGTCATGGGAGTAAAAAATGTACCGTGTTACTCATCAGAAGTACCGCTGGGCGATGTGGGTCGCCTTCCCTCTTGGCGTGGCGGTGATCATGTCGGGCGGGCTGTTCTACGCGGACGGCGCGCGCGCCGCCGCCGGCCTGCGCGTGCTGTACGCCACGCTGTACCGCCCGCTGTTCCAGCTGCTCGTACTCACCATCATACTGGGCAGCGTCTTCAAGTTTGAAAGTAAGTGAGCATCTGTTTTAAAGGACATTTCTGACTGACTGGTCGACACTTCACGTGACCAGAGACCTGGCTCGTTCTTTGGCAACAAAAATCGCAATTCTACGTGGCACTGCTGTTAGTCTTCAGGTTACGTTCCTGGATGAGCAATGTGGACAAGTATTTCGACGCCTACGCGTGCATCTTAAACCAGCGAACCTGCGACAAAACGCCACACATAAACTAAATGGTCACCCATCCAAAGGCTGACCTTGAGAAGTGTAGCTTAACCTAGCGAACCTGCGACACAAGGCAAAACAAAAGCTTAATGGTCACCCATCCAAAGGCTGACCTTGAGAAGTGTGCTTAACCTAGCAAACCTGCGACACAAGGCAAAACAAAAACTAAATGGTCACCCATCCAAGGGCTGACGTTGAGAAATGTAGCTGAACCTAGCGAACCTGCGACGCAAGACAAAACAAAATAAATATTTTGTAAAGATAATATTTGTGAAGCATACTTAGCAAAAGGAAATAAATATGGTATAATCAAAAATAACGTATTAATTATGTGTTAATATGTTAATTATCACATTAAAAAAAAATCGCATCGAAATTGGAACTTTGTTGCCTAAGTCCACTAATTTTCAGTATGGGCCCACTGTGCGTCGCCACGCTCGCCAGTCCAAAATTTAGTTTTACCCCTCGCCTATAGATGTTTCACATCAAAAGCCCAAGTTCAATAAACAACAATTTATTTGGGACCTAACGATATCTTGTTTATTACAGCGATCTACCGCGGCATCATGGAATGGCGTGGTTGGACTTGGTCGGGCCGAGTGTCATACAGTGCCTTCCTACTGCACACATTGTTCCAGAGGGGACTTATCGGGGCACAGACGCAGCCCATACACATGACTGATTATTACGTGGTAAGTATAGCAAATAGCAATTAGAAGTATAGTGATTGAATTCCACAGAGTGATAGGTGTTCCTGAGGTGCAAACGCGGCGCACTGAAATCTTTTTAATAAACCTTTAAACTCACATCTTAGCGCTGATTTGTAAATCGTGTGACAACTTTACCCAAGATTTTTTTTTGGAAATAGAAAAGTTTTCAAAACAAAGTATAAAGACGGTCAGATTTCCAAAAATCAACTTCATCCCTCAAATTCAAGATATAGGATGGAAAAATCTATATTAAGTACGTATCTATTTACTTTTTTCAGTTCACAGTTCTATCAGCGAGCATCTTCCTGACGTACATGTGCGCCTGCACGCTGTACGTGTGCGTCGAGGCGCCCGCCGCGCAGCTCGTGCGCGCCGCGCTGGCGGGCCGGGGGGGGGACACTACTAAAGTGTGAAATAAATAAAGATTGCTCATTTGTTCTTGTTTTATTCATTAATACTTAACTATGGTGTAAGCCTTAGACCAGAGATAATTAAATGCGTATATAATGGTGTTCATATTTAAAAAATAATTCTGATGATTCTGTCTCCATCATTTTAAATGAACGAACGAAAATGAACGCTGCTTTGTATACATATATCGCTAAACACCTTTAGTATTATGGAGTGCAAGGTGACGTAAGAGTAGCCCGCTAAATCCTGCTAAATCATTAACAATCAAAATTTCACAAAAACTAACTACAATCAAAATTATTCTCGATGTTATATCGCACCCCTAGATCTAAAGGGAACTAACCTGACACTGAAAAATTAAGAATTTGAGTTAGATCCCTTTAGATCTAGGGGTGCAATATTAGAGTGTATTTTAACGAAAATTTCACTGACGACCTTTATAAGTAAATGTTCTTGTTCTGAATTGCTTCTGTCAGAAGCAAAAAGAACTTTTGCTTAAATGATGCCATCTGAATCACCTACATTCCGAAACAATAAATAAATCTACATTAGGATTTCTTAGAAACGAATTTGTCCATCAACCAAAAGAGTCTCTCGTTAATTTTGCAGACTAACAATGTGTTCTTCAATATTTCTTTTCTCAGTGTCGTTTAAGTCTTTGCCATTTTCTTGTTTTTTATCATTTTGGTTTTCTTCGTCAACTTTTGCCATGGGTTTCTTTGGTTTGGTGATGTACTCTTTGATTAAGTTTCCCACTGGAGCTTCCACCATTAGCCAGAGCGGTATCGCGGTTAAAAACGATGCCAGCGCAAAACTGATGAACACTTGATTCTGTGGAAAAAAAAAACGCACTTTTATGTTAGACGCATGATTGCGCGGGCGTTCAGGCCGCACATCGTTGCAAACGTACTCCTACAACCCTTTTGTACATTTTAAATGTAACAATAAGCGCAGGGCGGCCATGTAGTGTGCGAATGAAATGCGATGCGCTGATGCCCGCGCAGTTATACGGCATAAAATGTGCGTTCCATCATCATCATCATTTCAGCCAAATAACGTCCACTGCTGGACATTGGACCTCCCCCAATCTTGGGGGGTTTGCCATTATTGCCTCGCTTGGCAGGCAGGTTGGCGATGCAAGTATGATGGTAAAATGCATAGAGAACGATGCTGCCCATTCTCTAGTACGAAACCCATAGGTAGAAATGGGATGTTGGTATTCTTTACGTCATGCACCATAAGGAACGAATGTGCGGTTAACTTTAAATAAATACTGCATTGATTAGCGACCAGGATTCAAAAGGGGCTGATGAGTTTAACAATCACTGTAACTATAAAAGTAGCGTAAAAGGAAGTGAATCTGGTTATCTGGCCATAGGACGTGTTACATATTATTGTTCATTCACGGCCTGCGCCAAAGTATGCTGAAAAGACAATGTGTGTGCACCCATAACTTAAGATAATCATACGCACGATCAAGACGAAGTTGGTATGTAAGTAAGTGGTCTGATAAGACACATAGCTCCTGATGAACGACACGTGCAGCAAGTAGGCGCAGTACGACAGCCGGCTCGGGACCGTCCAGCCGCGCCACTCCAAGATGCGACGGCACAAGTCTAGGAAAAAATCAATCAATTCTGTACAGATTTTGGAAAACTAAAGAAACACGGCAGCATTTTTGTAACTATGCCATTAATCAGGGGCTTACGCGATGAATGATATTCAATGACACCAACGTCTTCACCTTAGCCTTTTCATCCCCATCCTCATTTCAAACATAGAAGTTAGGAGACCGTGAATCATGTTAAAAACTAAAAACTCGCTCAGTGAATTGTGACTTGGACGTAAATCTAGTGTGCCTAAAATGTAGTGGTTAGGTAAAAGTGAAATAGCATAAACCACTTAAATAATGTAATCATCACATTTTTAAAATTATTTCTACAATTTGCAAATTCGAACTTTGAATATGTTTTTAAACTTTTGTACCTCGTTAGATAACTGATTAAGTGAAGATAATTGTCTTCCCCGTAATTTGTAACATGATTGCCATACTAAAATGTTGAGATCGGTGTCAAAATTTATACAGGTATATTGTAGATTTTCTTAAACTTTTTCCTTTAAGGCGCGGACTGACTACGATTTTAAATGCTACAACTACATGCTACAGCTCCAACAAATAAGGTTGAAAATTGAATAAATATTTGGATTGACGATGTGACTAAGCTGCGAATTGGCGTTTATTTTACGGTTTTATTTAGATTATTCGGACTACACACATTAAATTAAATAATTGTCCGGTTAAAGTTTTAAAGTAATGTTTATTCTATTGAACTCTTTAAAAAATAAATGTTGTTATCGCTGAAAATACAGAGATGTTCGACGTCAAAGTTTTTTTTGTGCAACAATTTTTATTGGGAATATCAAACAATTTTTCACCATTCTATTCGGTTAGAATTTTTCTTTAAACCCTTCTCTGTCCACTGTATTTTTTGTGTCGTATATTTTCATTGCGTTACGTCATACTCGATTGTCAAAGACACCAGTGTTTTGTGAATATTGAGGTAACACCGCGCCTTAACATGGAACTGTTTGAGGTTTTGCAACATTTGAATGCATCGAAAGTTTTATTAAGGCATTTGGGTACCCCACAGATTAGCAATAAAAACGATTAAATTTGAGAGTTTAGAGTAAAGTGATGGTCACCCTGTGTAGTAAGGATTTTGTATAAAAAATATAATTTAGGCACCATACTCACCATCTATCTTAAAGATGAAACTAATTAAGCCCAAAGCAAAGAAGAAGCTAAATGCTGGCTTGATCACACAAGCGCTGGCTGCTCTCACGTAGATGGAGGGTCGAGGTCTGTCGGCATAGAACAGACTGCAAGCGTAGATAAGGGCCACTGCTATAGGAACCAGCAGAGGGACGCAGTAACGGTATTTCTGAAAATAAAAATATCGATTGATCAAAACCATTGGTTTATGTGGCTTAGTAATAATTGCTGCAGGGGTTGATTGATTTGGTTAAGCTACGCTTGCCGCGGTCGGTCCGTGGATGGGTGACCATTTTTACAGACCCCTCCATGCCCCTGAAAGCACATTAAGCCGTTGGTCCCGGCTGAAACTGCACGTAACCATAAGCCATAATGATAAAAAATACCCCCAACCAAACCAAAACCTGTAAAGAGTAAAAAAACAATACATATTGGCCTCTAAGTTTAATAAGAAATCGACATCATGATCCCTTTTTTTTTAAAATGGGAAATCATCAAATGACTTCTCCCGCTCTGGGCGGAGTGGGAGGGCGTGTCAGACTTTTACTGACTAAAACCCACCCGCGTTCCTTTAGTTGCCCATGTGCAGTGCTGCTGACTACGCGCCGTCGACCCGAGCCTGGTCTTTACCGGGCGGCGAGCTACCCATTGCTCGCCGCCCGCAAGCTCGCGCCTACGGTGGCCGGGAGTCAGCTATCGACCTCCGGTGCCCGGGGCGTCTCTTCCTGCGGCGGCTAGGGACGTGAAGGTGCAGAGACTGCCACTCCCTTACGTGCCCCACCTCCTCCTTCGCGAGGATTACTGCATCGCAGAAGGAGGTGACGGCTTCCCATGCCCTCTCGCTCCGTACCATGGCTCGCACCAGGGCCGGACGAGAGAGGTCGCCGCCGCCGATCGCCTCCACGAGGGCACGGCGGTGCTCCACTGTATGCTCCACCGTGTCCTCCAGACGATCCCTTTCAATCCCTTTGATCCCTTTGATCAAGATACGATTTCTTACTAATACTTTCGTCGTGTCATACTAATACTTTTAAATAAAAGAACTCGCACCCAAATCACCCGTTTAAGATCTACGGTGCCACAGACAGACACACATAGCGATCAAAATTGTAACACACCTCTTATTGCATCGAGTGTTAAAAAGTAGCGCTTTAAGTTAAACGGGTTCATACGATCGAATTTAATAAGTACATGTTAATAAAGACGTTCGTGGTGTTAAGACTAGTTACCCGCAACCTCTTGATGTCGGCGCCTTTCTTCTGCCAGTGGTAGACTAGGTAGCCAATCGAGATGCCGATGACGTTGCCGGCGAGGTTGGTGTGGCCTCGTCTGTACGTGTTGTTGAATGTGGGCTCATTCATGAAGATTCTGTGGATTGCCCTAGGGACAAAATTGCAACTCAATAAGATCATGGAGTTAATCGAAAGGCTTTCTTAACGATTGGGAAAAAGAAGCGTGGCGAAAAATACTAAAGACAGAGGGAAGTCGTTGCCCAAGAGTGACACAGAAAAGGTAAACATAAAAAAAAACTTTTTAACAAAAAATTAAACCATCGAATTATTTTTTGCTTTTCAATTTTTTCGGCGGTTTATTTTTTTGTTATTATTTTTTTATATTTTTTTGTGGCTTTAATGTACTAATAATACTTGGCAAGGTATACCCTAACCAATGAAAAAGAATTATCAAAATCGGACTACTCTGTATGTGTGAGTGAACAATCAATCATCTCCCGTTTTCCGACCGTCCAAATCCGTCAAAATCGAACCCTAAGGGGTTTCGATTTTGTTTTCCAAATTTATATGGGACCACCTTCGGGGTATATCCTTTCCAATAAAAAAAGAATTATTAGTTTATCACAATCGGACTACTATGTAAAAAGTTATGCGTGGTCATACATAAAAAAACACAAAAAAAATACGCGTCGAATTGATAACCTCCTCCGTTTTTTTTTCGTCGGTTAAAAAATCAAAATCAAGAATCATTTCAAATAAGACTGAGAAACATCACTTTTGGAACTCCAAAATGACAGAGGACAGTTTCTCAATACGGCCGCTCGTTACTACTTCCCAGGGCTGGAGCTGGGTAAGAGGACAGACGCAACAAACTTTGCAGCAATTTATTTGTCTGTTATTTTAAAAGAACACGAATTAACTATAGGTATCATAGTTTTCTTCTTGTTAGTTAATAAGTACAAATCGATCGTAAAATTAGAGGCATTTTCGTGATGTTTTTTTATCGAGAAAATTCTAAAATTTTGTTTCTTTTCCACAATAAAGTTTGGAAATATCAAATAGTTTCTAATTTTTTTAATTTTTTACCGAAGTCTTAAGCATTTAATGAAAAATCAAATTGAAGATTGGCAATTTTGGCTCTTAAATGGATTACAATTCAACTTACTCTGGCGATGCAATTAAGGATCCATCCAAGTTTTGGTAGTACGTGATAAGACCAGGGATAAGACATCCGATCACAAAGATTATCGGGAGTATTATCTTCCTGGAGCGTGGAGTAGTGCAGATCACGTAGACTATCGCACCGAAGCAATACAGCTGAGTGTCAGCAGCTAGGTACCTGGAAATGATCATGTTGTCATTAATGAGGAGCAGGAAGCACAGATAATAATTGTCATTAGCATTCAGCTGAAAAACATATGACCGATGACCTGGTGAAGGCCGCAGGAATAGGTTGGATGCGACAAGCACAGAACAGGTCGAAGTGGCGGTGCTTGGGAGAGGCCTATGTCCAGCAGTGGACGTCTTTCGGCTGAAATGATGATGATTATGATTCAGCTCAAAGACATATGCCCCCACCACCAAGTTTAGCCACATCAACCAAACTTTAATTTGAACAGTTGGGACCGTTCTTAGCACGGGGTCATGAAGTTCGGCACAAATAAAGAGATGACCCGGTGATGATGGCGATGAACTGTGGTGGCTCAGTGGGACCAGTAGTGACCCAGTGATAACAGTAGTAGGTTGGAACTCCGACAGGTGGTTTACTTTGTGAACATAATTTCACCGACCACTGCTCGCTCTCAAAAACGATGAATGGAAATCGGCATGTCCTAGAACCAAAATTTTGAAGATATGTGACATGTACCAATACGGACTGGGCCCGCGTGGTGAAGCCTATGTGTCAGCAGTGGGAACAATACCGTCTGATTAAGAAAGAGATGACCCATAACTGAATAAAGTCAGGCTTTGGAAGAGGATGACTCTCAGTTAAAGGTGCTTACCAAGTTTGCTGCATACACTGAGAATTGTCGTTGTAGTTGCTGATGTACAACAGGTGCATCCACCAGTTCTCTCTACATTCCATCGCTTCTCTAGCTATGACCCCCTGCCAATGATAAACATTCATTAATTTATTTTTCTTTCTTTCCAGGTTTTATTTTTAATTTTTGGGGACACAAGGCAATGTCGTGAATTTGTGTCTGTTATGTATGTTACATTACATAACATACACAAGCTCACGCCTTTTGCCCCATGGGTAGTCTACAGAATACCTGCTTACCAGCTACCATAATAATGCAAACTCTTACAAACTATTTTTGCTTCGTTTTCATTTACAACAACAACATTACAAAACATACATTTTTACAAAAAAAAAAAAATAGTAGTTTAAAAAAAACTAAAAAACACGACGTAGGTCAGCGTAGTTTGTGACGTATGTCAGCGTAATTTTCGAAGACAGTTTTTTTGCCGTTCTGGTAACCCTGGCAAGGATAATAGCATAAAATTAAATTATTGCGTTGTCATCGGTCCTTCACAAGTGTGCAAAGTTTGAATGAAATCTGGTCGTTAAAGTGGGTCAAAATCGCGCTATAAGGAGTCCGTTACAAACAAACATACAAGTGAAGCTAATATAAAGCGTGTAAAAAAACAACCGACTTCTAAAAACAACAGTACAAAGTGAAAAATAATAGTTTAAAAAAACTACTGTTTTCGAAAACTACGCTGACATACGTCACAAAATTCGAAACACTAAAAAATTGAAAATAAATAATAGTTTAATAAAACCAAGCTTCCTTAGAAAACCAAAATAAAATACTTTTAAGTTTGGTTTTCTATGGAAGAAAGCATCCCACGCTTTTTTTCCATTATTTTCTGAAAATAAGGGAAAAAGCGTGAGGTGCTTTCTGTGGTATTTTTTAATTGATATCAAGCACCCTACGCTTATTTATTTTCAATTTTTAGGGTGTTTCAAATTTTGTGACGTATGTCAGTGTAGTTTTCAAAGACAGTAGTTTTTTTAAACTATTATTTTTCACTTTTGTACTGTTGTTTTTAGAAGTCGGTTGTTTTTTTACACGCTTTATATTAGCTTCACTTGTATGTTTGTATGTTTGTTTGTTTGTATGTTTGTTGTTTTTTGGCTATACTAGTAACCCCGGCAAGTAGGATTGCCACCCGTACTTTATAATAAAGTATTGTACGTTATTTCACATAAATGTACTTTATACTTTATGAGAACAATAAAGTTCACGAAAATACTTCATTTTGCAAGATTTGATTTCTGTGGGATTTTGAAAAGTTTAATCGTAAGTACTTTTTCGTCAAACAAAATTTATTTGATACAAACTGCAAAAAGCACTAATAAATATGTTTTTAACCGACTTCAAAAAGGAGGCGGTTCTCAATTCGGATGTTTATATTTTTTTTTTTTTTTTATGTATGTTCGGCCATATCTCCGTCATATATAGACGGATTTGCAAAATAATTTTTTTGTTCGAAAGGGGTTTATTCCGAAATGGTCCCATATAATTTTCATATAGATCTGATGATGAGTTCGGGAGACAGACACCGGAACTCTTTAAAAAATGACAGCAAATCAGCCGCGATTTCTGCTATCGCATAAATATGCATTGTTTGTTTGGAATTAGTGCAGGGTGAATACCACAACTACAAATTTAAAAATAAAAACTTTTTTGCAAAAAAAAAACAACCGACTTCCTTAAAATCACTACAAAGTGAAAAATAACTTTAATTTCGGAAGTCGGTGGCAAAAAAACCATAAATACAGATCCTAAGACACCGACTTCCGAAATTAAAGTTATTTTTCACTTTGTAGTGATTTTAAGGAAGTCGGTTGTTTTTTTTTTTGCAAAAAAGTTTTTTTAAATAATAATAAAGTAAAATAAATCGTACTTTATTTTATACTATGTACTTTTTGTTCTTACCTATAATAACCAAAGTACTTTAATTGCACGAAAAAAAGGTGGCAATCCTACCTGCAAGGATAATGGCATAAATTTATAAAATTATTATATTGTCACTGGTCCTTGATAAGTATGCCAAATGTTGAGACCGACGTTTTTAAGGGGGTCAAAATCATGTTCAAAACTTTCGTTACAAAGGCAGATACTAACATACGTTTGAAGCTAATAAAAGCTTGTAAAAATAAATTTAATTTCGTCGAAAAATTTTGTCGTTGGCAAAAAACTAAAATAACGATCCGAAGACACCGACTTCCAAAATTAAAGTTATTTTACAGTTTGTAGTGTTTTTTTTTTTTTTTTTGTTGGAAGTCGGTTGTTTTTTATTTTGTAAATGTTTTTATATAACAATAATCTCAGTGATGAAACTGACCTGCCACAAGGGACCATTTGTGAGGTACCGCAACCAAGTCACCGTCAAACTAAATACCAATGCATATGAAGGTGTTAATCTGTAAATAGAAAAAAAAACACTTAATAGGTTAACAGCAATGAAGATCAAAAGCAAATAGCTGCTCCAACTAAAACAAAAACATGTATAAGGAACCCGTCTTTGTGCAGCTAAAGCACTAGGAAGTGTCGAAGGGCGGGCGTTTTGGGGGGACTGTCTTATGTAACTTTGACGTTCAAAAAGTACTGACTCTCAGCCTAGTTTGAATAAATGACTTTTGATTTGATTTGCATGCCTAATGAAAAACCTAAAAACATTATGACCGATCTGATAATTGACCACTGGACCCCAAATTCAATAAGCCCGCTTGCAACCTCTAGCCTCTAGACCATTGTAGCAGTACTATTTGTACCATCAATATCTGCTTTACTTTTTCCCAAATGTGGTAGGCATCCAGTCAAACCGGATGTAGCCAAATGCTAGTATTTTACATAGACCGATTGCAGTAGGCACATGTAGGTAGATCGTCATATAAATCGTTTATTGGTGTACACAAAGGACAACAACATACAAAGCTGAGCAGATGAAATAATTTAGGAAATAGCGAAGTACAAGGTACCAATATACAAAAAAAGAAGACATAATTATAATGGACACTTTGGGCTATGGCCCAATATAAATTTGAAATAAAATAACATATGATGAAATACAAAGTGCGGTGTGCGTATCAAAGTTGCACCAAATCAGCATGTGCCAGGCAAATATACATAACACTGATATTCTGCTGGATCCCTACCTGCTACCGTCGGACGTCGAGGAGATACGCGAAAAAATATTATTGGTGTTGTGAAAAGTTAATTTTTACAATATTAACTTTTGCCCTGATGAATTGTGAATACAATTGTTACATATTATGAACAGTCGTTACCTCAACCATCTCAATACGATTAATTTCGGCAGCATTGCCCACGAGATCTTCTGCTTCTCAGATTGCAGTAGAGCGTTGTAGATCAATAGGAATCCAGACATCACGAGAAACGTCTGCATTATTAACATCCCGCTAAAAAGGACTTTCATTGGCTCGATTTTGTACATCTAAAACAATATTAACATCAGTAAAAAGGAAAACAAATAATGCAATAATATTAAAACCTATCTGTTAATGACATTTAAAAAACAATGTACTGGTAATTAAGAGATAAAGTAAACTGTTCTACAAACCTTTTCCAAATACTCGGGATTATCTACATACCCGACACAAGCCAGAATTGAGTGGCCCATAATTACTAAAGCAATTGATATCGTTCTGAAAATAATTAATAATTGTTAATAACAGGATGATCATGCGATAAAATCTGGATGAAAAGGAGCTCATGTAATCTTGGAAGAATTCAGTAAATTAAAAATAACACTATTTAGAATTCGGTTCCGTGTGCTGAATGGTGTTATTTTTTTAATATACTGAATTCTTCTACAATGACGTAACGTCTTGAAACATGTGTTTGTCTAACTGCGCTATGGATGATAAATTAAATCAATAGTTATTTATTGAAATAAGGCTAAGAATTGGTACTTTTCGAACGTCAAAATTACATAAGACTGTCCCGCAAAACAGACTTGACTTCCTAGCGCTTCAGTTTAATAAAAGTGTTAAATCTATACTAATATTATAAAGCTGAAGAGTTTGTTTGTTTGAACACGCTAATCTCAGGAACAGCTGGTCCGAATTGAAAAAATCTTTTTGTGTTGGGTAGCCTATTAATCGAGGAAGGCTATATAACATGCTACAGCTAAGAGGAGCAGAGCAGTAATGAAAAATGTTGCAAAAACGGGAAAAATCACACGGGTAGGCGATTCGACGCGACGGGAAGGGTTGGGGGAACAAGAAATTTAACGCGGACGACGTCGCGGACAGAAGTTAGTTAACTATAATCAAGCCAGAATATTGCTATGAAGTTAGAAATGACTCTACCTGTAGATATCATATGAACGTTCGTGTATAAAACAACCCTATATAGTATTAGTAGTCGCGTCTTTTCTTAAAAAATAGCCATAGCGTATTTACATTTATTTATAAACTACCTTTACCTGCAAGTATGGATGTATTAATAAATACATCCATACTTACTTTTAGGCCTCAAGGCCTAAATCCTAATAACGGTGTAGGGTGTGATTATAATCTACACAGACATACAAAGACATCTACATCATCATCTACGTCATCTACATAGTCTATAAGAAGAAATAGTTCACCTGATACCATGAACCGACTTCAGTCTTTGCAGTCGAGGGTCCTGATTTTCAGCGACAGGTGCTGTCAGCTTCCTCCAATTGTTGCGCAAAGAAAAACATTGAAGAAATCTGGAAACTGTCATTAAAATTCAGCGATATTTATCAACTAAATTAAGATTAAGACTAGTTGAATTCCATACATCGTAAAAATGTTATATAGCTTTTTCTAATTTTGTTAGTGATAATTTACAAACGAATCCTCAAAAAGAGATTTTTGTATTAAAGACGTATTTTTACAATAATGATATCCTTACCGCCATTTTTCTTATCTCTACAAATGGGTTCACATACGCTTCCAATAAGGTTAGCCAGTACTATCAGAGCACAAATGGTGCCGACAACAATATCCAGTGTATCTAGTTGCATATCTTTTGGGGGTTGATTACAAGAGTGCAGCTCCGTAATTCGCGTCTTTAATTGGTATTGGTTGTATATGGAATCGTTGAGGCATGCCTCAAGGACCGGTCCTAAGTCCAGACTTGACAAGTTGAATTTTTTGCATGATTGAGTGGCACAGATGCCACGACGTATTATCGTATGGTTGAAATGGGTTGTGTTGTGATCTGAATATTCCTGCAATATATAAAATATTTTAAGTACTATTATTATGAAGAGCGTGACTTTTTACCTTTACTTTCAATATATATTATTGGTCATGATACCTGTAACAATAACAATATGTTTTCTGTGAAAATTACTACTGGATAGCTGATTATGGTTTTAAAATAACCATCAGCCAGTATCAGGCAGTCAGACCAACCATCTGATAACTTTAAAAAAAAAACACATTAGCCGTCCTGAGAATCGAACCCAGGACCTCTTGCTAAACAGTAGTGCTTGCGACCACTAGGCCAACGAGGCAACCTTTTAATTGATATTCTTCTCTAAAATCTAGTCTTACGCGTATCAGATCCAGCAGTGGACTGGGCGTGTCCGACACCAGCACAAACTCTGCGAAGCAGTAGATGGCGTCAGGGTCCCAGTGGCACCTCTCGAACGAGTCACCCCCATACTTGGGCGGCATGCGGTCATACTCCGTTTCTATATGACAAAAATACGAGTTATAAAATTGAGTTTTATCTGGGGGCACGGTAGTGCTCCGCCAAAACGAGCCAAGCGAAGCGCAAGGGCATTACCGACATCGTGTTTCAGTTTCAATCAACCAATCAGCCTAGCCTTTTTCAACTATGTTGGGGTCGGCTCCCAGTCTAACCGGATGAAGCTGAATATCATTATTTTACGTGGAGCAACAGCCTATCTGACCCCCAGAATCTAGTTACTGGGTAATACGATACCCCTTGGTAAAACTGGTTGTCAGACTTTAGGGCTGACCACCGCGTGGCGGTGGGCGTGATCACGTAGATCGTGATTACAACCTCATACATCAATTATTTAGAACTGGCGCCTGTTATGAAAGAAGAACAATTACTCTATTATTATAGTTCCAAATTCACACGTTAATTAAAAAAACCTTCAACTAAGCAAACAATAATGAATACAAATAAACTGTTTATTATTGTCTTTTTGTTGATTACTTCGTTCGTCTAGAGGCCGACATAGATAGCATCAAAGTCTCGTCTTAATTATGAATTACTAGCTTCTGCCCGCGACTTCGTCCGCGTTAAATTCCTGCTCCCCCGACCCTCCCCGTCGCATTGAACAGACTGCCCGTCCGAGTTCTTCGTATTCGTGTTGCTCGTTATACGCAAGTCTCAATATATGAGCCAAATTTGACACGTTTAAGTGAAATAGTTTTTGAGTTATGAGGGGGTCAAAAGTGGCTCCAAATGGTTCGTGTAATATTACACACGGTGCTGCTCGCCAGTTCTGTTACTTGAACTTGGCTTGACACGCTACCGCGTGTCTAGATACCCTATAGCTTTCCTCAATAAATGTGCTACCCAACACTAAAAGATTTTTTTAATTCGAATCAGTAGTTCCTGAGATCATAGCGTTCAACCAAACAAACAAACATACTCTTCAGGCCTTCAGCTTTATAATATTAGTATAGCTTAGCGACTCACTCCTTTAAAAAAAAAAACAAAACAAAACATCGAGATTTTTCCTTCGTCTGTAAAGCAAGCTTATCAAGTTCGGTTATAACGACATGAAAAGTAACTTGTTTAATTATTTGACAGTTAAGTCGCGCCGATCGGCAAACTCCGTTCAGCATCTACTTTTGTTGAATTGGTAGGTTGCACATTTCTTACAAGTGGCCCGTTTCCTGACATACGTGTATCCATATACAGAGTCAACTTAAATTAGTTGGCAATACTTATCTATGTCTTTTTGTTTTGGATGGGAAATCATCAAATGACTTCTCCCGCTCTGGGTGGAGTGGGAGTACGTGACAAACTTTTACTGACTAAAACCCTCCCGTGTTTCTTCAGTTGCCCATATGCCAGGGTCACGGTATCTCTTTCGAACAGTCTCGCGATCCTGGCAGGCATCGGTCCTAGCAGACCCCTTCAGTTCTACTGACATCTCTTTGAGGCGCGCGTGGAACACTACGCGCCGTCGACCCGAGCCCGGGCGGTGAGCTACCCATTGCTCGCCGCCCGCAAGCTCGCGCCTACGGTAACCGGGAGTCCGCTATCCACTCCCGCCACCCGGGGCGTCTCTTCCTGCGGCGGCTAGAGACGTGAGGGCTTAGAGACTGCCATTCCCTCACGTGCCCCGCTTCCTCCTTTGCGAGCATTACTGCTTCGCAGAAGGAGGTGACGACTTCCTATGCTTTCGCTCCGTACCATGGCTCGAACCTGGGTGCTTACTCTCGAATATAATTCCAATAGATCGACATTGGTCAAACGTCAGTTGCTTGAGTTAAACGTCAGGGATTGGCTAGACTCAGTGAGTCCAGCCAATCCCTGACGTTTGACGTACAATTCCAATGTCGATCTATTGGAATTATATATGATGTTAGGTTAAACACCGTTATCCTTGAAACCAGTGATTTGGTTTCGTTAATAGAACGTAAAACCAATGAAAAAAACAACCTTTTTTTTTGAAGGAAAATCTGTATTTTTCCACAAGAATATTTCACCCTAGGCGCGAGGGCAACAAACTTGGCCGCCCGCGTTGCCCGACGCCGACGCACGGGTCGCGGTTCGCGACGCGACCCCAGTCAGCTGTCAGTCTCGGTACCGAGCGCACGTAACGCCCGCGCCGCGTCTCGTAGTCGCTCATTTCTCGCGTGTAAATTGTTTTACAATGTCTTACACAAATGAACAGTGGACCGAAATGGTTCGGCTTTACGCCATTGCGGGTAATAATCTGAACGGGGCGCGTAGGGTGTACGCAGAATTGTTCCCTGGACAACCTGTGCCAAACCGTGAAACGAAGTTGGCGGCGACACAAAGGCTACGTACCTACGGAACGTAGTGGCTACGTGCCCACACAAGAACTAAATGATAACGATCGCATACCATGATACCACGGATGGTATTTTCGCAGTGACTTTCCATTTTTTCTACGGACGAAGATAATAAAAAAAAATATTTAAATCATTTAAAATCCAAAGCCATTTCGAATCAAATTTACATTTAGACTCGTCACGCAAAACCTAAGGTAGGTATTTGTGCCTGTCCTAAGCCAGGAAAAGTATGAAGGGGAAGTTACATCACAGGTAATGTGTATTTATGTGTTGTGTGGATGGCACGACGGCCGGCGATCGTTGTAGTGATTACGTCACTCATGCGCATATCCATGAATTTGCGGGCGGTGTGGGATAAAGTCCGTTCTAAACCTTTTTAGGATTTTTTATTTTTTTGTAACTTGTTCTATTATTTTATATTTAAGTCAAACTACCCATGGGTTAAGTGACAACGGTGTTTACCCTTACATCCTGTATTCGAGAATAAGCACCCAGGACTGGACGCGAGAGGTCGCCGCCGCCGATCGCCTCCGTGAGGACACGGCGGTGCTCTGCCCAGGCAGGGCACACCTCCACCGTATGCTCCACCGTGTCCTCCAGACGATCCTCGCAATTGAAACACCCGTGCGTTTCCTCCCGCTTTATCCTGAACCGGTACCCTCCGAAGCACCCATGCCCGGTGAGAACCTGCGTCAGGCGGAAGGTGAGGACACCGTGGCGCCTCTCTATCCACTCTTCAAAGAGGGGACTTACCGCCGCAATTGTGGCGTGCCCAATCTACGTCTTGAGTAGCGATATGGAAATGTAATGAACCAAAAAAAAAAATGTCACATTGATTATTATTTTTAACAATGTCATTTCTCTCTCTGTCATGCCTATTTTAATATTAATGTTGACGTTCAAATTTGCCTTTATGTGCTTATCTATAATATTATAATAATAATAATAAACATTTTATTCTCAGGTTACTATGACCCATAGACATATACCTTACAAACTAACATATATAAGTAATACAAAAACTTGTGTTAATAATAGTACCTTAAACTATGTTAGTAGCACTTCACTTTGTTAGCTTGTCCGTGAGCTGTCCTGTGGCACTTGTCCGCGGAAGCGACGGAACACCACGTCCTGTGGCCAAAAGTCTTCGTCCATGACGACGGGTTGATAACAATTCGGTACACGCACCACAAACGCCTTGAAGTTGAAGTTGCGGTGTGACTCCAGTAACTGCACCCTCGGCATGTACTTCGTCTTCTGGCGTACGTACTCCACAATGTCTTCCGCCTTAGTGGTGTAGTGTAGGCGGGAAATGTACACCGAAGTGTTCGGTTTAGCAGCGCGCAAGCTGACTTCAGGCTTCGGAGTAGCTTTTCCGCAGCGGTTCTTGTTGGTTCGCGAACGGTGCTTCCTCCTTTGCACCATCACGAAACCCTCATCATCAGGCTTAGGTTTAGTTGAAGCGCCTGGGGCACTCGCAGTGACGCTAGCGAAATAATTTTTGGCCGGTTTCGTCAGAGCTGCAGTCACTGGCAGCGGGACGGGGCGAGGGGTGAAAGCTGAAGAGTTTGTTTGTTTGTTTGATTGAACGCGCTAATCTCAGAACCACTGGTCCGAATTGTTTTTTTTTTTTGTGTTGGGTAGCCTGTTTATCGAGGAAGGCTATAGGCCATGTAATATCACGTTACAGCCAAGAGAAGCGGAGCAGTAATGAAAAATGTTGCAAAAACAGGGAAAATCGCAAGAGTAGGCGATTCGACGAGACGGGAAGGATGATGCAACAAGAAATTTAACGCGGACGAAGTCGCGGGCAGAAGCTAGTTAAAAAAAAAATTCTTTGTCTTTGATTTCATTGGCGAATGAATGTTGTTAGTTTTCTAAATATGACCTGATAAGTGCTTACCTTTATAAGGACTTGTGTTAGTCCCAATGTAATAAAATGTTCCTGGATGATTGAAGAAAGGTCTTATTTCAAGTCCTTATGATACTTATCTGTAGACCTTACCTTATCTTTAAATATATCAACCAATCTGCCTAGCTTTTTCCCAACTATGTTGGGGTCAGCTTCCAGTCTAACCGGATGCAGCTGAATACCAGTAATTTACATGGAGCGATTATCTAACCTCCATAATCTAGTAACTGGGTAATACGATACCCCTTGGTAAGACTGGTTGCTTCTGCTGACCCGTAACGACAGTCAAAGATCTAAGAATGACAACCCGCACCAACGGCTTACATGCTTTCCGAGGCACGTAAAAATACATAGTACTTAAAGATAGACGTCCACAGAACAACCGCAGCAAGCGTAGCTTAACCTGATCGATTAACCTGTACGGCTGTTATTACTTAACCAGAGGGGAATTGCGTAACTTGCTATCAGTAGGAAATGGTTTCATAATGATAGTTAAATAACATTCATTGCGTTATTTACGTTGCTGAGCCGACAATTTATTCGAACAAATGACGCAGTGGTTTAGGAATAATCTTCAATCCCATTCAGATTCTGATAAATAGTGCGTTTCGCAATTAGGGTGCAGGACGCCTTTCAAACAAGTGTCACTCACCATTTAGATTGTAAATAACACCATAACAAACATGTAATAAACACAACAACACTAACAATTTCTCCATTATTCATTAATTATTCTCCATGAACACTTGAAGAAGAACAGAGCACTCAAATGTGTTTTCTCCAAAGAACAAGATCTTCTAATAGCAAATGAAAAATATTGTGGCAGAACTGTTTAGTTTTAAATTATAATTAATAACGTCATCGTTATATTAATTTAAATAATTTTGTAATGTAGCGAAGGTAACTTTTGCAAAGCTGCCAAACAGTTGAATCGGTCTTCAAAGATTACTTATAAGATAATAACCACGGATGTTTGAGAAGCATCTTGCATAATATATTATCTCATGGTATTCCAAAGCTTCGTACACAGTAACCACACTCGCACAACATACAAGCAATTTTTGCTCCTTTTCTCATAGACACAATTATATGTGTTCAAGTTGAACTCTCGTCGCAAGCGGGCTTCTGTGCTCGCGCGCAACACATGTTGGCTCACCCGACTTCGAAATCAAAACGCGTTTTTTTGTGTGTCTGTCTCTGTGTCGGAATTTGTAAAATCGGGTGGCTATACAACGTGTATCATAATTAACGCAAGACCTCATATACCCCCATTAGACTATTGACTTAAAAGCATAATACAATAAAACTTATTCCTTTTAAAACTAGCAGTTATAATTAATAAAATCGGGTTGACCCTAACATTACTCTACGCATTTAAAATAGTGTCTTATTGCCTTCAAATAAAGTCCCTAACCGTGTGGTGCCGTGTCCTTGTACCGTGTGGTGCCGGACGTAAAGAATATTACCACCCCATTTCTTCCCGTGGATGTCGTAAAAGGCGACCAAGGGACTTACTAAAGAATGGGCAGCAGCGTTCTCTATGCATTTTACCACCATACTGCGATCGCCAACCCGCTTGCCAAGCGTAGCGATTATGGCAAAGCCCTCCAAATTGGGGGAGGCCTAAGTCCAACAGTGGACGTCTTACGGCTGAGATGATGAAGGTCCCTAAAAATACCCCGAATTCTTAAGTTTGCACCACACGTTTTTGCTTTACAGATAACGAAACAAAACAAAAAAAAAGGTCAAGCTCATAAATTACATAGACAGTTTGAGCCCCTTACTGACACGTGTGTTTGACTAAACAAAAGCAATTACAATGGTTATAATCGTACCCATCTCAAAAGACGGGAACTGTTAGACGGGAACTGTTTGTCTAGTAAGATATCCCACCAAATTAACAATCTAACGGGCTTAACATTTGATCACAAGAATATCCGTCAAGATCTCGCTACATATGTTTTGGAACATTCACAACTGGCTACTGGCTACCATCAACGGAAACCTTATAAAAAGTTGACAGTCGCGTCAACTAAAGTTGCAACGTATACATAGCGCCTAAAAATGAAATATAAATTAAATTAAGTAGGATGCAATTGTATCCCAAAGAACCTCTAAACAAAGTACAAAAAACTAAACAATGCTTGAGTGTGTGAATTTGTTTATTGTTTTGTTCTATCCTTTGAATGATGAAAACAAGAAGGATGTAGTAGTAGAATTCCTCTTAATTAAATAAATAATAACAATATATGAATAGATGATTGGTACTTACATACTGAATGGGTTACAAAAAATCCTAACCCAAGAGCTCCTAGCTAGGATAGAGTATCACCCGGGCCACGGACTCATGTTATTAAAAGTGAACAGGAGGTACAAACGGACCGACGGAGGTGAACGGGGGGTCTCATTTTAGTTGGTAGGAGTCCGTAGTAACCCTTAGTTCTTCCTGTACGGAGGGTATCCATGAGGATTAAAGCTACAGGAAAAGAGGCTACAGTAGATCCCTGTATTTACACAAGGTTACAATTTAGCAAGTTATAAATATCAAAGGTAATAAAATTATACTACTCAAAGATAAGTAGAATAGACCAAAGCAAAAAATTCAAGAATATAAAAAACTAGACATAAATAAAATAAAAATAAGATAATTTATCTGTAAATAAAAACTTAGTTAAATTAATTAATTACACACTGAGCGAAATTGTAGAATGCAATAACTTAATATTATTTATTTTATCTTTAACATGAACTATCAATTTATAAAACATGAAGTGTATAGTTGTGTGCAAGATCTCAGGTGCCATTTGTGAGAATATACATAATATTATTAAGGTAAGTAAAACTTCGATTCCTTCCTGTCAAATACCATACATATTTAGTTCAAAATGTTCACGCGCCCTCGGAATACCACTTAATACTTAAAGAAAAGTAATAAAATTGGAATGATAATAAAATAAATATGTTTGTTTTTATACAAAAAAAACAAAAAAAAACTGTTTTCGTGTAAATAATTTGTAATCCAAATCAATAACGATTGATACCCTCTAAAATAAACAAAAATTCAAAGATTAAATTTTACAATAATACATAGTAACGCAGTGAATATGGCGGTTGGCAAGTGAACAGTTTTAATCTTAATGTAATGCTATGTTTACATGTGGCTTTCAGAAAAGAGTAAAATAGTTTAGCACTTGTGAAATACAAATCAGACATGGAGCGATGAAGAGAGTAGTACTGGTTCACATTTGCGTAGTTACCTAGATAACTACCTTTATGGATCCAAGCTTTTAGGGTTCCACCGTGGTTCTATTAAAGCCATTTTGTTCCCTATTTTAGTTGCTATTCGACGATAAGTACTTAATTAAAATTGTAATTTAAGTAGCTGATCAAAATCAAAATATCAAATCAAAAGTCATTTATTCAAACTAGGATGAGAGTCAGCACTCTTTGAACGTCAAAGTTACATAAGACAGTCCCGCAAAACGCCCGCTTCTATTATAAGTATATTTTTCTTGTTTTTTACAGAACAAGCCTTTCAAAATAGTTCAGGCTATAGAGAGAGGTGTTGTCGATGTAACAGTCGTTCCTGCATCGTGGAAAACGAAGGAAATTCTATGGTGGCCGCCGGGAAGTACTTTTATACCCCTTGAAATTATAAAAAAATGAAAATTTAAGTCCTGGACCAGGGTGGTACACCCTAAATTGTACTTTAAAAAGGAAAAATTAAATACACTTTAAAAAAATTACATTATTTTTTTAGATGGTAGCTGTACCGGAATTTTCTAACTGACTACCTCTGAGAAAAATTGTCGAACTCTGGCTGGGGTCGACGCATCTTAAAAAGTTTCGAAATTAATTTATGTATTATAATAGAAAATCTCGGCTTTCTCTCAATAAATCTTCTTCGTTTTTAGGAAAGTACCAGAAAAATATAAAAAAATCATTTTAATTTTGTGGCAATCATATTAGTCTTAAAAATGTGTAGGTTATATGATTTTTGTAGCAGGGAGTACCTACTTCATTTCATGTCACCAAACACACTGACCTCTATTTATAATGGCTTATTTGTATGGTTTTGTTAATATGTGCAATTGTTATTTATTGTTACTTTAATTTAAATCCGACGTAAAGGAGAAGGGAATGACTTCATAGATTCCTGGGCCCAGGTGTTAAATAAATCAAACTAGCCTTATTTGTAAGAGGATATAATAACAAGGCCTCACTGAAAATTTGGTGAAATTTGTCTATCCAGGAATCAAGTTATATGAATTATAGTAAAAGTGAGGTTTACACAGCGATCCATATCGTCAGTATCCAATCGATAGGCGTAAACAGTTGTCCAAAACAGAGAGCCAGGTAATTTAAAGTAGCAAGATCCGTCAAATAGTCCGTTATAATATGCAAAGCCGAGGTCATGAGATTAAACAATAAAACAAGGAAAATACGTTCGCACTCAGAACGAAAGAAAACGAACGAGTGCATCTGTTAGTCAGTAACTGACGGATGTCAGGCACAAGTGTTGCCGGAAGAAAAAAATTCACTATGAATCGATTCAGTCGATTCCACGAAAGCTTGATATGCACTTGTCACTCGATTTTCATACATATTCTCAGATTTTACCGATTTATTCATAATCGATTAGTAGTAATTCAGATTAATCGATCATTCATTATCTAGTTTCATTAACTTAAATTAAGTTTTCTCGCTTTCTAGGTAGAAACGTGGTACCATATTCTGTGATTTCCTTTACAAAAATATAACGGTTTTTTTAATACACATTTTAACTAGTTAACTGCTGGGCCCAGAAATCCCCTTCTCCTTTGACATTTTATTTTATTTCAACTATGTGATATATATGTTTATTTTGTTGAAGAAATTTTATTCTTTTGTTTGCATTGTCACTTTTATCTTAATTTTTGTAATATGGGTTATATCTGGATTAAATTTTTATTTTTTATTTTTTTATAAATATAACATACGGAACCCGTTTCGTCCAATATTCCATTCGCGAATGCCAACACTTGGATAAATGCTGTTATTCGAATGTATGGTACCACCTGACTAATAGCGGAAAAGTTAATCTGATGCAGCATAAAGTATTAAATTTTTGTTAAATAACTTCACAAAGTAACTGATTACGTTATAGTGGGATAGATGGTCTCCCTTAAAATGCAACAGTTGTATAGTACACGTGTGGGCTATTATTTAGAAAATTTACAGTTGATAGGGTACTACGCTACAAAGCGCTCAATAACAGTGACTTCTGTGGCATGTTTGTGGTGCTTAATAGAATTATTGTACAGAAAAAAGCGTTTTAGTATAAGTCTTTGTAAATGCTTAGATTAACGCTGTGGGCCTTATGTGACAATTTATAATGCAGTTCTGTGCTACTTGGGAACCTCCTCCTTTTCTGATGTCGGGTAAAAACTAAGTGAGCAAACTGCCCCGTAATTTTTGAAGTGGTTAACTTTGGTGAGCACTCAATGTCACCAAATATTGAGTCGATAGTATACAGGATGTCTGAAACGTAGTGATTAAAAAGGCAAATGGAGTGAAGCGGAGTCATCTATTCGTTTATTTGTCAGAATATTGTTATACAGATGTTACGTAGCTTTTAATGTTCAAAACATAAAATACACGAAATATGGTATTCATTATTTTTATCTTCTCCTTCTTCTAAGCGTATCGATAGCAATCTAAATATAGCCATACCAGAATTTGGCTACGAGCTTAGCACTTTCAGAAGCGTCCATCAACTCCTGTAGCGAGCAAACAGCAGGACATGCTGGACAAAATATTATGTGCCGCATTGTTTGTGGGACAGCACCACATTTGCACTCCAGGGCGGAGCCATCTATGAATTTCCACTTGTACAGGTTCCCTTTACTTCGGCCTACTTGAGTCCGGAGTCCATTTAAAGACTTCCAGGAAAGCCAAGGCAACTCATGTCTAGGTACGAGATTTTCAGCAAATGGAATGAAAGGGTTTGGTAGGGAAGCACCATGTCGCCACAGGCTTAGTCGTTCCTTAGACTGTTCGCCAGAAAATGGGAGGACACACTTCATAAAGCTTTTGCGGCTTTTCAGCCTTTGTGACACGAGGATGTTGTCTTGCAAAAGGATGTAGTATTTCAGAAGCCATCTTGGCTCTTACACTTGAGCTTGCTACCGCCTCTGCGAATTTCTGTTTTTTTTTTTCTGATTTTTATAACTAAATGACATATACTCGTACATAGATCGATCCCTAAACCACTTCCAGATGAAATAGAAAGTTGAAGTATACCGTTCAGCTGGGTAATTGTGTAAATACATAATAAAAAAAAACGAAAACAGTGTTTTTTTTTTTTACTATTTGAAATATTTTCCAAGCGATAAATGATTACTCACACCTAGTGCCTTTCGAAATTATAACAGCAACAAACAGTTTTTTTTAAGCAAGAGAAGATCGATGGAAGATCGCTTTTGTCAATGTTACCAGATTATTTTATATTAACTTTACCTTTAAAGAATAATGTCTTTATACAAAATAATGATATCCCATCCTCAAACATAAATATGGAAATGGAAGCCAAGTTCAGTATTAAGAACATGCGTGGCTGCTGACTGCGCCGACAAAAGAATTAAGATCTAAATGAGTACTAAGTTCTGTAGATAATCCTGAAAATGTATGAGAATATTCTAAAATAAATGTAAAACAGAATATCTTATGCTCGCGTAATTTTTGTAAAAAGGGTTACAAAGTTTTAGCTTGACGTATTAATATAATTATATGTCGGAATAAGAGACCGATTTGAGGTGAATTCTTCCGCATTGAACATTTTACTGGCCATAGATGGATGTTGCGCACGAACGTCACGCTAGACCCTGTCGAAGCGAACCAACTTCACGCTTGCATTTCGTTGTCAATTGTAATCCCGTACTCATGACTCTTGCGATTTACATATAGATAAAAAAGGGAGCAAAAGTATTAATGCACTGTCTTGATTTCTGACACTCATAAGCCTCACCTGCGGAACCACGAAAGGGTTTTGGGCCCCGTCTTGGCCTTTTCACATTTTGCACTACACACCACACATAGGCATACATCTCAGCGACTGCACTTCGCGAAGAGTACATCAAGAATTTGTCACCTGTGTTTCCTCCTGTTTTGCCCGTCTAGGTTAGTAGGCGAATACTTAGTATTTTCTCAAGCACTTAAACATAACCTATTTTTAAACCGTTTACAATTAAAGTTGTGAATAAAAATTTAATGCATTTCAATATTTAGTTTTATTCCCGCCAAATAATTTTAATCAAATAAATTAAATTTAAATTGTATAATATTTAACGTTTTATTCACAAAAAATATTGTAAAGTCTTTTACAATTTAATGCTGAGCCGATTGAGTTCGTTTCATCATTCTAATCAGTCTAAATTGTTCTCACTGTTGGCTGTGGGCTATAATATACCACGCGGGCCCAGTGCGGGTTGGTAAATGTCACATTCCTTTAAATTTTTGGTTAAAAAATTACTATTAATTATTGTTAAGACACGTCCTAGGACATGTCTTTGGATTTAGGTTCTAGTTTTTCTGCCAGTTTACTAACGATGTCTTCTTTCACTGTTTCGAGAGCAGTGTTGGTGAAATAATTTACACAAAGTAAAGCTCCTGCCTGGGTTCGAACCCCTGTCCGGAACTCGTAAGTCGGGCCGTTACCACTAGACCACTACAGCTCTGGGTTCGTTTAGCTTCACTTATATTTGTAACTATTCTAAAGTAACTTAGTATTACATCGGATTTTATTAGAAAATGTCGTGTGAAGCTTAGTTTTATTGTGACAACAACATGTTTGTAAAATTGTTATTATTTGTTTTGTTTCAAAGTTCTTCGGCTCTTATATATGAGCTCAATGGTATGTGTGGATAAATATATAGATATTATTATACTATTATTATTATATTATCAATTAATTACCATTTCTAAAAAAATATATAGTCTAAAACCTAGTTTACCTTCTAGTATAACTGAATATTGACTTTTTAAGAACATTTAAAGACACTGATAATTTAAAATATATTTTTTACTTACTATGAATGTTATCTTAATTGCCTGGATTTTCATCTTGTTTATGCATACCTGCCTAAAATTAAATGTTATTTCACTAATTGGTGCCCAACTCATCAGTTACTTTTAACTCGGTTGAAAAATCAAAATACAAATTTTATTTCACATTAGCGTCTACCCGCAACTTCGTCCGCGACAAATTTTTGCTCCCGTGACCCTTCCCATCGTATCGAATTGCCTGCCAATTTTCGTCCATTTCTCGTTACTGCTCCGCTCTTTTTGATTGTAGCGTGATGTTATATAACCTATAACCTTTCTCAATAAATAGGCTACTCAACACAAAAAGATTTTTTCAATTCGAACCAGTAGTTCCTGAGATTAGCGCGTTCAACCAAACAAACTCTTCAGCTTTATAATATTAGTATAGAACCTACACGGGCACTAATAAAACGTTAGAAGCTAAGTGTACAGTTCCGATTTATCGTTTCCTATGGAAAAGAGCCGGCATGAAACTCCACCATAAATTACTCTTGTACAAGCCTGTATGATCTGTGTGATGCCGGAGGTAAAGAATAACACCACCCCATTTCTTCCCGTAGAAGATGGAATGAGCAGCAGCGTTCTCTATACATTGTAATCACCATACTGCGATCGCCAACCCATCTGCCAAGCATGGCGATTATGGCTCCCCAAATTGGGGTACGCCTGTTTCCAACAGTGGATGTCCAACGTCTTACGGCTGAAATGATGATGATGATGATTATGGACCAAGTATGAGCAACTAATTCCAGTTGCTGTTTTGGAAACTATTACTAACTAGCTTCTACCCGCGACTTAGTCCGCGTTAAATTTCTTGTTGCCCCGACCCTTCCCGTAGCGTCGAATCGCCTACCCGTGCGATTTTCCTCGTTTTTGCAACATTTTTCATTACTGCTCCGCTCCTCTTGGTTGTATCGTAATGTTATATAACCTATAGCCTTTCTCGATAAATAGGCTACCCAACACAAAAATAATTTTTCAATTCGGACCATTAGTTCCTGAGATTAGCGCGTTCAAACAAACAAACAAACTCTTCAGCTTTATAATATTAGTATAAAAGTGTAGATTATGTTGTTTCTGAACTGGTAGTCTGGTAATAGGGCTTGTAGGCTAAAAGCCGCAAGGGTCGATCGATCAGGTAAAGCTACGCTTACCGCGGTCGGTTGGTGGATGGGTGACTATCCATTACCTACATATCGAGAACCCTCCGTGCCTCGGAAAGCACGCTAAGCCGTTGGTGCGGGCTGTCATTAGGAATCTTTGTCAGTCGTTACGGGTCGTCAGAAGCCCAAAATTTACATCATGTTTTACCCTGAAATAATTTTATTCTTTGGGCCGACAAAATTTAACATAGCTAAACAAGATTTTGTTTACTCGTTAAAAATATAATAATGGATTTATTAACAATTAGACCTGAGAAGGTCATGTATTTTTTCCGTAAACAATCATAGGTAAACCATGTGTAAACGTCTATTACTCTAGCTTTGGCAGGTATGGTTGCAAGTTCCCTTTTTAATTCCTCATTATGGTCTCAGCGATCGGGTAACAAGTAGTCAGAAACCCGAAAGTCTAACAACCAGTCTTACCAAGCGGTATCGTATTACCTAGTCACTGGGTTGCAGAGGTCAGACAGGCAGTCGCTCCATGTAAAATACTAGAACTCAGCTTAAAAAAATATATCTTATATATCTTAGGACAACCAACACAACGTTATTTGATCCCAAACTAAGCAGAGCCTGTACTATGGTAACCAGACAACTGATAAATATACTTATATATTTCTAGATACATACGTATTATAGATAAATTACACCCAGACACAGAACAAATGATTGTGCTCATCACACAAAGATTTGTCCTGGGTGGGAATCGAACCCACGACCTCAGTCTTAGCAGTCACGGTCACTAACCACTAGACTAACCGGCCAGTCAACTCCATCCGATCAGACTGGAAACCGACTGGGGTGGGATATAGTTGGGAAAAGACTAGGCAGATAATGATGAACTCCTCAGAAATGGAACTGCGCAAAATCATTTTTACAAAGTTTTATTTTTAAGCTTCATAAACATGACTGATTCTAGTACCAGAATACGTCACGACTTCAAACAAAAGGGCTCGTAAAATGACCATCTATTCACAAATGGCGCGAAATGACCTACAGGTCAGCAAATATTTACCTATAGGTACATGCATAACACATTTTCACACCTTATTTTGAACGCGAAAATATTTTGCCAAGCTACGTGCACGGGCTACAAGTCAGATAGATACAAAATCAAAATTTTATGATCCATATCTTCATTATGTTTTTACAAAACGGGTTAACTATTATAAAAAGTCCTATTTTACCGTGAAGAAAAGCTCAAGCATACTTTGCTTCCACGGGCAGATAGCGCAGTTATATGGGACTCCAACCCACAAAAAGTCCACGGTGTCCTCATGTGCCACTTATGGCAGGAACACGGACACGCGTAGGCACTTTTCCGCGTACCCATCGCAGCTGTCCATCGTCGTACCCTCCTCTGGGGATACCCCCCATGGACACATTACTGAGGATCCAAAAAACGTGACAAATGTAAATGAAAGAAGTTAACTTAGTAGTTAATTGTAATGACGAGTTGGTAAACCTACATTATTTTGTATCAATAACGTTCCTCACGTTATGGTGTTAAAACGTTTAAAATAATTAGTTGATACATCTTAACTACATGGCTTTATGATTGATTATAAACCAGAGGGGTAATTGCGGAACTTTTTATCGGTAGGAATTGGTTTGATATTCATAGTTAAACAACATTCATTGCGTTATTTACGTTGCTGAGCCGACAATTTATTCGAACTAATGACGCAATGGTTTAGAAATAATCTTCAATCCCATTCAGATTCTGATAAATTGTGCGTTTCCCAATTAGGGTGCTGAACTGTATAGTAACAAAGAAATCACAAGAATTATTATGACAAAAACTGTGATTCCTAAAAACAGCTTTACGATTCTTGTTACTTTATTGTCATTGAAAAAACCTATAATATCGCACCTCCGGTGCAACAACGTCACTTATGCCAAAGATGTAATATTTCAGGAGAGGCGTTTGAAAATTCCACATCCTATTATAATGTACTGACTAAAGAAATTAACTGGTAATATTTAAACTACAACTTTGAACTTCATACTAAAGTTAAAGCAATCATTTAATAAAGGGTACATAAGCTACTTTTTCTCATACTCATTGTCAGATCAATTTTGACAAAATTTGCATAAGTGACGTTATTGCACCGGCGCGGAGGTGCGATACGGTGTTTTTCATTAACAACACAATATTTAGAACCGACACTGAAGAGGTTACGAAACGGTTCATAATCTCCTGAAAAATCACCGTAAACTTCTATGAAAGAAAGGAAGAAAATTCTATGAGCATTATATTCCATTTGCACTTCGCCCGCAACTTCATCCTCGTAAAATGTTGTCCCCAACCAACCGCGTCGAATCCCATCGCCCACCGGCGCTTACTTTTTGCTCGGCTCCTAAGCATTGTAACATGATACTAAATAGCCTATATTCATCCTCAAGACTTGGGCATTCAAATGCAAATAGAATTTACCAAATCCGACTGGTAGTTCCAGATATTACCCCAAACAAACATACACACAAAGTTACAAACAAATTTTAACTCTAAATAATATTACTATAGATTTGTATATGGCTGTTGTTATAGTTAGAACATAGTATGACATTGCTGCCCATCACCTACCGTACTTAAGTATAGAATTTCAATAGTTTTACTAAGTTACGACTGAGTAAACTTTTACGACAGCCACGGGAGCGGACGGCGTGACCTACAATTGAAGTTCAACCTACTACGTGGATCATATTGTGCATGACGTCATTCTTGCTTTGTATATATCAATGAACATAGATAAAGCAAAACGAGCATGTATAGAGGCACGAGGCAAATCATAGTTTCTACTTATTTATGTTTGCATTACAACATTGTCTTCATTTCATAGATGCGGACTACGCGCTCATGCCTCCGTTGGTCCAATTGGACGATTACGAAGGATGTCTCCAAGACCCTGAGGGGCTTTACTGCACTGCAGACTTGGCCGTGGTTTCAGATAAGCCTAGCCCGCTCTTGACTATGCTGCAGGTGAATTTTTAAACCATATTTGTCAATCCTAGGAACTTTTCTATCATAATCTTCATATGTTACGTCACATTTTGATGAGTTAAGGTCTGACCATTGAGCCGTGGTGACCCAGCCGTAACGGCTGTGACCTACGATTTGTAGGTCGCAAGTTCGAACCCAGACATAGACTTTACTTAATGTAAATGATTTAATCAACACTGCTCTCAAAACGGTGAAGGAAGACGTGAAACCGGCATATCCTAGAACCGAAGAGATTCGAAGACAGGTGACATGTACCAATCCGCACTGGGTCGACGTGGTGGATTATGGCCCACGCCCTCTAACAGAGAGGAAGCCTGAGTCCTAGCAGTGGAAACATTGTAGGCTGATTACCTATGTTATTATAGGGCCAATAGATTTAAATTGCTGTTGAAGGTGTTCTCGGTCTTTCAAACCGATGTCTACATCAACTCTTAGCGTTCCATCATCTAAATACAACACGTAAACTTTTGATGTATGTCTCTGGATATTTGGATCTATAGCTAAGCTGAAAATGAATGACCCAAGAGGGTCACCCTGATGGCATCCTTTTCCAAAACACTGTTCTTGTATAATAATTTAGAGTGAAAAAACACCTTTTTAACGTCAGCAGTGTCTTTGTTCACAGAGTTAAAGGCGTTCTTGACGTAAACCTTGAGGATGACCTTACCTTTGTCAGTGTCGAAGTTTAAATAATGTCATATTAATTTATTATGTTTACTTATACAATTAAGCGTAGATAATTGAAATCATCAGGTTTATAAGCAATTAAAAGATTTAATCACATACTCGAACTTCACAAGGGAATTGCGTTGCTTGAAAAATGTGTTTAATTCGATATGCATTTAGAATATGGAAATTTACACATAATAGAACGTACACAATATAATACGTATCACAACGCCTGTTTGTCTCGAAAAGTAATGTTTCCTTGTTTGGTATAATTAATACTGTTACGTTTGTTTTCCACAGGAGTATTCTGCACATTTCCCTACACACTACAATCATACGCTGCTACGTCGCGGAATATGCATCACTCAAACATGCAGAAAGTTCTACATAGCTTCAGGAGGGGACCTAGGATCGGCCCTTGAAGCATGCGCCAACGAAACCTTATATAACAATTATAAGCTAAAAGCGAGAGTGTCAAATGACTTTGATTGTTCCAAACGCGAAAAGAACCGGCCAATAGATTATGTGGATGTAGCAGTGGGAGTGGTCTGCGTCGCAATATTGGTAACAAACACTGTCGCAAGCATTTGCGATTACTTTTTTGAAAAAGGAAAAGATTGTAGAGGTTCGTTTTCTTGTAGATCATGTAAAATTTAGTTTCTCATATCAGCCCTAAAACGTTCATCATTCAGATTTGATTTTGTAGCCCTTGTATAACACTTAAGACATATTTTGACATCCTTTGAGGACAACAAAGACAACAGTCAAAATGCCTGAAACTTTGCCCCGTGCCTTATCTTTCGTATTATTTTGAAGCATCTCAATCCTCAAGTCATCAACATTTTCAGGTCTGAGATTTCTATACTGTTTCTCAATATTTCGTAATTGGGACACATTGGTAGCGCCGCCAGTAGATGGTAGTGAACCCCGCCTGCAAGGATTGATAGGACTTCATGGTATCAGGTAATTTTTATCAACATTATTAATGGTAGGTAATCTATGCTTATATTATTAAAGGCGTTTTTCTGTCTGGCTTGCGGCCACCTTGTTCTTTTAAATTACGCAACGGATTTTTAGGTGTATAATACTTTAACAATATTGCACTTACATATAAAATTCGACGTTTTGTCAAGTGTTAAAAATCTGGGCAAAGGCTTACTCTTTTTCCTTCCAAATTTCTCTGTTTTTTCTGCTCTCAGGCCATGTTGGTCACAAACATGATTAAGATCATCGCAGTCTACCTCGACGGCGATGTCTTCCCTCCAGCATCCAGTGAGTGGCGATTGTCTGAACAAAATTTTAAACAATTTCATTTATTTTTTGCAGGTCTTTAACTATGATTCTCGTCATTGCAGGACATTCAATTGTAAACTGCGTGATTATGGTCGAAAACACTAAGTTTATAGAAAACGTAAGTTACACTTAACCAAATATCTAGAAGAAATTAATAAATTCAAAGACCTTTTGACTGAGCAATATTATCGAGGAAATACTTCGTTTTTCAAATAAATGCCAGATTATGTGAAATATAACGAATGATAATGATGACAATGTGGTTTTCATTTCAGATATTCATTTCTGGCCCAATGCAGATATTAGCAAACGGGACATTGATAATGCAGACATTCCTGATGAACGCGTCCTTTCTACTAGTATATAACTGGCTGATAGAATCAGAAAAACATGAACCTTCGTGGAAAATGCTGCGGAAACGATTCATGATGAGATGGTTGAGGTGAGCAAAATACATACAGTTGGCTATATTGAAATACCACATCATGTTTTCGAAACATGACGTAGTACATCAGAACAGACTTACTTCAATGTATCCAGTCTTGACCCAACTATATTGGAGTCGGCTTCTAGTATAACCGCATGCAGTCGGATACCATTATTTTACTTGGAGTGTTTGCAAATTTGATCTCCTTGTGGAGGTCATATATATGCAGTCCCCAGACTGGGCAACACGAATACCCTTTGGTAAGACTGGTTGTCTATTTGGCTTCTGGTTATCTGAAACGACTAACGTCAAAGATCTGAGAATGACAGCTGGGGCCAACGGAAGAGTCTTGATATATAATACATGGTCACCCATCCATAAACCGAGTACGACAAGCATAGCTTAACCTACCGTCGAAACGTGCGGCTATTATTATTGAGACACGAGACCCTCAGAACTAACTTACGTAACCCATATGAATCTTTGTTTCCGATTTACGTCACTTTCGTTTATGCAAGCACAACATTCAAAATTGATGGAAGAATGTCTATTATATGATAAAGTATTTATACTGTTGTTGTAGATTGACTCCATCGTACGCCGTCGTATTGGCATTGACAGCAACTTGGCTTGGGAGACTCACATCAGGACCTTATTGGCAGGTCAGTTGTATTTAACAAAAACCGGGGAAGTAACTAGACGGAATGACCAAAAGCTGCACCAGTACCCTGGAAGTTAGGCAGGCCTTTGGTGTGGAATATGTGTCGACACCCTTGCAATATTCCAATTGTGCCATCATTTTACGGTGGGCTGTACTTGGGTGGCTGCTGCAAGTGCGCCGCCAGGGTAGTCTATGTATGACTATTTCATGAAATAGTCACTCAATGGGATTCACTGAACTTAGAGGATTGTATTGATAATTTTAAGCCATATTCCGTACCGTGTGGTGCTGGACGTAAAGAATAGCATCACCCCATTTCTTCCTGTGGGTGTGGACTAAGGCGACTAAGGACCTTACTAGAGAATGGGCAGCAGCGTTCTCTATGCATTTTACAACCATTCTGCGATCGCCAACTCGCCTGTCAAGCGTGATGATTATGCCTAACCCCCCAATTTGAGGACGCCTATGTGCAGTGGTCGTCTTTCAGCTGAAATGATGATAGCCATGTTGTTTACGATCATATTTTAATCAAAATATAACCTGACACTGACCTAGAAATTGCTAAACAAAAAAAAAACATTTAAAAAATGAATTTCGCAGGCTACCTCAGCGCATCCAAAAGTTTTTGTACTTTTTGTTCCTAAACCCAAAAAATAATAGATATGTCACATCCACACCAACCCACACTGGGGGGACACAGAGTGGAAGTCTGTGTCCCAGCAGTGGCTGCATTATAAATTTAAAGAAAGAATACCGTATATTTGGACACATTTATATAATAAAATAAAAAAACAACAACAGTGTGCGCCTCACGGCTGCGCCAAAACGTTTTATTTCAGCACTAGCTTTTGCCCGCGGCTTCGCTCGCGTGGATGTCGGAAATTATCGCAAGAGGACATTCTACCGTGGTTAATGTATTAAGAATGCATTAATCCAGATTATGTAGGTAATTACCCGCGACTTCATCCGCGTGGTATTTAACAAAAAAGTTTTTCATGCCTTTTATTATTTTTCGTAAGATCCCATTTTCTTTTTTCTAAAATAAAAGTAGCCTAAATTAGGAGTAATTTAGGCTACTTTACATACAGGTATTGCCGTTTGCAAGGTTAGGTTTACACAAACTGTTTCCTAAAAATACCAGTACATATCCTTCATTTTATTACATGACTAGCTTTTGCCCACGGCTTCGCCCACGTGGATGTCGGAAATTAACGCAGAAGCACGTACTACCGCGGTAAGATGTGTTAATTCAGGTTATATTATAGGTAATAGCTGTTACCCGCGACTTCGTCCGCGTGGTATTTAACAAAAAGTTTTTCATAAAAACTGTCTTTGAAAACTACGCTGACATACGTCACAAACTACGCTGACATACGTCTCAAAATTCAGCGTGTTTTAGTTTTTTTTTTAAATCTATTATTTATTTTTTCTAAAATAAAAGTAGCCTAAGTTACTCCTTGTTACATCAGCTATCTGCCAGTGAAAGTCCCATCAAAATCGGTCCAGCCATTTCAAAGATTAGCCGGAACAAACTGACAGACAGACAAAAATTTAAAAAAATGTTGTTTTGGTACATGTACCGTGTATACATCCATATACACTTAGTAAAAAGTTTTTATCTTAATATTACAAACAGACACTCCAATTTTATTTATTTGTCTAGATGTCTAGATGAATGCCAGACAGATGCTGCCTGACGCTGGTTTTCTAATGAACCTATAGGGACAAGTGACGAGGAGTACAAAACAATTTCAACATACATTAAATATGACTAATTATATGTGTGTAGGTGTGTTTATCTTTAAACCTTTAATTTGTTAACAGGTAGCAGTTGGCAACGAATTGAACGACTGTCGCCGCGACTGGTGGAAGCATCTCCTGTACATCAACAATTACTCGGACAACTCCGAATGTATGATACAGTCTTGGTCAGTATTTAAATAAGATAAAAAGTCATTATTATTTTGCAAATGGCGAATAAATGGTTTCTTTCTACGAATCGTTTATTTCTACAGCATAGGAACAGAATATTTTAGTTTCACTACCAACTTAAATTCCCCATTTGCACCTAAAGCTCATACGTAATCTATCTGTAATGTATTTAAAGTTGTACAAGGTACTAAGAGCATTTAATAGACATCTATGTATGTAAAATTATGATGGTGTCATCACCATCATAATTTTAGCCGTAAGACCATTGCTGGACACTGGATATGGACACCCCCAATTAAGGAGGCTTTGCCATAATCACCACGCTTGCCTGCCAAGCGTCATAATTATGGTAAAGTCAGAGAAGGGTTGGCGATCGCAATATGGTGGTAAAATGCGTAGAAAACGCTGCTGCCCATTCCATAGTAACTGCAAGTCCCTTAGTCGCCTTTTACGACACCCACAGGAAGAAATGAGGTGGTGATATTCTTTAAATCCGGCTCCGGACAGACAAAGTAAAGGTAATGGATGATTAATCTATACTTAATATTATAAAGCTGAAGAGTTATTTTGTCTGTTCGTTTGTTTGGTTAAACGCGGTATTCTCAGGAACTACTGATCCGAATTGAAAAAATAAAAATAGACGAAAACTGGCAGGCAATTCGATGCGACGGGAAGGGTCAGGGGAGCAAACATTTGACGCGGACGAAGTTTTGGGTGGAAGCTAGTAAAATTTTAAAATAATTAAACATCTCGTATCTTCTACAGGTATCTAGCAGCAGACACCCAGCTCTACCACATGGCCGCCACCATCTTCGTCCTGTGCAGATCTACTCGCAGTAGGAAGGTGGCACTGAGCCTTCTCTTCGTCTTAGGAGTGATTGTTCCAACACTACATACTTACTACCAAAATCTCGACGGTGTTCTAATGGTTTTTCCTGAGTAAGTTGGTCATAATGATAAGATAATACATAATTACGAATTTGAACTTTGATAGGATATCGAATTCACTTTAAAGTGTTCAAAAACATAAAAAACGTTGATCGATCCGACATATCGGCTGTAAAATATCAAAACCCAGTGTCTGTATAAAACTAAATTTTACAGGAGAGCCGAAAAACGATTTCAGTAAAAATAAACTTTTGTTCTAGAATCTACAATAGATACTATGTTTCCGACTTTGTGTTTTTTCTAGCCTAGTATGTGGCGAGTGATCTATAAGATCGAAATATGCAAAACACACCCGGTTAAAAACTACGTCAGATACAAGGTTTAGAAATTGTACAGCTGATATCCTGAGGGACTTATGATTTACTTAACAATAAGCCCCACAAGAAATGTCACCTCGATAACAGCCACACGGGTGGATCGATCAGGTTAACCTACGCTTGTCACGGTTGGTCCGTGGATGGGTGTACACCTTCATATATCAAGACCCTTCCGTGCCTCGAAAAGCATGTCAAGCCTTTGGTTCCGTCTGGCATTCGTGGAAAAAAGTCGTATTGGGTTATCAGAAGCCCGGAAGTTTGACAACCAGTCTTACCAGGGGGTACCCAGTAACTGAGTTGTGGAAATCAGATAGGCAGCAGTTCCATGTAAAATACTAATACAGCTGCATCCGGTTTGACTAGAATCCGACCATAACCTAGTTGGGTAATAAAATGAAGGATAGTAATGAACTGGTCTTTTGAAGAAACAATTTATGTAAACCTGTCTTTACAGCAGCAATACCTGTTGTAAGTTAATACATATTTACCGCAAGTATAAATTCAGCCTCCAGAGTCATTAAAGTCTTTTGACTCAACTAAGGCGCTTTTCACACAGCGCCGCTCACCGCTGCGACCAACATACCAGTGGTCAGGGCTCCAGAGAGAGGAACCTCCTTACAATGCGAGCCGTGTCCAGAAGACCCGCTTTCTGAATCATGCCCTTGATTCAGCTGCCTAACGAGAGCCTCCTTAGGTGTTGGTCGAGTCTCTTGGCTATCAGGCCATTGTAAGTGACGACTATCGGCACAATGATCGCTGAATCCACATCCCACATGTCGAGAACCTCGCGAGCCAAGTCAAGATACTTGATTTTTTTATCATTCTCAATTATCACGAGGTTCCTATCATGTGGGACAGTTATGTCAACAATCATTATGCGCCGTTCTACTCGATCCACCACCACTGTATCAGGCTTATTTGCTACAATAGTCCTGTCAGTGATGATAGATCGATCCTGGCACAATGTGGCTTGACTATGTTGGAAAACTGGGTCAGGCAGAATGGTACTTCAGATTCCACAAGTTTATACTGCAAAGCAAGTTGCTAGTGGATGATCCTAACTACTAGATTGTGTCTGTGAAAGTACTCGCCGTTAGCAAGACGAGAACAGATGTCAACCGTACCGTCCCGTCAACAGTTATTATTATTATTAAGAACCCGTATTGTCCCCCTGCAGGGCAAAGACTTCGCTACTCACTGTCCACTCGTCTTGATGTAAGGCGTCTAAGAACCAGTGTTTATAGATGGAATATAGGCAGTAGTATAGTTAATATTTTTTACAGTATACCTATAGTTAATATTTTTTTATAATTCCAGGTTTGCACTAACTGTCTTTAAGAATTCTCCCACGTTCGACAACGTCTATAAGAGAGGGCACACCAACCTGTTTGGTTGCGGCATCGGCATGGCAATGGGTTACTGGGTTTATGATTGGCAGAAATCTGGTGGTGATCCGAAATCCTTCCGGGTAACTAATTATGAACACACTTTTATTAGCGTCAACTTAATGTTTGTATGTAACTATGTTTGTAACCGACTTCTTTGGACTAGATTTGACCCACTTCAAACGGTCAGATTTCAATCAAACTTTGTAGACTTATCGAGGACCGATGACAAAACAATAATTTCATAAATTTGTGCCATTATCCTAGCCAGAGTTACCAAGAATGCAAAAAAAAAATCTCTTTTGAAGCTAGCTGAACTAAAAAATAGAAAAAAAAAACTAAACTTTAAAAAACTAAAACCCCCCCGCTTCCTTAGAAACCAACCTAGTTTTTAAACAATTTTTTTTTAATAATTATATTTCTACACTACGGAGACTCTGGAAAAAAATGGTTTAGCTGTTAATCAGCACACTCTAGCAGCCATTTTATGCGCCTGTGAAGAATGACATTCAGTCAATCAATCAACGCAAACTACCGCAGTGCACTGCTGGACAAAGACCTGTCCCTGGCTGCGCCATTACCGCCTGTCCTCCGCCTTTGGCAGCCCATCTATCCCAACCACCTTCTTAAGATCGTCAGTTCATCTAGCTGGAGGGTGCCCCGGGCTACGCTTGCCGGTACGCGGTCTACACTCCAGGACTCATTCCTTCGACAAACATGGCCAACAGTACAAAAATTAAAAAAAAAAATGTTGTGAAACTCAACCGACGTGATGGGTAAATATCATGGCAAAGACCACAGATAGTGTAGTTACTAGCAATATCAATTTTATAAAACCAAGCTTAGATATAGAATCCCACAACAGCTAAATGTACATTTATTTCGCCAGAAATACCGCTTCGTCTACTGGACTCTGGTCCCACTGATGTTACTCTGCTGCTACAGCGGCAATATATACTACAGCTACTCTCCGCCGCCGTCCTTCTTCGTGAACCTGATCTACGCTGCCTTCCTGAAGCCAGTCTTTGCCATCATCACCGGCTGTGTCATGGTTGGAGTCATTATTAAATTTGAAGGTACTAACTTTAGACATTATCAGCATAAAAGGTCCCACTGTTGGACACAAACCTTCTCTGTTTGAGAGAGAGTGAGCTGTAATCTACCACGGGTTGGTAAACTTCAATTTCTTTAAAATCCTTACCATTCACTCATACATCCAGCATGACCTATCGTATTTTGATTTTGCATGTGTTCAACTTTTTGGTGTCCCTTTTTTTTCTGTAGTTTCTTTTTTTTAAAATGGATGTATGTGTAAACAAGCCTATATAAGTTTAATCGAAATGGCGTACCACCTTTGCCTTATAGGCACTACTATTTTATGCTTTCCATTCATACTTTTGTTCCTTTCTTATAACCTACTAAAAGAGCTGTAGTGAGATGATTATGATCGTCTATTTACCCTCCAGGCTTCTACCGGACGATCCTAGAATGGCCCGTGTGGACGGTTCCAAGCCGGTTATCTTACAGCGCGTATCTGATACACATCGCTTTCCTGAGAAACAACATGGCTTCGCAGACCAGTACCTACAGAACCTCTGTTACGGTGATTGTAAGTATACTTACGGAGTTTTTGTTATTTACTTATTTTCTTGTTGGTCTATCTACGTTGATTCCACTGTTCAGTCTATTACCACAAGCTACCATTCAAGCTCAATATAAATGAAGCATAGATACACCATGAAAAAAAAAATTTGTTCTCCAAAAAGGTTTTCCCATATGAAGCAGGATAGTTTCACTACAAAAATACTGGTCTCTTGAAAGCTGCATAGTTTAAAAACCAAAAAAAAACAGAACTCTAGTTCAAAAATCGAACCGCTCGTGCGGTAGCTTACTGCTCTATAAAACCCATACAGTATTATAATGGCCATAAGAGCAGTTCAAGATGACGGGATAACCATGTTCATGTCTATTAACTGCTCCCAAATGACGGTGTACATCTTTTTTTTTTTTTTTTTGTACATACCTCTTTGACATTATTCTTTGACTCATTATATGACATTATATACCTACAATTCTAATTTGAACTGTTTATTATTGGTTGTCATGGCAAAAATGTCATTTGGTTTAAATAGGTTATTTTATCTTCGAAATGCTATAATTTATGTAGATTCTTTTATATTTTGTGAATGTGAGAACGTTGCAGATGGGTAATTGCGGAACTTTTTATCGGTAGGAATTGGTTTAATATTCATAGTTAAACAACATTCATTGCGTAAATAACGTTGCTGCGCCGACAATTTATTCGAACAAATGCCGCAATGGTTTAGAAATAATCTTTAATCCCATTCAGATTCTGATAAATTATGCGTTTCGCAATTAGGGTGCAGGTCTTATAGACTGTGGGCAATTTTCCATGTTATTAATTACTTGGTACTTGTTGACAGTACTACACTATTCTCCCATACCTATTAATACTTTAGTTTAAAATCATTGTAAAAGCCAATTATTTTTAAAATAGTAACCATGGATTTTCTTGCCGGCTCTCCATAGGAATCAACTATTTGGAACCGTGCACCTAGCTTCTGACGTTTCATAAGTGCCCATGTTGGTTTATATGAAATAAAAATAATTTGATTTGATGGTATATTGTATAGCATATAATATATACTCCAGCCACCGCGTTAATTATTTACACTTGTCAATTCGACACGTTTAAGAACTTAACTCCTTAACTAACTTATAAGGATAACAAAACAAGGTTTTCATTTATCAGGTTTAATTCACCAAGCCAGTTTTTAAATTTAGAAAATAACCTATTTATGAATAAAAATGCAGATTTTTTACAAAAGTGAAAACTTACTCAGGAACAACTCGAATTGAAGTTGGAAATGAAAAACTGGTTAGAACTATAAATATATCACGTATTCTTTTGAACTCGGCGTTAGCAGTTGCTTCGCAGTTATCTTCCATACATATGATTGTATTTCAGTGATGTTAATATAGTTTCTATAGTAAACTTGCTGTCAGATTTAAAATAACTGGGAGGTCAGGCGCGGTCCGAAGGGAGGGTCCTAGGGGTCATAACCCCCCCCCCCCCACCCCCAAAGACAGTCATGCTGTCGTAACCCTGAACGATTTGCCTGTCTTACTATCTTAAAATTGTTCTCACTTGAGCCACGGAGACTCCGATAGATATTTACAAAAAGATTATAACCCGGGACATCATGCTGATCAGTTGCGCTTGCGACTACTATACCAAAGAGGATGTACCTTCCTAAAAATATTCTTCAGTACACATGGCGACCCTCCCCCCCCCCCTCCCAAAATGTTAGGCTGCGACCGCGCCTGTGGGAGGTTTCGTAAAACCTTAATGAAAATCTTAATTATTCAGGATATACGAGGAGAACGTTTATGTCTATCAAACCTGTGCTAGTCTGATTCATTTTTTATTAAGCCTCTAATGTCCCTCTCCTGCTCAAGGCACCCCGCTTTCCTTAATTACTTTTGTTATGATTTTCTTACGTCATGCAAACAGAGAAGAAGAGGATCTAAAACATTATTATTTCTTCTATGTCCGCAGGTATTAAGAGGCACAACGCTAATTGTTAGCGCTTTCACAGCCGCCTTCTTCTTTTGGATACTGGTGGAAGCTCCTTTTAGAAAAGTAGTGCGAGAATTTTTCAAAAAACCTGAACCAATCGAAGATACCAAGGAAGTAGAAAACGATTCTAAGAACAAAGAAGATACTATGAAAACAGATGAAAGCCGGAAAGAGAAAAAAGTAGCCTAAGTAGCTGATAGGGGTGCTCGTACTCGTAGAGATGTAGTTGAGTTCTAATAAAAGTATTGAAAAGAAACGATAGGAAATAATATTACCACCCCTTGTAAGTTTTGTAGTAAAGGTATTCTTTGTTATGAATTTTCTTGTGTACAATAAACAGTACTCCCATCTGCGTGTATGACCAGATATTTAAACGTTAACGAAGAAATACTAGTATGTAGGTAACGATATTAGCAGGTGGCGTTATGTAGTTTCTGCCTACCATGGGAAAATGAGTTTATAAATATAAGTATGAAAGTAAGTTTTTTTTTCTGTACTGAGTCAAGTGCAATCATTTCTTTTTTAATGTTTAGTTAAATATTTGAAGAAAGGGCTAAGTGATTTTTCACTCCACCATGCCTCTCTAGTTAGTCAAGGAAATGGGCAGAAGCGTCCGGAGTAAGCAGCAAAAGAGTATTTTCAAGCAAAAATATTATATGTTGCAACAAAAAAAAAACCAAAATCAAAAGTGAATTATTCAAATCAGACTAAAGGATCAGCACTTTTCGAACGTCAGAATCACATAAAACAGTCCCCCAGAACGCCCGCACTTCATCACTTCTTTTGATGGAAAGACGAAGCGGCGCAACAAACTGTCCAGCAACACAGTTGTCTGTTTAGTTAGTAAAATAAAAATATAACCTTTGACTACACATATATTTTAGGGAAAACTTAAAAAAACTACGACACGATAATTAAAATTTCTTTATTAAAATACAAATAAACATTTTTAATATAAAAACATTTGAATTAACCACTTACAAATCTAATGTTCTATCCTAGCTATCAGACAAATATACGAACACGAGTATTATCAATCACACCGTTATTATCAAGGGTAACTATTTAAATACCACAGTTATCATCAGACAGTATTAAATACGTATTATCTGTCAAATTTCGCTTGATATACAGTGTCTCCAGTCACTGATATCCGACCCATTAATGCGAAGCAAGATGATCAATTTTATCGACAAATACACCATAATAAGGCATTTTGCCCCTACTGTTTTGAAATGGCGGCCATTTTAATTTATATTTTTACTGAGTGCGGTTGGGTTCATTTACTTTGCCATATCTACCGATCCGGTCCTACAGGCATAAATATGGTTTCGGTCGATAGCTACAGAAGTAGGCAATAAGTTTACACTAAAAAGTTTACAAAAAAACTCCCAATAAAACCTTTAAAAAAATACTGGAAACTTAAAAAGTGTGAAAAAGTTTGGTTTTTTTTAAACTTTTTAATTTTTTTCCAAAAACTAGCCTGATAAACCACTTTTATGCCTGTAGGACCTCTAATTTATAAATGATTCCAACCGCACTCAGTAAAAATAAAATATCTGCCATTTCAAAACAGTAGGGGCAAAATGCTTTATAATGGTGGATTTTTCGATAAAATTGATCATATTGACACCGGTGACCAGACACACTGTATAAAAACCCTGCTTTAAGGCAGTTAGGTTTAAAATACAGTGTACATATTAGTTTATGCCTACTTATTTTATTACCTACTACAGGCATAGACTATCTTTTGTCATCCGTAGTAAATGAGAACCCAATAGCAACCTTATCGTAACTTAAATAAAGATTACTGATATTGATTGTAACAGTGAGGCAAAATCAGAGGTAAAAGGACTGTAGACGAGTCGTCATTATGATTCTGTGGTTCTGCAGGTTAGTGCGTTACTCATCTGCTGCTAAAACAAAATTTGTTACTCCAAAGACTAGTTGTCTTCTAATATACGATATTTGGCAAAGTTTTATATATACAGATATTTTACCTCTTAGTAAAGATTACTATTAAAATGTTCTTTTAGATTGTCATTTAGCCTATGCCAAAATACTTCACCTTTCCAGAAGTTATCATCAAAGTGTTTATTTTATTTATCTTTCTCCAGTCCGCTTTCAAAATACGTCACTTTGCGACTTCCGGGATTATTGTTGATGTAAAATCTTGCTCCAATCTTCTGACTCCTATTTCTCTACATATTATCAATTTTTTCTAGCAGTGCATCTTGATTCTATCACTCGACATATATTTCTTTTATCTTCAACTGTCTTAAAACTGAAGTCTAATAAAATTCTCTTACTTCAAAAGTAATCATTCTTAACGCTAATATTTACAACAGTCATAACAGCCAAGTCTCAAGCCTCATTCCTCCTCCTAACTTGTGAGACCAGGTCTAGTTTCCCAGGAGACTCTTCTGGTATCGAGGGTCTTCTCTCGGGACCGTCGGAGTCGGTGACGGCCTTCCAGAGCTGGATGAGAGGCAGTTCCACCAGGAGACAGAGTGGCACTGATGCAATGTAGCTCAGCACTGATGATGTTATTAGGAGGGACAGCTAGAAAGAATAAATCATTTGCTTTTATATAATATTACGGATTTAGGATTAAATATTTTGCTGATACTTCATAATTTATGGACGTCGGCCACGACTGAGCAAGATTGCTATGCTGAGAATCTAATTTAGTTTTCTTGATACTGCACAGGAGATTGCTCCTTTACCGCGGGTGTGCTGACAAACACAAATAGCTGGTCTTGGAATGTCACTACAAAGTGAAAAAAATGCTTAAATTTCGAAAGTCGGTGTTTTGGTTAGTATTTACGCTTTTTTGCCACCGACTTCAAAAATTTAGGTTATTTTTCACTTTTTAGTGTTATTTTGGATATAAAATAAACCTTTTATTATGCTCTTATTGATTGTGGTACCAGCTACTTCACACAAATTTGTATACATTGACTTGCTAAGTAAATAACAGTGACAAAAAGGTATATCATCATCAACATATGCTATAAAGAAAAAAAACGTATTATTGAAATTGAAAGGTAACTCAAAAACCAAAAATCTGAACTTGACCAAATTTATATAGAACCACTCTGTGTACTCCCTTTCAGACAAAATATTTTTTTCCAATCGGTTTAAAAATGATGGAGTTCTAAGGTAACAAACATAAAAATTAAAACATACAACTTCCTTCTTTTTTGAAGTCCGTACAAACATTGTTAGAATTTATATCACGCACTCTTGCTAGGCTCTCTTGTAGAGTTGCTCTATATTAAAGGGAGGGGTTACCACCCCTCAACGACACAAATTCGATAAACCTGAGCGAATCCTTAGACAAATAAAAGTAAATACCTATAATCTTACCATGGAAAGCACTGAGGCATGGCCGAGCTGTGTGTTGCCAGCCAATGTTATCCTGAGCACGATGAAATGAATGAGGAACACGCAGTACGATAGTCTGCCCAGGATGTGGAAGCCATGCCATTCCAGTGAATCACGAATGAGAGCTGTAACAGAAAGATTAATTACCTAAAAAATAGAAGTTAAAGTCAAAATGCTCAAAGTCAAAGCATTTATTACAAATGTATAATAGGCACTTTTTAACGTCAACATTTACATCCAACACAAACTCAAAACATTTATTTCCACACCAACTTTTGAATTTTCAAGGGGTCGGGCAATCAGAATAATGACAATCTTTTTTAATCAAAATTTTGTTACAAAAAATAGTTAGACGATATGTTAAAAATAATAAGTGTGAGAACGATGTAAAAAAACCCGCATATTAAAAACGCCTGTATTTAAAACAAAACTAAAACAACAACTCAGATATTAAAATAAGCCGTGGCAGCTAAAAGATGACCAGTCACATTAAAATATAATCAACTAGCTTCTGCCCGCGAGTTCGTCCGCGTCAAATTTTTGATCCCATGACCCTTCCCGTTGCATCGAATTGCCCGCGAGTTTTCGTTGCTGCTCCGCTCCTTTTAATTGTATCGTGATGTTAATAAAGTAATCAATAAATAGGCTACCCATCACAAAAATATTTTTTCAATTCGGACTAGTAGTTCCTGAGATTACCGCGTTCAACCAAACAAACAAACTCTTCAGCTTTATAATATTAGCATAGATTCTAGTCACCCCTTCCAAAAGGTAGGTACTAGTGATGTGCCGGATCGTTAAAAATGTATATCCGCGGATACGGATCCGAATACGGATATTTGGTGTCAAGATCCGCGGATATGGCTATGGATATCCGGCACATCACTAGTTGGTGGCCCGTTGGTCTCGTGGTCGCACGTGCGACCGCTGAGCGTGCGGTCCTGGGTTCGATTCCCGGGTCGGGCAAAGTGTTACTGAGTTTTTCCATTAGGAATTTCTTAGTAGCAGCCCGGAGTTTGGAAGTTGGCGGTGTGATACCCCCGTGCCTCGGAAAGCACGTTAAGCCGTTGGTCCTACGCCTGATCTCTCTCCGGTCGTGTTGGATTGCCGTCCCATCGGACTATGAGAGTGAGAGAAGAGTGAGTGCTTTTGTGTCTGCGAACACACTTGAGCACTATAATATCTCCCGCGCCGATGGCTAGTCTCCGTTGAGATTGGCCGCCGTGGCCGAAATTCGGTCTGGAGGACTATAGTATATAGTACTAGATACGCATGGAGAAATCGTAATGGTCGATCGGAGTAAGTAAACGACTATTTATAAAATATCTCCACAGAAATTAAATCTATTGTGATCTAATTTGATCTAAACAATAAAATAGTAACAAAGACTTTTTGTCCGTTTGTTTGTTCTTCTGAATGTACCTATGTTCCGAATTCGGTCCAGTAAAATCCGGTAAAATTCGGTCTGGAGGACTATAGTATATAGTACTAGATACGCATGGAGAAATCGTAATGGTCGATCGGAGTAAGTAAACGACTATTTATAAGTAAACGACTATTTATAAAATATCTCCACAGAAATTAAATCTATTGTGATCTAATTTGATCTAAACAATAAAATAGTAACAAAGACTTTTTGTCCGTTTGTTTGTTCTTCTGGATGTACCTATGTTCCGAATTCGGTCCAGTAAAATCCGGTAAAATTCGGTCTGGAGGACTATAGTATATAGTACTAGATACGCATGGAGAAATCGTAATGGTCGATCGGAGTAAGTAAACGACTATTTATAAGTAAACGACTATTTATAAAATATCTCCACAGAAATTAAATCTATTGTGATCTAATTTGATCTATACAATAAAATAGTAACAAAGACTTTTTGTCCGTTTGTTTGTTCTTCTGGATGTACCTTTGTTCCGGATTGGCGCAAAAACGGCAGAACGGATTTGCATGAAATTTATCACTGTGATAATTTTTAACCTTGATTTAAACATGGGGTACTTTTGATTCCGGTACTAATATCCCGTTAGACTTTCCAATTATATGATAATACATAATCATAAATTATAATGACTTTAATTGGGAGGTCGAGTATCAAAGGTTAGCGTAATAGATATAGATCCATCGAAAAGGGGACAGGAGGGTAATAAAGGTTGATGTACATGTGGGCGGGATGGACGGCGTTACGAAAATCCTTCTACTTCACATGTTTTATAAGAACTCAGGGCACACAACAGGCAGGCCGCACCGACCTTTTTTGTGATTAAATGCGATGCGATAGTGTGCACTTAACTTTTCACAACTACACGATCATCTTAAAAAAAACCACGACAGCTTTACACAAGCTTGCCAGGGACTACTGCTAGCTCCAAACTCTTCCATAAACTAAAAAGTATTCTGATACTTACACCAACACCTGGAGAAGCAGCCCAGCATGAAGATGCTAAAGAACACGGCGACCAGCGGCCTGTCGAGCGCGGAGTACAAGGCGGAGGCCCACAGCGGCAGCGGGGAGTCCTGCAGGAACACCGTGCCCGCCAGCAGCACCGCGCTGCCCAGGAACAGGGACGCGTGGAACACCACGTTGAACCACTTGGGAACAGATCATTATATTTAGTAAGGATCAGACAATGAGTAGTGTTTTTGGAACGAAGTTCCTTATCGCGCGTTGTGAAAGGGGGCTATACGGAAAAAATTCTTACGAAAAGTTGTCACGACATGCTTTAACCGACTTCAAAAAAAGGACGAGGTTTCTCAATTCGACCGTATATATTTTGTATGTTGTTTTTTTTGATGTGAGTAGAGAGGGAGAGAGGGAGAGAGAGAGAGGGAGAGAGAGCGAGGTAGAGAGAGAGAGGGAGAGAGAAGGAGATAGGGAGAGAGAGAGAATATTTTTGTTGAGTGTATACAGGTTATTTGTACATAATAAATAATTAAAAAATTATAACTATTATGAATCCTGGAAAGGAATTTCGTTCCATCCGGGTGTCCCTTGACACCTCTAAAGTTTTTTTTCATCAAGAAACACGTACTATTCGTTTTAATTTAAGTACAGACGCCAGCACATCAACTGACACTGACAAATTCTGCCAATCGACCTTGAACCTAATGTTTTAGCGATAAAGTTGAAAATCTATTAAAGAAATTTGACAGATTGTAGTAGCTTGATATGCTGGCTGGTACATCCATCTCTGTTTTTTCTCTATCTGTCGTCTTCTTTTTGTTTCTGTAACTTAGAATATCGTATTTTCACTGTATCTATAACCTAGGTAATCTGTGAAACCTTCGTCTGTTGTTTTTAGGTCAGGCAAAGCGCTATTGGTGTCTCAGTACCAGCTCGGAGTCTGAATTTTTCGCCCTATTGATTTCGATAGGCTTACATGGACCTTAAACATAACTAGCAAAGTGTGGGTGTAAGTACATCTCCGCCCAGCCTACGGGAACCAAGGCATGGGATTATGTTTTTATATTAACTAAAAATCTTTTTATTACTCGTAATGGAAATTGAATAATCTGGTACATACAGAGACATAATTTGGTACATACAAAGGAATACTGAATAGTCTCACCTTGCTGTCTTTAAGTTTAATTTCTCCCTTGATATTGTTGTGGTACAGAATGAAGGCGGTGGCGATGCCTCCGATGTATCCGGGCAGGTTCATCCAGAATGGAAGGTACACCAGCGACAAGATCTTGGAGCCGGCGAACATATTTCGAAGAACCCTGAGGATTAGGAATATGACATCATTCTAATTGAATTGCCAGAAACGACCAATTGGAACCGTGTACGTTGTTTCTGACGTTCCATAAGTGCCCAAGTAGGTTTAAAAAATATATTTATATTTTGAATGATTGATGTAAAACCAGAGACATGTTTTTTTTTTCATTTCAGAGTGAAACACCCATAATACAGTTGTTTCTCTAACTTCTGTAAAGGTTAACATTATGTATTTACGGCCACCAAAACAGCAACGTAACCAGAGTCAGCTGTAATTAAATGTTTCAAATAAAATATCATTTAATTAATAGAAACAAACTGTTCATTTAACAAATTAAATTTCTTCTTTTCGGTGACGTACAGTCACCAAAGGAGCGTAAAGGAGCAAAATACGGATGAAGAATCCGACAACACGCTTTCGCATATTTTTTTTTATTTTTCAAAAAAAACCGATTACTATGGTTTAAGAAATTCTTGGCCAGTGCTATATTATTTACAACACTATACATCGCTGTAATAATATTAATTCAGTTCTAACACTTATTTGTGAGTAGTGGTGGCCCAGTGGTACCCGCCTCGATTTACGATTTGTAGGCCGTGAGTTTGAACCCAGGCAGACACTTTACTCTGTGTATTAAATTTCATCACCACACAACTCTCAAAACGGTGAAGGAAAACATTGTGAGGACACCTGTGTCCTAGAAAACAAAAATCAAAGACATGTGACATCAACCCTGGGCTGGCGTGGCATATTACATCCCACTTACTCTCACAGAGAGGAGGCGTGTGTCGCACCAGTGGACACATTATAGGCTAATTATGCATTTCGCAATAATGATTATAAATTCTATTATTTTAAAAAATGGGGCATGCTGTTAGGAAAAAAATATCTGTACTATTTACACAAATTCCATCAATTCAATTTATTTCAGAAACAATTTACATTGTGTGTGAAAACATAATAAATAAAAAAAAACAAACTCATTAAAATTATAAACAACACATACAATAAAATCATGAAAACTATAAATTAAAAAAAAAATCAATACAATAAAAAATTCAATGTCATTACAGCTGCTATTACATTATTAATATTACCCATTCTCACATTAACTAATATAAAAAATTTAAAACCTGGATATGTCATCGTCTATCGAATACATACATTTCTCCAATAGGAACACTTTGAGTTTTGATTTAAATGAGCTCTTGTAAATTAAATCTTCTTCATCTTCTGTATGTATAGATATACAAATAAGATTAAGTTAAGTAAATAAATGATTTAGGTGAATTAACTTACTCTGGAGTCTGAGCAGTGACGATGGGTGCTAAATCGTAGAAGTAGACCACGAGCGCAGCTGTCAACGAGGACGCAACCACGAACAACATGAGAAGCGGGATAGTGGCGCGCTTGTATCTCATCAGGACCAGCAGTAAGAACACTCCGATTATGTGGAGCTGCATGTCTGCGGCTAAGTACCTGGAATCACAAAAGTACTTGATTTCGTCTGGTATCATATAAAACGGTATAAATATAGTTAATATGGTAGTGGGCGTCTAGGACTATATAAAGCGTATTCAATTCCAGATCTTTTCAGTCGCTCTACATATAAACGTATAACAATAAGTATAACTTTTTGCTTTTTTCCTTGGGGGAAGTCCTCATGGACCTCAGGTACCCACCGTCTAGGAAGAACGGAGGGCTATGTCGGAATACGACCAACTAAAACACAGGGTAAACTAAAACCAAAAGTTGGGGGCCGGGGGATCCCAGTTCATATTGAATCAATGATTACATACCATTTTTAACCGACTTCAAAAAGGAGGAGGTTCTCAATTCGGATGTTTATATTTTTCTTATGTATGTTCGGCCATAACTCCGTCACATATAAACGGATTTGCAAAATTCTTCCTCCCATATAAATTTCATATAGATCTGATGATGAGTTCTGGACACAGACACCGGAACTCTTTAAAAAATGGCAGCAAATCGACCGCGATTTCTGCTTTCGCATAAATATGCATTGTTTGTTTGGAATTAGTGCGGGGTGGATACAATAACTAAAAATTTAAAAATAAAAACTTTTTTACAAAAAAAAAAAAACATTGACTTCCTTAAAAACACTACAAAGCGAAAAATAAATAACTTTAATTTCGGAAGTCGGTGGCAAAAAAATCTTAAACACAGATCCTAAGACACCGACTTCCGAAATTAACGTTATTTTTCACTTTGTAGTGTTTTAAGGAAGTCGGTTGTTTTTTTTTTTTTTGTAAAAAAGTTTTTTTATTTAAGACTTTAAATTGTCATCATATTTTAAGTTTACCATTACTCGTATTTTAACATCAACAATAATACATGAATAGACGCCTGTGCATGTACCTGCCGTACAAGGAACTGTCCCTATCAGTAATATTTCTGACCAAATCCTAGCTAAAATCCACTTTATTAAATATAATCTCGTCTTTAACTTTACCAACACACCTAAAGATATCCAGATGAAACTTACCAAGTATGCCCCATACAGAACTTGCCGGTCGGCAGGTGGTTGTGCACATACAGCACGTGGTACCACCACCGTTCGGAGCAGTCGTGGGCCTCACGCTCCACCAGCCACGACCACTGTGGGCCGTTACCCAGCAATGGGAACCACGCCACCGTGAACCAAAGTGCGAACACTGCTAGTGGCGTTAATCTGGAATATTAAACTTGGCTTTTAGCAATAGAATTAAAAAAAATATTTTAGATCAAACAAAGCATTAGGAAAACTTTACGATGAACAATGATACGAATCAATATAACCTTGTCTCTTACAACTTCTAAGCTACGTTTATGGTCATGTCTTTATGAAATAAAGTAAACACAAACTTTCAAGTCTTCTTCTTCGTCTTCTGTATCCTATTTCTCTATAATAAATAGACATGTGAAAACAAAGGCATTTCTTACCCTTCCGCTGTTTATTTCTGATTGATTCATTGATGGTTCCAAGACAGCTGTATAAATTCTCTAAGACGCAGCTGTATAATTCTGGTAGTCGCCGCTGAGGATTCTAACAGGCAAGGCAATAGTTGGCTTACCTTATCCACCTATTGAGGATTGACATCAAGCACTTAAAGAATGTGATGGGTTTAGTGGGCGAGGAGACGAGGGTGGCGTACGCGGTGAGGAAGCCCGACATCGCGAAGAAAGCTTGCAGCCACAGCGGGGAGTTCAGGACTGCTTGCCAGGTGAAGTGGTCGTACATCTGGGAGGTATAGAATTGCTAATAGGTTAATATGTTAATGTGTATAAGTTGTTGTATCAAGAATGTCTTGGCAAACCGCATTCTCGGACTATTAAGAAATCAGTGAAATAGTGGCCAAACGTAAGCCTATCAAATGGGACATCAAGAAACGCAATCTTTGACGGCAACATAACTCTCGCAACAACTGACTTTTAACACTACATGGTAAAAAAATAACTAAAATCTAGTTTTAAAAGTTTTTATCCCCTTTTTTGTAGTGGTACACGACTTTGTTGATTAAGTACCACAGATTTGTACACCACTGAGTATTTGCTTTGTAAACAAAATACAGATAAAGTTTTATAACACCATCAGCATACATAGGTTGAATGCTTATTATTGAAAATATCAGAACAGAAATTATAGGACCACAGCGTGAGTTTAACCAAATCAAATAGGATCACGTAAATCGGCTCAGTGATCACAGAGTAATTGATGATTATATAAAAAATACATACAAACGGACATAAAACCTCCTCGTTTTGAAGACGGTAAATAAAGAAAGTGTCTTACCCTCTCAACAAACTGAGGATTGTCAATGTACGAGTAGATGTAGATCAACATAACATGAGAGAAGATCACGCATTGCATTCCCAAGAACCTGGAAATTCACAAAAACCATGAAGTTGTTTAAATGAAAATGAACACCATTTATTTGGGATGCGGTGATTATCTTTGAAGTAGGAATGCACAAACCCTTTTGCTTCAGCTATACCCTTCACACATGTATATGTTTGGCTTCTGCCTGACGTAAAGGCCTGCTAGATATGAACAAAGCAGGACCAGTCGTTGTGGTGATGTTGGTGAGATGCTCATGTCCAGCAGCAAGAGATGGTCATGATGATGGTGACAAACATTTGACACTTAAAAATTTACCTGATTCCTTCAATACAGGCCACGTCTTTCATGCGGTCGTCAGTCCTGGGCTTAGATCGGTCGTATGTCAGTATGTCAAAGTTGCGCTTCAAGGAAAACGCCAGCAAGTACCTGTTGCCTACAATAATGGAAGATCATGATTAGCAATATAGTTTACGTTTTCAAAGACCTAGATGGAAGCGCCACGGTAACCCGAGTTTCGAAGTCGAGTCGAGTTCGACTCAAGTTCCGAAAAATCGGTCAGTGGGATTAAATGAACTGAAAGAGTTGTATTAATGATTTAATTATGTAAAAACATACGTGTTACGGTAGTCAATCATATTTTAATCAAAATACAACCTGGCTCTGACCTGCAAATTGCAAAGACAGAAGAAAATATGAATTTCGCGGACTACCTTAAATGAAGAATTCCACTTCTACGGATACTCAACTAAAATCCGATGCATCCGTTTAGGGTTTTTTACTGTACTAAAATTCTTTAGTTCATTGAAAAATAATGGGGATTTATTATGTCTGTTTGTGTTTAGAATCATAAAATTGCATACAACATTTCCTCAGGCTAGTATGGGATCTTACACACGAGGGGCATGTGGCCCACGGCAAAGGCAACTAACTGCTGCAGTTGAAACGTGTCAGCGGCAGCCATCAACATGCCAACTTCAAAAATCAGCGTCATCATCGCGAGTCGATGGCTGCAGTTACCTACCGTTGGCAACATGTCGCTCGTGTCTAAGATTCCATAGAAAGGTTCATGATATTTAAAGGATATGTCAACTGCATTGACAAGCACGTACTATATATTAAGACATGAACTGTTTTCGTAGAAATCATGCCGATAAGAGAAAAGAAGAATCTCATCGGTTACCAGTTGATTGTTAACGACACAAAAACAACAAACAACAGTATGTTTACACTCAGCCTTAGCGCATCTGTCCCCGAGCACGTGCACCCCAGTGGCCAGACACGCCAGCGCGACCAGCATCGTGCAGATGACCGCCAGCGACCGCGCCGGCCCCGAGCTGTCGGGCGGAGAGTCCACCGACATGCACCAGTCCACGGACAGGACTTCAGCCTGGAATGAGATAGAAGCGAGGAATTAAATGGAGGTACTTGGACTTATAATTTTACAATCTTTGCATCCGATAGGACTTCCAATTAGAAAAAACTGAACTTCCATACAAACTTACATTCCCTATTCCCCTCCCCCACCGCCTTTCGAGGATGAATTTAAAAAAATCCTTCCTTAGTACTCACTTTCGTTGTATACAGAACTGATATGCAAAGCTAGCTTTATTGGTTTAGGATGTGCTTTATCTGAAATTAATTTGGATTTAATTCTATGATCTACTTTTTACTCAGAGGGTAGAAAAGAACCTATTACGTAAAAAAAATGAATTAAAAAACAAATAGCTTAGAAATTGATTCAGACAGACTGCTTTTCGACATCATGATTTAAACATCAATTTGCCAATATTTCAAAATCAGTGCAAGGACTTGTTGTAATCAGAAATTTGTACACAACATTAGGAGAGCTTTTTAGTAGAGAGATCGCGTCAAAGTCAAAGTGTATTTCAAATAGACACATGAAAAAGAATATTGAATGTCAACAAAACACATTACATATATTTGATTCAATTTATATTACAGTAATCCTTCTTTAGCTTTAAATATTTGAAGGTTGCAAGTACTTTACGATTATTTATTACGACAAATAAAATAGGCCACAACTGAATGTTATGCCAGTCAGGATAAATGAAATAAAAAGTGGAGTAAAGTATCGTGTCCTTACCTCAAGGCCATACTGCGCCACACTGTTGGAGATGCATCCCTGTGCAGCATCCAGCCAGCCTGCAGTCTGGTTCTGTCGGCCGCAGCGCGACACACACACTCCTCTGTGGATCAGGGTCCTGTTGTAGTGCTTTAATGACTGCTTGGAGTAGTCCTGGAAGGAAATTATAAAAAAAAATACGTTATAAACATTCGTTCTCAATCGGATTATGTATGTATATATTAGGTTTACCGACAAAATGTTTTGCAAATGTATATTCAGCAATAAATTGACCAGTGTCTCATCAGTCACATATAGATAACATATATGAACGGAACTGGACTGACCTGTTAGTCTAGTGGTTAGTGACCCTGACTGCTAAGACTGAGGTCGTGGGTTCGATTCCCACCCAGGACAAATGTTGTGTGATGAGCACAATCATTTGTTCTGTGTCTGGGTGTAATTTATCTATAATATGTATGTATTTAGAAATATATAAGTATATTTATCAGTTGTCTGGTTACCATAGTACAGGCTCTGCCTAGTTTGGGATCAGATAACGGTGTGTTGGTTGTCCTAACATATATAAAATTAAAATAAATATAAATAAAATAAATATAGACACCTCATTTATTGTACTTTAGCTATTTTCCTATTGTCATGTCGTACGGTGTTCTGTTCTAGGGAAACTAATTGTACGACCTGATGATGTCCAGCCAGGGTCTGCTACGGGCCTCGGTCTCACCTTCCAAAGGTTTTGAATAAAACGCAGCAACCTTGTTCTAACGGTATATTTGGCTAGACTAAATTATTCTAAGTCCAGCGGGTCCTTATATGGTGTCGACGGAAAGTCTTAACACCGCAATCTAATTATCGTAAAGTGCCATCTATCGAGGCATCGAGAACTAATTACAAAAAACAGTGTGACACTGAGTAGACACATTGCGTACGTTATACATTCTCCCCCCATTAAGGGCAAGCATATATTGACCTTAATATTATAACAATTTCAGACAACAGCAACAATTAAAAATTACATACTAACCAACTAGACTAATGTAAAGTTAACAATTGTATAGGTGTAAACTAAAATGGTAACAACAAAAAACATTTGGATTCCCACCACCGTACATAGGTACTTATTAATAAATTCTACTACCTAAATATAAAATCAAATTATTACAGATTAACTAGGCTATTCAGTAACAGGAAGCAAACATAATTTAGATACAGGTCTTTTAATAATCGAGTTTTTCGTTTTAATAGTGACCACTCGTACGATCCCGTCATTACCTGGATGCTCTTCCTCTACTAAACCCCAGACCCAGCGACACGGAGGAAGACCGTCTTCCTTGACTAAGACCACATTTCCTCTTTTCGGAGAGGGAGTTTCCGAGGTCCATCTATGTCTATAAAAGAATTGCCTCAAATATTCCTGAGACCACTTTCGCCAGAATGTTTGCAACATACGTTGGGTATACTGCCATCTTTTTAACGAGTTTATATTAGAGTTTTCAAAGTTATAATCTGGTGGCGTAACAAGAGGCTCACCAACCAGGAAGTGGCCAGGAGTCAAAATTTCCGTATCTTCGGAATTGGTTCCCAATCTAGACAGCGGCCGGGAGTTTAGACATGCTTCCACTTGAGCTAGTACAGTTGCTAGTTCCTCATAAGTGAGGGTGGAAGTGCCAACGATGCGTTTTAGGTGATACTTCACCGATTTTATTCCCGCCTCCCACAGTCCCCCGAAATTGGGTGCGTGAGGCGGAATAAAATGCCAGGACGTCCCATTAGTCCCTAAAGTTTCCGCTATCTCCGACAAAATACTTTTCCTTTCCGTGGTAAAGAGAATACCCAATTCCTTTGCAGCGCCTACAAAATTTGTGCCATTGTCACTCCACACCTCTTGACAATGGCCCCGTCTCGCTACAAACCTTTTGAAGGCCTGCAAAAATCCTTCCGACGTAAGGTCCGATACTGCTTCAATATGAACGGCACGCGTTGACATGCAGACAAACAAACATATATATCCTTTATAAGCTTTATGTCCACGACCCTTTGCTGTACGCAATTGAATAGGTCCAGCAAAGTCTACACCACTACGAAGAAATGCGCGAGCGGGTTTGGCACGAGCTGAAGGTAGCTGCCCCATCAGTGGATTACAGGTAAGCCCATTATTTTTAACGCATGTAACACATTTCCGTATATGGCTAGATACAAGCTGTTTTGCTCCGAAGATCCAAAATTTATTATAAATGTAACTCAAGGTTAATTGTGTACCCCCATGAAGAGTTTGCCTATGACCAAAATCAATAATTAAATTCGTTAAGTGTGATTTTTTTGGTAAAATAATGGGGTGTTTTCTTGAAATATTTAATTCGGATTCTTCTAATCTCCCGCCTACCCTTAAAATATTTTTTGCATCTAAAAATGGAGTTAATGTTTTTAAAATACTTTTTGATTTAATTTGTTCTTTCCTTTCTAATGCTTTTATTTCCTCTTCAAAATGTTTTTTCTGACACAATCTCACGCAGGTCTCAAAAGCTTCATTTATTTCTTCGGTTCGTAAATAACCTTTCCACATTTTTTCAGATTTGATTTTCTTAGTTGTCAACATACGCCTACAATATGCTACAACCCTGGTAAGTCGCGTCAACGTTGCATATCGATCACATATATCCGGATCTTCTACGACGTGATGCACTCCGACTGACTCTAAGTCAGTGTTCAAATCTTGAGATTTATCATATTTAATGTTTATTTCCCGCAAGAAATCGGGTCCTTGAAACCACAATGAATGCCTGCTTAGTTCTGCAGGGAACATGCCCCTAGATGCGCAGTCAGCGGGGTTTTGTTTTGTAGGAACGTGCGACCATTGCCATGGATCCAACGAGGTAAGTATCTCTGACACCCGATTCGCGACAAATACCTTCCATTTATTCGGCAAACCATTAAGCCAAGCCAGCACAATGCTGGAATCAGTCCAAGCTCGCACGTTCTGTTTTTCTATATGTAATACCTTTGCTACTTCTAACAACAGTCTTTTCAGCAATACTGCCCCGCATAACTCTAGTCGCGGAATCGACACTTGTTTTATCGGTGCGACTTTGGTTTTGGCAGTAACTAACGAAATCTGAATGTTGCCCGTCGAATCAATCACTCGGAGATAAATGACCGCAGCATATGCCGATTTCGACGCATCGCAGAAGCCGTGCAATTCTACTCTGACATTGCTAGAGTTAGTACATACCCACCTGGGTATCGCAATATTTTTCAACTCACCTAGACTACTGCGGTAAGTATACCATTCATTTTTTATTTCCGATGGGATTTCCTCATCCCATGGGATCCCAGAAATCCATAATTTTTGAATTTGCATTTTGGCTATTACAATCACAGGAGCTACCCATCCTAAAGGGTCAAATAATCTTGCGATTTCCGATAATACCTTTCTTTTTGTTACAGGTTCCTGCAATGGCGACAACTTGACGGAGTACTGGAAGGCGTCCCTGCTTCTGTTCCAGGTAAGTCCCAGTGTTTTTATTATCGCATCCTGCTTAATGTCGATCTCTTTACCTACCCTTTCTGGTCCTTTACACTTTTCACCGATCATTTGTTCCAGTAATTCATCGCTGTTGCTCGACCACTTTTGTAAACTGAATCCTGCTTTAGCCAGTAACTCTTCCATTTGACTGTAAATTTGTATGCCTTCTTCAATAGTGTCACAACCGGTCAGCAGATCATCCATATAATAATCGTTGAGGACTCTTTCAGCCGCCAGTGGGTACTTTGCTCCTTCATCATAAGCCACCTGCTGCATCGCTCGAACCGCTAAGAACGGCGCAGAAGACGTCCCGAAGGTAACGGTAAGTAGCTTATAATCTTTAATGTCAGAGTCCTTGTGGTCTCTCCACACAATGCGTTGATAGTCAGTGTGTTCATCAGCCACGCGCACCATTCGATACATTTTAATTATGTCTGACATTAGGCAAATACGGTGAGTTCGCCACCGAATTAATAGATGACGCAAATCGGGTTGCAACCCAGGACCTATCATTAAATCATCGTTAAGAGAAACCCCATTACTTCCCTTGCAGGAAGCGTCAAAGACGACTCGGACCTTTGTAGTGTCCTTGTCGTCTCTCACAACCGCGTGATGAGGTAAGTAAACCGCATGTTTATTTTCTATATCCGCTTCGGCTAGTGGCTTCATGTGACCTAGTAGTAAATATTCTTGCATTACCTCGGCGTATTTTGCTTTAAGCTCGACATTTTTATTAAGTTTAGCTTCCAGGGCGTGAAACCGCTTTAAAGCTATGGATCTTGAACCGCCATATTTGCAGCCTGGATCTTCGCTACGGAATGGTAAGTTTACTATGTACCGGCCCTTTACATCTCTGACCGTCGTAGCTTTAAACAGCTCTTCGCATTTTATTTCTTCATTTGTCATTTTCTGTTGACTAGATAGCTCTTGATCTGTTTCCAGTTCCCAAAATTGTTTTAATAAGTCCTCTTCTTTTTGTACTTGACAATGTAATGACAGTACACCTTCCGTTTGAGTAACGGACGAATCTACAACTCCAGATAAAATCCAACCTAAAGCTGTAGACTGAGCAATAAGCGAACCTGTAGGACTATGCATCAATCCTTCATTCATAACCTGACTATACATCTCAGCTCCTAATAAAAGGTCTATTTTATTAGGTTGATGATACGTCGGGTCTGCGAGATCAATCCCTCCTAATTCTGACCATTCCAATACATCAAATTTCCTCGTTGGAAGAAGAGTAGTGATTGAGGACAGAACATGAGCCTTAAAGGTGAATGTGCAATGCGGATTGACTCTAGATCGAATTTTCATGTATACTATTGATTTAGAAAGTAATTCTTGATCTCCCCCTAGACCAGAAATCTTACTTCCCAACGAAATCTTTTTTAATTTCAGGTCCTGAATCGTGCTTTCTGTGACAAAGTTTGCCTGCGAGCCTTGGTCCAGTAACGCTCTTAAAACGTGAAGATTACCAAATTTCGACTCTGCTTTGACTAGCGCCGTCGCTAGCAAAACTTGTTTACAAATTTTCCCTGTCGAAAAACAGCTAACTACCGACGTTTGGTTTTCTGCTTTTTCAGCAGAACCCCCTACTTTAGGAGACTCCGGCTCCTGCTGCGAAGCGCTCTTGCCTGCTTCCCGGTTTGATTTGACATCAGTGGTCTCAGGCGTATCTGAGTTCTTTGGGTGTAATAGTGTGTGGTGACGACGATGGCATAATTTACATTTGGTACTATTGCGGCAAACCCTCGCTGTATGATTATCACCCAAGCAGTTGAAGCATAGATTTTTTGTAATGACGAAATCGCGACGTTTGTCCACTAATTCACGAGAAAATTTCTTACAGCCACTTAACCTATGCGTATCTTCAGAACAAAACGAACAGACAACTTCTGATACATGTAATGATTTTAATTTGGAATTATTATTGCCGTTAGTTCTGTTTGCTGAAGGTTTATTATCAATAAATTCTAGGGCCCTGTATCTATTTGTTAGGAAATCTTTGAATTGCTGGTAAGTTGGCAAGTCATCGGAACTGTTGCTATTACTAAATTCGAACTCCCATTGCTTTCTCGATTCTAAGTCCAATTTTAAAGTTAAAATATGAATAATCATTATATCCCAATTTGCTACATCTATTCCGAGGTTTGCCAACCCACTTAAGCAGTCATTGGTAGTGTCCACTAATTCCTTTAAATGATATGCTGATTCCGCAGTAATATTTTTCTGACTAAGAAGTCGCCTTATTATGTTGTGAGATAGATACCGTTTATTATTATACCTACCTTTTAATAACGACCAACACCTTTCATAGTTGTCGTCTGCTATAGGTATTTGCCTAATTAATTGTTCGGCTTCACCGGTCAAGTAACTTTTCAAATAATGAATTTTTTGTACATTACTCAATTGTGAATTACTATGCACTAATGACATAAACAAATCTCGGAAACAAACCCATTCTTCATACTTTCCAGAGAATCTAGGGATAACTATTTTTGGTAGTTGAACAGCCTGAGATTTTGTTTCGTCTTTCGGAGACTGGGCGCATACATTTTCATCTTTTGAATCTTTACCAAATAACAACAAAACAGATTTCAATTCTGTTTTATATTCTAAATAACATTCTTCAGCTTCATCATACATATCGTCTTTTAAATATTCATGACCAATTAATTGAGAACCAAATTTTTCGATTAAAATTTTGTGGGTACTTGTAAATACATCCCATAATTTTTCTAATGCTTCTAATCTCACTTTAACGTAAACATCCGTGATCCTTTCCTTAGGAGACTTTTTAAAGTTACGTCTAGCCTTTACAATATTATTCAAATTGTCACTTTGAAGTAACAGTTTGGACTCCATCTTAAAAGTAACGAACAATAAGGCGAGAGAAAAAAAACAATACGAAATGAAAAAACAAGTACAAAATTAATGATCGATGTTTAACTGTTAAGTAAACTAGCTAATTTATGTAAAGAAACACAAAGGACTTTGTCCAAACCCAATAAAACACGTAAAACCTAATAAACAACGTAAATTAAACACAATATTTTTGTTAATTATCTAAAAGTTAAAGTTTCTGGAATGTTTTCTTAAAGTTTGCAGATTATGACGCCGATGACAATTAACGTTGCAGTGTCACTGTCACTTTGAAAGACAGGCTGTGTCACTGTCAACGTCACATTGAGTGACAGTCCGTGTCACTTTTGGAAATGACAGCTGTCACTATTTGACAGTGACAGTAAATGTCACCTTGACAGTCACTAATAAAATAGTTCAGTACTCACGGTTCTTTCACTTCACTTTGGTTCACTCACTCACTCACGATTGCACCAACCTCGTGACGTCACTCCACGTGGTCACCCTCGATTCTTCAGGTGGCTTCCGGGTCCAAGTCCTGACAGCGCCAGCGGCTGTCTCGAAGTCCAAGGCAGGATTCACCACCAAACCCTGGCTCCTGATTGATGCTGCAGCAGCTCCTCACGAGCTGGTCTGCTTCCACGGAAGACCCCCCCCCCCCGACACAGTTGCGCAAAAATGCACCACCGCTTTGGTGCCCAGGATACTGGTGTATCCGGCTCGAAGGACCATGTACGACCTGATGATGTCCAGCCAGGGTCTGCTACGGGCCTCGGTCTCACCTTCCAAAGGTTTTGAATAAAACGCAGCAACCTTGTTCTAACGGTATATTTGGCTAGACTAAATTATTCTAAGTCCAGCGGGTCCTTATATGGTGTCGACGGAAAGTCTTAACACCGCAATCTAATTATCGTAAAGTGCCATCTATCGAGGCATCGAGAACTAATTACAAAAAACAGTGTGACACTGAGTAGACACATTGCGTACGTTATACACTAATCACAAATAAAAGAGCTGTTCGATCAATTTATAATAAATCCAAGATACTCTCTCAAAGAGAAATCTTGGGGGATAAATGTCAAGACTTTGCCTTCTCAGTATATTTATGAAATATATCAAGGTCAAAAAGTTTGGGATTCGATTGACGATAAATGTATAAGTACAGTGAATCGGTTTTTTTATTCGTTAACAATTTTTTACAACAACAACAATGACAACAATACAACAATTACTTTGTAGAGTATGATATTATTTTAATTATTGTGATTGGAAGAATATGTGGGTCATTGTCTTTTTTCTTTTAATTAGTTTTAATGATGGTCTGGCAATTTGAGTTCTTTGTACGATTGCCTACCCTTTATTTTTCTTGTTGTGCTATTTATGTTCTGAGGTGAGCTGCACCACTGAATTTGTGTCGTTCCTTCCTTAAAACACCATTTCAGACATCAATCTGCGTGATCGTCACATGATCTGATCAAGGTTATGTCTGGACTTCAAAAGAGACTGTGGTCTCTGAATTAGTGTTGACCTTTCTTCTCAGAGTAGTCAGATAGGAAACGCTGACCTCATCTAGTTTTAAAAATATGATTGACGTGTAAAAATGTTTGTACAAACCTACTTACAGAAATAAAAGCTTTTATAATTTATAGTCGACTGATAAATATGTAATTTATTATTCCAATGTCATTTTCTAAAATCTAATGAAATACTGCGATCGTCACACAAAAGCATGCTTTCACTAAATGAAATAATACTTTATAGGTAATATTTCCTTGCAAGTTGCTTCGGAAAATCCATGTTTCACATTCATATTTTTAGAAATATGAATTACAAAAAGAATTTACTGTGCAGCTACACCACAGCATTCGTGAATTTTCCTCTGTGGTGTAAAGCATCTAAAGATGGAAACGCCAGTGTAGTCTGTGAAATTCAATGTTTCTTACGTTTTACGCAATTTGCAGGTCAGTTTTTGTTAGTTAATAATGTGATTTACGACCGTAACAAATATCACCATTTCAGGCGAAACACGTCCACAACTGGACATAGGCCTCTCCCCAAAATGGTATGTGCTATAATCGACACGCTTGGTTGGCGGGTTAGTGATTGCAGTATGGTGGAAAATGCATGAAGAGAACGCTGCTGCCCATTCTCTAGCCTCTTACGACACCCACGGGAAGAATTAAGATCATGCTATTCTTTACATCCGACACCACTCGGTAATAAATATAGCTTTACAGAATTATAATCATTAAAATAATCAATACAACCCTCTTAGCTCATTTAATCTCCTTGAATGGCTATTTCATGCAAAAATCATTCAATGGGATTTTTTTTTTGGGTTAGAAATCATCAAATGACGTCTCCCGCTCTAGGGTGGAGTAGAAGGGCGTGTCAGACTATTACTGACTAAAACCCACCCGTGTTCCTTCAGTTGCCCATGTGCCAGGGCCACGGTGTCTCTTTCGAACGAATCTCGCGACCCTGGCAGGATTCAATGGGATTAAATAAACTGAGAGGGTTGTACCATCAAATCAAAAAATCATCGGTTTTTTTAATGATTATAATTCTGTTAATACAGTCGTGAATCATTTTTATATCAATCAGTAAACAATCTGACATTGACCTCCAAATTAAAAAAAAACAATAGAACATTTGAATTTTGAGGGATACCATAGTACATCCACCTTAATCAGTCATCATTACTACACTAACTCTACTGACCCCACAGTTCAACAAACATAATTAATTAAATTATTCACAGTCACATTCCTCACAAACGCTGTATCAACACAAGTTGTAGTAACCTTGGGCTACAAGAGTTACGACACTAGACCGGTGAACCCAAACAACTTTAGCTTACACTTACTTTCTCACGAAGAAGGACGTACTTACGTAATGAGATAACCTTTATTTATATTAATCATTATAATTTAGTTGGTAATTTACTTACAAACAAAAAAACCTGACAAAAAATATAACCTTCTTAGAAGAAGTATGTAGAGTGCACGAAGTGATTTTTTTTTTTCGTTTAGTTTAGTTCGGAAATCATCCCACGGGAACGTGCTTCCTGGACTACAGGGATAAAATAGTAGCCTATGTTACTCCTTATACTGTCAACTGTCTGCCACTGAAAGTCCCGTCACAATCAGTCCATGAGTTTCGTAGTTTAGCCGAAAAAAGCTTTTTAACAAAAAATTGAACCGCCCGTATTACTACGTATTATTTTATAATTTATTGTGGCTATAATCTACGAATAAAATTTGGCGAGGTATACCCTATCCAATTAAAAAAGAATGATCAAAATCGGACTACTCTGTAAAAAGTTATGCGTGGTCATACATTACAATCAGTGAGTGAATAATCAACCATTCCCTTTTTTCCTACCGATGTACTGGTTCGATTTTTTTATCCAAATTTATGTGGGACCACTTGCGGGGTATATTTTTCCCAATAAAAAAAGAATTATCAAAATCGGTCTACTCTGTAAAAAGTTATGAGTGGTCAGACATAAAAAAAAATATACGCGACGATTTGAGAACCTCCTCCGTTTTTTTTTCGTCGGTTGAAAAACAGATGGACCGACAATTATTTTTAAAATTGTTTTAGATAATTTCATATGCATTTAATGCAGCTGTTATTTTGACACTACAAACAGTTCAATTCTATTTATTTGAAAGTAGTATATTATGTATAGATAGGAAGGTATAAAAAAATTAAAAATAATCGTTTATTTTCTCTTCACAAAACTGACTTAAAGTTAATGTGTACAAAAATAAGGTCTCAGCTGTATTTCACCTGTGTGAGAGACTGATGCCTGATATAGGTTTTTAGAAAAAAAAAACCTGTGTTACAGGTCACCAACCAATCCAGCAAATCAATCACGTTTTTCCATTATTATCGCTAAGTAGCGTTTACAACCCCTGCAGGGGGTGTAATGCAAGCATACTATGCTTGTATTACATCCCAAATTACACACAAATAAAATGTATCAACCTTCTCCAGGGCAATAACTCAGTTTGCTGCAGTAGGTGATCGACTGCAGTATTTGGGCAAAACAATCAACTGCCAACGTAATATCAATTAAATTCATTTCTAATATTTTTATGATTACCAACATAAGATAACATCATGCCTGTATTCCAACAAGGGTTGTGCTAATAAAAACCCGCCGGGCGAGCCTATCATCATGAACCAGGCACAAGTCCATACTCAGTACTGCTACTGGGAAAATTCCTAATGGAAAAACCCGAAAACACTTTGCCTTAATTGAGAACAAAAAAGAAAAAAAGAAAAAAATCAAAGGTCATTTATTCAAATTAGGCTGAGGATCAGCACCTTTCATACGTCAAAATTACATAAGACAGTCCCCCAAAACGCCCGCCATTCACCACTTCCTAGTGCAAACCTAGGAACCTTAAGCTCACTAGTCGCGCTCGCGGACACTACACCAACGAGGTATAAACAAGCAACATTACTGACACATATATACCTATAATTTAAAATAACATAACATCTCTTCTTCTTTCCCCAAAGGGTTGGGCAGAGGTGTACCTACCCTACAACATGGGATTTAAACATAACTGTTGAAATATTACACCCACATTTCGCCCAATATGGTTAATTCCCATGTATTAGGGGCGAGATTATTGCCATCAACTGAGCACAACTCCAGACTCAGAGCTGCTACTAAGGAAAGCTAGATAGAAAAACCCAATAACATTTTACCCGGCCTGGATAACGAACCCAGTAACTTATGCTCAACAGTAGCGCTTACTACCACTACACCAATGAAACAGTACTGGTTTCCAGCCATATTCGGAGAACGTAGTGAACTTATTTAAATAGCAGAAGCCGTTTGTTGTGATAGATCAGGTTTAATTGCCACACTATCTCATCAGTTAGCTAGTAACACAGCCGGCTCAGTGTGTACACAGTCGTGACCTTTACTGCATATACATTTGTTGAAACGAGCTGCGAAATGTTTCGTCAATTAGTTCTAACATCACTTCGACATAGTTGCATCGTGCGTTGCGCGTGTAGTTTGCAGAGATGCGTATATCTGTCAGGGCTATGAACTTTACTCGTGCCGTGTATCACTATACAACAAGCTAAACTGTTCAAACACAGAGAACATCGATAATTGAAAATGTTAGTTATTTATCAAAATTAATTTTATCATTTTCAAAGTATGCTCCTTCAGAGACGATATACTTACGCCAACGAATAATCCAACCATCAAAACATTTTTTAAACGCTTTGTCCGGAATCGAGTTCGGTTTTCGTCGCGAATTCCCCGTTATGCCTTCTACCGAATGAAAACGGGTGCCATGAAGTGGTCATTTGAGTTTAGAAAAAAGAAATGAATCGGCTCGAGCTATTCTGGTGAATCAGGTGGTTGCTCGATGGTATTTGTCGAGTTTTGGTCAAAAATTCGTTCACAATGATTGATGCCCTTGTGCAAAGGCGCATTATCGTGGTGCAAAACCCAAGAATTTCCTTTCCGGAAATCTGGCCTTTATCGTCTAATTTGCTCTCTTAAACGCAACATAACGCTCAAATAATACTCTTTATTTATCGTTTGACCTTCCAGTAAGAATTTGGAGTGCACTACACCGCGATAGTCAAAGAAAGCAGTGAACATGACTTTGACTTTGATCGACTTTGAAGTGGTTTTTTCGTTTTCGGTTCAGTTGGGATGCGCCACTCCGAAGCTTGTTGACTAGTTTGCATGTCAAACTATACAAGTTTGACATGCAAACTAGTCAACAAGCTTCGCCACGTTTACCCACGCCTCATCACCAGTAACAATGCGTTTCATGAATGTTGGGTCGGAATTGACTCGTTGTAGCATGTCGACAGCTACTCTTATGCGATTGAGTTTTCGGAGAAAATTCAGATCTTTTGGGACTAGCCGAGCGGCAACATGTTTCATAACCAAGTGATTATTTAAAATAGTACGGACTGACTCGTACGACACAGAAAATTCGGCGGCTATCTCTCTCAAAGTTGAATGAGGATTTTCAGTCACTTTTTTCTTCACTTTTGCGATGTTAACTTCAGTTGCAGACGTTGATGTTCTAACAGAGCGAGGCAAATCTTCCATCGCATCTCGACCGCTTTTGAACGCTTTATACCAATCATAAGCATGTGTTTTTGATAAAGTCGATTCACGGTAAGCCTTTTATAACATTTTCAGAGACTCCGAACACGAAATTCCATTGGCGATGCAAAATTTAAAACTAAATATTTTTTTGATGTTTTTGTCCATTATGAAATTCGCAATACGATACGAATAGATATGATATAACTAAAAACAGCACTGTATTTAATCTTAATAATAGATGTACCTCAAACTCCGCGCCAAAATGGAGCACAGTTGTGCCAATCTAACAACAACAAAAATTGAATTTGGAACCATAAACAAATCATCCGTTCCTGAAACTTTTTTGAATGAAATATAAATAGTATCACAGGCGGCATGAATTCTTACGATTAATATTGGAACAACAGAATTTCTAACAATATTTATCGTCATCGTCACCTGCCTAATATGACGGTCGCGTTCCAGTCTAACCGAATGCACTGAATACCAGTGTTATACATTGAGACCCATCTGACCTCCACAACCAAGTTATTAACTAGGTAAGTCTGATGATCAGATTTTGGGCTTCTGACAACCCGTAATGACTTCAAAAGATTTACGAATGACTGACGTGACCACCGGTTTAACGTGCTTACCGAGGCAAGGAACTGCCTTGGGACGTACAGATGGTCACTCATCCACGGACCAGACGCGACAACCGTAACATAACCTGATCGATCAACCCGTGCGGTATTTATTACTTAACCACAATCCTTCTTGACAATATTTAACATACATACAATCACGCCTTTTTCCCATGGAGGTAGGCAGAAACCACGGAACGCCACCTGCTACGATCTCTACACACTTTTTTTGCCTCGTTTAGGTTCATACAATTGGTCATACACACACGCCGGTTGCGAGTACTACGCACCTGACCTTTCTGAAGAATATCACCAATAAGGTCCCTATATGTCCTCCTAGGGCGTCCCCTCCCGGTGTTTCCACTCACATCTGCCTTGTAAATACCTTTTGTGAGCCGACCTTCATTCAATAGATTAAATAAAGAATAAATGCTATGGAAATGCGTTCCTTGCGAAGCATTTGTGGTGTGACTATGAATGATAGGCTGAGGAATGATGTGATAAGAGAACGGTGTGGTTTAAAAGCAGATGTAGTGACGAAAATTGAAAAAAGTATATTTAACATTTGTTTAAAAAAAACAAGGACATAGTTAATTTATTGTATAAGTAGAACAGGAATCCTTACGTAAACAATCCTTTGAAAGACATTATTAAGCTGAAATCTGACTTGTTCCGTGTGGCGACGGACGTAAAAAATACCCCATTTCCTCCCGTGGTGCCGTAGAAAGCGACTAAGGGACTTACTAGAGAATGGGCAGCAGCGTTCTCTATACATTTTACCACCATACTGCGATCGCCAACCCGTATGCCGAGCGTGGTGATTATGGCAAATCACTCCAAGTCGGGAAAGGCCTATGTCCAGCAGTGGACGTCTTTCGGCTGAAATGGATGATGAAATCTGAACTAGATTATGTCATGTCACATTTCTCTTGGAAAATCACATTCACACGCGAGTTTGGTGACCGCATGTTATAACATCGGTTACTAGCACACAGAGGATGCTCTTACCCATACTAAATAGGTGTTTAGCCACTGTTTGGAGCCAAGAACCTCAATAGGTTATATCACCGAACACTGTGCTAGTAAAGATGGGTTACCGTTACATAAATTGTATAATTCTTGCAAGTCTCGCGCGGCGACGTGCAGGGAATGCCTTATATAATTATATCGCAATGTATCTAGGAAGCATCGCTTAGCTATAAGCCTGCATTGACTACAGTAGTCAATATATATGTAAAGATGTCTGGTGACTGAGTTAAACTATGAGACGAACTATACATAATGCATTTTTTTGTTCTATTTATATTGATTAGTGAATTCTGTTTCCGTAAACAATGTTATTACCGTACATAAAAAGGCGTGTAACTATTATTTTTGTTTTGTTTCTACTGTATTTTTTCTTTTTAGTTACTCCTCTGCACTCAAAAAGAGATTTAGCATATGACAGAACAAAAGACATCAACGCGCTCCTTTACTGAGAAATTCATTTTTTTTTTTTTTCTAATTTCCAGACCAGTGTCAATCCAGTCCAGTGTGTTGAACACAATATTATAAGCTTCTGTAACGTGCGTATTTACAAAATTATAACAAATAATTAACTAAGAGAGTTGTATTGATGATTTAAATTACTATAATTCCGTGCAGCGATATTTGTTACGGTCGCAAATAAATTTTTAATCTACATACAACCTCCAAATTGCAAAAAAAAAACTAAGAATTCTAAGTTAAATTACTTATAGTCCTTGTAATTCTCAAGATAAGTGCTAGAAAATAAGTTCCTAACGCAAATATAATATTTGTAACCCGTTCGAAAATTAATATAATTATGTTTCTATGAACACGTAGTTATAATGGACCACAGATTGGAGTGTTGAGGCCAAGGTGTTCAATCAAAACGTTATTGTTTGCAATAATATAAAATAATTCATCTTAGTCGCTGGCAACAGTTACTGGGACATGTACCTACGTAAAGATAGGCTTTTAATATAGTACTTGTGTAAGGCTGAATGGGGCAAGTTGGCGTGTTTAAAAGACGATTTTCCCTTATGTGGAAATTATTGGTTTTGCTGAATGCAAATGTACATAACAATACACGCTTATTTTATTAATGACGAAAATATTGAGGAGGTTCTCTAGTCGATATGTATATTTTTTATTTATAACATTTTACTTGCAGAACAGTGGTGGCCCAGTAGTAACAGCCGCGACTTACGAGTTGTAGATCACGGGTACGAACCCAAGCAGGCACTTAACTTTGTGTAAATTATTTCATCATTACCGCTCTCATAACGGTGATGGAAACAATCGTGTGGAAACCGGCATGTCTTAGAACCAGAATTCAGACATTTGACATGTATGAACCCGGACTGCACCCGCGTGGCAGATTATAACCTACTCATTCTCACTGAGAGGAGGCCTGTGTCCCAGCAGTGGGAACAGTATAGGCTGCTGAAGAATAACTTTTTGCTAATTAGTCTGATTTTAATAATTCTTTTGATGGACATTTTTAGTCGACCATCCGTCCAGTGCTACGTAGGATGTGCTAGAAGCGGTTTTCTTACGTTAGCTGCGCGGTTTATTCGTTTGCCAACCACGCATTTGTGAGTAGCGTGGCCGTGGGTCACAGTGAATGATCCCGCATAATTTTTCGTACAAAACTAAGTATAGGTACAGTTTCACGGTGGGCTGTTATGGAGCGCCGCCTTCTTGTGATTGTTTTAATGTAATTAATTATTTGATAACTGTATAAGTAAATAAGTCCAAAATGTTCAAAATCTAGTTGCAGTCTCATCTCAGCGACAATTAAATGTCATTTTTTTTTACATAAATTTATGGAAACTTGAGGTATTATGACAAATGGAGATTGAGGTACGATGAACACATATGTATCTAGGATCTACTACTAAGCCCCCTAGATGCTAGATCCATATTCGTTCATCGTGCAGCTAGGAAGATGATAATATGTATTTATTTTGGATTTGTAACGAAATATCAGTCAAAAGATAAATGAATGAACGTATGGGGCAAAGACACATTGTATACCAAGCACAAGTATACTCGTATATAAATAAATATATTAACACTAACACAGAAGTTCATTAAAATCCCACGATTGAAACCAGTCAAATACTTAACACACCTGTATATAAATAATTGTAAGGATTTCGAAATCCTTCGCAGACCTACCTAAGCCCTTCGCAAGGCAAAGTGATAATAGATAATACATATTAGTATGTGGTTATATATAGGTATGCATTATAAACACCATAAACATGAGTCAAGAACAGTTAAAGGCTCAGGTGCTTAGTATAAAGACTAAATTATTGTTGATTTTTCGTCTCGAGCTTGCAATCGTAATGGTTATTGTCTTTGTGGCCATTAATTTTATTTACAATAATAACCATTATTGTAAGCCTAAGCGTTAATTTAGAATGGCATCAGATTGAAGTTCGCCTTGAGGCTTTATACCTTTCAGGACCTATTTATTTAAGGATGCTTAGACTTTTTGTAAGTCTAGCCCAAGGTGAAGTTAGACTAATCAATAGTCTAAACACAACAACAATGCAACAGTACTGTAAGTTACTGACCTTAGACCCAGATTTAAAACGTCTCATCATGATCGTTTCAACCGAAAGACGTCCACTGCTGGACAAAGGCCTCTCTCAAGCACCGCCACTTCGACCGATTCTGTGCTTCTCGCATCCAACGTATTCCTGCGGCCTTCACCAGGTCATCGGTCCATCTTGTGGGAGGCCTTCCAACGTTACATCTTCCAAAAATGTCTCATGTTACTGTAATTTCACTGGTAAACACGCCATTCAAACGGTGATGCCGCATATCATAATCTTCCATTTACTGGAACACAGGTCTGTGTGAGGGAGTGACCTGTAGTCCACCACGCAGGCCAGGTGCGGGTTGGTAGATATCACTTGTCTTCGAATTTTTGTTTCCTCACGATGTTTTGCTTCACCGTTTTGAGAGCAATAGTTATCTATTATTGAAAATAATTCATACACAGTGAAGCAGCTTGGAAGAATGATCGTAGGTGCTGTAATGTTGTTGTGTTTACACTATTGCTTAATTATAATAGGAAAAGATTTGACAGTCAGCTCGGATAGCTAACTGACCCTGTCTTGATAAAAATAAGTACCTAATTTTACTTCTAGGAATAATTTTAATCCTATCAATAATTATTTCATTCATCCAACGATTTCGAAGCGACATCTCTATTCACCTAATATTCAAACGAATACCATGTATTTATTATTTCCAATTTCCTTGCAATTACTGATCATCATTATGTAGCCGAAGGTCCCATAATGACACTATAATAATTAATTGTAGCTTCTATTAAATCTGCTTTGTCGTAGCAATATAATTTGCGGAAGTACCGTCTACACCGTAGTCTATCATTCACGAGTAGTCAATGTTAAGACAAAGTTCGTAGAACCTTTGTTTTTACATAGGTTCGTAGCGCTTCATTTATCTTTGTTGTATTTTTTGAGAGTATATCTATCACACGCTGATGTCGATTAAGTCGATGTGATCTGTGTTTTAAGGGTCCTTAAAATTACGCCAATTCACGCACAATTCTTATTTCTTGTCTTTCTTTTCTTGCATTATTTTTATTTTCTGTCTTTTCTTCACTTGGACTTCTAGCGCTTGCTTATTAGTTAGTTTCACTTGTTCGGTAACTCTCATTCGGCCATAACTACACTTCTCACCATTAGCGCATTGTATGACAATAATCTTGCACGTGGTTTAATACAAATTTATTTTTTCCGAAACGATTATCGTGTGGCACAGGTGCATTTGACCGAAAATCTCATAGCCACATCACAACTATAACTACCATAAATCAGTCAAATTCCTTGACGTTTCCTACACATGGAAAATTCTTGAGGACTTCCACTGACACATACCTGTAGCAGCATCATGGTGGGCGAGGCTTCCCGGGAGTGGAGCGCCGCGTCCACGATGCAGTACACATCGCCGGGACGCCGGCACTGGCCCCAATCGTCCAGCCCATACAGAGGTGGGAGGGTCGCGAACACCGTGTCTGGAATAGCATAGAAGATAGTGAGAAGCAGAGGCGAACTTTTCATCAGAACTTTCAACCTGCGTTGAAAGTTGCTGGGTATTTCACAACTTATCAAATTATGCAGTGATGACGGCTAATTTAATAAATATTGATAATATGTAAAAAACATGAAATTGCAAAATCAACAGAAAGAAGCGAGGCTTTTAAACGACCCATGGCGGCCAAGATTGCTGCAAATATGATTTCTGAAGATATCGAAGAAATACTCATTATTTTTAGGTGCTTGCTATTCTATTCTATAATTATGAGCTGGTGCAAAGACTTTGACTATGTTTGTTTCTCAGCCAGAGATACTTGCCAGTATTCACTGTTAGTTAGTTTATCTGTTTCAATGTTAGTTTGTATTTTTTTTAACATCGCTTATAATAAGGCCGTAGTAATTGCTAACACGCTCATTATGGATCAAGGTCTGAATTCACGTTTTATTTTTATAAAGGTCAACTCCTACTATGATGTTCTTCATATTCTTATCTTCTGGCTTGCGTTTAAGAGAGGGCTTGTGCCTAAGTCATAATAGCTGCACGCGTTGATCGATTAGGTTAAGCTATGCTTGCTGCGGCTGGTCCGTGGATGAATGAGTTTAAACCAAGACCCCTCTATGCATTGGAAAGTACGTTAAGCCTTTGTTCCCGTCTGTTATTCGCGGATCTTTGAATCCTGAAAGTCTGACAGCCAGTCCTTCCAAAGCATATTGTATTACCCAGTAACTTGGTTGCGGAGCTCAGATAGGCAATTGCTCTATGTTAAACCTTGATAATCAACTGCACCCGGTTAGCTGCAAACCGACCCCAACAAAAGGCTAGGCAGATTTATTTTCTTGTGTTGGTACAAATAATGCGTAAATAAGTTACTGATTAGCAAGCCAACGTCAATTGTCGGAGCTTACCAACCCAAGTTACACCGGGCGTTAGAACTATTGTAGTATTGTTTATTTTGGAAGCCTTTTGAATGCAAATTCAAACCTACATCAAGTGCATACGAAGGCGTAGTAGATACTTAATACCTACTTGTATTTCTATAGATATTCAGATAGTTATGATCATATTGTTGATTGTAAACGTAAGTGCTATCTTTAGTCAACTCACGCGCACTTACTCCCAAACTGGGGACAATTACTTGTAGGCCTATATTTTTAATTGTTGTAGCGACCGTGACCGCTAAAATGGACTGCTTGACGGTCAGATAGCTTATGTAGGTACTTAATAGATTAGAGGACAAAGTACTGATAATAGTTTAACTATCTTCTGTAGAATGGTTTCGAAATAGGTACCCATCTACAGCTACAAAAATCCCCTAAACAAAAAGCCGGTATCCATTCCCAACGTTTCTGGGATGTTTTAAATGAGATTCGATTTTTTCTAACATAAATAAAACTAGCAATCGAAATATGGTGGTAATGGTTATTTAACTGCCTTGGGAATTGAATCTAGGACCTTGCTGCTATGATGGCTACCTAGCAAGGTAGCCATTACCGCGACCACTAAAATATTTCAATCATTTTGCGGTTTTAAGTAGTTACTCTTTCTTAGAATACAATATAATTGCATGAAAATGCATCTGGGTGTTGCAGAAGCTTAGACTTAGCTTCCAAGATTTTAACTTCTGTTTTAAAATTTATTTTGATAAAATAAAAGTTATTAATACGGTTTTTTTTTTAATTAAGCACTTTTGTAAATAAAATTTTAATAATTTCCAATGTTTTTTTATTTTTTATTTTATTATAACACATTAATCTAACTTACCATTGATATCAACAACACTGGCGAGCACGGAACAAAAGCACGCAACAAACCACAGGCGCCACATATCGATCAACACACAACGTGCGCGGGCACAGACTCGAGTCAACTCGCATACACTTGGGTAACGCGCCCGCGCCGCCCTTCTCTGCATTACGACAGATCATCTCGGTTACATTGTGCCACACTGTGCAGAGATGCAGAAAAGCCAGCGATCAGAATAAATGTTGTACAGTAGAACAATTACAAGAGAATGCGGCAGCAGCGTTCTCTATGTATTTAACCACCGTACTGCGATCACCAACCCGCCTGCCAGGCGTGGCGAATATAAACCCCCCAATTTGGGGGAGGCCTATGTCCAGCAGTAGACGTCTTACGGATTAAATTATGGAACAAATCGTCCGATCGATTTGTATCTACAGTAACTGTATAGTAACAACTTTATCCCAGTGATGTGAGACGTTTAAAACAGGAAGGGTTGTGAAACAGGACAGTTGTGAGTAGTATGAAGTCGTTTAACTCGCTAAGGGTTCTTGACTCTGGCCGTTCCAAAGACAGGTAACTTAGTACGTACCTATCCTCAAGAAAGAATAAGGTCACTTAGCACATGCCTAGTCAGACAGGTCAGATCAAGGAGCTGATGGCAATAATCAATCAGATTAACTTTGGACCAGTGATATTTCTGATCTAAACATTTGTTGTGGGTGAAAGAGGATAGCTATGTAGCGTAAGGGTAGCCAGATGCCACGAATGAGTACTGAGTCGACCTTTTGTATTTCTCTGTTATGTGACATCGCCGAGGATTTTCAATCTGGTCAAGTGTGAGTTGCTAAACAGTACGAGATGTCTTAACGTGACTGGTTATAGAATGCGCAATAACATGTCATTGATTTTGGAATATTTTGGGATATTGCATTGTATTTAAACATAAACCCACCTAGATAATCGTTGCGAAGGAATGGCACATTAATGTTGCTTGCAGCATAGCTGGCACCTAGTTTGTTACACCACTCTGTTGGTGCGAATGCATACATAAATCTGTCATACTAGCCTAGCCGATTTCTTCTCATACTATTTATAGTTTTGCTTTAAATCTTTTTACATGCGACCAGGGGCTCAGTCGGCTTCGACTTACGAGTTGTAGGTCGTAGGTTCGAATCCAGGCAGGCGCAGTTTACTTTGTGTAAATAATTTCATCATCACTACTCTCAAAACGGTGAAGTAAAACATCGCGAGGAAACCGGCATGTGCAAGAACAAAAAATTCGAAGACATGTGACATCTACCAACTTGCACAGGACCCGCGTGGTGGATTAAGATCCACTTCCTCTCACCGAGAGGTTTCCCGGTTCTCACCGGGAGGTCCCAGCAGTGGGAACGGTATAGGCTGATTATGCTTAGGTATGTTTTTTTCTTGTGGTGAATAGGATAGTCAGTTCCCATCATGACAATTATGCGAGCGTAATCATCGTGTTACACGGACCTCTCCAGCTCCTGTTCTATGCAATTATCAACGGTGGAATATAATGCCATCCTCATTTTTGAGATTCAGTGACGTTTCCAATAGATTCCTGATGAAAATAAGTCACCTTCCCTGTAAGAATAGGGGATAATATGCAGCAGCTCCTTTATGAGTCTGTTAATACCTATAAGTTACTGTGGTCTAATTGGGAAACCTTACATAGACTTCGTACCCAAGTGGCCTGCAGCTAAGATACACCCGTAGGGGTTTCATGGACAGCTCATACCTTTGATGTGTATGCGACGTCTCTCCACAGACAATGGCTCACCTCCCATCTCGCACCGCATGCCCTGTCACTTGCACGCGTGTAGACCTGATGGCTGCGTCAGCAAACTATATTCGCGTTTTGAATTTACGGCCAAAAAAAATTCTTTCTATTTCGCTTTATTTTTTCTATCCACACGCTAAGAAGATGAAGAACAGGTACCTACCTCACAGAAACTGTAATCACCAGTCCACCAAAAATGGTTATATACCTGGTTGTTCCCACTATTCCCCTATCATGAAATCCTACCAGTAGGTGTAGTTGGATTTTCTTCCCAATTTACCTACCAATTTTGACGCTTAGATTTCACATAATAACTAGTGTTAGAAATAATGAGAAGAAAATTCACAATATACCTACTGGTAAGAATTCATGGTAGGAATTGTGGGAACCGCTCGAGATACCTACTTAAAAGTATTTAATTTAAAAAAATTGTGGGTGGGAAATCTTCAAATGACGTATCTCGCTCTGGATGGAGCGGATGGGCGTGTCAGACTTTTACTAACTAAAACCCACCCGTGTTTCTTCAGTTGCCCATATGCCAGGGCCACGGTACCTCTAAGTATTTAACCTTTATAATTCATTCCTTACGGTAACCTACTCAACTCTACAATCTGATGAATCTTATAAAAAACACATCGTTAAAATCGAAACCTGCTTTAAAACACCAACAAAAAGTATATTCCTCTGAACTTGACCCACTTTATAACCATTAATAACCTATATTTATAAACAGGTATTTAACATTTAACTAATAGCAGGTACATCCTACCCTGGTCCATACAATAACCAGTTCGATGGTATTACCACACGTGTGAGGTGAACGGCCACTTCCTCAGGTCAAGGTCTTGCGTCGGTTGCAACAGCGAGCCTACTAATCTGTGCAACCCACTTCTTTTTGTAATCAATACCAAGAAACAACATGACATCATAATATCACATTTGTTTTCTTTCTTGGGGTAAGCAGGTGCGTAGACTAAACTGTAATTTCTACTAGGTTGGTTATGGATTTATCCCATGTAAAATGATGCCACCAAAACGGGCAATTCCTGAGAAATTCCTAATGGTAAAACCAAATATAATTTACCCAACCTACGGGATCGAACCCCACCCGTCAATAGTCGTATTTGCAACAATTGCATCAGACAGATTACAGAACTGAGTCTGGTTTTGGAAGTATTTGTGAAGTTTTATACGACGTTGTCACTGTAGTCTGGTAATACATGTATAATGCACAGTCGGTCTATAATGTTCCCACTGCTGGAACACACGCCACCTCTTTTCGCCCCGCGGGACCAGTGCGGGTTGGTAGATGTCATATGTCTACGAATTTTAGGTTCTAGGACATGCCGGTTTCCTCACGATGTTTTCCTTCACCGTTTGGAGAGTAGTGGTGATAAATACACAAAATGCCTGCCTAGGTTCGAACTAATGACTTACAACTCGTAGGTCGAGGTCGATACCTCTGCTGCTCTCCAAAACACATCATAGAGAACCCTAATTTAGGGATACAAATGTAACGGCAAGAAATAAAAGGCCCAAATCAAAATAATGACTTTTTAATGAACTTTTTTTTTCAATTTCAAATATGTATTAATATTTACATGAATAATCTTATCGTAAACATAAAATAAAAATATCGTTGATTACTTTAGACAACACCGCGTATTGTTCATCGTTTGACAACCCTATTTTTGTTGGCGACATATCAAAACTGGAAAAATATCACTGTACCTAAAAATACTCTATAGCAGTTAGTGGAAGTGGCAACCCTTGCCTATTCACTAAAAATAAAAAAATATTTAGAAAATATCTAAATTCTTGATTAATAAACTATCTACTGAGCAATGTATATTTGCTTTTGCGATATAAGCCCGTAGTAACTTCATTCTGTCATGGTCCAACCATTACAGCTTTTAGAAAACTAAAGGACAGACTGCTTCTGAAAAACCTTAACAGAAAATGTGAGCAGGTTTTCATCATATTATTAAACTATGGAAGTTATTTCAACAGTGATTCGTCTGTCAAAATCATGGTGATTTCTTTCCAGTTTTAATCTGTCACTAACCATTATGCGCTTGCACATAGCGCGAACAAATTGTTGCATAGATCATTGTAGTACAAGAGATAGCAACGTTAAGTGGCGCGTCATCTTTAAATGTATGTAGATGAGGCTAAGAGCTAGGTTAGTAAAACAATTTATTATCCACCTTAGTACTTTTTCATTACGTTATCTTATTTTCTATTTAAATGCTAGATTTTTACATATTTTTCTTAGTTTATTTGTTAGCAAAAGTTAAAAGGCTGGCCTTATAAGCAGATTTTTTTTCCTGATAGCGTGGCAGGAGTTCATTGAAAGATGATGCGCGTTTAAACTTTACTGTCTCTTAAACTATATAAAAAATATCACGATGTTTCGTCAACATGTTACAATCAAAAACGTTAATAATATGGAATTATACAAATTTTATTTTTCGATAATCATCTTTATAATTTTAGGCAAATAATAAAATAATTCAAAAAAGGAATACTTACGATATTATCACTGATGTACTTTAGCTTTTAATATAGTGAAAACGTAGATTACAAAATGTATTTATCTCTTGTATTTATTAGAAAATGCAAACGTTATTCACTTTATTAGAAAAAGGTTACGATGGCCAATCCAACGAACAGAGACGACCGCACATACGTCGGATTGGCAAAAGTAGTATTTAAATATCGTCCTATAAAGCCTAAAATTATAAAGACATACAAATAATATATTGATAAAACTATCTAAATTAAGTAAACGATCATAGACGAAAACGCAACTTGACTAAAACTAAATAAATACAGGGTGTAAACAATTGCTCCATCAATAAATATTATATTATCTTTAATCATTTAATAGTTATAAATTTCAACTGTCCATTTCATGGATGCCGTTCGGTAATCTAATTATTTTATATTTATACATATTTCAAATAGCAATTTTTTACACCTTATACTAAAATTATGTACAAGTGTGCTATATATGAAAATATCTTTTTTATATATCCAAGCGAAAAGCAATTTATCTAACGTATAGGACGCAAAATGAATAATTATTTAATCACTAAACAAGTCCGGACAAGATGGCCTACTTTACCCAATCTCTAATAATTGAAACTCCTCATAAAACTTTACACTTCTTTCCATCTTGTCCGAGTATATCACGTTATTTAGAATTTGAAATTGTAAATAATGCGTGGAATAAATTATCAACATTGCACATAGGCTTTGTCTCTCACTTATCAAAGGCTACCTTGGTTGCCGAGGTTCGACATTGACAGCTGTCAGATTTGACAGGCAGAAAACGAAACACCATGTACGTTATAATTTTATAGTATACATTTTATCAACTTCACCTTTTTAATAATAATTTCCACATAAAGTAAAATAGGTTTATTACCACAGGACTTACTGTTACAAAAGAATAATTATTGCAATTTCATCCGAAAACTGTATTTTTGTTACAATGAGCCCTGTGGTCAATAAGCCCCTTAAAAATGGCGCACTTTAGGTACTTTAATAGTAAAAGCTTTATATCAACATTACATTATTATGGCTTAGACGTAAAGCTAATGTCAAAGGTGGATTAGACTCATGGTACAATAATATTGCTGCGATACTCTTCTTATGACAAAGACACGTAATTGGCCCGCGGCTACGTGAAGAACCAATGAGCTTTCGACACGGCTTCGAAGCTTTGTTGTTATTGGCTAAAATATATGTGATGAAGTCTTGTCTCAACGCGTGAAACGACATTCTTATTTTAATCAACCATGGAAAGACAAGTTTGGACTGTACCTACAGTTGCTTAACCCTGTGGTTATTACAATAAGGTTAATTTTATATCGACTTTATAGATTACTCACACCATATTGGATTTGATGTGACGTCACTACGGTCATGAATTCAAACATTTTGGAAGGACACTTGGCAACATTTATCAAATCTTGGTATGATGTTTATTTTAGTCTAGCAATACTACCAACATTACTACTATTCACGCACTTATTTATTTATATACGGTGCATTTCTATTGGCTAGAAAAACTTTCAAGAGTGAATTGCGACTACCAGCAAACGAGTTACAAGAGGCGTAATAAAGCGATGTTTATTTGTATAGATGTTGCTAAGTGTTATCGCCCTTATGTGTGTGATGTGAAAGGCGCAATTCCCGTAGAACAGTGGTCTTCTAATCTCAGTCTTAATCTGTCAAAAATGTCTTTAGTTTACCGGCATTTTTGACAAGTTTCTGGACATTAAATACGGGAATTGACTTCAAAGTTCCCACATCAAATAATACGAACGGTACAAAGTGAGGACAATCACTGAAAAGATATTGTCAGAGTGTAAAATAAAAAAAAATAAGAATGCGGATTAGACACCAATTAAATATAGATAGGCACTCATTTAGAATACTAATCACACGTACGAATTACTATACTCATTAATAATTATAATAAGATTATTTGCTCACTCCTATTTGATCGCTTCGGAGAATAAAGGCGTATGTTGACTTAAGTCTTTTTTTTTTTTTTTGTCAAATAATGTATGCTTTAATTGGTATGTGTTGGTTTTATTTGCTAAAGGATTGGCAAAGGTTAAGGCTAGTAAATTAAATACGTTATAATTAACATGAACGCTCGAGGGAATCCCATAAATTTATTATTTTCTTAAGTTTTTGCAATTTAGTTTTGTCAGCGTTAAGTTGTATGTTAATTAAAATATGATTCGCGACAGTAATACAGATGTATTTACATAATTCAAATCATCAATACAACCCTTTAAGTTTGTTTAATTGCATTAAATGACTATATCATATAAAAAGTAATTCAATGGAATTAAATGAACTCCAATATCACGAGTTACCCTGGCCTATAATTTATACCAATATTTTTTTTAAACGTTTTTGGTTTTCATACTAATAGCTTCGGTAAACTTGTTTCCACCCCAGTCCATTCATGCTTACTCTTGTGATTTGGAAGTTGTGGTTATCTTATTCAACGATAACCACAACTTCCAAATTCTACAAAAATAAGGTTTGAAACTCGATATCAGAAAGCCAATTCTCGTAATTAAAAACGTTCAAAATCTAGTCGTAGTCTCATCTCAGCGACAGTCAAATGTCATAAACTTGTCCAAAATGTAGGGAAACTTAAAGGGTATTTTTGACAGATTGAGACAAATCAGACTGTGATCGTTCATAAAATTACGAGAATTGACCGTTAGGTTTATTCGATAAGGTTGGCAGAATTTTTCAACATACGCCTTTATTCCTCGGATGCGACACTGACATTAAATTATCATTTCGTTATGAGTAAATATACCAAAACTTAGTCTTTTGAGAATTTTCGTAAATCAAGACTATTCTTAAGGACATTTGAAAATGTTATAATTTACACTTTATTTTACGCATTTTAATCAATTTCAGAGATTTTAGCTTTATTTCAAATCTCAATGTAAGACAATCGTATTTTTTTAATACTTTAAAGAACTTTAGTTAATTTGTACATAATGTTCAGTTATTATTAACTATCGTGAATTATTTGCAATATCATCCTTCACAATCACGAAAGGAGAAATTTAATAATTATGAAGTATTTCTATTTTTATGGTTAAGCCATAATTTGAAAAGTATAATTCCGTTGGCAGAGTTCTGCCCAGTCTGTTATAATAAGTATCGCGTGATGGTAAGTTACTGTTCCATGTTTGAGCAGGAGTTTGAATAATCCAGTAGATGGCGCTAGCGGTAGAGATCAATACATGAGGATGAACATTGCTACAACGATCTTTTGGAGGTGAATGATGAAACTGAGGGGGGGGGGGGGGGGGGTTGCTATTGGGTTTTGTGAAATTTGTCCAAGACATTGTTATAACAGAACAAGATGGCAGTGATCATTACAAAGGATATCAGTCAGGTTTCTAATATTTTGTACCCAAACGTTAGAGGGCCGGCCAGAAATTAAAAAAGTTATTGTATTGTGAAAATCGCTTTTGCCAGCGGCTTTGCTCGCGTATATTATACATTTAAACCTTTCTCTTGAATCACTCTGTCTATTGATGAAAACCGCATTAAAATCCGTTGCGTAGTTTTAAAGATCTAAGCGTACAGACACGGGAAAAGATTATGTTTTATACTATGTCAAGATGTTCTTTCCCACAGGAATTTACAATGGGGACCTCATATAACATCTCTTGCGGGGCGGTTGAGCTCGGCCGCTTATGCTGTTAGAAAGATAAGACAGTTAACAGATGTAGAAACCGCGCGTTTGGTCTATTTTAGCTACTTCCACAGCATTATGTCGTATGGCATTTTACTGTGGGGTAGGGCTGCTGACATTGAATCCATTTTTATTTTGCAAAAGCGAGCTGTCAGAGCCATTTATAATCTATGTCGCGGCGAATCCCTCAGGGAACTATTTAAAAGGATTAATATTATGACGGTACCTTGCCAATTCATTTACGAAAATATTATGTATGTAAGAAAAAATCTACATCTTTTTAATAAAATAAGCGATAGACATAATTTTAATACTAGAAATAAAGACAAGATAGATCAACCATTTTTCAGATTAGCAAAAGTACATACATCTTTTATGGGGTACTGTGTTAAATGTTACAACAAAATACCTTCTGATATATTGCAATTAAATGAAAGGAGGTTTAAAAGTCATATTAAAAGTACACTTTGTAAACGAGCTTATTACAAATTAGAGGACTACATCCAAGATAAGAACGCTTGGAAACATGCTGGTCTCGCTCCATAGGACAGTCTTAGAGTTTATCAAACTAGTTGCTAACTTAATTGTGTAGATAATATTTATTTTTTCTTCTATGACACTGTTTTACATTCTGTAATTACTGTAACTCACACACTGACAGTTTATATGGGTAGTTCATATAATTGTTTTTTTATTATTTTTTTATTTAACTGCTTTTGTTAATTTATTTTTATTTTCTTTTAATTTCATTTGTTGTGTATATGTATCATTTGCATCGTTGTATATGTAAGCGGGCACGCCCTTTATGCCTGGAGGCTTTAGTAAGGTTTTAAGTTCTGTTTACGATTTTGTTTCATTATTCATTTCAGCTTGAGTTTAGTGTTCAATGTTTTGTTGGTATAATGGCGTGTGCTAGCTGACATATGGCGAATAATGTATGTTTTGTTTTATTATATTAATAACTTATACAATATTGTATAGAATCAAGTTCTTCTAACTTAACAGACAGCAGTGCTGCTGGGGAGTTTGTTCCGCCACTTCTTCTTCCCAGCCAAAGCACTAGGAAGTGTCGAAGGGCGGGCGTTTTGGGGGGACTGTCTTATGTGACTTTGACGTTCAAAAAGTGCTGACTCTCAGCCTAGTTTGAATAAATGACTTTTGATTTGATTTGATTTGAATACAGCATTTTTTTTCTGGCCGGCACTTGAATTTTTGGGTACGAAATGAACGATGTTCTTTAGCCATACCCCAAAAGAAACTAGTAACGATGTAAGTGATATTACGTTCATAATCGACATGGCAAATAAACCATGTCCGTTGTTGACATTTTGTAAGTGCCTGAAACTTTTTTACGAGATAAAACATTTGACGGTATTATGGTTTTAAGTAAAGCCAAAGTATTCATAGGCCTCTAGCTCGACTACAATAAAGCCTTGTACTAGCCGGCCAAGTAAACTAGAAAACTGATCGGTTACAAATATTGAGGGTTAATAAATGTAAGATGATAAACATTTTTGAAAAAACAGAAGTAAAAAAACAGTTGCAAATACAAGAAATGTGGATGTAGGGAGGGATACCAGGCGTGATTATATATTATGAGTGGTGTTTGAGCGACGTATGTGTCATTTTAACGGTTTTTACATTTATTATTCTCAATTTTTCGAGACAATACTTCGACGCGAACAACATACAACTATTCTATTCTCACCGACATTTTACGAGCATTTACGTTTTCCCTCAACAGACAGCCTTTTCGACTAGTTGTCTAGTTTGCTTGACCTTGTAAATATTTAAATGCAGCCTATCTCCTCAGTCCAGGGTACCTCTAAGCCTGTAGCTTAGATAGCGCAGCAGCGAGGCGGCGGAGAGGGCGAAGTCTCAGTCGACGCCGGCGAAGCCCTGCGAGCCCTCGATGGCCTTGATGAGCTTCTCGCGGAGCTGCTGGTAGCTCTCGTACGGGGGGAGGTCGATGCGGTTAAAACTGGGGGAAAAAAAGATAATTGTTAAATATTAAAGTTATAAGTGAGAGCAGTGCTGTCTCAGTGATATCGTCCGCGACTTAGGGAGTCGTAGGTCGTGGGTTCAAACCCAGGCAGGCGCTATACTATTTGAAAATAATTTCATCACCACTGCTCTCAAAACGGTGATGGAAAACATCTCGAGGAGACCTGCATGTTCTAGAATCAAAAATTCTAAGACATGTGACATCTACCATATTAAATGTGCCATATTACCCAGTATTGGGTTGAGTGGTGGATTACGGCCCACTCCTTCTCACAGAGAAGAAGCCTGTGTTCCAGCAGCGGGAACATTACAGGCTGATTCATCATTATCTGCCTAGCTTTGTCCTAACTAAGACTCCTATGTCTGGCAGCAGACCTACACGACTCGGCTTCCAGTCTACCCGGATGCAGCTGAATATCAGTATGTTACATGGAACGACTGCCTATCTGACCTCATGAACCAATTTACTGGGTAACACGATACCCCTTGATAAGACTATTTGTCAGAGTTTCGGGTTTCAGACGACCCGTAACGTCTGTCATAGATCCACGAGAGATGACTGATAAAATGAATCTTTTTTATTGTGAAACTCTTGACCTCCAAACTAAGTAAAACTTGTACTATGGAGGGCAAGACGCTCTCTTATATTTACAACTAGCTTTTGCCCGCGGCTTCGCCCGCGTGGATGTCGGAAATTAACGCAGGAGGACGAACTACCGCGGTAAAATGTGTTAATTCAGGTTATATTATAGGTAATAGCTGTTACCCGCGACTTCGTCCGCGTGGTATTTAACAAAAAGTTTTTCATAAAAACTGTCTTTGAAAACTACGCTGACATACGTCTCAAAATTCAGCGTGTTTTTAGTTTTTTTTAAACTATTATTTATTTTTTGTAAAATAAAAGTAGCCTAAGTTACTCCTTGTTACATCAGCTATCTGCCAGTGAAAGTTCCGTCAAAATCGGTCCAGCCATTTCAGAGATTAGCCGGAACGAACAGACAGACAGACAGACAGACAAAAATTGTAAAAAATGTTGTTTTGGTATATGTACCGTGCATACATCCATATACACTTAGGGATCATTCAACAATAACGTGATCACCGAAGGGGGGGGGGGGGGTCGGGTGCTTGTATATACATCTGGATTATTTGGGGGGGGGGGGGGGGAGAGAATCCATGTTTACGTCATCATTTATATAACTAAATATTTACGTCCAATTTTGAAGTCTATACTGGTAACACTAACTATTAGATAGATGGAACGGGATTTCCCCTGCTATAGACAAACTGTGGAACAGTGTGACCAGATTCAGTATTTTTATACTTTTTCGGCATATTTTATCGACTTTTCCAAGCATCATACGTGTCAGTGCTAATAAAACAGCAAACATTAAGGCCTAGCGCGCACTGCCATGCGTTTTGTTACCGCATAATTTGTGAAGTATGAAATGTCATAGAAGCGCGCGCACTGCGGTGAAATAAACGCATGCGGTAGAGTCATCGCTGCAAATTTGCGGTGATTCTACCGCACAAATTTTTGTATCGCATAGAGTTCTAAGAAGTACCGCGCACTGCGGTGAAATAAACGCACTGAGACACGCTCAGTTGCTGTTGGGTTGCGACACAGATATGTCGTTACTTAGCGTTTGTCCGGCGACGGCGGCGGCGCGGCGGTGCGAGAGTCAATCGCAGAATTTCAGGACCAGCAATTCTTAACAAACTATTATAAGACTAGCTTCTGCCCGCGACTTTGTCCGCGTTAAATTTCTTGCAGCCCCGACTCCCCTCGTCAGCTTAATGATTTGATTACAGTTAAAAACGTTATAGTGAGCCAACCTTAAAAGATAGACATAATGTTATCATGATTTTTTTTCTAGAATTTTTCAACAGGAACAATTTCGTCATAAATCATTGCTACGTTACTGTAACCGTTGTTTACGCAGCGCAGCTCTCAAAAGGAATAACTTTCCTCCATTTTTGCAATATTTATCATTGATACTCCGCTCCTATTGACCGCAGCGTGATGTTACATAGTCTAAAGCCTTCCTCGATAAATGGGCTACCAAACATTAATTAATTTTTCAGTAGTTCTTGAGATTAGTGCGTTCAAATAAACAAACTCTTCAGCTTTATAATATTAGTATAGACATATGCAGATAGCGATTCTTGTATTAGTCCATAACGACGTGTGGTGTGGGCTTCACAGTTGTAACTTGAATGACAAAACGTGCGTTTTTTCCACCGCAGTGCGCGGACCCATGACTGCGTTTATTCTACCATGCGGTAGAATAAACGCACCGCAAGGCAGTGCGCGCTCGCCCTTAGTCCATAACGACGTGTGGTGTGGGCTTCACAGTTGTAACTTGAATGACAAAACGTGCGTTTTTTCCACCGCAGTGCGCGGACCCATGACTGCGTTTATTCTACCATGCGGTAGAATAAACGCACCGCAAGGCAGTGCGCGCTCGCCCTTAGTCCATAACGACGTGTGGTGTGGGCTTCACAGTTGTAACTTGAATGACAAAACGTGCGTTTTTTCCACCGCAGTGCGCGGACCCATGACTGCGTTTATTCTACCATGCGGTAGAATAAACGCACCGCAAGGCAGTGCGCGCTCGCCCTTAGTCCATAACGACGTGTGGTGTGGGCTTCACAGTTGTAACTTGAATGACAAAACGTGCGTTTTTTCCACCGCAGTGCGCGGACCCATGACTGCGTTTATTCTACCATGCGGTAGAATAAACGCACCGCAAGGCAGTGCGCGCTCGCCCTTAGTCCATAAAGACGTGTGGTGTGGGCTTCACAGTTGTAACTTGAATGACAAAACGTGCGTTTTTTCCACCGCAGTGCGCGGACCCATGACTGCGTTTATTCTACCATGCGGTAGAATAAACGCACCGCAAGGCAGTGCGCGCTCGCCCTTAGTCCATAACGACGTGTGGTGTGGGCTTCACAGTTGTAACTTGAATGACAAAACGTGCGTTTTTTCCACCGCAGTGCGCGGACCCATGACTGCGTTTATTCTACCATGCGGTAGAATAAACGCACCGCAAGGCAGTGCGCGCTCGCCCTTAGTCCATAACGACGTGTGGTGTGGGCTTCACAGTTGTAACTTGAATGACAAAACGTGCGTTTTTTCCACCGCAGTGCGCGGACCCATGACTGCGTTTATTCTACCATGCGGTAGAATAAACGCACCGCAAGGCAGTGCGCGCTCGCCCTTAGTCCATAACGACGTGTGGTGTGGGCTTCACAGTTGTAACTTGAATGACAAAACGTGCGTTTTTTCCACCGCAGTGCGCGGACCCATGACTGCGTTTATTCTACCATGCGGTAGAATAAACGCACCGCAAGGCAGTGCGCGCTCGCCCTTAGTCCATAACGACGTGTGGTGTGGGCTTCACAGTTGTAACTTGAATGACAAAACGTGCGTTTTTTCCACCGCAGTGCGCGGACCCATGACTGCGTTTATTCTACCGTGCGGTAGAATAAACGCACCGCAAGGCAGTGCGCGCTCGCCCTAAGCACGGACGAAGATTACGTAATCAAGGCGAGGGGGGGGGGGGGGTTGAAACAAAAGATTACGCTGTGATCACATAGGGGGGGGGGGGTTAAAAAACGGCCAAAAATGATCACGTAATTGTTGAACGATCCCTTAGTAAAAAGTAGTTATTTTAATATTAAAAACAGACACTCCAATTTTATTTATTTATAGGCTCAGGATGGCCTATGTTGGGACACGTGCAAAGCATGACGCAATAATATGCGTGGTTGCATTACATAGGCCACGACGAGGCGACGCTGCCCGCTCTCACCAGTCATTTCCCTACCGTGTAAGAAACACCTTGTATACCGAGTTCTATATTCCGCGCAAATAAATCCGGTTCACATAACTCGCGTTTCATATTATTACCACCTATAAGGAGTCAGCGAATACAAGTAGGGAAAGACTCAACATTGGTGACCCCGACGTGATCTGTGCGCAAAATTAAATAGAACTTACTAGAACTTTTGCAAAAACCAGTGTACCAATTACGTCAAGATGAACAAGCCTACAGTTACCGGAGCGAGTCTAAGCGACGCCACAGCCACTGTCACGGACTTAGCAGCCATATCCGTTACTGCAAAAATCCCAGAGTTCTGGAAAGACATGCCGAAACTATGGTTCGCTCAATTCGATTCAGTTATGGAGCCACAAAAACAAGGAGACAGTGCGAAATACAACTTGGTGGTAGCGAAGCTTGACAGAGAAGCTTTACAACAAGTTTACGATTTAATTATCACGCCACCCGAAGCTAGAAGGTACGAAACCATCAGGGATCGATTAATAGCCGTTTATGAAGAGAGTGCCGAACGACAATTCAACAAGCTCATCTCTGAAATGGACTTAGGAACGCAACGCCCGTCACAACTATTAAGAAGGATGTCAGAACTCGCAACAAACACACAGGTATCCACAGAAGCATTAAGACGCCTATGGATATCTAGACTCCCAGCCTCAGTGAAAGCAGTTTTATCGGTGGCACAGAGTACAAATTTGGACGAGTTATCAGCGCTAGCCGACAAAATCATGGAGAATTTGCGCCCCAATGAAGTCGCCGCGGTATCGACGCAGCTGGCACCATCGACGTCTGTACCATCAGTGACGCCCAATCTAACCGACCAACTAGCACAAATGACCAAGGAACTACAGACATTACGTGTGGAAATCAACGAAATAAGAGGAAGTCGCAGGAATTTCGGAAAGAGTAACCCGTGGAACAGAAGTAGATCACGATCCCGTTCATTATCCAGAGGACGACCGAGGACTGAAGGAAGCCCAAACTGGCTTTGTAAATATCACTTCCGGTTCAGAAGTCGCGCGAGAACATGTGAGAAGCCCTGCAGCTGGATAGAACCAAGACATCAGAAGACCCAAGGCAGCAATGGTGAGAAGACGGAAAACTAGATGCAGTGCAGTCTAATTCGGTGGCAGACTGCATGGAGCTGGAAGGTAGCCACCGCTTGTGTATAAGGGACAGGACGACCGGAATCCGTTTCCTGGTTGATACAGGAGCCAACGTCTCCGTTTTACCGGTGAGTCAATTTAAATGTGAACAATTAGTTAGTGAATACAAGCTCTTTGCCGCAAATAATACCGAAATCAAAACATACGGTATTAAAACACTAGAATTAAATTTAGGATTACGAAGAGCCTTGAAATGGACATTTATAATTTGTGATGTTAAGCAAGCTATCATAGGTGCTGATTTTTTAGAACATTATAAGTTAATCGTAGACATATACAATAAAAGAATCACAGACAGTATAACTAATTTATGTACGATAGGGTGCGTTATAAAACATGTTCAGCCTTCGATTAAAAGCATACAAAACGACAACCCATATCGAGAAATATTAGAGGAATTTGCGAGTATCACTAAACCTATCGTGTATAAAGAACCATCTCATTCCGTTTATCACCACATCATAACTTCCGGTCCACCGGTATTTGCGCGTCCAAGGCCATTACCTCCGGATCGGTATATGAAAGTGAAAGAAGAGTTTCAGAAAATGCAGGAATTAGGCATTTGTCGACCGAGTGAAGGAGAATGGGCTAGTCCATTACACGTAGTTTTAAAGAAAGACGGTCAGTTACGCCCCTGCGGGGATTATAGAAGACTTAACGCTATCACTAAACCAGATCGATATCCAATCCCACGACTTCAGGATTTTACGTACATGTTGCCTGATAAGAAATGTTATACTAGGTTGGATTTAAATAGGGCCTATCATAATTTGTCAGTTGCCGCAGAAGATATAGAGAAAACTAGCATTTGTACACCTTTCGGCCTATACGAATTTCCCAGGATGAGTTTCGGTTTACGGAATGCTGCTCAAACTTTCCAAAGGTTTATGGATCAACAAGTATTAAAGGGTATAGAACGCATATCAGATGAAAGTGGCGAGTCAGCACTATTCTGTTATATAGACGATATACTGGTAGCATCTGACACAGAGAAACAAAACAAAGAGCACGTTAGAATTCTATTCAATAGACTTAAGGAATTAGGTATTACGATTAATGTTAACAAATGCGTTTTTGGTCAGTCTAAAGTAGAATTTTTAGGGTATTTAGTGTCGGAGGACGGCATCAGTCCATTGCCGGAAAAGGTAAAAGCGATTACAGATTATACGCGACCGGAAACGGTAGAACAGTTACGTAGATTTCTAGGAATAATTAATTTTTATAGGTCGCATCTACCCCATGCCGCGTCACATCAGGGAGTACTTAGCATTTTTTTACATAACACAAAAAAGAAGGACAAAACCAAAATTAATTGGGACGAAAAAAGTATTGAGGCATTCGAGCAATGTAAGGTTAGCCTTAAAAGCGCCGTTACATTGTCTCACCCTAGTGTAAATGTACCTTTAGCTTTAATGACGGATGCGTCGGATACATGCGTCGGTGCTGTACTCCAGCAAAAGATTAGGGGTAAATGGTTACCATTAGGATATTTTTCAAAGAAACTATCAGTCACACAGCAGAAATATAGCACTTATGATAAAGAGCTAACTGCTATTTACATGGCAATGTTACATTTTAGAAATATGATAGAAGGAAGGCCAGTGACAATCTTTACGGATCATAAACCATTAACATACGCCTTTACCAAAATAAATAGCGATAAAGAAATTCCAAGGAGAGCCAGACAACTCATGTATATAAGCGAATTTACTAGCGATATACAACATATTAACGGCTCAGAAAACACAGTAGCGGATGCGTTATCGCGTGTTGAGTCTATATTGTGTCCAACGACCATAGATTACGGCGAATTAGCCCGAGCACAGGACGCAGAGCGTCAAGTTACAGTCTCAGCAAGCGATAAACACGAATTCAAATACATAGTTGTACCTAACTGTGATAAGCAAATATATTGCGAGGTCTCAACTAATACAGCCAGACCGTACTTACCTAAGGAATTCAGAAAGTTAGCCTTTGATAGTATTCATAACCTTAGTCACCCAGGTATTCGTACAACTAGGAAACTAGTAACTAAAAGATTTTTTTGGCCAGGAATGAATAAAGAGATAAACACATGGGCAAAAGCATGCATACCATGTCAAAAATCAAAGATAAGTAGACACACACTTTCCGGTTTAGCTAAATTCCCACAATGCACTAGATTTGAACACATACATACTGACATAGTCGGTCCGTTACCGACGTCACGCCAGGGATATCGTTATTGCATAACAATTATGGACCGTTTCACGCGCTGGCCTGAAGCTATACCAGTTTCAGACATATCAGCTGATACGGTTTCCAGAGTGATTTATAAAGAGTGGATATGTAGATTTGGGTGCCCTAGTAGAATAACCACCGATCAGGGAAGACAATTCGAAAGCGACCTTTTCAGCGCACTTATGAAAATGTTAGGCGTGCATAAAATACATACTACAGCGTATCACCCGCAGAGTAATGGTCTTATAGAAAGATGGCATCGCTCGATGAAAAGTGCGTTAGCTGCAAGATTAGCTGATAGGATTGATTGGGCAGAGGAGTTACCAACTGTCATGTTAGGGTTAAGAGCTGCATTGAGAACTGACACTGGGTTTAGTGCCGCAGAATTGATCTATGGACAGCCTTTGAAATTACCATCAGACTTTTTCCAACAAAATCAGCAACACGAGAATCACCACGATTACATAGAACAGTTACGTAAAACAATTAGTGAAATGAAACCTCAGATGAGGTCAGTAAGTGATCGAAGAAAAATATTTATAAGCAAAGATTTAAAGGTCTGTACACATGTATTCATACGGAACGAAATGGTAAAAAAGTCCTTAACTCCAACATACGAAGGTCCTTACCTCGTGCTGAATAGAACAGATAAGGTGTATACAATTCAGTTACCCAATAGAACCGTAAATATATCCATTGATAGGTTAAAGCCTGCGTTTATTTTGAGTGAATACGACAGCCAACAGACAGATAACAATAACCATAACAATTCCGATATGAATGATAACATAAAGTCAGCCACAGCACCTATGATAGAAACTAGCAATAAGAACTCTGAATGTAAAATAACAACTAGAAGTGGACGCATAGTTAAACCACGAGTAAGATTTAACTTGTAATTATCTATTTATGTATGTTTATTTGTGGCGTTACCATAGGGGATACTGAGGGCCCCAAGGGGTGTTAATTTTATATAGCAGAGTAGGCCACTATGGTAACTACCCTTAATATATTGAATCCTCGTTGCCAATAGCAACCTTAAAGACGGTGCTACTAGAATAGCTACCGCAATTAGCATTAGGATGAGTTAAATAAGATAAACAATATAATGTAAGATGTAATCATTTATTAATGAACAAGACAAGATACATAAGTTTTAACGTAATATAAATATACATAGGTGAAACCTGTACATTTACTTGTATTTGAAAATTACAGATGTAACAAATGTTTGAACTCAATATTGATTGTGAAATTGCTACCGTGTAAGAAACACCTTGTATACCGAGTTCTATATTCCGCGCAAATAAATCCGGTTCACATAACTCGCGTTTCATATTATTACCACCTATAAGGAGTCAGCGAATACAAGTAGGGAAAGACTCAACAGCCTATATCATTACTATCAAAGCCTACGTCGGTAGGATCCATCGTCCACGTGGGTTAAACTGACTAATTAAAATGAAATTACACTCAATTAACAAAATAACGATATATTCCACTGCAATTACAATCTGATAATCGATAACACTTATTATAAATCAAAATACGTTGAAGATTGTGCCGGATTTAAACGATTCGTCGTGAACGTGGTGCGCCGGCGGTCCTTCAGTCTGAAGTGAGTGAATGTCCCGCCTCGCTACCACAGATAAGACGCTCCGTCAGAGTGACAGCCTGTCAGCTGTCACTCTAATCCGACATAAACGACAGCGAATGTCAGGTGTCAGTCTATGTTGCGCCGTCACGGCCGGACTGACATTCGACCGTCCTCGGGCGTATCAGTTACGTTGTCCTGGAAAAAGCAAAGTCTCAATCACTAATTATCTGCTCGTCCAACCTGACAAACAGAATGATTACTACGAGGACGTATAACATTTATAGCGCAATAAAAGCATGTACATCTCTTCTACCATCGCAACCGATGGACCAGATGTCATCTTTCCTACTTTCAGGCGTATAATTTCAGCCATCAACTTGGACCGGACGAGTGTGTCCCTTCGACCAGCCCTAAAAGTGGCGTGGACCGGACGGCACTGTCCTTACGACCAGTTGAATGAAAAAAAAACAGAAAACCACAAACATGGACCGGACGAGTGCATCCCTTCAACCACCCACACGGGGCTGGCTCGGACGACACTGTCCCTTCGACCAATTCCAATGTGATTTTACGTGACACACTTTTAACACTAAACAACTAAGTATAAATATCACATACCTATTAGTTACGAACAATCTTGCTCATTATGAATTTCGACTTCGCATTGTACATCTAGTGTGTCAGGATCAGAGTACACGCTGAGTGTATCTGACCCAGTAGTAAGGGTTTCAGAGTTAGCCGAGGTGGTATCTGAGTCTGCGCGCAAGATATTGTCATCTGTAGTACTTAGGTCACCGATTTGATCATTTTGGGGTTCCGACACCTCTTCCGGCGCCATCTCGGCCTCCTCTTCATTCAATAGGTAAGCGGTAATTTCGGCTAAGCCGGTATGTCCCTGAGGTACTGAACGCAAATTCTCGTGTGCATATTTATAAACACGTTGTGACCCGCTGAGACTTTTTAGTTCGTAACGATCATTTTCTAAAACGGTGGTTATAACGAATGGCCCTTTGAATTTTCTATCTAATTTAGTCTGATTTCGTTCACTATTTTTAATGAAAACAAAATCACCCTTAGTAAACGGTTTAATAGTGGAACGGCCGCGGTTAAACCGTTGTGTATCTGCTGCTGCCGATTTTTTTATATTATCTGAGGCACTTTGTCTAATGGACTCTAAATCTGCCCGGTTATTTTGCTCGTAAGAATTTGTTGCAGAAATTTTAGACATACCTAAAGACTGTGCACGAATACCGAACATCAGTTCCGTTGGTGTATATTTAGTGACCGTGGATTTCGTACTATTAAGAGCTAATTGGATATTACCCAACTCGTCACGCCATGTTTTATTGCGCTCATTTTCGACTATTGTGAGCAAGCTTTTTAAAGTTCGCATAACGCGCTCAACCTGTCCGTTTGCCCTACTTGAACCAGTTGCTATAAGGTGTAGATCAATTTTATGACCGTTACAGAAGTTCTTGAATTCGGTACTAATATAGCAACGACCCTGATCAGCAATAACACGTTTAGGTGCACCAAATAGGCATACAGCTTTTTCTATAGCCTGCACTGCACTCGTAGCATCGAGCGATAATGTGTGTTCTAACAAAACATATTTGGTAAACGCATCTATGATGACTGAGCAATACTCTTTGCGATCACTCTTACCACTCAGTTTCCCTGTAAAATCTATATGGAGTGTGTGCCACGGTACAGATACTTTTGGGATTGAGTGTAACTGAACTGGTTGAGCTCCAGATGGTCCTTTTGACGCTTTGCAAACTATACACGAATCAACAAATTTTCGCACACATTTAGACATTTGGGGAAACCAGTATTGTTCATAGAGTTTGTCTAGTGTCTTGTCGCTACCAAGGTGTTGTATTTCAGTATGTACGTGGTTAATGAGTGTCCAAATCAACGAACGGGGAACGACCGGTAACCATGAAATAGTTTTATTGCGTCCAACTTTTCTATATAAAATACCGTTCCTAACGTCGTAAGTGTGTCCTACTAAATCTGGAAAGTCATTGTTATTGTGTTTAGTTATTAAATCCTGGATTTCACTATCCCGTTTTTGCTCGACAGAAAGCCAACCTTCATGTAGCTCTACAAATTGAACATTCTTTGTAGTAGGAGTTTTGGACGAAGACTCACCCACGCTAGACCGAAGATTACGGGAGAAATAATCAGCATGCTCCATTCCGCGACCTTCGCGATAAATAATTTCAAAATCATAGGCTTGCAGAAAAGCCCACCAACGATGTACACGCGGGGTAAGATCTACCTTAGATTTCGACGCCTTGAGTGAATTGCAATCCGTATAGACCGTGAAATGTCGGCCATACAGATAATGTCTAAAATGTTCCACCGCTCGTACGACAGCCAGCGTTTCTAGTTCGTACGAATGGTAGCGGGATTCTACGTCAGATGTACGCCTACTAAAATATTCAACGACATGAGGGTAGTTATTTTTCTTTTGTATGAGTATTGCACCGTAACCCTCAGCACTGGCGTCGGTGTGTAATTCGACGGGCAATTCTGGGTCGAAGATAGTTAAGACTGGCTCTGAAATCAATATCTTAACTATCTTCTGGCGGATTTCTTCATGTCTGTCAGTCCATTTAATCGGTCCTTTTAATTTGGTTAACGGGTATAAAGGTCCAATGGTATTCGTAAACCCAGGTATAAATTTCCTAAAATAGGACGCAAGTCCAATGAATTGACGGACCTGCGTGCCTGTGTTTGGTGAGGGTGCGTCAACTAATGCCTGAATTTTACGAGAATTAGGTCTAATTTCGCCTGATTGTAGTGAATACCCTAAGTAATCTATTTTAAGTTTCATAAATTAACATTTTCGGAGGTTAAATGAAAATCCAGCTATGGTAAGAGCATGTAAAGCATCATCTAAGCGTTGTAGGCCTTCTGGAATGTCAGAAGAATAGCAGAGAACATCATCCATGTAAATTAACGGCTTGTTATTAAGATCATGTAGTGCTTTAGTGATGCATCTCTGGTAAACGGAAGGGGCGTTGCGCAAACCGAAAGGCATAGCCAGATATTCATACTGACCTTCCGGAGTTACAAATGCCGTCATCTCAACGGAGTCTGGATGAATCAAAATTTGGTGAAAACCACTAGCCATATCTAAAGATGAGAAAAAGTTAGCACCACTGAGCTGGTCTATTTGTTCCTCAATGCGAGGCAATGGATAGTGTTCTGGTCGCGTATTCGAATTAAGTTCCCTATAATCTATGCACATTCTGTCTGTATTATCCTTTTTTTTCACTAAAAGTATGGGACTAGCAAAGGGAGAGGAGCTCTCACGAATTATTCCTGCATCTAACAGTTCTTGTACCTTATCGCGAACTATCTGTTTTTCTACAGGTGCCAATCGATAAGGTGATCTATGGACTACTTTATTAGGGTCTATTAATTTAATCTCTAACACTCCTGTTTTAACGCGTCTATTAGGTACACCGTCTATGAAATAGTCAGAATATTTACTCAATATTTTTAGAAGAGTTTCTCTATCCCCGCTTACCAAATCGGTATCAACTTGAGAAAAATCAGGTGCAACCGATTTCAATTCGCAAAAATTTGTCTGCTTCTTGACGCTAAATACGACTTTGTCATCATCGATTGTCACGCAAAAACCTTTATCCAAAATATCCCTACCTATAATGACCGGCACAGAAATAACAGAATCAGGAACAATGTGAAAAGTTATATCAACTAAAGCTTCACTGATTTTTACCGTGCTTAAGATTTGAGAAGAGCAATGTATGTCATTACCTCCGATACCCTTAAGAAAAACAAGATTATTGCGTACAGTACCAGGAAACTTTTTGCAAAGGCTTTCCTTTAAAAGTGAGCAAGACGATCCACTATCGAATAAAAAAGGAAACTGCTCACCGGAAGATGTCTCCAATGAGGATCTCGAGAGGTGGTGATCGCAGAGGTTGACTTCCTTACTCGCAGTTCCACTACCATTCTTCTTGTCTGGACAGGCCGTCGATACGTGACCAGTTTTTCCACAAGTGTAGCAGGTTACTGGTGCCTTGTCCTTGCTTCGTGTAGAACTTGAAGAATCTTGAGGCTTCGATGAACCGGAATCCTCCTTGCGCTTCCTACAGTCAATCTGTCGGTGACCTGTCAGACCACACCAGTGACATTTTCCAGGGAATCTAGTATCAGCTATCCGTGGTCGCTTCGGATCAGGTTCTTGATTAGTATCAGTGACATCACCTCGCCGTTTAAGTGAAACGCTACCAAGAATTCGAAATAATTGAGCGCGGCTAGTAATTACATGAGCAATCAATTCTCTTCGTATCAAACTATCCTTCTGACAGAGCACCGATATAACGAAACCAGTAATCGCTTCTTCAGATAACTCGGTTTTTGGTATGCGCTCGATCATGTTCCACAAGCGCAAAGCAGACTCGGACGCGGTTTCCTTAAAACCGATTTGAAACCGTAGGATTTCGTCAAAGTGGTCTTGAATCAGTTTGGGCTTAGAAAATCTAGCCAATAATGCTAGTTTGACGGCACTCCAGGTTAATTCTTTGAGGTTTAATTTAGTTAGGCAAGCAGCAGCACGACCCTTCAGAGCTCTAGTGAGTGCCATTAACAAATCGACACCTTCAAGACATTTGTTCTGCACTATGATCTCTGTGACGTCACACCAACCCTCAATATCAGATTCTGTGTCGTCAGGATCGAATTGTATGAGTTTAGGCGTACTGGTACTCACGGTAGATGTGGGCTGTGACATCGCAAACAGCCGAGATAACAGCACCTCCATGTTCGAAAATAATTTTGTTGCAGGGTCGTTATTTGAAGGTTGCCGCTCCTCCGTATGACGTTCATTCGATCCCACTTCTGATATAGGCTCAGGATGGCCTATATCATTACTATCAAAGCCTACGTCGGTAGGATCCATCGTCCACGTGGGTTAAACTGACTAATTAAAATGAAATTACACTCAATTAACAAAATAACGATATATTCCACTGCAATTACAATCTGATAATCGATAACACTTATTATAAATCAAAATACGTTGAAGATTGTGCCGGATTTAAACGATTCGTCGTGAACGTGGTGCGCCGGCGGTCCTTCAGTCTGAAGTGAGTGAATGTCCCGCCTCGCTACCACAGATAAGACGCTCCGTCAGAGTGACAGCCTGTCAGCTGTCACTCTAATCCGACATAAACGACAGCGAATGTCAGGTGTCAGTCTATGTTGCGCCGTCATATTTGTATAGATGGCTCGAAATGCGACAAAGGAATCTTTATACGGCAAGGGAAGCATGCAAGGGTGTGGAGTATCTTGTGTTTAATTTGGTGAGTTAGTGTGTGTGTGTGTGGGTGTGTGTGTGCGACTGTGTAAGCTCGTAGTTACCAGGTATGTGCCCTGGGATAGTTATCAGGCGCGCCCCACTTCTCGATGGTGAAGAGCTGCGGCCCGTTGCTGCCGTACAGCTCCTTGAACCCGTTCATGGGCACGCGGGATGTTCCCGTCACGAACTGCAGCAGGCGGGACCGCATCTCGTTCGAGAACGATAGCACTACCTGCGGAAGGGAGAGACAGATTAGATGTGGTTTTTTAAGTAAAAAAATTAAGTCATCAATTTCAAAACGAGGAAACGATGAGACTATGAGACGTGCTTTAATAGTTGTTTATGAAAATAACATAAAAGGGGTTATTAAAAGAGGAGGGGAGGTGTTTAAAAGTACCATACGAATTCATATCCAGTTTCATACGCTACTTTAGCTGAGCTTTACAATACTTGTAATTGTATAGTTATTGATACAAAGTCTAAATGCAATTGGTCGTCATCTGGAAAATCATAAACAAAATTTTAGTAACTCCGACGTTACTCAATTAGGGATGGGACACATCCGTAAAGTAGGTCGGTATCGATAATTTTGTCTGATTTTAGTAAGGAATCAATAGCTCACATAGCTGGTTATATAATAAGACAGTTGATTAAAAAAATTAAGTGTGATATTTGCGTTAATGCTTCATTAACAGAAAAACAAATCAATAATTACATAGATTTATTATAGGTGAGGCTAGAGAGGTTATTATGCCCATAAAAATCTGTGATTAAGATATGTCAGATATCCGAAATATTTTTAAAAGACAGTCACATATTTAATAAAGATTATATCATGGCTAAAATAATGCACCAGTATATTGGGTCATCAATATTCCAAAATATAAGCTATCATCAATGAGGGGATTTTCCTACGTCTAATCATATTACTGTCTTAATGAAAGCTATCACGGCAAAATATATTAATATTCGACTATCAAAATGGCAATTATTAAATAAATATGTATTATTTCAAGGTCAGTAAATATTTTAATACCATCTGTTATCGTTTCATTTATCGTTAGCTTCTGTCAGCGGCTTCGCCCGCGTACTTTATTTTATGAAAATAATATTTCAATATACAAACATACAAATACCTCTTTAACATTGGTATTTAAACGATAATCAACCTTTTCTGTTATTAAGCATTTGTATGATGTTAACAAATTATTACATTGCTCACCCGAATAAATTACGTAACATCAATATTAAAATATCGATATATGTCTAACTTTTTTTTTTGTACTCACCAAACTCCAAAACAAACTCAAAGATATTACAAGTGCATGTGAATATGGCATCTATTTCAAAGGAGCTAGCGTTCTGAATAGAATGAATTGGTTACAGCGCCATCAAGCATTGAGTTGCTGAACTCGTTGTAAATTTGTCTATTTAAAGTTTTTAGACGAAAAACGTCTTTATTGTTTGTATCATGTCAAATAATAACAACTCTTACCTACTCGTTGTAATAAAACATAATTTTTTAAAGCAATAAGAAGATGATTTGTAAAAGTTGCGTTTGTAATTTGTAGCCAATCATATCACTGTTTTTTATGTGTGTAATGGACAATTTGCTATGCAAATGTGTGAGTTTGGCGACACTGGTTCCCGTGCTTAGCCAGTGTAGGGGCACTTCTCTTTATTCTTTGTTCTGTGTTTAAATGACTAGATGATTTCGGCGCTTCCTTCTCGAATACCCTGAAAAGATAGGCCGAAACAAACTCACAGTCGAGGTCACAGCTTGTTTTAAAGCCCTCTTAAAAATCTTGGTCAGATCATGTGAAGAACATGTAGATTGGAGTTTGAAAAGGTCTTTTGAGGGAATACACACAAATAAACAATGCTTTATAATGTTGGTGTTATGTACCAGTACTATAACCATCATAGCCCAGTGTGTACTCACCCTCCAGAACCACTGCACCACGATATGGTTGGCGTGGTAGTCTCCCTTGTACAGCGTGTTAGCTCTCCAGTCGCGCACGTCGATGTGCTGGATGCCGCACAGCAGCAGCTCCAGCTCGTTCTCATCGAAGATCTTCAGCAGAGGGAGAGGGACTAAGCCTCCGAGGCCTTCGAGGAACGCGAACATCTGTTCTTGAACTCGACTCACGAATCGCCATTGGATTACTAGTCTGAGGGTATAAATAATACAGAAAATTGTTATTTCAGTCTGGTTCGGACATACTATGGTTTATAATACGGTTAACAGTTTGTAAGTTCCATTGCATCAGGCTTGTATTTTTAACCGACGAAGAAAACGGAGGAGGTTCTGAAGTCGACGCGTATATATTGTTTTTTATATATGACGACGAATAACTTTTTACAGAGTAGTCCGAATGCGGTAATTCTTTTTTTATTGGAAAGGTATACCCCGAAGGTGGTCCCATATAAATGTGAAAAAAATATCGAACCCTAAAGGTCAGAAAACAGGGGATGATTGATTGTTCACTCACTGATAGTAATGTATGACCACGCATAACTTTTTACAGAATACTCCGATTTTGATCATTCTTTTTTTTATTGGATGGGGTATGCCTCGCACATGTTTTATTAGATATAGCCACGAAAAGTGCTAAAATAAAAACTTTTTAACGAAAAAATAATAAAACTTTTTTATTTAACCTTAATAAGCAAGTTCTTAAACTAATGTAAGCATACCTAAGTAATTTTGATTCAGCGCCAAACAATCAATGAACAAAGATCACTCAAAGCGCCGAGTAGATTTTTCGGCGGTTTAATTTTTTCGTTAAAAAGTTTTTATACTGTAAATGTTACCTTTTAGCGCATAATATCTTCTTGGCTTTACTGGTTTTCCTGCCTTAGGCTTTGTGATCAAATGAATAGAGGGGCAGGTCTCGTAATTTTACGCAAACGTTAACAGTCAGCACCCTAATTCTGTACTCACTATTAATCAAAATCTGAGTAATTTTGAATCTTAATAGGTAGGTAATAAGGTAGAACGGGCTGGTGTCCGCAACTCCACGTCTCACGAAGAAATTGTCTGCTTAGCAACGTTAATAACGCCATGAATGTTGTGCAACTTTCAAAACGAGAGTGACTCCTACTGATCGTGTATTACGCAATTACCCCTCTGATTCTAAGTCTCAATTTGTGAAAAATACCTTGAGTTCCCATACATTTTTGTCAAGTTTTGTATTGTCGCCAAGATGTGACTGTGACATAGATTTTGAACGTTTTTAATTACGAAAATGGCCGTCAGGTGTTTAATAGTAGTCCTAATCAAAATTGACATTTGCGCGTTAGTATCGCATGTTGGTATAGTAATGGCGATTTAATAAATATAAGACAGCTTTTTTGGTAGAAACTACAGCTACCAAGTACTATAAATTATGAAGAAAAAAAATTGTGTCAGCTCCGACGCACGAATAGATTTTACTCCTTACGAACGATTTTAAAATAAATAGATTAGTAGAAACATAACATAACGTATAACGTGTAACGTAACGTAGAAAATTTGATCTTACTCCCCATAAATTTTCATACCCCGGGCTTATATATGTAAATCGATTATTAAGGAGTAAACTCCAATAAACTCCAAAAATACTACTTACTTGATATACTCGTCCTTGTTCTCGTTGTCCACGGATATATTGGCGCCTCCCGGTTTAAGATCTCTCTGTATCGTCTTACCGAACTGCTCTTCGTCTACCGAGAACGTCAGGTACAGCTCTGAGGGATCGTTTTCCTGTAATCAAAGGGATGTACCTGTCAGTGATGAGAATTAACTTACATAATGGCTTCGACACCATAACATAGTTTATCAGTTACATAGGATCAACAATCCTTATGATTTGAATATTATACGGTACTATATTATGTTTTTTTTTTTCTCGACATTGTACGGTTTAATATTAATTCTTTGAAATATTTGTGCGCTGGAAACAGCAGAATATTATGGACATCATAATATATTATGTAACACCTATGTAACAACAATGTTCTAACAAATAAATTTACTATCTATATATATATAGGGGCCATAAGGTTTCTCGTCTAGCAGTCCATGCTTACCTTGATCCACATGAGTGAGTTGTAGTACTCTAGGTCTACTGACTCCATGTCGAGCAACTCTATCGTTTTGCCCAACATCATCTTGTAGAATGGACGGATGAAGAACGCTGGAAACAGAAGAAAATTATTTGTTGTATAATTTGTATAATATAGCTGTGCGCGCAGCTTCGTTCGAGCGGATGACGGAAAACAATGAGGGTTTTCTGAAATGGTCTTGGTACCTGTCAAAAGTGTCAAAGCGCCTATATTTTTCTAAGTCGTGAATGAATGAAACCGAATGAATGAAATTGTTTTATATTCATTGTCAAAGTGGAGGACCTCTTGTCAAAGTGGCGCCAACTGGTGACCTGAACTTTCTTGAACACCCTCATTAATATAATATAATAAATTGTTTATTTCTCACCATTACAAATTACAATTATGAGGTACATGAATTTTTTTTTTCTTTTCTGTAATGGTTATAATAAGGTGCACAAAGTCCCCCCCACCCCCTGAACTAGACGAGAACCTGTATCTCAGGGGTCATTATGTGTCTATTCACTAATGCTTTTCTTTTATAACAGTAAAATATGTTACTCTATAATATCAGCTTATGCCAATGCAAAAATATGTTATACTATAGTAAAAGCTTATGAAAATCCCGTCTAAATCGGTTCAACCATTTCGGAGATTACCCAGAACAAACAGACAGACAACAAATTTTGAGGTTAACGGAAAATCGGAACTTCTAGGCCTGTTCTCCCTTACGTGTGTCCTCCCTTATTCTGGCGTGGGACACACTACACCTACTTTTAAATATATTAAGTTGGCTGCCCAACTCACCATCCAACAGTTTCCCGTGGTACACGGCCATGCCGGCGACCCTGCCGATGAACTTGAAGTAGCTGAGATGCTCCTCGTTGCACACGCCGCTGTTGGGGTTGATCTGCAGCGTGTAGTTGTCCATGGCCGAGTACTCGAACAGCCCGTAGTACGGGTTGAACATCTCCTTCGACAGCAGGAAGAACCACTCACGGGCGAGGCCGCCGTAGTCTGAAAGAGAACATGGAGAGATTACTAATTATATCATCTATTATCAACAGCTTCCTGCAGCGTATTGCAGGGAGAATGGATATCTGCCAGAGTCCCGAGATTTGTTCGAAAAAAGTCGATTTTGTTTATTGTTATTAACCTTTTGAATGTCTTAAGTTACACAGTTCGACATAAACAATTTTCTATTGTGTCTCTAATTACGGCATTCGATGAGTTAATCTGAAATAGACATGAATTGAATTAAATATCAATCAGACTGCCTAGTCTTGTCCCAACTATGTTGCTGTCAGCAGCCAATCCTACCGGATGAAATTTAATACCAATATTTTACATGGAGCAACTGCCTATCTGACCTTTACTACCCTGATACTGGGTAACACAATACCTCTTGGAAAGACTCAGACTTTCGGGCTACTGACTATCCGTAACGACCGTCAAAGATGGTCACCGATCCACGCACCGACCGTGGCTAGCGTAGCTTAACCTTGGTTCGCCCCGTACAGCTGTTATTATATAGCCAGGAGCCCCTCCATGAATTATGTCACTAATATGATAAACATGAAAAGTAGATCGTATGAGCTCAACGCAGACAAAAGTGCAAAATGTTTGAGCAGTTTTCAACTCCCATGGATAGCACGTGGTTATTGATAAAGTAAAAACCGGCCAAGTGCGAGTCGGACTCGCGCACCGAGGGTTCCGTACAAACCTGCAGGTCATCATCATCATCATTCGTCATCATCGTTTATGAAATGAAATGTTTTTTTTTTTAATTTTTATATTTGTGTTGACTGAATGAAAGGTAAATTGTGGTTTACGATTTATGACGTATTTAAAAAAAACTACTAACTAGATCTCGATCAAACCAATTTTCGTTGGTAGTTTTCATGGTAATGTACATCATATATTTTTTTTAGTTTTATCATTCCCTTATTTTAGAAGTTACGGGGGGGGGACACACATTTTACCACTTTGGAAGTGTCTCTCGCGCAAACTATTCAGTTTAGAAAAAAATGATATTAGAAACCTCAATTTCATTTTTGAAGACCTATCCATAGATACGACACACGTAAGGGTTTGATGAATTTTTTTTTTTGTGTTTCATTTCTATGTATGGGGAACCCCAAATATTATTGTTTAAAAAAAAAATGATATTAGAAACCTCAATATCATTTTTGAAGACCTATCCATAGATACCCCACACGTGAGGATTTGATGAAAAAAAAAATTTTGAGTTTCAGTTCTATGTATGGGGAACCCCAAATATTATTGTTTTTTTTCTATTTTTGTGTGAAAATCTTAATGCGGTTCACTGAATACATCTACTTACCAAGTTTCAATAGCACAGCTCTTATAGTTTCGGAGAAAAGTGGCTGCGACATACTCGGACAGACAGACAGACAGACAGACAGACAGACAGACAGACAGACAGACAGACATGGCGAATCTATAAGGGTTCCGTTTTTTGCCATTTGGCAACGGAACCCTAAAAATGAACTGAATCACAATTCGATAGGGTTCAAAACAGATTGCAGGAGTAGATTCCCTGCGGGGTGTTTGAACACACATAAAATAATCTGCCTATAATGTCCCTACTGGCGAGACACAGGCCTCCTGTGAGAGGAAATGGGCTTTAATCCACCACACCACCAACCCAGTGGTTGGTGGACATAACATGCCTTCGATTTGCATGTCGGTTTCCTCACCATCTTTTTCTTCCCCGTTTTGAGAGCAGTAGCGACGAAGTCAAATACTCAACGTAAAGTGTTTACTTAGGACCGAATCCACGACATACAACTGGTAAGTTGTGGCCGTTACCACAGGGCCAAAACTGCCCTCATGTTTGACCACGCTCCTGACCCTAAATTAACAGCAAGAAAATGCTCAAGCATTTTACTGAGTCTACACTGACCCATAGTCTGCATTTTGTTTGGTACAAAGTCAAGCATTTATTTCAAATAGACACTTTTGAACGCCAACATTTACATTAAATTAAAAAAACTAAAAAACACGCTTCCATTGAAAACCAAACTAAAAAGTACAAAATAATGAAAAAAAAGCGTGGGGTGCCTGATAGATATTTTCCATTATTTTGTACTTTTTAGTTTGGTTTTCAATGGAAGCGTGTTTTTTAGTTTTTTTAAACTATTATTTATTTTCTATTTTTAGGGTGTTTCGAATTTTGAGACGTATGTCAGCGTAGTTTGTGACGTATGTCATCGTAGTTTTCGAAGACAGTTTTTTTTTGCTGTCCTGATAACCCTGACAAGGATAATGGCACAAATTAGTTTGTGATGTATGTCAGCGTAGTTTTCGAAGAAAGTTTTTTGCTGTCCTGGTAACCCTGGCAAGGATAATGGCACAAATTAGTTTGTGATGTATGTCAGCGTAGTTTTCGAAGAAAGTTTTTTGCTGTCCTGGTAACCCTGACAAGGATAATGGCACAAATTAGTTTGTGATGTATGTCAGCGTAGTTTTCGAAGAAAGTTTTTTGCTGTCCTGGTAACCCTGGCAAGGATAATGGCACAAATTTATGAAATTATTGCATTGTCATCGGTCCTTGACAGGTGTGCAAAGTTTGAATGAAATCGCGCTATAAGGAGTCGGTTACAAACAAACATACAAGTGAAGCTAATATAAAGCGTGTAATAATTAATTTTAGTCGCCCCTTCCAAAACATAGGTTTTTATGGAGAAGAATGGTCAAGAAACTCTACCGTTACTCTTTAAAAATAAAAGTTTAACATGTTTTTTTATAGGCAGGGACAGTAGATAGCTTACCTAGCCCCACTTCCGACTCGAACTCGACCCAGAGCTTCGTCTTGAGCAGGTCCAGGCGACTCACGGAGCTGATGATGCGGTACGAGTCCTCCAGGATGGAGTTACGTCGCACTTTGATCTCGAATTTGTTTGGCACGTTGCTCTGAAAGTGACGAAACGGATATGAGTACATGGTTGAATTTGCTAGGTTTATTGAGGAAACACTTAAAATTATTATAAGGCAAGGTGGAGATAAGGTAGTCTGCGAAGAACAAATTTCCTACCGTGACCTGAAAATTGCAAAAAAAAACGAAAGAAAATTTGAATTTCGCGGGCTACTTTGATACCTTTTTTTTTCTCGAAATGGGAAATCATCTAATGACGTCTCCCGCTCTGGGCGGAGTGGAAGGGCGTGTCAGACTTTTACTGACTAAAAGCCACCCGTGTTCCTTCAGTTGCCTATGCCAAGGCCACGGTAACTCATTCGGACAAATCCATGACCCTGGCAGTACTTTGGTACCTTAACATCAGAATCCTAATCAATGATTAATAATCATTATCAATCACCTTTACCGTTTGAAACTTCGCATATTTCACATGTATGCTTATGATATCTATTTTTTAGGTTAATAAGAGCCTTTTTTAGATTCAAAATATAAATAAACCATCTGCTGGTCTATTCCAATTATTTTTTTCAAAGAAAACGAAAGTTGAACTGAGCTGTGCTTATTCCTAGCATCGGGTGGAATGATAGCACACTTCACCTAGTTTTAACAGTAACGTTTTTACAAAATAGACCCGTTGTTATTTTTTTCACTTTTACATATGTTTTATTTAAAGCTATATAGTTATATACCACTGACTTATCGCATTATCTCCAAAATCAAGCTAAAAATCTGGAGTAAGTGCTCCCTTTACGTAGGAAGTCTCATGCATTTTTGGGATCTCATAAAATTGTATGCAAAGTTCAGTTTATAACTAGTAAAATTCTCACCGGTTTGCGCAGCTGACTCTTGAGGTACTCGTACTTGCGCTTGTAGTCGCGCGAGTACGGCACGGCGGGGCCGGCGATCTGAGGGTTGGACAGTCGGGGGTCTTCCCACTGGGTTGTACGCGTGTCTGGAATTAAAACACCGCTTTTATTGCAAAATATTGAACAAACAAGTACAACAGTGATTATATAAAAAACGTATGCGGTCGGTGATCCCCCGTCAGGAACGAAGTTCCTTACGTGATACCCGCACGCACACACACTCGTATATAGTTAAAAGAGATAGAGAGCGCAAGTCGCATGGAGGTGGCATAACGCTTTTTCGTTACGTGACGATTTCTACCACTAGCGCAAACCGCGTTAAAGAAGTTCATTCCAAAACAAAGGAATAAACCCCGTACTTTTAAGAATGGTCACATTCAAAACTCAGTTTCAATTTTTCAAAAAATATACCTCTCGTTTCCTTACATTTTTATAGGATTTTGACAGTAACTGTCAATGAGTTGAGACTGTGTCTGCATATTAATGTTTATAATAACGCCATCTGGTCGTAGCACACAAAGACTCGTCCGCCTCGGCCGGTATAGTATTGTAAACACAGACTTAACCTTAACCTGGAGTGATGCTAGAGCTAGAACAACGCTGTGGTCCCGATACTCACTGTGGTCGATGAAGAAGATCCTCCCGTCGGTGTGCACGCGCTCCTCCCAGCCCTCCGGCAGCGCGCCCAGCTCGTCTGCCTCGGCCGGCGCGGGAGTAGCCGACGTCGGCAGGCTCGACGCGCAGCCTGCAGGAAGACCAGGGTGTTTTAGCCAAGTTATTTAAAAAATCTGCTGTTTTATAGAAAACTGCAATACCTACGCGGTCAAAATGTATAGAACAGATAATTCTTTGCTTATTCAACGAAAAATATCAATGCAGGGAAGTCATGTACTGAATCCGTAATCTTGCATTCAGTGCATGATTCTGAATCGCCCTGCGTTGATACTATGCACGTCGAATTGTTTGTCCCTCAGTCTAAATTAAAATGAAATGCTGGGCGTATTTTTATAAATGCATGAATTAAAGATGGTCAGGGTTAATAACGTAATCTCAGGCCCCTTCAAGCCAGAAAATGGGGTAAGGCAGGGGTATATTCTTTCTCCCATTCTCTTTAATATATTTGGTGAATACATCATGCGGAAAGCCTTGGAAGATTGGGAGGGAGGCGTCTCTGTCGGGGGAGTAAAGATCAGCAACCTGAGATATGCGGACACTACACTCTTTGCATCATCAGAAAAAGAAACGGCTGATCTGTTTCGTAAAGTAGCATACGAGAGTGAAGTGGTGGGACTCAATATCAATAAGTCGAATACTAAGATCATGGTCATCGACAGAACCAGTCAACTCTCCAGGACGATAGAACTGGCAGATTTGGATTTTTTCAACGAGTTTGTATACCTCGGATCGCTACTTACTGACCAGGGAGGAAGCGAAAGAGAGATCAGGAGAAGGACGCAAATGGCTAAAGCGGCGATGAGTATTTGGCAGGACAGAAAGGTCTCCAATGTCACCAAGGTGAGACTAATCCGGACACTGGTTTTCCCGATATTCTTTTACAGATCTGAGTCGTGGACGATTCGGGCAATAGAACGGAAAAAGATAGAAGCGTTTGAGATGTGGTGTTGGAGAAAAATGCTTCGCATACCATGGACCGCCAAGCGAACGAATAAATTTATCGTAGAACAGCTGCGTATAAGAGATAGACTACCAACTATCTGTTACCAAAAGATTCTCGGTTACTTTGGTCGCATTGCCCGTCGGGAACCGGATAACCTTGAAAAGTTGGTGGTGATGGGTAAGGTAGATGGGAAAAGACCTCGCGGCCGGTCACCTTACCGCTGGTCCGACCAAGTAACCGCCCTCACTGGACTCTCTGTTACTACGGCCATGAGAGAAGCTGAGAACCGAACGAAATGGAAGAACATCATTCAGAAAGCCACGAAAGCCTTTCAGGGACACGACCTTCAGCAATGAAGAACGCGACTTAGAAGAAGAGAGAATAAAAGAACATATTTTAATGAATGATGAAAATTAAAATAAGCGCATCGCTTGAGAACTACTGGACCGATTTGGCTGTTTTAACCCTACAAGGAACCCAGTTCTATATGTGGAACACTGACTATAATCGTTCCTATAGCTATAAAACTAGAAGTAGCAACATCTTTGACATCTTGATAGAAGCTACAGACATTTAGCAATGTTGTAATACAAAACTTTACCTAAAGATGTCGTTCGTGTTATAGTTATAGTATATAAAGTGTGAAATTTGAATGAAAGTGGAACGTTAGTCATTTGTTTAAATTCAAAAATATTAAAAAAAATAGTTATTGAACTGTTTTGACTCGAAAAAAAACGTAAAATTCAAAAAAGTACATAGGAAACTATTTCCTAAACAATTTAATAGTACTAGTTTAATAATAAAAAGTATAGTTAAGGCTCAGTGTACCATATGTGGAACTAAAATAAAAATTTGATTTTCTTCTAAAATATTTGGTTTTGATTTTTTTAAATATTTTTCCCTAAGTATTAACGACAACACAAATATTTTTATCACCGAGAAAAGAAATTGAGCCTTGTAGGGTAAAAATATAGAGGACAACGTCTGTCGGGTCAGCTAGTACAGAATACGATGTCTAAATGGCCTAGAAACAAATAATACTTTCAACACACTCGCTTGTTAAGTGACTCATATGCAACGGTTTTAGATTCAAAATTAAATTTATTATACACTCGTATTATAAATGGGACTGGGCGGGTCACATCAGCCGCATGCACAGCGACCGCTGGGCAATAGTCTCCACACAGTGGGTGCCTGACGATGGACGGCGCCGGCGAGGCCGGCCCAAGAAGAGGTGGCGAGACGACCTCGACGCGTACTCCAAGGGTTGGATGGAGGTGGCCCGGGAAAAGGATACTTGGAGGGATTTGGGGGAGGCCTTTGCTCAGCAGTGGGACAGTGTAGGCTAATATAAAAAAAAAAAAAAAAAAAAAAAAATATACACTCGTGTTTTGTCCTTTACATTACCTCACTGGTGTGTTTTACTTTACATTTTTCTTCTCTGGAAAGAGTTTTGTGTGTGTGTATAAATGTGTTATAAAAGTGTGTGTTATAAACATAAATAGGCGGTTTTTTGGTTTTGCTTTTATTTACCTTTGCACTGAATTGCTAGTGCGGCACGCGTAAAAAAATAAAACCAACGCGCAATTTTCCATAATTTGTTAACGTTTCCGTTGTATTGTTAATTATTATCAAAAATGTCAACTTCGCGTCGGAAAGAAGAGCAATTAATTAAAAATACCAGTCCATCTTTTCCTCGGAATTGTGTTGAAAAACGTCGTATTAAACGCGTGAGCATTGATCATTACACACTTGTACCAGTATGTACTATAACTTACCGGTTCTAGGGTCTATCCAAGTAGTGGTCTTCGCGTTGTGGTCGATGAAGAATATCCTGCCGTTTGGCGCTCTCTGCATACTCCAGCCGGGCGGAAGGCCTAAAACAGACCCGGACAGAAGCAATTACTATCATTGTTTACATGAATTTTGCTTTAACTTATAGCTTAGAGTTGTTTACCGGCTCTTCTCTATAAGAAGCGACTGATTGGAACCGTGCACCTAGCTTTTGACGTTTCATAAGTGCTTAATGTAAGTATGACAGACAACATGCAGGTCACCTATGTATTTATAAAAATTAAAATCACGAGTATGGTATCATAATTTCATGCCATTTAGGTCTACCGCAACAAAACACCAAGTCAATCGACTGACTGTTGTAATAGAAGACCAGAACAAGAGAAGACCGATTCAAATGCTGTTCTGTTGCTTTAGACCTAAATGGCATAAAAATAACGGACTGAACAGTCAGTCTTTGTATGTAAAGTTGATCACCCATCCACAAACCAACCACCGTAGGCGTAGCTTAACCTGATCGATCGATTCGGCAGCTGTTTATTGGCCACAAGCCCCATAAGTAATAGTAACCACGTATATTTGGAATATTATTATTATTATATATTTACCGTCACTATTCGGCAGGTTCTGACTCTGCGTGCTACTGGCGCTGCTACTCCTGGTACTCTCTGTGGAGCCGTCCGTCTCGTCCTACAAACATATCAAAGTGTAACAACAACACTCGATTATACGCCTTACGCACATGGCGATACTGTCGTGTTTGCTTTGAGCTTGGTGCGTGTACTGACAAATGTTCTGATAGAGGTTTATCAAGTCTTTTGGTTTTAAGGTTTTTCTTCTATTGTTTTCTATGAGAGGGGAACTTTTGACAGTACACTTTTATATACAAATGTGTGGATAAATTTATGTTTACAAATTTTATAGTCCCCTAGCTTAGATGTTTTCCACAATACTAAACCAGCTTACATTATTTCTTTGTTTAATTTGAATAAACTCGTAATCAGCAAAACTTTGTTGCTTATTAACTTACCAATCTGATAAAACTGGTAATTTGAACTGTATTTGTATTGATAACAGTACCGATGAAAGAAAACCTCTTGATGTACTGATAAAGAAAATAAAATCAATCAATTTATGATCACAGATCAAGAAGTTTTCTTCCAAATGTCACATAACAATTTGTACAGGAACACAATTCAAATATTTAAAAACCCCATTTCACCTAAAATTCAAAATAAAGACAATTACATAAGGAAAACACAAACCTTACCAAACCATTATAAAAATTTCAAAACCGCCAAAAAATCTACATCAAAGCAAAAATACACACACTCTCAAACTACAGAATAAATACTTATTCATAAAAAAAAACTACAAGCTAATCAAGCGAAACAGCACAAGCAAACAGGTATGTAGATACGATGTCAAATAGATAGAATGTCAAATTAGAACGGGATGTCAAAAGCGTTGTCAAATTAGAACGAGATGTCAAAAGCGTTGTCAAATTAGCTTAGTTATTGTTAAATTGTGTTATTGTGAACGCGTTTCTTTGTTTCAATATTTTTGCTGTGAACTGCATTCTATACGATGACCGCAAAAAAAAAAAACAGTTTTAGTTTTTATAAGGAGCAGTTTCTCGAAATAATTAAGTTGGTCTCCATAGCCTGGCAGTTCACAACAGCTTAAAAGTTTGTAGCACAAGCAATTTATATTTCCATTTCATAATTTAGCAAATTAAATAAATTTTGGTGCTTTCCAAAGCTCCCCGCAGTAAATTGAAAAGACATTTGCAAAGACTGCATAGAACAATCTAAATGCGCGCATCTTAATAAGGATTTCAAGCATCGAGACTACTCATTCGAATTCAAATCACGGCAGTGCGGAAGCCAAATTGCAAAACTAGCAAACACTTGTGCTACAAACAGCCTAAGTACCTAAGTATTAAGTACCCTTTTTGCTTGTCGGTGAGTCAAAGGCGCGACGCGTAGCCTCGAGTGTTAGTGACGTAAGCAGACATCACAGTAGCATGTTGTGCCTCACACTTACTCATAGACAATTTCCCAAAGCACTCCGCCATAGGCCTGGTGCGGGTTGCGACGCAATTATATACCGTACCGTATTCTAAGAAGGTTGACATTACAGATGAGTATCTATACAGATTTCAAATCCTAATACCCAGAAACGAACAAGTACAAAACATATACAGACATATACCGCGAACTCTCAAAATATTGTTTAAAAAATTACAACCCAAAATATTCGACGTGTCTAAATAGATGACAAATTAAATATTAAACGTAGTTACAGTATGCAGCCAATAAGACCACATTTATACGGACGTAGAAATATCACGGCGGGATTTTGTCGTGCACTGGATTATCAACACTTCGTGTTGAACCGAGGATTGAGAATCCAACAAAGTACATCCCAGCGGATCGAAAAAACACTGTTCGATTTTCAACTCTCGGCCCTAAGCAGTGCGCTGAAGATCCAATGCATGATAATTTTACGTCCGCACGAATGTGGACTGATATGACACATCGAGGTTTAGAAAGAGACTCTCAAATATGAGTGAGATAGGCGAAGTTTTATGTCAAAGTGTTTCTGAAACTCGCCATCACATTGAGTCGGCCGTTTACCTTGTATTGTCAAATATTAGAAAAAATTTGCATCTAAATAGATGACACCAAATACCTTTTTTGTACGTTAAAAATTTCCACCTACACTTCTTTTGCGTACCAAACAACCCTATACCGGCTACATCGCATCGCGGCCCGCACGCGGCCTCCGGTGTCTTACCTCAGAGTCCTCCATCGAGCTCGTGGTGGTCCTCCGTCGCCGGGCCCCCGGTGAGGTCGCGGGCGAGGCTCCCGTTGGCGTACTGAAGTGATTCTCATCGAATGTTAAAGCATCGTCTACTACTACTTCTGTTTGAGGTAGCGCTGTTTGTGGTTCAGTCTCGTTTTCTGTTACTTCTGTCGCATTTTCTGTGACTATCTCTGTCGCATTTTGCGTTTCTGTCGCATTTTCAGCAACTATGTCTGTCGCACTTTGCGTTTCTATCACATTTTCTGTGACTACTGTCTCATTTTGCGTCTCTGGTTCATTTTGTGTTTCTGTCTCACTTTGCGTTTCTGTCTCATTTCGCGTTTCTGTCTCATTTCGCATTTCTGTCTCATTTCGCATTTCTGTCTCATTGATTTCTGTTTCATTGACTTCTGTCTCATTAAGCGTCTCTGTTTCATTAACCTCTGTAATATTTTCCGTCGCTCCTCGACTGTCACTCTCTCGCTCATCAGCAGCTGTGATCACATCGTCTACTTCGTCAGTACTGTTCACATCAACTTCACTTGTGTCTGCTATATTTGTAATCTCATTTTGTTCTGCATGCTCAGTAGGTTCGCTCGCTGTGTTTTGACTAGCACTGGCGTCACTTTGAGCGTCGGTAACGTGTTCGTTAGCGCACACAACGTCATCTTCCTCATGTATCGTATTGTTCCTTAAATTATTATCACAGTCGGTTTCATCACTTATACTATTAGTTGGCGCGTTCGTCACCGCGGTGTCGGGAACGGCGACGGGTTCCGGCGATCTGATCGGTGTTGAAAACGGCGTGGGGTCGGTCGAGTTACTGTCCACACTTCTATTGTTTATATCCTCCTGTTAGACATTTACATTGGATAATACTTGACGCATAAACTTATTCGTGCAGTTCGACAAATCTTTATTCTGTACACAAATGACGTTTTATTTGTTTTCTCAACTGCACGTTTAAGTTTGTGGCCCATATTCATTATTTCCCAGATAAAAACTGGGCTTGTAAGCGTAAAGCATCAATGTGCTGTAGAATTGTCTATGAAAGTGAGGACAACACAGTGGATGTCTATGGAACACCCGTACCGATGAGAACAGACTATAAATTAGTGTTTGTATGTATGAATAGTTGTCTGAAATTTCCTGAAAGATCTCACATAAAACACACATTGTTTTTTTCTATAATTTTATCATACATTTGATTATTTTGCGATTTAACAACTTCAAATTCAGATTACCGTACAAAAGCGATTGAGAAAAAAAAACCTTTCAGAAAAATGTCCTACTGTGAAACCATGTACTCATTTTTATACATTTTTTTTTAATACATCGTAAACCGTTAATTTAATTTAAAACATTTTTTTTACAGAATATATCTTTATCAAAAACATTTGTCAATTACATAAGGTCAACGCCAGACACGTAATATGAAGCAGCTAGATATTTGCGGAAGCCTCACCTACAATTAGGAAACCATTGGCTGACAGCGCAAATATTTGGTCAAATTAACGTCTGACACCGTCCTTACAATAACTTAACTTATTTGGCAACCCCTTGCCGTACAAAATGGCACATTTTTTTAATGCTTGTTGAGAGGTCAATGAGTCACTTACGCCCGTTTTACTCACACTGGGCGAGACCTAAATGTAATTGCCTAAATATTATCCCACAACGGATTTTCGACTTTCAGCGCTGATACGAACGATGAAAATCGCTTTTATTTAACCATTACATTTAGTGTCAGTGAAAACGGGCGTTAGGTTTTCTGCGGCAAGCGAACATGCAATCTTATTTATTCATGCAACATGTAAACAATTATTTTAAAAGAAGTTTTATTTGAAGCGATACATGTATATTTAGTTTTAATTTATAATATTGAACTTGAAGCTACGAAAACATGCTTTATTGGAGAACCAATAGAGATAAAGTTTGGCTGCTAAGTGCAAATAAAAATAAATAAAAAATGAGTACACGGCTATAGAATAATTACTGGATGTCTGAATACGATAGGATTTTATTTTTTATTGAAAGTAATTCCATTTTTAAATTGTTTAAACCTGGAACATAATAAAGCCTCCTTACTAAATTCTCATAGAATAAAGTTAAAAGTCTCCAAAATAACTTCAGCACCGATCGTAGATCGATCTCAATCTGAATGATTTTGCAAGATCTTTCTAATCCAATGCTTCATATGTTCTAGAACATTGTCTACTCAACAATGTAAATAACGCAATGAATGTTATGGAATACCGTAGTTCAGCCAGTAAACCTTATTCAGCTGTTATAAAGTCTATACTTTAATGTATTTTTTTTTACTTTTACTTTTTTCTACAAATTTTAGTAACAGAGGTTTTCTTTGATAATTCAGACTCCCAGTTTTGAAAAGTATAATGTATCGATGACTTGTTAGTACATCTATCGCTGAAGCCCATGCTGCGAAACAAAATATTCACTAACAGAATCAGTAACTAGGTAACATACATCCTCATAATTAAAAAAATAATCTTTTATATAAATGTATACGTCTAGAGTACGCATGCTTAATTCAGAGTTATACCAAATACCGCTGCTAATTTTGCTTTAGAGGCTTGATTTAAACCGGCGTTTATTACGCCTTTTAATTCCGAAAGTATATTGACTATTCACAACCAGTGTATTGCTTTAAAAATGACAAAATTGCACATATAGGAGCGGTATTGGTGATATAAATTGATCTCGAACTTATTACTTATAGAATTATATAGATATCCCCTGATATTGCCGTCATGGACCGATTTACCTCTTATATGAAAATATTGGCCGCTTCATTCGCATTGATAGCGGAAAAAATCAATGGTGATTTTCCCAAATTTTCATCCCATATATCACCCTGTTCCGGATTATTTTTGAGACAAAATGTAGCCTACGTCCATCCCCAGGATGCCATCTAGCTTCTTGCCAAATTTTATCGAAAACACATACACAGTAACATTCAGAGTTAATTTCAAAATAGTAATATATAAAATTCAAAGTCCTGAGTGACTGACTGACTGACTGACTGATATATCAACGCACAGCCTAAACCGCTGGTCCTAGAGACATGAAATTTGGAGGGTGCATTCTTTGTGAAGAGTAGGTATCCACAAAGAAAGGGTTTTTTGAAATTCTATCCCTAAGAGGGTGAATTGGGGTGTTGAATTTTCACGCGGGCGAAGCCGCTGGCGGAAGCTAGTAGTAATATATTAGTCATCTGTGTTTTCCCAACTTTGTTGAGGTCGGCTTCCAGTCAAGACGGGTGCAGCAAAATTCCAGCATTTTACATGGAGCGACTGCCTATCTACCTCTACAGCCCTGGGTAACCCCTTGGTAAAACTGGTTGTTAGACTTTCGGGCTTCTGACGACCCGTGACGACGGTCCCAACCGGGACCAACGGCTTAACGTGCTTTCCGAGGCACGGAGGGGTTTCGTTTTGCAAAGATGGTCACAATTTTGGGATGGATACAAATGTTTAGTTCCGTCTGGGAAGTAGAACATTATATTATATTATTATAATGCCTGATGCATTTATACATAAATAAATATATTTCTCATGCATAAGCACTTTAAGCTTCAACTTAATTCACTCACTAAAATTACCTTTTTCCTCATTTCCTCAAGTAGATTAATGTTTTAAGTATCTTAGGCACAAAAAACCTAAATACATAATAAAAATATTGAAGCAGCGCATTCCGGCTAGTCCACGACATTCACCTCTTCCGACCTCAATGCGAATTTTTGTCTCGATGAAAATACCCCAAAACAAATATTCCGTTATCGTTTTCGCACTTACACCCGCTTTCACCACAAATCACTAAGTACATATAGCATTACACATCATTCTGTATCTGTCAGCTTCTAACGAGAAACAGAACGATATCTTAAAGGGAAAGCGCTAGGCTAACTTGCGAAATTCAAATTTTGAAACAGTTTTTCGGAAATATTTGAATTTGGCGGGCGACCTTGGCGCATCCCCTTTAAATGAGTGACTTGTGGTACAAGTAAGTCTTAAAAAACTAAATCAGTTCATTCCGGCAATAATACGGCAAACATCCAACCTTCACAGTTCTACCCCGAAACGTTCCATAGAGTGCTTGCATAAACAAGCAAGTCCACGGGGCCGACTGCCGGTGCTACCCAGGTCTACTCTCTAAGCACGAAATCCGAAATAAATGCCGAAGTTACGGGCGCTTCCTACTCCGTATAACCCTCGGACATAAGATTAGTTTGAACTTAAAATGAATGGTAATACGATCTGACAGTTGTACTAACTCCCGATGTATTTGTGCTGAACAAGCCTATAATTTATAATTTGTGCCGAACAAGATAATTCATCGGTGGTAGGGTTAATTTCGAAGCATCGAACTACTTTCGGACGGGCCCGTATCTTCTTTGACAGACTTAGAGAGTAGGCCACCTGATCGCTCTGCAGGTTGATGTTCGGAATAAAACTGTTACATGTTTTAACTGTTTCTTCCGTCGTGACCCGCACCGATCCGTACCGGCTTATCATTACCGGGAACCCACTTCTTTATGCAAGCAGACATTCACACTAAACATTCTGTCCTCAAACGTCCCTTTAACAAGAAGGCAGCAGGTGGGTGGTGGGTGGTGGGGCCCGTACCTGGTGATGGTTGTGCGCGGCGGCGGGGCTGGAGGCGAGCTCGTCGTCTGCGGAGATGTGGAAGCGGCGCTGGAACTCCGTGGCCGCTGTCTCCATGCGCTCGGCTTGCGACTCCGTGCTCATGTTGCGCCTGGAGTGGACCAATATACATGTACATCACACCGTGTTTCCCCAAAGGATTAAGCTGCACCCATATATAGTATACCCACATTTGGCCAAGTCCTATATAATAGGGGCTGAGGCTATTGCCATCAACAAAGCACAAATCCAAACTCCACCCTAACCACCTAAGACCGCCAGGGTCGCGAGATTGTTCGAAAGAGATACCGTGACCCTGGCACATGGGCAACTGAAGGAACACGGGTGGGTTTTAGTCAGTAAAAGTCTGACACGCCCTCCCGCTCCGCCTAGAGCGGGAGAAGTCATTTGATGATTTCCCATCCAGAAAAAAAAACCCCTGCTACTGAGAAAATCCAGATTTTTATCTGGATTTTCTCAGTAGCAGGGGTTCTTTTTTTTACCCAATAACACTTTCCCCGATCTAGGAATCGAACCCTTATTGAAAAGGGTATGCTAAATGAATATGAATATGAAATAGCTCCCATTTAAACAAAATCCTCCCCTAAGTGTGGAAAAATAATGGTTGCTTGATTTTTTCCACCTACTGAATTTTGACTTAGAAACCTAATGCGTTGAAACTTGCCACACGTACGTAGTTCTGATGAGGCTTCAACAAATAGAGACCTAGAGTTGATCTGATGATAGAGATTGAAGACAGTTGAGAGAACTCCTCAACAGTTAACAGATACATCGTGTTTGGGCTTATTTAATTAAACTTGATGAGAACTTTCGATGACCAACGAAGCTAACACGACAAACTTATTTAGATAACCGCCAGTTTTATGGAACTTATCAGCAAAGTTAGTTAAACAAGACTCCTGTTTAGAGACGTAATAGATGTGTAATATTATTATACTCACATGAAGGTAGGCCGCTCCCATTGCGTGGACCTCTCAATATGGTTGACGTAGTAGGTCCTGCCGTTGGCGTCCTGTCGCTCCTCCCAGCCTGGAGGCAGGGGATCTCCACCGATCGCCTGGAACAAGCATATTGGAGTATTATGTTCCCGTGTGTGTATGTATTTAATTCATGCAAGACTCATGAATTCGTTCATGAGCTGATCACACTCGTCGGGAAATATAAAAAAAAAAACTCTTTAGTGTCCAGCGAGATAATTGTATAACAAACATGGCAATCGATAGCAATGGCTGTTATTTTGACAGCTCAGCCACGTTGACTGGGTTACATAGGAGTTCTTTTAAAACCCTCGGATTGTTTTTGAAAGTGCGTTACGCAGTTACAGTACTGCATTCACAACCTTTAGATACGCTTCCGCGCCGAATAAAACATCAATCAAGAGAGTCCCTTAAAAGCTACCAAATAAAAAACCCGAAAATATAGCAGTTCAAAAAAAAAATACGGTATTTATTCTTCCGTCACCTTTTTACTGTCTAGGGCAAGGTAAATTAGTAATTGAAAACGTGCCATTTTCAACCTGTCGTACGGTTAAGAATAGCTGGTCTCTCTTTTAGGGCCTCTAAAAGGCAATGTAATCCATATGATGACAATGTTGTAACACAATTTACATTCTCATGGAGGGCTTCGTGCGCGTACCAACAGAAATATGAAAGGAGTTTAAGCAAATAAGGTCTTAAGGTGGAAGCGTTAGGGCAACCCGCAAAATTGAAATATTCTTATGTTTTAGGAATTTCAGGTCAGTTTCAGGCGGTATGATGGTCAAAATATGATTCACGACCGTGACAAATACGGCTCTACAGAATAATATAATCACTAAAATCATCAATACTCTAATCTTCAATAAATAATAATGAATAAACAATAATCTAATCATCAATACTCTTAGTTCATTTAATCCCATTGAATAGATCAACATAAAACCTGACACTACCCTCCGAAACACAAAAAAAAAGTAAGAAAATTTTAATTTAGCAGGCTACTATAGCGCATTTACCTTAAAGCAAGCAGTAAAGTACAATGGGTCAACAACACTGACTGGTGATCGATCTGACTTCAAATCTGAACCAATATTTAAAGCAACAACACATAATGCACCATCATAATATATCAGGCCTATACAAACTTTTTTTTTCTAATTAAAGTCACTAACGATACACTGATTCAATGGTGCAGCAAGCAATTATATCGTAGTTGGGAAACTGAACAGAATAATCAGTCATACAAAGTCATTTTCGTTTTGCGAACCCGTACCCTAAGGTTTAGGCCAGACAAGCGTCACCAGTGCTTTTGGCTATCTCGTAAATGTCACAGCATTGTATAGATAGTTCACTCGATGAAGACGCGCCCCACTCTTTGACAATTGTACTGAAAGCGGTTAAAAACAAAGGAAAGGGACGCAGAGGGGCGCGTCATCGTGGATTGAATTATCTATATTGAGCATATTTTCCCCAACTTGTTCTTTGTATCTTTTTTCTGTATGCGTCACGTTTCATAATCATCATCAATTCAGCCGAAAGACGTCCACTAGTGGACATACGCCCTAAGCACCGCCTTCGACCGATTCTGTGGTTCTTGCATACAACAGATTCCTGCGGACTTCACAAAGGCTTTTCAATGCTACGTATTCTCGTACGCCGTCACCAGTAATTAAAAATGCCAAAAAAAACCTTTAACAACCGCTTTAAACCCGTTCTGCGATCGCCCCCGTAGGAGAGGCCTATGTCCCTGCCAGGGTCGCGAGATTTGTTCGAAAGAGTTACCGTGGCCCTGGCATATAGGCAACTGAAGGAACACGGGTGGGTTTTAGTCAGTAAAAGTCTGACACGCCCTCACGCTCCGCCCAGAGCGGGAGACGTGATTTGATGATTTCGCACCCACAAAAAACAAATAGAAGAGGTCTATTGCACTGGATTTCTTTTGGCTGAGATTATGATAACTCATTTTGAGTGACTAAACCTTGCACCTCGCTAAGCTCGTCTGCCCACTCCCATAAAAAGCTTTTAAATATAAAAAGGGACAACATACACTATCTACTCGCGTGGCCTCGACCAGCTGCCAGTCATCGCCGGTGAACGATGGAACCGAGCAGGACACGACCTACCACGAAGGAACCACTCAACAAATGTACAGTGCTACAAGAATATTTTGGCGCCTGAATGAGACTGACCAACAGTGGCCCCTCTGGGTGGTTAGTATTTTAAATTGTGTCATGGAAATCGGGCAGGCAACTGCCAAAATGGCTGGCGTAACTAGTTCCTAAAAAGTTTAATAACGTAGGGAGTGGAAATTGGAATTGACCATTTCCCGAAAGACCCTAAACTTACAAGATTATGGCTTAAGTAATTCGTAGAGAAATATTTGGATTAAACAAAGCCATATCAAAAAAATCTTGATTTGAAATACTGCAATCTCCAAAAATAACGAAATAGTGGAAACCTAGCTCATGGTTATGAATGAACGAAATGTCAAATTTATTGCAGGCCCTAGGGACCTAGCTAGAGGAACGCCATCTATAATTAACTTTGCCCGACCTACCCCCATTGTATTGACAAAACAAAACGGCGACGTTAGTTCCAATTTTAGCCACGCGACAAAATAAACTTGTAGCACTGTACTCGCCAAAAGCAATACGAAGCAAGGATGGTTGTGAGCGATAAAGCATTAAACAAAACAAATGAATATTACTAAGCGCTCAGACGTCTGACGAAAATCTGGCGTGGCAGAATTTTTCTATCAGTCTAGAACGTGTCAGTAATGTTTATGACATATATGTAAACAGTACGGAACAATAACAAACTATAACAGGACGATCAAATTAATATCGGACGCGACCTTAGTAGTGACTATAGGTCACTACTATCGTTAAAAATGTATATCCGTGGGTACGGATCCGAATACGGATATTTGGTGTCAAGTTCCGCGGATTCGGATATGGATCTTTTTTCTCCCTCGGATATCCGCGGATACGAATACGGATATCCGGCACATCTCTAGTCACTACTAAGGTCACGTCGTAGTATCGAAGAGAAGTAAGTAATAGTTAATGTTTAAATAGTAATGTTAAATAGTTTCTGTGGTTCATTTACACGGGACCATGTCAATAAACTTTAAACCATTAAAATGTAAACAAATAAGTGAAACAGCGACAACAGGCGAAAAACAGAAACTCTTTGCGTCTTATTACAAAAAGCGATATATTTTTTTTTGCATTTCCAACTTTATTTCTATTTAGGTAAAGTTCTTTATACAAAAATGACACCTTAGCACCGGACCAAGTTGTTAGCTTTGTAAAAAGAACTGTGTGTCGATTTCAGTAAGGTTCTTATTTAACAAACAAGCTTACATTTGTAATACAACCTTATTTGTGTGAATGGTGCAAGAAGACAAACTGTTCTGTTAGAAATACTAAACTCCATGGTGCCTTGACATCTATTCAGATATCAGATTGTCATGTTTTCCACTTAAATAAGTTAACACCCTTACCGGTTGCACGACTCCCTGCTGCGGCGAAGGCTCGACCAGCTCCCAATCGTTCTCGGGCGCCGGCTCCTCAGTCCCGGGCTCCCCCACCCGCCCCACTAGCGCGTGGTACACTTCAATGTAGCCACGCACGCGGGACCGAGCACTGTGGCACATGGACATATAGATCAGTTGCAGATAATAAATATACGGGTTAAAATAGCAAGAAGATTTGAAAGAGAAAGAATTGTCTAGGTAAGGAGTTTCACTTTGCGAGGTTGGGTGTAGTGCGGCGCGGCGAAGTCACTTTGCTTTTGCATTTTCGAATACAGTCTGATTTCTGCATCCGAATAATCCTATTACAGTTCTTTTCCTCACAGTGATCTTCAATCGAATGAACCCCGAGATTTACACTAGCCTCTGAAGCCTCATGTTTCACGGTGCTACATAGGCCATTGCATATCAAGAAGTAGACCGGGGGGCGCTGTAATGGTAGGGAAGATGTGCCCTTAGGATAGGAAAGGATTGCGAGCCTACCGGATATGCATCCTTAAGTAAGCATTGGACTAGTGGAGAGACGGGTGGTATTTATCTATAGGAGGGCTCTTTCACAAAGTCGTCGCCGGCATGTGAATTCAGGCCGAACTTCATGAGGTAAAATAACTGTTATAGGACTGTATACAAGGCATGTGACATGAACCAACCCGCACTGGGCCCGCGTGGTAGATTTCTGCTAACTGCCTCTCACAGAGAAGAGAAGTGAGTCCTAAACGAGGAAAAGTAAAGGCTCATTTATGTATCCTAAGATATGAAACCAGGAAACAACAACAAGCACAGTGACTGCGCCACGCTGCACGGCACTGACACTGGACGTAGCATGTGAAACTGTCTTATCCGGCTGTAAATGCATGTAAACATAGAAATAAACCCTAACGCAAACGCGGTATAGTAACAATATTGAAAGATATGCCAACCCGTTCAATATTATAGATACATTTATAGTAAGTTATACTTACTGAATGCAGGTTCAAATCCAATTAGTTGGCGCCCACGTGTTGGATAGTAATATCGAAAACGAATGCCACAAAAAAAATGATTTGGTCCACGAAAAATTACAAAAACTGCTGAGGGCGTCGAGCCGACGAGGATGATGTATCGAATCGCCCATCGAATTATGTAATTTTTTTTTTTTTTTTTGTATATTAATACCCAAATAAATGTATGTATAGTATTAATATTCTCATGTAAGTGAATAGATGTATTCTAATGAGAATAAAGTAATCTCAAACCGGAGCACGTGGGTAAAATGGCAGCTAATTGAACTTGACCCTATTTAAGGGACCTTAGACAAAGTTATAACAAAAACATTTAATAAAGAAGCATAATTATGTGCTATTGAATCATTTTAATTAAATACAAATTAGTTCTTGACTTGTAGAACACAGACAGCAGAACTTCAAAACATTAAACTACAAATACTGATTAAATACTGAAATAAAACAACACCTCAAGCACACAATAGTTACACAATTAGGGGTTAGCAGGGTAGTGACAAGCTCTAAACAATTCTTACTGGGATTACTTAAAATAACAATTATTTTTGTTGGTTAAAAAAGCAAATTATGTATTAGTTGCTTAGCCAATTAAAACACCCAATCAATAGATAAATGTAGACATAATATTATAATCCCAACTTGTATTTACTTACGACCGGGACTCGAAAGACTCCAATCTCAATTAAGTGTCTAAACCTTTCTGAAGACTTATCTAAGTGATGGTGACAACCGCATCAAAATCCATCAAATGGTTGAATAGAACTAAGCCATAGACAAATGACATTTAAAAGAGTACTCACTTAGAGAGACTCAAAGACATCACATACCTATACGTCTGTTAGGGTCAGTTTCAGACAGAACAGAAAAATGCCCCAGCAATTTAATGGCTCCATTGAAAATAGAACCGTATTACTATAGCCTAAAGTAGAAAAACAACAGCAACCGAGTGGCGGGCATGCGCTAACCGACTGTGGCAATATTCATTCAATTTACTACTTTTGGACGTATTTAGGACTGTATTACTATGTACATACGGTGCCATTTTCAATGGAGTTATTAAATTGGTAATTTTTCTGTTCCGCCTAAAGCGACCCTTAGGAGTCGTATAAACTTTCTGGACAATGAATATGTGCTACGTGTAACAGACGTATTGTGTTGACAAAAATTTTATTCAAGGGGCATACGCACGAGCGCTTTTTGTTTTTTTTTTTACCACGCACTGCAATTTCAACTTTCAGCGTCAAGCTAAGAGTTTTGAGTCCAACAGAGTGCATGCGTAATTCGTTGAAAAACCGCTCTATGGGATTTTCAACTCTCGTTTCTGAGCAGAAAGTTGAATTTTGAGTGCCTGTTAATAACCACCCAAGTGAACGTGGTTTTAAGAAGAACAAATATAATATTGTATTAGCGATACACACTCACACACGAACTTCAGTTAGTAACGCACAAATAAATAATAATTAAAAAACAATATACCTTCAGAGTTAGGTCGGGTAGCTAAAGTTAACAAGGATGATTCATACCGCTACGAGGAATGTCATTATATTCATATCTTATCTTTCGGTACAAAATACTGAGAAATGTAATATTTTATAGAATTGAATTTAAATTCAAATGAGTGAAATATCAACATTAACATTATTCTGCCCTTTGATTATGGATTTTCAATCAATCTGTCTAACCTTTTCCCAAATGAGTTGAGGTTGGCTACCAGTCTTACCGGATCCAGCTGAGTACCTGCCGATCTGCCGAACTAACCTCTACAACCCAGTTACTGAGTAACACTATACCCCTTCGTAAGATTGGCTGTCAAACTGAGCTTCTATCGACCCGTAACGACTGTCAAAGATCCACGGATGACAGCCGGGACCAACGGCTTAACGAGATTTCCGAGGCACGGAGAGGTCTTGGGCACCCATCCACGGTTATCATCTTTATGTACGAAGGCCTCCGGGTCACGCAAATTAACAATGTATTCTAATTATTGCTTTTGACACGCTTTATATTAGCTTCACTTGTATGTGTGTTTGTAACCGACTCCTTATAGCGCGATTCTGACCCACTTTAAACGACCAGATTTCATTCAAACTTTGCACACCTGTCAAGGACCGATGACAGTGCAATAATTTCATAAATTTGTGCCATTATCCTTGCCAGGGTTACCAAGACAGCAAAAAAACTGTCTTCGAAAACTACGCTGACATACGTCACAAACTAATTTGTGCTATTATCCTTGCCAGGGTTACCAGGACAGCAAAAAAAAAACGGTCTTCGAAAACTACGCTGACATACGTCACAAACTAATTTGTGCTATTATCCTTGCCAGGGTTACCAGGACAACAAAAAAAAAACGGTCTTCGAAAACTACGCTGACATACGTCACAAACTACGCAGACATACGTCTCAAAATTCGAAACACTCTAAAAAACAGAAAATAAATAATAGTTTAAAAAAAAAAACTAAAAAACACGTAAACACGAATCGTGTTTTTTGTTGTTTTTTAGTACAAAAGTTTGTACTTTTTAGTTTGGTTTTCAATGGAAGCGTGTTTTTTTAGTTTTTTTTAACTATTATTTTTTTTCGTAACTATTTGTGTTCTATATGAATACTTAGTAGTATGTATTTTAAAACTTTCATGGGAGACAAAAAAAGTTGTCAGCATATTGTACCTTTGATACTAATTTCATTCTAACACTCTCTATCTTCTAGGACAGCTCACAAAATAATTATGTTACAAAACTAAATGTTAATTTTATGAAAAACGTTTGCTAAAAATGTCTAACATATCAAATATTCTAACTCAGGTGTCTTAACACCCAGCAATATCGAATTAGTGACGCTATTTCATTTTCACAAAATTTTCTAAGACACCAGATTTTTTTTTTATTCTACCTAAATTAGGAGATGGATACCAGTCACATTTCATACATAGTTGGGTCCAAAATACAAAATCAGCGAAAAAAAGGGAAATCCTGGTCGGGGAAGTCCTCCTTATCTTTTTTTACTCTGCAGAATCTCTACGACCATTACCTCTGTTCTGATGTTTTTTAAAGTCGAGAAATCCAGTTTTGTACATTTTAATAAATTATGTAACTACCGATTGGCGAAATTAACGGAGGTACTAAAGGAATTAGGAAGGGTATAAAGGTAACTTGGTATTTAGATAATATGCAAATAAAAATAATTATAGGGACACTTCCAGAGGATCGTGGTCACAGTAGGTTACCCTACTGTTCCATACGAAGTAATGGTAGTAGAGATACGGCGCAATAGTAAAAAATGTTAAGGAAGACCCGACCAGCGAAGTCTATTATCTACTTATATCAGCATTGTCAATGTTAATAAATGGTGCTATTAATTTTTAATTTGTATTAATATTATATTTGCACACCATGACAATATGGTAAATATGTTAGTACAACTCCATGTACTAATAACACCATGCATACATTTTTCTTTTTTTATTAATTGTATGTAAGCACGTGTTTGAGCATATAAAAGTTATCTGAATCAAAGGGTAACACTACTAGGGTACTTTGGATTTAGGGCCCAAAATGGCTGATTTCCTTTACACATTTAAGTCATATCAAAATATCAATCTCAGGGATCTAACCAGCACAAATCATCCTTCAACTAAAAAAAATAATAATAATTTAAATACGAAGCCCACAGCATGCTTAGAGTAGTACTTACACAGACCTGCGGGGTCGCAACGGGTACTTAACGACGTTGGGCCGCGCGCTGGCGGCCGTCTCCGTGGGCACGGCGGACAGCGGCACCTCCACCATGCCCAGGAAGTCGTCGCGGGTGAGGCGGTTCTCGTCGAACACTTGGATGAGGAGCTTGTGTTCTGTGGGTTTCACCTGGAGGGTAGAAAGACTTGTTATGGCTCATCCACTTTGACAGCTTTACGAGCGAAATTGCAGAACTCTAAACATAACATAACATCACATCACAGCTTGTTTCCCTGAAGAGTTGGGTAGAGGTGTACTTATAGTACTCCCATAAATCCATGACTAAATGAAGCTATCAAGTCTGTGCTAACAATCCTCAAGCAAGTGATGGAGGGGAAACTTTTGGAGAACAATATGGAGGTGGTGACCATGACGCCTCGCTCTATGTTCCATATGTCCACCCGGCAACAGCTCGCTGAGTTCATTAAAGAACCTTGAGTTGAAGCAGTAGTAAACAGTTTTGTGGTGTAACTATATCATTTTATACAAACAATCTAAACAATCTATATATCGCCAGTTATGTTTTAAGTCCCATGTAATAAGGGGCGAGCCTACTGGCTTCAACTGGGCACAAATCGAGACTTCCAGAACTCGGAACAGTGACCACAAATCGGTTTAAGTAAGCTCGCGTTAGAGCAGTGTGGCCCAGTGGTAACGGCTGCAACATACTGAGCTGTAGGTCGTATATTCGAACCCAGAAAAGCGCTTTACTTAGTGTAAACTATTTGATGACCACTGCTTTCTCTCCAAAATAGTGAAGGAAAACATCGTGAGGAAACCGGCATGTCCTAGAACCAAAAATTCGAAGACATGTGACATCTCCCAACCCTGATTGGGCCTGCGTGGTGGATTTCGGGTCGCTAAATCTCACAGAGAGGGGGACTGTGTCCCAGCAGTGGCGACATTATAGGCTGACTATGTACGCTAAGCTCGCGTAAAGGAAGTACGAATGAAGTAGTAGTAATAAGTTTTGAAGTTACGCAAACTGATCAGAAATGTAGCTCCCATACATGCCCCAGACAAACACTTCAACGAGTATCCACTACGTGGTAACATAACTTTCTTGACCATTCTGTGTGAATAAAGGACACGACATTTTAGGGAAACAATCGAATTATTACTGAGTCTTGAAATGTGAAGCAGCCTATGTATACTGTAAAAAACTCAAGGTGACAATAGTGGTGAAGTGAGCTGTTATTTTACCTGCCAATCTATTAGCGTCAGATGGCTCACAGCTCATTCCGAACTCACTTGTACGTTACTCGTACGCAACACAAATGATGTCGCTAAAGTGTTTTCACAATACTCACCCTAAATACAAACTCCTGATTCCATGTTGGGTTCAGTGTCTGAAATAATAAAAACATGCATGATATTAGAAATACAAAACATCGTGCGAAAATTATGATATCATTAGCCTTTACGATAAATTACTCATCATAACAAATATAGACAGACACATATGGAGGCTTACACTAGGGAATCCCCGTATAGTGGGTAAGAAAGAGAGAAAGATATGATAACGCACCTTTTTCTTGGTTTTGGTGAGAAACGTCTCAATGGTGACGTCGCCATCGACCTTTTGCAGCTCCACCCGCACATAAGGGTCGCTGGAACATACGAACAAACATGTGTTGTTAAATGATTTTTAACCGACATCAAAAACAGGAGGAGGTTCTCAATTTGACTGTCTTATTTTTTTGTTCGTTACCTCAGAACTTTTGACTGGGTGAACCGATTTTGACGATTATTTTATTATGGTCCAGTTTATATGGTCCTATTTCAATTTAGTTCCATTCTTCTCAAAAGTTAAATACAGATCCTAAGACACCGACTTCCGAAATTAAAGTTATTTTTCACTTTTTAGTGTTTTATTTTAAGGGAGTCAGTTATTTTTTTTTTAGTTTTTAAAACTACGTGACGTCGGGGTTCCCTAACTGGCTACTCTGAGAAGAAAGACCGAAACAAACTCAGAGGTCGCAGTCTCTTTTAAAGTCAGACATAATCTTGGTCACATCATGTAAAGACCATATAGACTGGGGTCTAAAATGGTCAAGTCAGTGCACGCAATTGTCACTAATTGTGATGCTCAACTCATAACTTAAGAAGCTCAACGATTCGACGAACAGTACCAAAGATAGGGCATTTAGGTAGGCCGCATAAATTACTCTAACTGCCAGATCATGATGAAAATTTACAGAGAAAGAAAGAAAACAAAAAAAAATTACCCACATTCAGTAGTGTTTATATGATTTCATCAATAAATACATAAACAATGTCATAAGAAGGTTTTCTATGCATGGATCCTCAAGGATACCTTCCAATTGGGGGCCATAATAGTATACGTCTGGTTCCCACTGATTTAAAACTTAAAAAGACCCGCAATCAATTCCTAGCTTTAGACAACTATAGGTATCATGACGTCAGCAAACAATTAGTCTTCCTGATTTAGAGTCGGTAACAAAGACGCGCGTGTCTTGAATTTATTTCGCCTTAAATGAATGCTTAGTACAGTAGTACCGGTATACTAGTCTACTATAACTAACAGAGGTATTAATAGCTCAAGGTGAAATAAAATGTGGTGCCCTAATACGCATAACAGCAACACAGCAGAAGATTTTTTAAGATTATATAATATTGTTCTTTTTCATCGTAGCGTAACGTTTGCTCAGCGTTCGCTTCACTTGCAGAAGTTTTTCGTGCGTAATCGTTATCAAGTGCACCGTCTATTATGCTGAACATGGAATCGTTTGTGTTTTGTCCTTGGAGAAACTTTATTGTAAAATGTCTAGAACTATTACATGGGACTTAAACATAACTTGCGAAATGTGGGTCTACAATACTATACACTCCAGCGTACCTCTTCTAGAAATACAGTACAGGCATGACGTTGTGATACGGTGTGGCTCGATATCCCAAATCTCCATTATGGAATTTCTTGCCGGCTCGTTTCCATGAAAATAAAAAAATTGGAACCGTACACCTAGCTTCTGACGGTTCATAAGTGCTCATATAGGTTTATGTGAAACTAATATAATATAATGGATAAGTTTCTGATTTTTTATGTATAACCGACGAAAATTTTCTACGCTGGGGGGTCTAGAATGATATGCTGAATTCATGGTTACAGTTTGCGAACTGGATAAAAACTGATCCTGTATAGTAATATTATAAAGCTGAAGAGTTTGTTTGTTTGGTTGAACGCGGTAATTTCAGGAAATACTGGTCCAAATTTAAAAAATATTTTTGTGTTGGGTAGCCTATTTATTGAGGAAGGCTACAAGCTATATAACATCACGCTACGATCAAAAGGAGCGGAGCAGCAACGAAAAATGGACGAAAACTGGGAGGCAATTCGATGCGACGGGAAGGGTCAGGGGAGCAAAAATTTGACGCGGACGAATTCGCGGGCAGAAGCTAGTATGTATTATAATATACCGACTAGCGCTCTCTTTACAAACTAAATCTCCGAGGTTAAGGGAGTTGTTAGACCTACAAAGGGGCAGTTGCAATGAAAATCCCCAGCATATCAGTTGATCGCATTATACGAGTGGCCTTATCTGCGCCGACAAGTATCTGTCAATGTTAATGTTCATTTATGTTTGAGCCATAGAATATATTGATCAGCCATATAGTTATTTAAATCGAGGACAAGCATGTTACCATGCTGGGGGTAATCTTCTTGGTAGAACAGCAGAGAATAGAACAGCATATGCTTTGAAGAGGCCACATACAGTCGAATTCTAAATATCACACCAGGTACACTATAAGAATTGACGTAGCTAGGGATTTTGGCTAGGGGCCGCCGTCCAGCTGAATTAACAGTCACTAAATGGGAGATCTTAAATTACCCCTAGTAAACTACCACCCTCAGACGAGGGTTGTTTTCAGTGAAAGGGGTGGTTTCCGTCTGGCGGCTATCCAAGTCCAACATTACCGGTAGTGGACTGATTATATCAACATATTTACCTTCTGCTAAAATAAACAAGCTGGGATGAAGGCAACATTTTAATCAGGGTGTGGTCAAAGAAAAAACAATCGTATAGCTCTTGCGCTTGAACATTCTATGTTCGTAATACGATACCCCTTGGTAAGACAGGTTGTCCAACTTTCGGGCTTCTGACGACCCGTAACGACTGGCAAAGATCTTCGAATGTCAGCCGGGACCAAAGGCTTTCACCGCTTGCTTTTACCGTGTTTTCTAAGATATGGAGGGTCTCGATGCTAAGACGTTCACCCATCCATACACCAACCGCGCCAAGTGTAGCTAATGACTTAGCCACAACCAAGCTTCTAATATATAATATGAGAACCAGATCTAGTTAAGGCAGTAACCTCTTTAGGTTTCTTCACAATTTATACAGACGATCAATTCATTTCGGTATACTTCCAACTCCATTAAATAATTTAAACAAAAACTCTACCACATCGATCAAACTATAGTGAGTAGGTTATCATAGGTACTACGTATAGTGCCTACATAAAACGTGGCTATTATACCTATTGTATGCATGACGTCACTAATTCGGCGGATTTGACCGGCTGTCACCCAAGGCAAAGGCGGCGCCAGATCGTTAGTGCCAGTCTGCCACGCTAACCGATATCAGCTGTTTCATTAATTACCTACTCTTTTTCTAGTTATAGTCGAAACATGTTTTATTTCGCCACAATAAAGCCTGTTTACTAACGTCTGTGACAACAGATACATGGCCAGACGGATTAGCTATGGTCAGACTTGCCAGATATTCTGTATTTTGTTGGATTAGGGAATTAAAGAACTAAAGTGAAATTGGTTCTTACGGTATCAGCTCTTTTGATGCCACTTATTTGATTGAGTGGGACCTATTGGATACCGTCAACAAAGAGCTTCGAATTAAATCTATTTTCTACACCCATTTTAGGAGGAGAAATCCATCAACCGAAATACTAATGCATCCTACCAATAAGTAATGTGAAAGTGTCTGTTTGGACGTTCAGCTGTTTGTTACGCAAACACGCTAAAGCAACTGAACAAATTTAGATGAAATTTGGCACACACACAGATTATAACCTGGATTGCCACAAAGAATATTTCTTATCCCGGTAGTACGTTCCTGTGGGATCATTTTAGATTTCTACGTGGGTGAAGCCGCTGGCAAAAATTAGTTGTTCTATATTTGGTAATTGATAAGCCATATGCCAATAAGCCAATATTTTCCTATCCGTTTTCCTGTTCCAAAAACATTAAAATCACGACTAATAATTCACCTACCAATTGACGGAAAATCTTGGTATATAATATTAATACTTGAAACAAAAAATTTGTACCCGTTTTTACGAAAATTACGCAGACAGCGGAGTACAAATTTAAGCACAGATATAGTTTATATTGTGAAGGAGTGCAGAAAGCTATTATTTTAATTTTAATTAGAAACCATTGTAAAAACCAATTATTTTTAAAAGAGTAACCGTGGAATTTCTTGCCGGCTCTTCTCCATAGGAATCAACAATATGGAACCGTTCACCTAGCTTCTGACGTTTCATAAGTGCCCATGTAGGTTTATGTGAAATAAAAATATTTTGATTTTATTCATATAATAATGCATTAAAAACACATTAAGGTTTAAATAAAAATATAGTCGAATTTCGACCACGGGGTGACCACTAGTAAATAAAACTATGAGTCACCGTATCGCCGGCGTCTATCAATTAGATGACAATTGACGATCAAGGCAACAGTCGGGTACATCTGTACTGACTGCAAAGCGCCCAATCTCCGCATCAGGACATTGATATGGTCCTGATTGTGTTCATGTTGCGGAGATTTATTACTTTCTACCCAGCTACGGCGAAGCAGAAAGGTTATGATTTTGACCAGTATCAAATGAAAGAGCTTAATTAGGGCATTCATACACTCGTATACACACATTTATAAAATTACGCCTTTTTCCAATGGCGGTAGGCAGAAACAGAACGCCACCTGCTACATCCTCACATACTCCTTTTGCCTCGTTTAAGTTCATACATCTGGTCATACGTACACGCCGGTTACTATACTCGTTAATGTACACAATTATAGTCGTATATTGTGAATTAGCCCCAAAATAATTTAATAAGTATTATAGACCACGGCTTTCAGATGAGAATCTATTCTTGCTTCATACTTTTTAGAGCGTAGTTTTTCAGTAGTCTGGTATTTAGTATTTTTTTTGCTGTATGTGTACATTACGCCTATATTCCTCGAGGAGTAAAGCAGAGGTGTATGAGTATATACCCCATATTCCTTTATGTTATTCAAGCTACTAACCGGGACTTCGCCTGTATGTATTTTGTATTTCATTTTTTTTTTTAATATAAAGGTTGAAAAGTAGCCAGACATAGCTGTCCAGACATTTCATAAGCATAGTTTCAGTGGATTAAGCGAGTAAAAGTTACAGAAAGACGTACAGAGTTGGAATCAAATTTGTATTTCAAATGCTGCCCAACCCAACTGGATCCTTCTGTCGACTTCTTTCTCCAAGTTGTGTCTACCGAGCTGGATGATTGCCCTAGGTACATATTAATTCTCAAGCTCGTGAACCGACCCTTCGAAGTAGATTGGACTTGGCAAGACGTGTGAATTGTACTTGAATTTCGTCTTGTCCTAATGTATACCGAGGCCAAGGTTCAACTGTACCAGCGTCTCTGCCATTATGACGATGTCATCGGCAAAGCGATACGTTTTTTTTTTTAAATATTTTTATTTAATGAAATTAAAGTACAGTCTTGTAACTTAATTCTGAATTCGCCAAACTTTTACGTTTGATGGCGAGAGGCGCTCTTTATAATAACAATGAAACTTACATAACTAAGACTTGAAAGTTGTGGGATGTGTTAGCCGTTCACGTTAATACCCTGACCGGGGTTAGCATTGGTAAACAGTTTCAGAGATATCACATACCGCTGTGTCACTCTGAACTGCTCAAAGGAGTGACACAGCAGGATGTGACACCTGGGGCTGGTATTCTGATCCTAGATCTGGACTGTCATAGGCAGCGTCATAAAACACACATTCTATTCAGGAAGCAGTATGGCTAACCAAAGTTTAGAATTAGAAACACTTATTCTAACAGTTATCCTCAGAAATTCATTCACACAAAAGGCTGGAAAGAATTAAATGATAAGTACAAGGAATCCGATTAGTCATCAATGTCATCATACAAAACTGTAAATACTTTTACAATGACTAATAAGTCTTGAGACCCTCTTCCGGTTCGTTCGTAAGGAACTGATTATTATTAACTTACTTATTTAGGTATAATACTCTGATTAGATCTAATATCATGAAACTAGATTTCAGATTTTCCGAGAACATAACTACTTCTGTCTAATTTTCGCGCATAACTGTGAAATGACGACGTAAGGTAAGGACGACGTAAAATAACCCGAAAAACGAACGCCCTCTTTCAATGACCTAAAGAAAGTGGCTGGGACTGACTTGATGCAGAAGGCGGAGGACATGGCGTTGTGGCGCAGCCTGGGGAGGCGTATGTCCAGTAATGGGCTGCGATAGGCTGAGTTGGTTGATTGATTGAGCGGCAAAACATATCGATGGTAAAATATATTTTGTGTAACACCCCTAAGAATTGGGACAGACCAAGAAAAGATAGATAGATTGTGTGCAGGCACGTGCACGGTGCCGGTGGGCATGCCCATAACCCTTTGGGCCACCTCATAGGCTATTGTATATGGGAACACACTCGCAAAAAAAATCTGCGTCACTTAGTCGCTGCCTGACACTAGGTTTTCACAATCGTACTTAATTTGTTTCGTTTAAAGACAGCTGGATCAAGTAGGTCATTGACTGTAAAGGAACACGAGGAAAATACGCCTTTGTTTAGAAACGTTATTTAGGACGACCGCTGACGTAACTACGATGACATACAGTAGCATAGACTGCGTTCTGATGTTTCTTTAAAGTCATTAAATTTGGATAAAAATTATATTTTCTGTACTTTTGCATTTTATCGGCTCAATTTCCAACATGGCCAACCGGGCTCAACCTGGTTCTTCTAACTTAACTAGTGTCTATATTTATAGAATCAACTTTAACTAAACATACAACTGTGCTGCTGGGGAGTTTGTTGCACAACTCACTTCTTCCCAGCTAAAGCACCAGGAAGTGGTGACGGGCGGACGTTTTTGGGAACTGTCTTATGAAATTTTTGACGTTCAAAAAATGCTGACTCAACGTAGTTTGAATAAATGACTCATCTATTGTGATTTTGAAACTAAAGTGCCTTGGGGGCTCTGGATCTCTGAGTCCGGGCTTAATCCTAAGAAGAGCCCAATGGCTACTGGCTAGCAAGATATAAGTGAATTGAGATGACGGCGAAGAGGTCTTTGGAAGAAATAGACGTAATTCGCAAACACTGGATAAAGGCGGGAGAGTGACCCACAAAATGTAACTGCAACTTTGGGACTATACCGAATTTAGAATATTAGTAAGCACAATACGAAAAAAACGACAAAAAACTTTTTTGAAGGCGGTTTTTTTTTTGTTTGCAAAACTGTTTTTTTTTTCACGTTTTAGATAAGTGTATCTATCCCGCACTAATTATACCACTACTGGTCAGCTCAATAGCAGTGACAGGAAGTATCAGATAAACATATCATCACGCAAAAACTACCAAAGCAACGTCAATAAAATGAATATGGGACCACCTTTGAAGCATAACCTATCCATTAAAAGAATATTTTTTGAAACCGGTCCACAATTGGCGGTGAAAAAGGTGAACATACATTTGAAAAAAATATGCAGTGGAACATAGAACCTCCTCCTTTTTTGATGTCGGTTAAAAATGAATTTTGTTATACAGTGTCATAATCTGACTGGTGATTGATTTAAATGTACGTTTTTGATACCATAATCGCGAATTCACGATGTCCGCCTTTATCGCATGATGTCAATAGACGCAACATTAGCCAGATATTTCACATATCATAAAACTACGTCCAGACCCTCATGACGGGTAGACAGAGAAGTATCTACATCTACCCACATAATGATATCGCTCCCATGTAAAAGGGGGCGTGTCTTTTGATATTAACCGAGCACAAACGCACTTCTAAGAACTTCGTACTGGAAAAATCCGATAACACCTCGACACCACGGGGATCGAACCTAGAACCCCACGCTCGGCAGCAGCACTTACAACGACCTCAAAAAAGTAGTCAGTTTGTAGGAATAAGAATAAGTAAATGAGAACTCACCTAGCACCAAATATATCCTTTTTAGCCAATGAGTAAGCCCCTACAATCCGCAGCCGAAGTAGGAAGCTGTTCTCATCAGTCTGAAAATTAAAATAATTAACATTTTAATAATTAGGTATTTAACTCCTTATAGGTGCACTGTAGCGGTGGTGTCCCAGTGGTATCAGCCCCGAATTACGAGTTGTAGGTCGTGGGTTCGCACCCAGGTAAGCACTTTACTTTCTGTTGCACTTTGCTCTCAAAACGGTGATGGAAAATATCGTGTGGAAACCGTCATCCACCAACCCGCACCGGGTCACGCGTAGTAGATTACGGCCCACTCCCTCTCAACGAGAGGAGGCCTGTGTCCCAGCAGTGGGCACAATATAGGCTGATAATGTGTATGTGTGAACTCCTGGTGGGTGCACTGTTTGGATGACTCATATAAGTAGGTACTTAATTAACATGAGATAACAAATTGAAAACAAAAGTCAGGTCTTTGATGATACGAACTGGTTAAATTATGTGACTAATCTTAATATGTTTGTATATTTGCATTTCCTAATTGTTTTTCTTTGTTTTGTAGCATTTTTTGTGCCTCTGAATTTTCAGAGAATTTTTCAAAGACTACCGCTGAAAATCCAATTTTCGTGTAATCAGCCCTTTGAATTATACTTGCTTCTGCCCGCGGCTTCGACCGCTTGTAGGTTGGAAATTATCCTATGAGAACGTACTACCGGTACAAAAAGTATCGTATGTCCTTACCTAACCAAGTTCTATGTCTACCTGTGCTGGTTTCGGGTCGAATCGAACATAGTCAATATTAACAAAGAAGTCCTCTAAACGCGATCCACAAAAATCCGATACTCATAAATTTAGACCACTTTTCTTACGACCCCTATTAGCTGTCGGGGTCTAGGAAAATCAGGTAACCGAAAACGTATCATTTTCGATTCGGAAGCCTGTCGAACAGTTGGAATAATTTTGCTGGTTTGATCAATATTATGAAAATTCGAAAAAGAACCAAATAGAGTTACTTTTCCGTACCCTGAAATACAGGACATGTCCTAGTTTCGGTGTCAGGAGTTTCACATAATAAGCAGATACTTACTAAGCCTAATCTATACTAATATTATAAAGCTGAACAGTTTGTTTGTCTCAGGCACTACTGGTCCGAATAGAAAAAATATTTTTGTGTTGGTTAGCCTATTTATTGAGAAGGGCTATAGGCTATATAACATCACGCTACGATCAAAAGGAGCGGAGCAGCAACGAAAAATGTACGAAAATTGGCAGGCAATTCGATGCGACGGGAAGGGTCAGGAGAGCAAAAATTTGACGCGGACGAAGTCGCGGGCAGAAGCTAATAATACTATATTAGGCTTATGAAATAAACCAAATAAAATTTCGAAAATATATATTAGACTGTTCTTATAACTCTTGACCTTAACCGCTCATTAAATTTATAGCTCTCCTCCTAATAGACATAGACAAAAGTTCTTAACTAATTAAATTAGCAACTTGCTTTTCCCTCACTCTGACTCATCAGCATCGCATAATACTCACACCTACGGGAATTAAATACTGGCAGTCTGTAAGTAAGTTTAGCACAAGGTTGTTAAATATTATAGGTCAAGTTATTCCAGTACTCTTTTATATACTAAGGGCTAGATTTCCAGACTATGAGCCCCAAGAAGCAACGCTAGTTTATGGCTCAACGAATTTGGCTAAATTGTACTGTTACTTTTGTTTTCTTTTTTCCTTTTTTCGGGATCCTAAGCTCCCGGTTTGGAAGGCGTGCAAGGGGCCAAAGAAGCCAGTTGACGTTTTTAATGAAATGAGGCACCGACTGATGATTACTACTGCTCGCTCTATACAAGTGTACCTAGGGACAACCCCCGGTTAGTGTAGGACTATTGAAGGATATAAAAACAATGGTATTGGATTATGGGACTATGAAAAGTATGGCCCACTTATTGTTAATTTTGTTATAATTATACTTTGCTAAGTGTCAAGAAAGACATGAGAGTATGTAAGGGGAGAATAATATTAGTAAGTTAGCTTTTGCCAGAGGCTTCGCCCGCGTGGAGATCTTAAATTATCCGACGGGAACGTACTACCGGGATAAAAAAAGGATCCTGTGTTAGTCCAACATGCGTAGCATGGCCACCGTAGAAAGGGGTTTTGTCGACGGAAGAATAGACAAAATTACAGATTGTAGAAAGATTAAAGACAGAATTAAAGATTGTAGAAATATTTTTACCGTTTTATGCTAGCGTAGCATGACAATTCTATCTCTATTCTACCAAGAATAGACAAAACCCATTTCTACGGTGGTCATGCTCCACAAACATCCAAACATACAAACTGTCACGTTTATAATGTTGGTAGGGTCATCATCATCATCATCATTCTCCTACCCTTATCCCAATCTATTTTATGGTCGACGCAACATGTCTTTTTTCCACACTTCTCTATTAGTCGTCATCTCTGTAGTCACCCCCTTTCTATTCATATCAACATTCTCACAGTCCATCCATCGTTTCGTTGGTCTTCCCCTACTCTTATAGCCATCCACATTTATATAATGTAATATAGTAGGAAAGATAAAAGGAAGTATGCTAATATAGGTATGAGTGAGTGCTAATATAGTGCAGTGGGTGCTAGCATGCTGACGGCCACTGCAGGCTGCATGCTATTCATTGCATTGCTATGATGTGTTTGCACTCCCTCTCACCGATAGGAGGCCTATGTCCCAGCAGTGGGAACAATATAGGCTGATGATGATGATGTGTTTGAACCTATGAGACTGGCATTGTCATACAGTGCACAGAGTGCAGAATGCCTCGAAAAAAATAAATAAAAATCAAGTAAGTGTTTCATATCAATTTGAACATTATTAGTGCGGTATTAAAGTTCATGTTTGAATGACATTACAGGTAAAATAGTAAGATTCATATTCATTCATTACTTAGCAAAATAGTCAAAGTGCTATCTGTCAATCCGGTTTACGATCTAATACTGTGTGATTCAAAAATAATTATAGGTAGACAATATTTAAAGGAGATAATATTTTAATAGATGGAGAAGAAGAGGACAGAGATGGCGGGTTGAGCTGGACTCGTTTAATAAAGATTAGTCCTTGGCAGCTCTGGATAGAGAGAGGGGGAACGAGGGTAGGGAGGCCTTCGCCCAGATGTGGGACATCAAGCCTCATAAAAAATAAATTAAGATACTCAGAACCTGATAAATTGTAGTTGAAAATCTAATATTTAATTCGTAACTATTAAACAACAAGGAAAGTTAAAAATCATTATTTATAATTAGTAATGTGGAAGTACAACTTGTAGTTGCACTAATTAGTAGTTTTGTTTATCCTTGTTTTATTTTACTAATGTAAATAAACTTATAATTTATAAGCCGGCAATGAGAACCTAGCCTTGAGCCTAACTCTTTTCAGAATATGGAACATGTCGTTTTAACTACTTCAGCATTATGATTTATAAATGATATGAACTTACTGCAGCCAACAGCCGTTTAATCTATGAAAACCTAGCCTTACCCTAACTTTTTTCAGAATGTTTAGAACATGTCAGCTATGATTACCCCTTCAAGGAATAGAGGCGTGGTGGTGACATGAAATGAAATTGTTTATTCTGTAAATAGGTTATCGGAGTCACTTTTACATGTCAAGTTAAGCAAAAATAAGCTCTTTTAAAGTGGAGACATAACCTTGGTCAGATCATGTGAAGACAATGTTGATTAGTGCCTAAAATCTTCTTTAGAGGAAAGAACCACACAAATTTATTATCATCATCATCATCATCATTTCAGCCGTAAGACGTCCACTGCTGGACTTAGGCCTCCCCCAAATTGGGGGGCTTTGCCATAATCGCCACGCTTGGCAGGCGGGTTGGCGATCGCAGTATGGTGGTAAAATGCATAGAGAACGCTGCTGCCCATTCTCTAGTAAGTCCCTTAGTCGCCTTTTACGACACCCGCGGGAAGAAATGGGGTGGTGTTATTCTTTACGTCCGGATTTATTATATTTATATATAAATAAATAAATACATTTGAATGGACCAGTCCAGTTAGTGCAAGCATTTGTCGGTAATTATGAAGCTAAACACAGAATTTGAGGAGCTTAATTAAATTAACAACTAAATTATTTTATTACTATTTTATTATGTTAGTCATCTTATCTAAGTGACACAACTGGTTTAATGTTATCAGGGAAGTACCTGCCAATATATTTCAACTGTTTTTGAATATTCATTTTTAATTCAAAAATCCTATGCAAATCTGTGAACCTTGCATAACAGGAAAATGCTATAGCTCCATTAGGAGCTGCATAAAGTATTTGAAATACTATCCTGTAATTTAAAGAATACACTACAATACACTTGAAACTAAATCTGATACATTTGCAGATTACACTCTCACAGAGTTAGCAGACACCAGCTGCTATAGGGCATAATCAGTTTCTGATGTTCCCACTGCTGGGATACAGCCATCCTCTCTTCGGAGTGGGTTGAAATCTACCATGTGGCCCCAGTGCGGGTTGGTAGATGTAACATGTCTTCAGATTTTTGGTTCTAGGACATGCCGATTTCCTAGTGATGTTTTCCTTTCCTTCAGGGTAGTAGTGATAAAATATATGCACAAAGTGCCTGCCTTGGGTCAATCTATTTGCAATCTACAACTTGTAAGTCGGGACCAATACCTCTGTAGTAAGGGACCAATACGTGCTTGCTGCTATAAAGTTCAGCTGAATCTGAATTGGAATTTCAAAGATAATGTAGTATTTAATTCTTTCTTGTATCTTTTGTCTCTCTTTATTGATACTATACTACTTGCTCTTTATCATATCAGCCAATAAACTTCGACAGTTGAAATTTGCGCATCTCAATGACCAAACAAAAATTTTACTATTTATTGGTCAGTAAAATTTGGTGATATTCACCCAATCATGAAACTAGCTGAACAATTGTTGAATAAATTGACTTAATAAAGCATGATGATGTCATTTTCTGACAGATTGAAACCTTTCTCACACAAGGGGCAAGACAGTAGTGTACATTAGGAAAATGGAATGTTTGTGCTAAAGACTAAGTTGGGTTTAGCTCAATCGTTAAGTTTGGCTGACCAACTGTTGAATAATTCGACTTTATAAGGCAGATGATGACAGTTTCATATTGAAACTTTACACACAAACGGGCAAGACAGTAATGGGCATTCAGGAAATGTAATGATTGTTTTAAAGATAAACATTTAAATCAATCTTTGAAAACTGGTTTTGTTACAGTTTCAAACTCTGTTAGTTGACAACATCAAGCCGTTTTATTTTGTTATTGGGTCACATTTTCAACTAGAATCCAATTAGAATCGTGTGTTACAATTTAGCAAGTACCCAAAGCATTGTCTATCACAGTTCATGATTCAAAGAGATCATTGAACTTTCAGAATGATGCCAATTATCTTTTTGTACTATCTTTGCACATTCGTTCATTAAAAACTTTCATCCTATATGACAATTTTATATTCAAGTTTGCAGTATGATAAGAAAGTTAATAATTTAAGGAAACAAACAAAAGGTTATGACATGTTTGATCAAATTAAGTGTAAACAGATGTAGGTGACATATGTTTAGGTGTTTGGACATTCATAACAAGGTAATGGAAAGGTTTTGTATCCATATTCAGTGTACTAATATGACTAATTCTCTGACAAAGTTACAAAACATTGACAGCCTTAAAAACATCTCTAAAAAAATATGCAGTATCTATAGCACTAATATTAGCTGCGTTTTGCATCAACACAAAGTTGAAGGGCAAACTTCTTTGTGGACCTGACTTGCACCACCAACACAAACTTTACTGACCACTCTATGACCAAACTTCCTAACACAATAATGTCATACAAAAACGCAAATGAATAAATTAAATCACCTCGTCCCGCAAAATAAAACGCATTAAAATGTTAATCGTTCACAAGGACATGGTATGTATTATCGATAAATATTAGGATCTCACGAGAAATACAAGTTTCAACCAATAAAGTAATTACAGTTTTAGCAACTTACACGAGTGTCCGACTGCCAAGCCATCACCCATGTGAAAATATACTAATAATTAAATAAAATTAGACACGATTCACATTCCTATAGCGACGTATCGGTTGAAAACAACTGTTTGTAAAATAATAGTGACACGTTCCTCTAATTGTTGTTCGGCAATATATTACAGAGTCTTCTACAGTTTTTCAACATCAGTAACACTTATTATGGCGACAATATAAAAATCTAAACACCAAAACTGCAACAATTATCTAGAAATACGTGATACACAAATAAAAAAACTAAAATATCACGGGGGATACTAATTATTTTCTGTGACAGGCTGTGCATGACAGTTAGCCATGCATTCCAGTCCACGCATTATTTTAAAACATTAAATATGTGTCATCTTCTTCGCTCGCACCGAATTATCCGTAAAGCGCTAAGTACTAATGCTTATAAATCCAAATCGGTAGCACAGAAGCGCATGTAATTTCCAAGTGATTCATTTGCGCATTACGCTCCATTCTACGCAGCAGAATCCAACTCCATTCGCGACATGTTTAAGATAAGTTATTGTGGTTTTTATTTATTAAAAAAAAAACCTTTTTGAAAAATAAATCAATTTATTAAATCTAATTAAATGCAAGTGTTAATTCCTCTCTAGTCAGTATAGTTCTTTTGTTCAAGAATGGCCTAAAAATGAGCTATGCTGCTGATGCATGCCTATACATATTTATTTCAAGGGCAATGTGTTCTAACAGTGATCTGTCTATTCTATTGTGTTTATAATGTTAGAAGCTAAGCCATCTTCGTTATTACATTTAACCTTCGTTAAAATGATTTCATAGAATAATTTCTAAATATCGCAATCCTGAATCCAATACAGAAGCAAGACTATACCTGATACTGTAATGAATATCTTGGTTCATGTCTTGATAAGCCATATTGCATGCGCCGCAATGACCAAGATGAAGATCGGCTCCTCTGGGGATGTTCTTCCCCGCCGTGAAAATCCAACGGTCTTCCATTTTGCATAGTATTTTGAATGGACATGACGGAAACAGAAGGATGTTGAATCATTTTGCACTTAAAACAATAATACACTGCACCATCACTTCCTAGCGTTTATTTCTTTACATTCTCGCAATAAAACGTTTAGTATTTACTAGATACGCTCACTTAAAGCTGTAGAGGTGGCGCTGTTGTGAGCCATATGACACTGTAATCTTATCAGGACAAGAAACTGGTACGATAAAAAAGTGTGCGTTTACAATTAGCGGTTCGATGATAACTATATTCGGCCAAGTCATGTGAAACGTAGCCGATTAATGGCGTTTTTTCATTTATTTGTTTGATAACGGTATCGGTCATTTATTCTAAATGAACGGTTTTGTTCTCAGCTCCGAGAGCGAGGCCATTGTTATAGTAATGACGAACTATTTACAACATGTGTTTGTTACTTATTTGCTATGAAAATGTATGCTACCAACGTGTGCTAAATAGCTGAGAGTAGGTCAAAAGAGACATGATACGCTTGGACAAATTGTAGTTGAAAACTTGAGATTGATGTTTTCGTACAATAAATTGGGCACATGCCTTGGCTTATCTTCATCCTATTAGCTATTTAGTATTAGTACGTATGTACTAACATTTGCCAGCGGCGTCGCCTGGGGGAGGTTGGAAATTATCCCACGGGAACATACTACCGGTATAAAAAGTAGTAAGTAGGATAGGTACGTATTTGTACATTGTACAGGTCTACTCATAGCAACAATCTCATTAAAAATATATTTTTTACGATTCTAACAAAACCAGAGGCCTACATCAGAAACGTTAAGTTCCTGATGTAGGCCTTTTGCAAATCTGTTGGGTGGTCATAACATTCAGTCACTGTCCTTCATCTAAGTGCTACATTATTATTTAATACGAAATCGTAGACAGTATTCCAAGCCAGATTTATGACATTATGTTATTTGTTATTACATATGAATGGTCAAGGCAGGGCAGCACCAAATATTAGTATTTTTATTCTTACTTCACAATAGGCTTTACTCGTAAAACAAATAACCGAATTATCTGAAAAGTTCAGGTGGGGTGACCACGTACCGGAAGGTGCAAAGTGGGCTATCGATATAACATAACAGGTCCAACAGGACGTCCTATCACCTGATAGGACGTCCTGTTGGACCTGTTAAAGGCCACGAGAATATGCTGGATGCAAGAAGAAGCTCTCTCTTTCTCTTCTCTCAAACCTCAAACTATATAGTAACGTATAGGTAGAGTAGTACTTAGGAACTTAAATAAATCTATACTAATATTATAAAGCTGAAGAGTTTGTTTTTTGACTAAACGCGCTAATCTCAGGAACTACTGGTCGGAATTGAAAAATTATTTCTGTGTTGGGTAGCCCATTTATTGAAGAAGGCTATAAGCTATATAACATCACGCTACGGTCAAAAAGAGCGGAGCAGCAAATGAAAAATAGACGAAAACTGGCAGGCAATTCGATGCGACGGGAAGGGGAGCGAAAATTTGACGCGGACGAAGTCGCGGGCAGAAGCTAGTCTTTATAAAAGTGATTAATTAGTAGATGGAGATACTCCAGTACTTGTGTACCTACTTATGTTTAATCAACCAATGTACCTATTAACAGCTCTTTGTTTAATTTTATTGAGTGATAAATTATTATAGACGGCAGAAACATGACTGAAATGCAATAATTATGAGTTCGTATCAGATGATTAATTAGGTGGGCATACGCACAAAGGTAGGCAAGGTAAGTAGGCAATGTACACAACACAGTAGGCCGCGCGTCGTCTCCGCGTTGCGTCGGTGGTAACACTTGACATTGAGGCAGACCTTAGTTTCAATAAGAGAGGTCCCCCTGACTTGCTGCCTACCGTATGAAATAAGTGTACTTGAAATACTGTTTGGTCCACCCTTCGAAGGGTCAACATGTCGGTGGTACCGCACAATAATGCCTACTCAAAAATAATTATCATGGTAGTACACAGACTAGAAAGATGCCTGTGACTTTGTGAATGCCCAGTACAGTGAAGCATAGGACCAGTCAATCGACACTTGGGAGATGTCTTTGATGTTCAGCAGTGGACGTTAAATTATGAACACACTAGAACTAAAGAAAATGTCATTACTGCTACGAAATAAATTGCCAATGTTGATTGTCGCATACCATGGACTAATAAAATAACGAGCGGTGACTGAGTCAACCACCGTCCGTTAACAATCCCATGACCCTTTTTGTTTGATAACATGATGGAAATCCTCATGGATGTCATCGGCCCTCGGGCGGACGGAGGGGTCTGTCAGACTTCAACCAACTAAAACCACCGCGTGTCCTAAGCGTGTTTTAATTAAGCACTCTTTGTTGTGTTTGACTCCCGTGGCGTTGTCTAAGAGGAGCGCGTGTCGATCATTACGCGCCACCACCTCGGGTCTTATATGATAGAGGGTGGTCCCCGAGTCAAAAATAATCGTAATAGGATGTTCGAGGAAAATATTATAGAAATGGTAAAATATAGAACAATCACAGTGATTTCAAATAATTCTAACTATTGATACTGAATTTGACTGCAGAAATAATTCGGTTGATGAAATCAGTGTCGCAATCTACACCACAATGCCAAGATAAGACCATCAAAGTATTTAGATCAGTGTTAAGCAAACTGCTGCAAAAACTAGGCTAAACTTAATAGGCTCGGGTCATTAAGTGGTTATCAATCTTATCAATCGTCAACCTTTCTTTTTCTATAGTAGTCCAAAGACGACCAAAACTCAATAAGGGAAATAGGGATACAGCTTCCTTCTATTAAACAACTTAATGGTGACTTCGTGGTGCTTGAGACCCACCGCAAAGTTTCTACGCTTGGCTAAACCTTAACCATTTTCAAATACTACCTATAAAAAAGTAGATATGAAGGTTTACCTAAGTAAACATATATACATAGAAACAATGGAGTTCTATTGTATTTCTTGTAGACCAGTCAGAAAAAAAAAGTCTTTTTCAAATATTTACGACGTATTCGTAGACATGATAAATTATTCTTTGTTAATGAATATTTATTTCTTTCAAGATAAGATAACGATCAAAGCAAATTTGAAGTGCACATTTGATAACAACTAGCTAATATTATTGTGCATTTGTTTGTTTATCGATATTTATTCAAATAACCCATAGTCATAGTATAATGATAGTGATAATGCACCAGACAGACTTGTCGTTTTGTAAATAATAAAGTAGTGTTATTGTGTCTGCCAACAAATGTCTAAAATGTAATTAAATTAAGAAACAAAAAACCAATGAACCATTCCTCTCACATGTATTATGAATACTCTATAAGCTAACAAGAATGATTAAAACGTAAGCTATGTCAGTTTTATTGAGATTGTAGTTGTACTGTACCTCGATATTATGTTTAACTTTAGGGATTGAGAAGGTTGTCTCATGTCTGTAGGATTACGATAGGATTAACGACTATAGACGTGCTTTACTTCACACTTGTTAAACTTACGTAAGCCTAGTTGGGCTAGTACCTATTAGTCACCTATGAGCAGCGTGTACCTTATTGATACGTTTACATAGCTGTTCTGCTTTGTGCTTCTTAGCTAGTGAAATAATGATGATACCTTTTTTCAGAATCTCCTTCCAATTTTTTTTTCCAACTCCCAATACATAATTAATGTATTGCCAATTTTGTATCTATAAACAATATTTTCTTACTTAATTTCCTGGCAAACCGTAAATCTTAATGTCATATTTTGACATATGTTTGACGTTTAAATGTTTTGAAAATAAATATTTTTTTCAGATAAACATCAATAAAATAGCTGTTATTTATTAAATATTTAGCCAAAATGTCGCAACATTTAGTCAATGAAAATAGTAAATATATATTAGAGTAAGTTAGCATTCATGTCATAACCTAACCTCTATATTTTTATGAGCAAGTGACACATATTTTAATTGTTTGTTATTATTTACAGCTTATTTTCGGAGCAGACAGTCGACCAACAAACATTAGATTCTATATGCACCCAAGTGCAGAAGAAGTTTCCTAAATCCGACCATTTTAACTGTAAGTTTAACGGGCTTTTATAAACTTTTTTATTTGTACTGCCTTAAGGTACAGTTTCATGAATCCAATAAGTTTCTCTATTGAGGTGAAGGATTATTTCTGTCAATGAGAATTCTGCTTGTTCATCCCTTAAGAATATGCCTAGATATAAAATATAGTATTGTTTAACTGGATCAGGTAACTATCAAACAATATTCTAAAAAGAGAACTTATTATTAAAATGACATTGACCATAATAAAACTTTTTTATTCCAGTATGTCTACTGTTATCCTCACTAATAACAGGCGGGGACCTCTCCCTGCCTGGTCAGCGTGTGGTGGCCATAGCAATCCTGTTTGATGTGTACAAGTTGGACAATCCATTTGCCTCCTTATTCCTGCACCTGCTGGAAGGCAAGGCTGGTCTGCTGCCACTGTCGCCACAAGAGAGGCTGCTGATTGGCCAGCTGCATGGGTTCCTGCCAGTTAATATTAAGGATGTAAGTATATTAATAAATGAAGAAACAAATAGAGAAAATGAATTAAATTGAAATTGTAAAATAGTTATGAATGCCTTTTTCCACTTTGTTGGGGTCGGCTTCCAGTCTAATCGATTGCAGCAGAATACCAGTAGTTTACATAGGAGCTATGCCTATCTGACCTCCACAATCCACTTACTGGGTAATATGATATCTATTAGTAAGACTGGTTTGCTATTTTTGAGTACAATGACTACAGCTTACAATTGACGACGATCTCTTTTAAAAACCCACTTGTTTTGACTACTATTATGATCCAGAAGTTCCAAATTCAATATCCATTATGTGGAACTTGGAATTTCATAGTAGCAATTCACCTCAATTGTTCAAATTGCCATCAAATACACATAAATTTAGAAACTAGTTTCTTGCAGTAAATAAGTGAACCCCCTCATTGATACCCTACTTTGACTGTCTGGAGGACTCAATTTGGGATTTATTAACTAGGTTGGGGTCCGTCCTTGTAATGTACAATTTATAAAATTGTTTATTTATTAGTATTTTTAGAACCCATCTTGAACCTTGTTATTCATTCTTTTTTTATGTCAATATGGCTCTCAATCACTCAATAATCATTGTAGTCTACTCCTGAACTTAGGCTTCTTGTAAGTATATTTATTTTTGCCTTTATTTAGGTTCTAGAACAGTTTTTCCTACATGGAAAAAATCTCTAGAGTCAGAAAAAAAAACTAAAAAAACAGCATTTCCTTTGCAGATAATGAAGAAATCAGCCAAACAAGTGATGCTCACAGAGGTATCACCAAAGGACCTGGAGTTTGACTACTCAGCACTGCAGACAATAGTAGCGGAGAGGGTAGCAGACATGAGCTCAATGGCGCGGGCTGCTGCCCCCGCACTCATACCTCTCAGTGATGGGTTTGTTAATAAATTATGCTTTTTCGTCTTAACGTAACTACGTCTTTTGATGGCAAATGATAGAATGTCCCTGACTAACCAACCATTATTATGTAACAACTCACCTACAATCAATCTGCCAAGCCTTTTCCCCACCTAAGTTGGGGCCGGCTTCCAGTCTAACCGGATGCAGCTGGATACTAGTATTTTACATTGAGCAACTACCTATCTGACCTCCACAACCAATTTAAGCAAATAAACATTGTTTATTCTATTCTCTTCTTGTTCCTGGCAATCTAAAGTATGTCAGCTGGGTATAAGACAATTCGACATCAACAGACGATTTTCTACCATCGCAGGGCTATGCTGGGCTATGCTGTGCATTGAAGATACAGCGTCGCAGTATTATGCTGAGCGATGGCCGTTTTGCGTGGATTTTTTTTTTTTTTTTTTTTTACATCTTGCGATCGGCCTGATATGCCATTAACAGATTTGTTGCAGGTGTATTGACGGGTGAGAACTGTTCCTCCAGCGAAGAAGCTGTCTCTTATTAAATTTGTTTTTTTTTTCTTTATTTTACTGAATAAGGTCCCATATGTGTTGTTGTTTGAGCCTTCTGACGTTGATGGGTTCACATAACGCTGTTGCTAGGTTGTTAGTATGAGCTTTAATACGAGCTTTGTACCTATGCTTTTACTCTGTGTTCGGCTTCCTCCTTAACGGTTTTCGTTTCTGTGTACTCGTGCAATTCACTGGTTCTGATAAAAAGGGGTGCATTAGTTATCATTTTGAGTGCTTTATTCTGAAAACGTTGTAAAATCTCCACGTTAGAGTTTTTTGCTGATCCCCATAACTCAATGCCATAGGTCCAAATTGGCTTGATTATGGTTTTATAGATAAGAATCTTGTTTTCCATGGTGACGTGCGATTTTCTGCCTATGAGCCAGTTTAAATTTCTGAGCCGTATATTTAACTCTTCGCGTTTCTTTTTAATATGAGTTTTCCATGTTTGCCTCCTATCAAGATGCATGCCTAAGTATTTTGCTGAGTCTTGTTGGGGCAAAACGTCGTTTCCAAGTTTAACTGCAGGGCAGTTTTCCTTTCTCAAAGTAAAAGTGACATGCACTGATTTGCTGGAGCTTGCCTTGATGCGCCACTTTTCCATCCATTTGTTGACTTTATTCAGGTGACTCTGTAGACCCAAGGACGCCACACTGGGATTTTCATGGTTGCAAAGAGCAGCGGTATCGTCAGCGAATGTGGCAGACAGGACATTATCCGTTGTGGGTATATCTGCAGTGTACATAAGATATAGCGTAGGGCCCAGAATGGAACCTTGAGGTACCCCGGCTTTTATTTTATGAAAAGCAGAGTAGGTATCATTGATTTTGATTCTAAATATTCTATCTTCCAAGTGCGATTTTAGGAGCGAATACAAGTTATGGGGAAGTTGGTTTTTCATTTTAAAAAGTAGGCCCAAGTGCCAAACCTTATCAAATGCTTGTTGTATGTCGAGAAAGACAGCAGAGCAGTACTGCTTTTTCTCGAGAGCATCTCTTATTTTGTTGGCAACTCGATGGACTTGTTCGATTGTCGAATGGCCAGTTCTGAATCCAAACTGATGTTGGGGGATGAGGTCGTTTTCGTCAAGTATTCGTGTTAGCCTTCGTAAGATGATCTTCTCAAACAATTTCGATAGGGTTGGTAGTAGACTGATTGGCCTGTAAGAAGACACAAGATGCGGAGGTTTACCAGGCTTCGGAATCATGGTTATTTCTGATATTTTCCATATCATTGGGACATACCCAATCCTGATAATGCTGTTAAAAAGGTGCGTTATACCCACTATGGCTTTTTTAGGAAGTTGTCGTAGTGTTTCGGCCGTTATCAGGCAGAAGCCAGGAGCCTTGTTTAACTGTAGACCTTTTATTTCTCTTTGAACTTCACGGGGTGAGCAGCTTTGCATTGGGAGGCATAGTTGCAGATCAGTATCTAGGTAGTCTTGTATTTCTTTTTCTGTTTCTGCATCACCACCATTTGGAGTGAAGACTTCAAGCAAGAACTGTCCAAACGCCTCAGCCCGTCCTAAGTCAGTTCTCGCCCAACAGTTGTTCCTCGTTTTTATGGGATGTTGTGAAACCTGGGGGGCCACCTTACTACTTTTTACCGTCTTCCAGAGTGAATACTCGTTTTTGGCTTGGGGATCCAAGTTTGCTAACTTATTCTGTAGGGTTTCTTCTTCGATGTCTTTAAGGTACTGTTTGAGGTCAGCGGCTGCTTTATTAAACGCCTTTTTGTCTTGGGAATGTCGGCTACAGTGCCACACTCTTCTGAGTCGTCTCTTTTCCAGGATTTTTGTTTTTACATCCTTGGGTACGTTCCTAATACCTTGTTTTACGGTGGTAAACGGGGTACATTTCCACGCGGCTATTTGTATTAAGTTCGTTAAGGTTGTTGCATATTTTTCGATATCCTCTTTCGTTTTAAGTGGCACCTTCAAGTCGAGGTTTTCGTCTATGTAGTCCCTGATTGCATCCCAATCTGTTTTTTTTTGTGTAGAGTCGTTCTTTCACTGGTCTTTCAATTATGGTGGTACTTATTGTGGCTATTACTGGTGTGTGGTCTGAACTGCTGTCTAGACAAGTCTCCACGTTGCGTGGATTTGACGCATATTTTCCCCAGCTATTTTTTTGACGTGACAACGTCTTATAATTCGATGGAGCCGGCTGCACGCACGAAAAAACATGACTCATCCGGCGTTACCTCGCTCTGAGGCGATCCATTTAAGGCTTGAAGTGCAAGCGAGAGCGAGATGTTGTGTATAGTTTGTCTTTGCGTCATATTTACCGCAAATAAACGTATTTTCTTTCTTACTTTCAAGATTTAGTACGCAAAAAAAATCCCATTGCGATAATTTTACGTGGCAGAATCTTCGGCAGAATGTACAAGGATTCTTTAATGCTATCTTCATCTTATTTAAATAAAACAAATATTTTATCTATTCTAGGACCAATAATAACATAACTAAAAATTACATAGTTTGCTATAATTTTACTATGTTACAATTTTCAGTAGCCCACCAAACCGCATGGCGATGAAGGAGCTTCTCGAATCTCTGATATCGAACGACTACATGCCTCTACATCGCACACTGAAGGCCTCAGGACCTATACCACTGCCCACCTTTCTGATGGATACCACTGAATTAACTGCTGATAAGGTATTTATACACTTCTCATTTATAGGAGGACTTCCCAGTAGAAATAAAGCTCCGTAGACTGAAATTGATAAACCCTAGTAGTAAACTGTAGTAGAAATTGCATCAAAGGAAACTGAGAAAGAATCATGTCATATATTATGTGTTGGTTCATTTTCGGTTATCGTTCATACAGTTTTTAGGGTTCCGTTGCCAAATGGCAAAAAACGGAACCCTTATAGATTCGTCATGTCTGTCTGTCAGTCTGTCTGTCAGTCTGTCTGTCTGTCTGTCCGAGTATGTCACAGCCACTTTTTTCCGAAACTATAAGAGCTATGCTATTGAAACTTGGTAAGTAGATATATTCTGTGAACCGCATTAAGATTTTCACACAAAAATAGAAAAAAAAAAACAATAATAATTGGGGTTCCCCATACATAGAACTAAAACTCAAATTTTTTTTTTCTTCAAACCCATACGTGTGGGGTATCTATGGATAGGTCTTCAAAAATGATATTGAGGTTTCTAACATTATTTTTTTCTAAACTGAATAGTTTGCGCGAGAGACACTTCCAAAGTGGTAAAATGTGTGTCCCCCCCCCCCGTAATTTCTAAAATAAGGGAATGATAAAACTAAAAAAAATATATGATGTACATTACCATGTAAACTTCCACCGAAAATTGGTTTGAACGAGATCTAGTAAGTAGTTGTTTTTTAATACGTCATAAATCATAAACCACAATTTACCTTTCATTCAGTCAACTCAAATATAAAACTCAAAAAAAAACATTTAATTTCATAAACATAAACCTTATGCATAAGCTGTGAATACCTGAAGGTTTGTACGGAACCCTCGGTGCGCGAGTCCGACTCGCACTTGGCCGGTTTTTCTTTTTGCTCGGCTCCTAAAGGTTGTAGCGTGATGTTAAATATTCCTCAAGAATTGCGCTATAAAACGCAAAAATATTTTTTCAAATCCGCTAGGTACTTTCAGAGACTAGCGCGTTCAAGCAGGGTATACAAGCGTCTGCGGGGGACTTTGTTTTATAATACATTGTGTTAAAACCTCTAAACTAAAACTAAGCATCGACAAAATCGTTTGCAGGCAGTATGGAAATGCCTGGTGAACCGCGGCGCGTACTGTCCGCTGTACGACACGGACTACGAGGGACTCCTGGGACTACGCCCTGAGAAGCTCGACAGGCGACCTAACACCCAGCCACATAAACCTACTAAGGTATGATTTACTTTTAACGTAGATGCGCTAACACAGCCCAACAAATTCAAATTTTCTTCCGGTTTAAAAAAAAAACCTTCAAAGGGATAAAATTAACTTACTATTGATGATTGTTATTAATACAAAGCGTTTATTTTTATCTCACGAAGAGTCGCGCGCATTACTTGTGGTAACTAAGTGTACAAACACGATGTGTATGTGAAGACGGGAACTCCTGCGCTTACACACACATTCATAGCGTGTTTGTACACTTGGTAAGCACAAATAAAGCGCGCTGTCGCTGCGTGAGATAAAGACACTATACGTAAAACCATATTTATGTCAGAATTCTCTTCCACCAGCAAGAAGAAAAGAAAGAGAAATCCGAGGAGAAAAAACCTGAAGAGAAGCCCCAAGATCCTGTGAACGCAGTGGCCGAAGCGAAGGAGTTAAGCGCTTTAGCGCTGAAGGGAGCGCTGAGTGTGCAGCACCAACAGCGGCTGTTAGCGCTGCTGGATCAGGAACCACATGTCGTGTACGAGATAGGAGTCACGCCCAACCAGGTAAAGTGTTACCAAATCCTTGTTTCCGATTGATGGTATTTAAAAGGTCGCAAAATTGTTCGAAAGAGACACCGTGACTCTGGCATATGGGCAACTAAAGAAACACGGGTGGGTTTTAGTCAGTAAAAGTCTGACACGCCCTCACGCTTCTCCCGGAGCGGGAGAAGTCATTTGATAATTTCCCATCCAAAAAAAAAGGTATTTAGAAAGGAAATCCATAAAACACTGTTGCAGGTACAGACGCCAGCACATAAAGCTACTGCAATCTGTCAAATTACTGTAACAGATTTTCAACTTTATCGCTAAAGTTTGACAGTTTCGGGTAGCTTGATGTGCTGGCGTCTGTAATCACTGTGTGTGTTTGTCGTGTGTAATGTATGTTCTTTCTTAATTTTCACAAAAAAAAAAAAAAATATCAACCAAGAGAAGCATCTACCACGTCCCGACTTCGTCAAACCCCAAGAACATTTGCCTTCCAAAAGTGATCTGCAGTGGCCTATATGGAAAGCTCTCAGTCGATTGCGTACCCAAGTACGCTGCTGTAGACACAATTTGTCAAAGTAGAGGCACAGTAAATATACAGTAAAACATCTTCATACAAACGTGCCGCTTTCGGTTTGAATGTGTGCGTGCGCGCCGCGCGCCATGTCGGCACGCGATTTCACGCACACGCTAGCATAATATATGGGGGAATAAGGTGGCGGCAGTGCGGGCTGTGCAGCGCGACTGTGAGCACGCGCATACGCTACATGACCGCTTGCGTTTGTCAACTCTCGCCGGCGCGGGCGGCGGACACTTGTCGTAAATTACGAGTATCATGACTTCAAAAAGGGGAAAAAAATATTGTAGTGTTTTCGGGTGCCTCAATAATGATTTCGCAAACCCGGACTTATCATTCTTCATACTTCCTACTCAACCAGAAATGTAAGTACCTACTTATACTTAAATATTATTAGAAAATATGGTATTGTATTGTTTATTTCACAGTTTATTTGCTTTATTAAGAGCGTAGCCGAGTCGCCTTTTTCTGAATACTATGTTTAGAGCTAAAGTTTATTTTAAGAAGTCTAGTTTTACTTTAAAATAGAGGATTGAGTACGAAACATCGTTTTGGTAAACATATTTTTCGCGTAGGTATAGTTGTAATAAGGGCAATTTCACAATAATTAATATTGCAAATTAATTACTTTTGAATTTTTTTTTTTTTTTATTGTCTGATGTGTTGTTCAATCCAAATATGGTTCCGGTAGTCTGACGATCGACTTATATACTTGTGTGTACATCGCATTTTTTTGGCCGGCGTTCGGGTCGGCCACTTGACACTTGTTTTTGTTTCGCTTATCGTATGAAAAAAATGTGTTAAGAGGTCTGTTCTTTTTGTTTATTATTGTAAGGTGATGTGTATTATACTAAATGCAACAGTTATTTTTGTTAGATATGGTTTCATTTTGTAAATATAACGACTTTTGTATACAAAACTGGGAAACCTGGGAAATAGTCCATCACGCTACCTTCAAGTTCAAATTTGTAATACGTTATTAGGTGAATCTACACAAAACCCTACGTCATCAGATAGTTAGATATTAAAGTAAGGTATCATGAAAGAAAAATAATAGGTGATAAATATTTTTTTACATATTCGCGAAAATACGAATGGAACTCTCTATTTATTTCACTTGACCAATTTGTTTAATTGTTTCAGACGCTTACAGTGGCTACGGTTAATTGATCGCGAAGACTTATCTAACAAGTCAAAACATAATGAACGAATATGTGAAGTACATTTTAAAGCAGAAGACATTTCTATGAACTCTCAACGAAAACGATTAAAGAAGAATTGTTTACCGTGTTTACGTTTGCCTAAAAATATAGAAGATAAAGGAACTCATGTTGAAATAACGTCAGTCACCACTTCAACCCAAATTGATCGTCCATCATGCAGTTCTTCATGTCAAACAGAGAAGATCAGTACATCAAGCAACACAGAAGTTAAAACTGCTGCTTCGCTCTCTGCTAATACTCCGCGCAAAAGAAAATTAAAATCTGATTTGTCTAGTGTAAAAAAAAGGTTAAAACTAAATGAAACAGGACAGACTTCGGGTGATTCGCAAAAAGACATGTTTTTTAAGCTATGTGACCGCTTTTTATCAAAAAAATTTGCCGATATTGTAAAAGCGCAAGTAGATCAAAAGTTAAGTTATAAAGGCAACAGATACACTCTGGCTTATAAAATGTTTTGCTTGAGTTTGTATTACGTAAGCCCACAAGCCTACCGCTTATTACAAGAAACTCTTTGCATGCCATGTAAAACTACATTAAATAAGCTGTACATTCCTATAACTACACAGGTCAATGAGGATTTAATGGCAGTTCTTAAATTAAAAGTAAACAGCATGTCTGACAAAGAGAAGCAATGTACTTTAGTAGTGGATGCAATGAGTCTTAAAACAAATCTCTTTTATAATATTAAGGACGACAAAATCATTGGTTTTCATGAAGTAGATGGCGTACAATCCCCACTACCGGCAAAACACGCTTTAGTTGTGTTAGTGAGGGGTATTTTTGTAAAATGGTCCCAACCGATAGGATTTGCTTTGTTATCAGAATGTAAAAATGACAATAATATATCCAAATGGATCGACAAAATTATACTTAAACTCTTTGAAGTCGGGTTGAAAGTTAGAGTGTTTGTATCTGATCTGGGATCAGATTTATTAAATGCGGATAAAAAAAGGGGAATATGCGTGGAAAAAACCTATTTCACTATTAATGATCATAAAATATATTACATTTTTGACGTACCTCATTTAATTAAATTAGTTCGTAATAATTTGATGACATATCATTTTCATTTACAAAATGGCAGAGTTGCAAAGTATGAGCATATTCTTAAATTTTATGAGCAAGATAAAAACAAAACATTTAAACAGGCATATAAGTTAACAAACAGCCATATTAACCCTACCAATTTTGAAAAAATGAAAGTCAGATATGCGACTCAACTTTTGAGTAGGACTGTTGCAGTTAGCTTATTAACGTACATAGATTTTAAAATTATTGATGAATCTGCAAGACCAACAGTTGAATTCATAAAAAATATGAATGATTTATTTGACGCACTTAACTCTTCGACGCGTTATCATAGCTATACTTACAAAAATGCGTTTTGCGGTAATGACAATCAAATAGAATTTTTTAATAAAATGTTAATACTTTTTCAAACATTAAAGTTATATAATCCAAAAAACGGTAACGACGTTACGAAAACAGTCAAGTTTATTGATGGTTTTCAAATTACTATCAAATCTATATTACAGTTGTTTGATGATCTTAAACAAGAAGGGTTTGAATACTTATTGACAAGACGCCTAAATCAAGATGTTATTGAAATTTTTTTTGGAAAAATTCGGTCAAAAAACGGGATGGCTACAGAGCCAACCAGTAGGCAATTCATATCTGCATATAGAAAGATTTATTTTACAAATATTACAAAGCCTCCAATAGATGGTAATTGTTCTGAAGATATCACAGAATTTTTGATTAGTTTGAAAAATCACAAACATTTCGAAACAAGTGCCTCAGTAATCGACAAACATCTGACCAGTAGCAATCAAACACAAGGAAATGAAAATATTTTGTCGGAAATCTTACGTTCTGAATATGTACCAATACAACATGAGCTACCGGAAAAAAATGCATTTTTTTATGTTTGTGGTGCTTTGTTAAAAAAATGTGTTGATTACCATAAAAACTGCGATTTTTTAAATAATTACGTCGATGTTAATCAACGAGCGTGTAATTTAAGTGTAGAATCTAGATACACCCATTACAGGAATTACGGCAAAGATCGAAATTTACTCATGATCCCACCTGATGATTTTGTCGATAATGTAGAAAGGATGGAGCAGGTGTTTCGCAAAGCGTTCGAAAAGGACCACGTCAACATTAAAATTGGCCGGTCAATTTACGATCAACTGAATGATGTAGAATTTAAGATGCCCTGTCCATGCTTTCCCAAAAGCTTTTTACAAAAACTTTACATAAGAAATTAATACATCTAATTAATACATATTTACTTTACATTAACAAATAATAATAAAGCGTTCCGGACGTGCAGAAACAGGAGAAAAATTTTCTCGGTATCAAATTTGTAACTTAGTATAATAAATGTTATGTGAATAAAAGCTTTTTATTTTTACTAAATTTATAAATTGGTAAAATATTCAATCATAATATGCTTTTTATTTTATAAATTTAGATCAAGTGTATTTAATCAATATTTTCGAACAAGCAGTGTTCGAAAATATTAACTAAAAGTAAAAGTGACAACCCTGGGTATCAACGCAAGAGTAGGCTAATAACTCGGCGGGCGGCCTTAGATAACCTACTGTATATTTATCTACTGTGGTAGAGGGTTACGGACTCATCCAATACGGACATCGAGTGCGGTACGTCTGATCAGACCATGCCTCACTTGCTGGAGTGTCCCAAGTGCCTGTTCGCCTGCACCTCAGATGATGTGAATATTGCCACTGATGCCGCAATAAACGTGGCTACAAACTATAAAATAAAGTTTACGAGTACCATCGACACGAAAAAAAGAACCCATAGAGGTAACTCAGATGATTACACAATCGTGCTGTACATCGCACTCGCCTCCACAGAAAAGGCTCATGGGTCAAACTTATAAAAAGAACTTACTTATAAAGTTATATAGGTTGAAGTGGCAGCACAAAAACATGTGTAGATGTAAAGATTTTTTTTACATTATACTAAATTGTGAACAAAGTGTACGCTTTATTATTGGTTCGCTAGCTCCAAACTAGCACAAGCATAATCATCCTATAATGTTCCCACTGGTGGGACACAGGCCTCCTCTCTAGCACAGTAGATAAATATACAGTAAAACATCTTCATACAAACGTGCCGCTTTCGGTTTGAATGTGTGCGTGCGCGCCGCGCGCCATGTCGGCACGCGATTTCACGCACACGCTAGCATAATATATGGGGGAATAAGGTGGCGGCAGTGCGGGCTGTGCAGCGCGACTGTGAGCACGCGCATACGCTACATGACCGCTTGCGTTTGTCAACTCTCGCCGGCGCGGGCGGCGGACACTTGTCGTAAATTACGAGTATCATGACTTTTCTCGGTATCAAATTTGTAACTTAGTATAATAAATGTTATGTGAATAAAAGCTTTTTATTTTTACTAAATTTATAAATTGGTAAAATATTCAATCATAATATGCTTTTTATTTTATAAATTTAGATCAAGTGTATTTAATCAATATTTTCGAACAAGCAGTGTTCGAAAATATTAACTAAAAGTAAAAGTGACAACCCTGGGTATCAACGCAAGAGTAGGCTAATAACTCGGCGGGCGGCCTTAGATAACCTACTGTATATTTATCTACTGTGTCTCTAGAGAGTAAGTGGGCCGTAATCCACCACGCGAGCCCAGTCCGTTTTGGTAAATATCACATGTCTTCGGTTTTTAAAGTTCTAGGACACACCACACCGCCGCACTAGCTCCAATTAATTTATCGGTGCTGATAGTTTCATATAAATTCTCCTTGATATTTTCGTTTCTTCCATAGTTACCAGAGTTAGTAGAAAACAACCCGATGGTCGCCATATCAGTGCTCCTGAAACTGATCCACTCCCAGCACATCACGGAGTACTTCAGCGTGTTGGTCAATATGGAGATGTCTCTGCATTCTATGGAGGTTGTTAACAGGTACATAAACATACGCTTGAATTATGAGATGCATGAACACCACTTCTCTGTCGTACTCCTATTTTCCTTTATTGGTACTCTCTGTCCACAGACTAACAACATCAGTAGACCTGCCAGTAGAGTTCGTGCACCTATACATCAGTAACTGCATATCGACGTGCGAGACCATAAGGGACAGGTACATGCAGAACCGGCTGGTCCGGTTAGTCTGTGTGTTCCTACAGTCGCTCATTAGGAACAAGATTATTAATGTTAAGGTAAGAACAAGTCATCTATACTAATATTATAATTTCTCTTTACAATACAATAAACAAAAAATGCCTGATAAATAGATTGTCTTATAAGAATTGTTAAAAGACTGTCCGCACATTCCTACAAAATAAAACCTACGACGAAACCGAAAAATATTTAATTTAACTAACTAATGATAAGTTTATATCTTGTACCACTCACCAAACATAGACTCACACTAATGCAATCCCTTTACTTACCTACGCATGCTCACACAGTCGCACGCTCACGCACTTACACACAGACCCATACACGCACGCACAGCACACACGCACACGCACGCACACACGTACACAAATGCGCTTGCGCACCAAATAGTATGTAAACAATTAAAAAATTTACTTGTAAAAATAAAATTCTAGTACCCACATTAGAGAGGGTTGGCACTGTTACTCCTTAATACAGGCTATTTCATAGCCTAGCTAGGAGAACAGCACGTCACCCACTTGATTTTATAGATATTTTATACTACCTACTTTGTAAAAACTGATATGTACTACAGTCTGTTTTATATAAATAAAGAATTATATATATTATACTATTATTATAAGTGCGAAAGTAACTCTGTATGTCTGTTACGCTTTCACGACTAAACCACTAAACCGATTTTGATGAAATTTGGTACGGAGTAAGTTTGAACCCCAAGAAAGGACATTAGCCTATTTTTATTTCGCGACTTCGCCTGCGTCTGCGATAACCGACATTTACGCGGATGAAGTCGCGGGCAAAATCTAGTTAATTTATAAATCACCTGAAAAAAAGCGACATTTTCCATTCTATTTTGTATTTAGTTAGAATCCCTCTAATTTGCAAACTCTAGGCAATATTTTAAAAGTATTTTGGACTACCACGGAATATTTTAGAGTGTCTGGTATACTACTAGGGAACATTTTAGAGTGTCTGGTATACCACCAGGGAATATTTTAAGAGTGTTTGGTATACTACCAGGGAATATTGTAGATTGTCTGGTATAACTAATACCAGGGAATATTTTAGTGTCTGGTATACTACCAGGGAATATTTTAGAGTGTCTCGGACACTCTAAAAGAATGTCTAAGACAACGGTAATATTTTGTAGTGGCCGTCAAAATACTATGTAAAGTTTTGGATTATCTAGAACTAATTCAAAATATTTATGAGAGTGTAGGACTACTTAGCAAATGTCAAACATTTATGAGAATTAATCGCTTATCAATCACCTATAATTTCAGGAACTATTCATCGAAGTAGAAGCCTTTTGCGTGGAGTTCTCTCGCATCAGAGAAGCGGCTGCCCTGTTCAGACTGCTCAAACAACTGGACTCGGGCGACGGACTAGCTCACAAAGACGCCAAGGAGAACTAGCAGTGGGCTCACTGCGCTTGTTGGCATATGGACAGAGGTGTTTCGTGATAATAGTGAAACACGGAAAACTCTAAAGTCATATTTTAGAGTTTCATCGAGTTTTTGGGAATGTAGACAGGTGACATTGTTTGGTTTTAGAGAAATTAGAAATGGTGTCTTTTGGCAAAAATAGAAAGAAATAACATTAATTTATTGGTTGCAAGTATGACCCTACTTATACTCTGATCTGACGAAGTTATTCCCAAGATCTTGCGCAACAGCGTAACACAAAAATCTTTCATCTCTTTCTTACATAATTTGTAAGTAAAAGATAGCAATAATAGTGTAGCAGGAACTACACGTATTACAAATAACCTTGTTTACATTCTTGAAAATAAGGATATAAAATAGTGTTTATTGGACTTTTTACATGTTGCTAATTAATTGGAACATTGGTGAACTGTCATTTTGTTGTGAAATTTTGAGTTAAAATACATGAAGAGTGATAAAATTATACCTACAAGATTAACTTCCAAAAGGGCGCTCGCGATTTTTTGAAATATCTACTTAAACATGCATTATTTTGGTTCAGATTGAATTTAGAAACTTGAATGAATAGCAACAGTAAGTTTAAAAAAAAAAACCAACGAGTTGAAGACTTCCTCCACTTTTTGAAGTTGGTAAAAGAAAAATAAAGAATATTTGAAATCAGTCTACAGTTGGTGGAGAAACCGGTGAATATACATTTAAATAAATACAGTGGAACATAGAACCTCCTCCTTTTTTGAGGATGGTTAATTAGGTAACTTTATCTGTATTATCTTGAATATTTATTATAGTAGTTGTAGGAAATACTGTTGTGGTCTAGCACAGAGTTGAACATTTGACAGACCTTATAGAGTATATTGTAGTAAAATTCGTTATTAGGTGTCGAAATATATTAGTAGCCGATTCATATTCATATTTATTTATTTATTATTTGTCACAGGTGAAAATACAGTTCTTATAACTAGCATGAAAGTATCACTGAAATATATCCATGGGGTGTACAATATTTGTCTGTTAGTCAATAATAATAATAAAATCTTAGGACAACCAACACAACGTTATCTGATCCCAAACTAGGCAGAGCCTGTATTATGGTAACCAGTCAACTGATTAACATACTTATACGGAGTTGATATGACAGAGGGGCATTAAATTACACTACGTATACTATACGTGTTTAGTATTAATTCGCCACGGTATAAAAATAAACCGGCCAAGTGCGAGTCGGACTCGCGCACCGAGGGTTCCGTAAAAACCTGTAGGTATTCACGGTGTATGCATAAGGTTTATGTTTATGAAATTAAATGTTTTATTTTTTTATTAGAGTTGATTGAATGAAAGGTAAATTGCGGTTTAAGATTTATGACGTATTAAAAATAAACTTCTGACTAGATCTCGTTCAAACCAATTTTCGGTGGAAGTTTATATGGTTATGTACATCATATATTTTTTTAGATTTATCATTCTCTTATTTTAGAAGTTACAGGGAGGGGGAAGGGACACATTTTATCACTTTGGAAGTGTCTCTCGCGCAAACTATACAGTTTAGAAAAAAATGATATTAGAAACCTCAATATCATTTTTGAAGACCTATCATAGATACGCCACACGTATGGGCTTAATGTTTTTTTTTTTTTGATTTTCAGTTCTAAGTATGGGGAATCCCAAAATTTATCGTTTTTTTTTCTATTTTTGTGTAAAAATCTTAATGCGGTTCACACAATACATCTACTTACCAAGTTTCAACAGCATAGCTCTTATAGTGTCGGAAAAAAGTGGGTGTGACATACACGGACAGACAGACAGACGTGACGAATCTCTTATCCACTCAACTGTCCAACCCGCACGGCGATTATCGCCCCACCTGTCCGCGCATTAAATGTCACTTTATTTTTTACGCCAATGCGAATTTTTTCAACAAAAACGAACTACGACTGAAAAACTACTATAGCTATATTCTAATAAGAAATACGCACGGAAAGCTAATAAGATATAGAATTCTAATTGGTACAAAACTAAATTACTCAACCTTATAATAAAGGATGAAAATAAAGTTTCAAGTCGGGGATATCAAAAAAAAAATATCGCATTTATTTTTTATTTCGTGTTTTACAAGAAAATTATAATAGTTACTAGCCACAATTATTTTTTATTATAATAATACATAATATACCCTTCGAAATGACACCAATATCTCAATATAAGTATTTAGTTTTCTATCAAGAAAAAACAAACAAAACCAAGTACTTCTCAAAAGGTTCCCGGGCCAACACTAAAATCATGAATTACGAGTTGCGTTTTAATAATTTGTAGACCCCATCTTTATATATTTCGTTTGTAAATAGCTGCTATAGTGCTAATAGTAAAGTATTCTCTTATATTTAGCATTTATTTAACAAAAACAATTAGAAATTTTTTTGATCAACCTACAATCATCGAACAATGACCGCGTGGTGATCATGAAACATTTCCAGCTAAATTATTCCATGTCAACGTTTTGAAATTGGCGTAGTAATGCATATTTCGCAAAGTAAATATATTCACGTTTAATTTGATGTACAATAACAATATAAATATGATATAAAAACACATTTTTGTTGAAGTTCCACGCCCACTAAATAGTTCGCTAACAAGAAAGATGAACTGTCATTTTCTTCTTTTTTTTTCTAAATTTAATATTGCCGTTGCACAGATGAAATTTACTCTCACGCATGACAAATTTCATATAGCGCCACCTAGTATTTTTCTAATGTACGACTATCAAATGACTTTAGCGCTAAACACGTTTAAACTGACGGATTTCGCTATGGGACTGTACTTCCCATGGACGGTTTAGATAAGATTTTATTTTGGGACTGTAATACCCGTGGACAGTTGAGTGGTTATAGATTCTTCTTCTTATAGGTTCGGTTTTTTGCATAAAAAGCACCAAAAATGAGTTTTTTTTTTTTAAACAAACTAAATAGCTTACAAATCAGAGTAAAACACAACCACCTTGTAAAAAAAATTAACTGACCTTAGATACCTAAGTAAGAGCGGCAACGGCGCGAGCCGGAGTGCGGCCTGTAAGCGGGCGGTTTTATGTTAAGTTTTGAAATACGCGCACAACAACAATCACAACAAATATACTAAATTTTTAAATTCTCGATGTGTCCTCCATTCACATTAATGCAAATTATACCGACGGAGAATATTGTTATTTATTTTTCTAACTAAATCACTGTCCGTCGCTAAGCACTTTAATTTGTGTAATGCTAGAATAATCCTATTTTTTAGTTCAACAATTGTATTTACCTCTGAGGCATACAATACACTTCACCCTTAATGTAACCCCACAAAAAAAAAAACCATGGGAGTGAGGTTTGGAGATCGTGATCGTGGAAGAGTGGTGTCGTATCACAATATCACACATAAAAACTAACACTAAATAATAATAATCCCAAGTTACGTGTCCTGTCACAATAAAAAAGAAATACTGTCTGTCTTAAACTTATTTAGTGTTCTATCACAATAACAAAATCACAATAGTCAGCGCGCGAGTTCGACAAAACAAAAGCTGCGCGGGAGCGTGTTACGCAACGCACATTCCCAAAGAATCGCGCCGGCGGCGAACTGAAAAAACAAGTTTTTTAGGTCGATCGCAAGGGTCTAAGATGCAGTAGCAATACAGTGACGTATTTCTATTTCTTTTACGCGCGGGATGTTTTGCTATGACTGTCACTCTCGTAATGAAAGTGCAAGTGTGTGCATTCATTGTTTCCTTGTTTGCATTGCCATCTTTTAGCGAAAATATTTGGTTTTACTTGTGACTTGTATCAGAGCGGCAACAACGCATTTCAGATTTATCGTTTTAAGGTGCATGACCTATGCGTATAGACATAATCAGCTGTTACGAAAGATACATCGTGTTCAAACGGGGCAAAAACTTAAAAAATCACATGCGACTAAACTACTGCTCCTATTTAATTGATTTTTGGTACAGGGCTTGAAAATGGTACCTAGTATAGGCAGTTTAAAGGAAAGCCCCTCTGTCGTATCAAGTTTGTATATTTCTAAATACATACATATTATAGATAAATGACACCCAGACACAGAACAAATGATTGAGCTCATCACACAAAGATTTGTTCTGGGTGGGAATCGAACCCACGACCTCAGTCTTAACAGTCAGGGTCACTAATCACTAGACTAACAGGCCAGTCAATGTATTGGCTATGTTAAAAAGAATTAATAATAAAACAAATACTCTCTTAATTGTTGGTGGTTATCCATTGCGTTGGTGGTTTTAGTCAACCTCATGTTACATTCATTATTATGTTTAACATGTCAGTTTTTAGTCGACCTCACCTTACATTAATTAATAGAGATCATTATTATGCATAATTATTATGATGTATATTAAGGTATTATGTTGTACCCGAACAACAGTTTTTTTTTTCATGTTCCTGACCTAACCCACTACCGGGTTAGGATTTCGGGTCAGGTTCGGAATAATCGCAAAAAACGCCCTAATAATAGATTTTAAAAGTAGTGACCGACCAAAGTTTCGTTTGCGGCCAAAAAAATCATGATTCGGCGATATTTTCGTTTTCGACCAACCGAAGCTTCAGTCAAGCCAAAACCGTGAATTGTCACGCGTCATTCGGCCGACTTCGTAAAGTTCAGCAATATCATATTATGGCGGTCTGCTAACTACGGAGTGAATCGAGTCCGCTTGTGGTTTCAGTCAACTGACAAAAATGCTCGCGATTTTGTTTTAAAGTTGTAAAGCGAGGTTATGATGTATTTTTCCTTCACGTATACAGCGGAAATATTAATATTTTTTAATGTCTATATCATATTTGCTTTCGGCCGAAAATAAGACTAAAGCTGACGCTCCTTTTTCGGTTTAGGATGAAAATCTAATTTCGGTCGGTCACTATTTTAAAGTCTGCACATCACTAGCAAAATGTTAATTGTCAGTTTAAACTACCTTCCAGTCAGTGTGGTAATTGCGTAACACACTAACAGTAGACACAGCTCTCATTTTGACAGTTCAACAACATTCATTGCGTTATTTACGTTGTTGAGCAGACAAATTTTTCTAACATATGAGGGAATGTATTAGCAATATAGTTCAAAATGATTTAGATTGTCATTGATAGTGGGTTACGCAATTAGGACGCTGATCATAAGCCAACGTGCTCAATTTATCTTCCTATAGTGATCTTTAGATCGACGCCTGTCTTTACCTGTTCAAATATAAGCATAGCATCTAATATTTTAAACTCAACATTAAGGTGTAAGTTCCAGGGTACTCCGGAAGTTAAATGGCGGCATTCAGTCGTTTGGACGCCATAATGTACATATTACAGCGCGTTATTTAAGAGCGTTTGTCCCATGCGGGCTGGCAACATCGCAACTAAAATGGTTTTTCGAAATTATTTTCCGACTATATATATAATATTATAAACGCGAAAGTTTGTATGTATGGATGTAAGGATGTTTGTTCCTCTTTCACGCAAAAACTACTAATCCGATTTAGATGAAATTTGGCACACAGATAGTTTATAACCTGGTTTAACACATAGGGTACTTTTTATCCCGTTAGTACGTTCCTGCGGGATAATTTCCGACCTCCACGCGGGCGAAGCCGCGGTATTAAATATAAATCAAAGTAATATTTTTTTTGTTCTAAAAGCACTGTATCGATTCATCATAGATGATAAATAAAAGCGATTTAGTACTTGGCTGAAAAAAAATAGTACTTTGGTTTAAACTTATTAATGTAATCACGAAATACCACTTGAAATGAGACGTTTCCAGCCCGCGCAGAATTACCTAAGGGTCTAAAAGTTTTGAACAAAATTGGAATGAGTTTTCGATATCGATACCTAACACGGGTAAAGTGTCGCAAGCTTATTTGGCCCTGCACCTATAAAGACATTTGTTACGGTCGCGAATCATATTTTAATCGACTTTCTCCAGGCGGGAATTTTGATTTAAATATTATATACTCGTATATGGTTGACTAGCTTCTGCCCGCGACTTCGTCCACGTCAAATTTTTGCTCCCCTGACCCTTCCCGTCGCATCGAATTGCCTGCCAGTTTTCGAACATTTTTCGTCGCTGCTCCGCTTCTTTTGATCGTAGCGTGATGTTATATAGCCTTTAGCCTTCCTCAATAAATAGGCTTCCCAACATTAAAAGATTTTTTCAATTCGGACCAGTAGTTCCTGAGATTAGCGCGTTCAACCAAACAAACATACAAACAGACTAACTCTTCAGCTTTATAATATTAGTATAGATTTGCAACCCTGAAAATTGAAAAAAACCCAAAAAAAAAAAGAATTTCGCGGACTACCGTAGAGGTTTCACGACAGAACTTCTTAATATTAAAACAATGTATAAATTTAATCAGTAAGTTTTACTAGCTATAAACTATCATATAGTAAATTTGTAGATATATTTTTCCACTATTAAGGAAACTCCTTTTATGCATAATGCACAAAGAAATTGACTCACCTGTTAAATTATGAAATTTACTATTTACTATAATAGTTACTATGTAGTATGTGATACCTACTAGTTTTTGTAAGTACATAATACATGGAATCATCATGTGAAAAACGTCCGTAGACGAAATATCTAATAGCGTGACAAGCAGTTGATCACTTTTCAACTTTATCACTACATAGTATAAAACATCGTCGCTTCCCTCTAAGCATACTTAGATCTTTAAAATTACGCAACGGATTTTGATGCGGTTTTTTTTAATAGATAGAGTGATTCAAGAGGAAGGTTTATACATATAATACGTGGATGAAGCCGCTGGCAAAAGCTTGTTACTTAGAAGGTTGAAAAGTGATCCACAGCATTTGCATAGTCGACCTCGAAATTGCTATACCACTTTTGACAAATGCAAGTTGTGTCCTCCTTATTCCAGAAATGGCAATTTTTGTTGCTGCGCAAGAAACTGGTTGTTATGGCGTAAGACACAAGTTGCAGTAGCGCAATGCACGTCAGCGCCGGCTGTCACTGAAAACCAGCGCTGGGACTCTGTCTCGCATAGGGTCACAGCATTATGCTGAGTGATGGCCGTTTTGCGTGGATGTGACGCATGTTTTCCCACACCTTATTTTTGTTTGTATACCTCTGGTTTTTCTGTGCGTCATGTTTGCCGCAAATAAGCACATTTTCTTTCTTTCTTTCTAAAAATGTGTAGTAGTACATTGTTAAAAGCAGAGTTAATTTATTATAATTAAAGCATGAAGTCTATACTCGCTCCAAAGGCACCTGTCCCTCCTCTGACGATTAACGAGACGCTACTAGAGCTAGCAGCTAATAACGCGTTGCGTGACAGCGACGAGCGATTCCTCGCTATTAGGCGCAAGTACGAAGCGTATTTCTCAGCCCGTGCTGCCCTCTTCCAGCGACGCCCTAAACCGATGTCCGTACTCTACAGGGGGGTAACGTGTAGGCCTTAATTTATTGAGGCAGCCACAGGCAAGTCCGGTTAAGCAACCGAAAACCTAGGTTGACCGGCGAGATGTAGTTTCCAAAAAGCGTGTGTCTCTCGAGTGTTCTGCCCGCATAGCGAGCGTCGCTGAATGATTACTCTCTTTGATAGTTCTTGTCGCTGCGACAAACTGCTACTCGCCGGCGGTGTGAACATCCAAAATCTCGCAGATGCTTAACCGGACTTGCTTATAGCTATCTTAATAAATTTAGGCCTCCAGCTAGGGCTTATAAACTTAAGACTAAAGCGACTACACGTTAACGGCACCCCCTGTGGGGTACGGACCTCGGCTTAGGGCGTCGCTGGTAGAGGGCAGTAAGAGAAGGGCTGGATTTGAATGAGGCGGTTTGAACAGTCAGCTATCAACTACACTTTTTCTTGATCGAGATAATCGTTGATTATCGAGTCGCTTCCTTGGCGGCGGAACAGGTGTCTAAGCAGGCGCGGTCGCAGCCTAACATTTTGGGGTCACCATGAGTACTGAAGAATATTTTTAGGAAGGTACATCCTCTTTGGTCTAGTAGTCGCAAGCGCTACTGATCAGCATGATGTCCCGGGTTATATTTTTTTTGCAAATGTCCATCGGAGTCTCCGTGGCTCAAGTGAGAACAATTTTAAGATAGTAAGACAGGCAAATTGTTCAGGGTTTCGACAGCATGACTGTCTTTGGGGGGGGGGGGGGGGGGGGTCATGACCCCTAGGACCCCCCCCCCCCCCCCTCGGACCGCGCCTGTGTCTAAGGTAGGGCACTCCGTGGTGAGCATAGACTAGGTATAGCCGTTGCTAATGACGACCACGCGTCATTTAATTTATTTCTTTAAAACTGTTAAGAATCAAGTATCATTCAACTTTATTTTGTGAGTTATAGAGGATGCCCTATAGTTAAGTTCATGTAATCCCATTGGATGACTATATCACGCAAAAGTCATTCAATGACATGTGGCAATCTTTAAATACCAAGATTCTGCGTGTCTTGGAAAGCACCTTAAGCCGTTTGTCCCGGAATCTGGATCTTTGACAGTCGTTAACTCGTTACGGGTCGTCAGAAGCCCGCAAGTCGGCAACCAGTCCAACCAAGAGGTTTCGTATTACCCAGTAAATGGGTAGTGGAGGTCACATAGGTAGTCGTTCCATGTAAAATATTGGTACTGCAGCTAAGACTGGAAGCTGACCCCAACTATGTTAGGAACAGCTAGGCCAGATAAGTCTTAGAGGGTTATAGTGGTGGTTTTAAAATTATTATAATTCTGTAAAGCCATAATTGGTACGGTTGCGAATCATATTTTATTCAACATACAATCACCGACCTGACCTGCAAATTGCAGGAAACGTATGAAAGTTTGTATTTTTTTTCGTCCTTCGAGTATGATTGGCGCGCTCGTGAAATGCAACTAGCCTGTTATATTTAAGTTGTCCGATATCGTTTGTAAACTAGGTAATTGTCTGTTTTCATAATTCATACTGGTTTTTCCCAGTATTTGCCTAATATTGTCAATGTTGTAGAAATTAAATAATTAGTAACTGTTTAAAGTTACGACTGATTAACTATATTACTACTTATTAACTTTTATAAGATAATTCAGAATGTTGCTTGGGTTTTCATATTTTCTACGAATAATGAATGGCTTGATGAAAATGTAGAAATGAGTGTTATCTAACGTTTGATTGGAAATTTAAAATAACATTAATTTAAAAAGTTATTTAAGCGTGAACACTTAAACTTGTTTCGATTACTATGTAAATAGAATGATGCGTGTGGAATAATAATAATTTTTTGGGGACAAAAGTATAAAATATGGTGGATCTAGATAATTTGTAACTATACACCAGAAACAAACATAGCCATGAAACCGTGTTTTATAAGGCATTTCTGTTTAATGTTTTCTGCATAGTTATTCTCGACCATTCGATACGCTTCTGTACCGAATTGAACATTAATCAATATTGTCGTAGGATTCCTATAAACTCTGTTAACAAATTCAAAACCCCAAAGGTTTTGTTAGTTTAAATCAAATAGACGACCTACTCTTTCGACAACTGTTTGCTGTCGGGGGTAGAGCAAATCAGGTTATCGAAATGTGTCATTTTAGGATAGCCCGCCGAATGGTTGTGAATAAGCTGGGCTCATCTTTATAATTATTGTTCAATATTCTTATTTAACTGTTGAAGTGTGTTGTGTAAGTTGGCAATAAAACGTTCAAAATATTACATTCAGAGTTTATTTTTACGAATAACTACAATAACCCAATAATAATTCTAACTAAAACTGACAGGGGTAGCCTGATGGATACATGAATGCTAAGGAACATGCATTTTAGGCTAAATAGAAATGATGACAGTGGTCACAGCATTCATAAATTCAACAGACTCTAACTTAATCTACTTAGCACCTTCCAGAACTTTCCGTATGTCGTCATCAGCAGCCAAGTCCAATGGAGTACAGTCATCCTCATCTTTTAGCAGAGATGCTCCGGCTTTTAGCAATATCTTAGTTGACTCAATGTGGCCACAGGATGCAGCATAGTGTAAGGCAGTTTGACCACTTTCATCTGCCACATCTACTGGGCATCCGCCATCCAAAGCTGCTTGTAAAGCTTTTGTAGCATTGCGGTCAGCAGCCCAGTGTAATGCAGTGAGTCCATCCTCATCCCTCTCGTGACGAAGTTCTGGGAGCTTGGCAAGAAGTTCTGTAACTCGTTCAGCACAGTTCTCTCGTGCCGCATCCAATATAGACAACTCATTGTGTATCAACTCAGGTTCAGGTGATTTGCGCATAGAAGACACGGCCACCCAGGCTTCTTTCATGCCTGTCTCGTCATATTCCGATAATTCTGTCAACTCTGGGGCATATCTCTGCACTAAGGCAATGTACTTTTGTTTAGCTTCTTCATTTGGCATGTTGCCGAGAGACCTCCAGGCCTCCCATTTTCTTCGGCCTCTTCCATCCAGCCAGCCTGGCTTAGGGGCATCACACTTGCCTTCAAGTCCTTGTTTGTAGAGACCATACAGTTCTAATAGTTGGTTGTTGGTTAATGAGCTTGTTAGTTTCCTCACATGATCAGCTGCTTTATTAAAAGATATGTCTAAAGGAGACAGGTCATCATCGGAAAAGTCTGAATCAGGGTATTCTGGAAGGGCTTCAGCCATTGTTAATGCTAGCTGTTTTGGATAGTGTCTGTTTAATTATTTTGAACTTGAACAGTTAAGTTCAGTCCTTCTAAAGTGTGTACTTGCTTGTTGGTGGCATCTGCAGCAGAGGCAGCACTTGCAAACTCAATGAAACCGTATCCTTTGCTCAGACCTGTAGAGCGGTCAAACACTACTCTAGCACTCTGTATTGGTCCAAACTGAGCAAAGTATTCTTTGAGTTGTCGATGACCTACAGTCCAGGGCAGGTTGCCTATGTACAGGCGAGCTGCTCTTGCTGTGCTGGCCATAACCTTAAACTGTGACAATTTCAAGTAAATGCAACGATCGGTCTCCAACCAACGCTCTGTAGTCAACTCCTGAACTCTCACTCAGTGAATCCAAGTCCAGCAGAGCTCCCTTCAGTCCCCACTTCTTCAGTAGAGCCTCAATGGACCAGTCGGCGCTGCGTTCCTGGTAAGAACATAAAAATCGCGCGTCAGTGCCGTCTAGCAAGTAAGCAACAGTCGATAACACTTCCTCGAACTGAGAGGGTTCGTAAAAACAATCTGAAGCTAGTAACAGATCTACTGGTCTAAGTGCATGAACTTCTGATAGGAATAGGCCCCAAGCGAGTCCTAGGATTTGTACGTCGCGGTTGGGAATGAGGCCGTTCGCCTCACAACACGCAGACAGGTGCCTCAGAGACCTGGGGAGGGCGACGCTGTCAGTAAGTGTAACACGGGCGCCGCACTTTGCAGCTAAGATTCCCGGCAAGCCGGTTCCGCAGCCGAGTTCTAAGACTTGTAGACCGCGTAAATGGCGCCTTTGTGTCCACAAATACCAAGCTAATAGGGGCGCCGACGGCCACGTGTAGAACGAGTAGCCTGCCGTCAGAAGCTCCGGTATTACTATCTCCAAATATTCACCTCGAGTGTCGCCGTTTGTTGATGACTTGCCACGAAATACAAACTTTTTCAGTTGACCACTCACAGATCTACCATCGGTCATTGCATAAGCATTCTAAGCGAATAAATAAAGAAATTAGACTTTTTGATGCTGTGTCGTCGTGAAATCAGATCAGTCAGCCGTCAAATATAATGTTGCCAGTTCACAATATTTGCTAATGAAATGACGCATTCAAAATATATTTTTAGCTCCGTACATTACACATACAGACACGGAAAACATTGATGTGTGTTTGATCTCTGAAACACACTTCACTAAGCAGTCTTTTGTACAGTTTAAAGGTTATAAAGTGTATCACTCGCTGCACCCTAACAACACGGCCCGAGGAGGTAGTGCAGTTATTATTAAAGAAAATATCTGTCATTACGAACAGAGTAAATACGAGGAGCTGGACACGCAAGCTGTGGCGGTATCAATTAAAACAAAAAAGTTTAATGTTACAGTAGCAGCTGCATACTTTCCCCCAAGACACATGATAAACAAAGAACAATATGTGAACTTTCTCAGACTTCTTGGACCAAGATTTATATTGGGCGGGGACTTTAACGCTAAGAACACTCATTGGGGATCGAGACTAACTTCAACTAAGGGAAGACAGCTTTTTAGAGCAGTGAATGACATGCGTTGTGAGGTCATAAGTACTGGAAAACCTACATACTGGCCGACTGACCCCCAGAAACTTCCAGACCTTATAGACTTTTTCATTGTCAAAAATATATCCACCAATTACCTGAGTGTGGAAGAGGGGTATCATATGAACTCCGACCACTCTCCGATATTATTAAAACTGAGTCACAAAATATTACTGAGACAAAACCACCTGACATTGGAAAATAAGTTTACAGATTGGGAGAGTTTTAGCATAGACTTACGAAATATAATTGACCTAAAAACTTCATTAAAAAGCAAAGATCAGCTCGATTTTGAAGTAAACAAGTTTGGCAACGATATCCAACAATGTGCATGGAACAACACACCACAGTCAAATAAAAAATGTAAAGGAAATAACTACCCAAAGGAAATTATAGACCTATTATATGAAAAAAGAAATCAAAGGAAAATATGGCAGCAAACTAGATTTCCGAAAGACAAAACTCTGTTGAATAATCTATCGAAAAGACTACAGAGAACAATAAAAACCTTTCAAGATGAGGCTCTCAACACTAACCTACGGCAGTTAAGCAGTGATCATACAACGCAATACTCTCTTTGGAAAGCAACAAAGTTGTTGAAAAGGCCAGTCACATCAATTCCCCCGATCAGAGATGATAATGGAAAGTGGGCCATAAGCAACGAGCAAAAAGCCCTAAGATTTGCACATCATTTAGAAGAAACCTTTCAGCCAAATGACGGGTCTGTAGAAAACCTGCAAGTTCCCGATATTCTGCAAGATCAAAGAATTAAGCTTGTGACCCCGAAAGAAGTTGCAAAGGAAATTCAAATGATAAGCCTAAAAAAGAAATCCCCAGGGTATGACCTTATTACGGGTGAAATCCTAAAACATCTCCCTCGTAAAGCTATTGTTAAACTTACAAGGCTCATCAATGCTGCATTCGTACTAAAGCATGTTCCTGAGCCATGGAAAGTTGCTGAAGTGATTATGATTGCAAAGCCCGGCAAACCACCTCACGAAGCATCATCATACAGGCCCATATCCCTGTTGCCGATACTATCAAAGCTGTTTGAAAAATTATTTTTAAAACGCCTAAAACCGATTATAAGCGAGAATAATTTGATCCCTGACCACCAGTTTGGTTTTAGAGAGAAACATTCTACGATAGACCAAGTACATAGAATTACCAACATCATCGAGAGAACGCTTGAAGATAAAAAAGTTTGCTCCACCGTATTCCTAGACGTGGCACAAGCTTTTGATAGAGTTTGGCATGAGGGTTTGATGTACAAGCTAAGACTTATGCTGCCTAATGATTTTGCCGATATCTTGCAATCATACATTACAAATAGAATGTTTAGAGTAAGGCACGAGGATGCTTTTTCCGAGCTAAAGATAATTAAAGCTGGTGTGCCCCAAGGTAGTGTGCTGGGACCAGTGCTCTATTTGCTGTACACGTATGATTTACCAGAGCTCGAAAATAATACAATTGCAACCTTTGCGGACGACACTGCCATCATGGCGACAGGATCATGCCATACGGAAGCAATCGAAAAGGTACAAATCGCTCTAAATAAAGTTCATGATTGGGCACAAAAATGGAGAATCAAATTGAATGAATCAAAGTCGCTTCATATTGATTTCACCAACAGAAATTGTGACTACCACCCAGTCTTCATAAATGGTCAACGAGTGCCATACGCAAATACAGCCAAATACCTTGGCATAACGCTTGACGCGAAACTGCGCTGGAAAGCGCACGTCAAAAAGAAAAGGCAGGAACTAGACATGCGCTTTAAAAACATGTATTGGTTGATTGGACGGGATTCCTGTCTATCAATACACAACAAAATACTATTATATAAGCATGTTCTTATGCCAATATGGACATATGGCATCCAACTGTGGGGATGTACTAAACCAACCAACATCAAAATCATCCAAACATTCCAGAACAAGGTACTCAGGAGTATAGTTAATGCTCCCTGGTATATAAGAAATGACGACCTCCATCGTGACCTGAACATGGAACCCGTCACCAAGATAATACAAAAATATGCTGAAGCCCATGAACAACGACTCCATCATCATGTGAACATCGAGGCGATTCAGCTGTTAGACCAAACGAATATAGTGCGAAGACTAAAACGAACAAAACCTTTTGATTTAGTGTAGTGTAAAAAGTGCAGAAATAACAGTGACAGTGACACACATAATAACACATGAACAAAGTGTTTATAATATCATCATACCAGACTCTAAGAAAGTGGAACGGACTTGTGTAAAGTACAAAGGACACTATTCTAAGTTTTAAAATAATCATCATGTATAAAATTAAGTTAGATTTAAATTGCTTATTAGTCTTATAGACTAGATTGTAATTAATTATTAAGAACGGAGTTCTTTATAATAAAGGATAAAAAAAAAAAAAAAAAAGCTCCGTACATTGACAGGCGTAACTCTTAGGCGTAACTATAAGCGTTGTTATACATCTGAAAGAAAGCAACAATGAAAAATTATTAATTTCACTAATAAAAAAAAACAAAACAATGATTTTATCACGGTTAATTGAGTTTACTGATCTTGTAACACTTTAACACACAAGTTCCATTCGTTCATTTATCAGCAGACAGATCATTCAATTTTTTGGGCTTATCAGTCCGTTCAATCGGTCTACAACTCTACAGACAGAGATTAATAATTTGTTCAATGTTCATTCATTAAGTAGTGGAGTGTGTGCGTGCGTGTTACGGAGAGATAATTTATTTTTTTATTAAATATTCCATATAAAACACAAAAATGTCCGTAGCAGCTAAAGGTATGCATCCTTTGTATATTAAAAGCTTGCTAATAAGTTAATAACGTGATAATTCGTTACAATAACAACAAGATTACCGCGGGGTCAAACTCCAAAGTTTTCGCAAACAACTTTGTCTCGAGTCCTAATCAATTAGTAATTATAATTAACTGCATCAGTTGTATCGATCGTAAATAATGTTATTGTCTAAAAATGTAAGAACTTATCATCTTTAGAAACTATTTTGTAAATATGTGGGGTGATTGACCTTCTGGAAGCGCTGGTATCGGCTAAGTCCGAAACTCCGATGTAACATTATGTTTGCCGTTGGATGAGATCCGTAGTAAATACTTTTTATTTTTTAAGGCATAAACTAAGGATGCCGTAATGCACTTATTAATAAACTGGTTCAGGGTAACCAAAAGCGTATTTCCGGACTGGGGGTAGTTAGGTTCCAAATTAAATCAGCGGGGCAAGTCAAGTGGATGATCAAGGCTACTGCTGTACACGTCTTTGTTATCGAGGAAAGATTTTTATGTCCTGCAACCTGGTAGGATGTGCCCATGTTTTGCATAAGTGATCAATTGGCAAAACAGGTAGGATTCATGAATTTTGCACAATATGTCATCTAAGGGTGGCGAGCAATGGGTAGCTCGCCGCCCGGTAAGGACCAAGCTCAGGTCGACGGCGCGTAGTGTTCCACGCGCGCCTCAAAGAGATGTCAGCAGTACTGAAGGGGTCTGCTAGGACCGATGCCTGCCGGGGTCGCGTGATTGTTCGAAAGAGATACCGTGACCCTGGCACAAGAGCAACTGAAGGAACACGGGTGGGTTTTAGTCAGTAAAAGTCTGACACGCCCTCCCGCTCCATCCAGAGCGGGCAAAGTCATTTGATGATATCCCATACAAAAAAAAAAAAAGGGTGGCAACACACATTGAAGTTCTACGTTCGATTCCCATGTCGGACAACTGCAAGCGGAGTTATTACCAAAATACAAAGTTAAAGTCTTAGATTTAGGTTAAAGCCACCAGCAGAATGTAGGTAGATAGTCTCTGACACAGAATTCCTAGGCACCCAATGTAGATTGTTACCGATTGTTCCAGACGTAGCGAATTAACAGAGTTAACACTGCTAAATAAACGGTCCTCCACTCATTAATCCTTTTGCTAGGAAGGCAGAAAAAAGGCCGTGCGTATGAGGGTCCAGCAAACAGGCGCGATGCGACTTTAAAACAATTTCTATGAAAATTTATCAATTATGAGACGACACCGGTCTTTAGGAACCTTTAGTCGACGTACACTCGGACGTGATAAAACTGCGGCGGGTTTTTTCGCAAACTCGATTATTAAGTGTTGAATCGAGCAATGGAAATCCAACAGTGCGGCGTGTGAGTCGTAGGACACGTAGAATGTCAGTTTTTACAAGATCCTTTTTAACAGATCCGTCGCTTCTTGAGGTAATATTCACACAGCATTTACAGGACCGACTGCTGTTTTGTCGCATCAGTATTTTTTTTTCTGGATCCGGAATACTGTATTGTGTGTGAACTCGTCATACAACTACATACTCCATCAAGTAACAGGCCTGTACAACGGATCGCTGTGTACGCGCCCTTAGGGCGTCGGAAAAACACAATGTTCGATTTTCAAATCTCGGCGCTAAGCAGTGCGTTGAAGACCCAGTGCGTGAAAAATCCCGCAGCGATTTTATTACGTCCGTGGGCACGCGGGCTTAAAGTCACCTTTTGAGATTTTATAGAACGGAAGGTAGGTACCTACTTAATTTGGGTATGACACCTTCGCCCGTGCCGGTCTTTCGCGAAGATTAGGTTTCGTAGCGAAACACTCTTATCAATACAATAAGTTTTCGCAAACAAACACAAAACGCAAGTCACTTATAAACCCCGACGATAAAGAAAGAGATCTACACCAAAAACTCTCATAATTGAAAAGTTTTAGGTAGCCTTAGAAGTTTTAGATTTCGAAAACGCCCATAAAATATGATATGATATGATATAGGTACGATTTTCAGAGCCGTTGATTCTGGTACTAACTAGTGAATTTAATTGGCAAACCTGATGAAGAAATTGAGGACTTTCTCTAAATCTGACGACTTCGAAAACTCAGATTTGGCCAATTTTTCAAACGATATTCAGGGCAAAAAAACAATTTACTCAACGATCAACTTGCCAGCCGGAAGTCGTGCGGGAAACAGAGGAGACCCTGAATGATGCAGATACTGATTTCTAAAGTCTTCTATACTCATTTGGCCCCTTTGGGGTAAAGAAGACGGAGATAGTATACGGTCCAAATTGTTAGTATTGGTTCAAATAACAATTTGGTCAGGGTCACCTACCAACTCGTAATTTGGATGTACTGATAACACCAAAGATACGTGTACCTATGTCCGATTAAACTCTTATGTCATATCAGGGTAAAAGTCCAATAGTCTTCTCTATGCCAAGTTTAAAACTGTTTACAGTCAAGGGCAAAGTCACTGATAATTTTAGATAGCGATATTCAGAAATTATTGTTCGATATGAATCTACCGAATTTAAGGATTACTTAACTCCAAACGTATCTATGTGTATAGTGAGATTATATTGATACCATTATGAACAGGTGAATATTGCCCAGCGACATTCGTGAATGTTATTGAAGCATGGTATTGCTCTATACGTATATGCCTATATCCCAAGATGGCAAAATAACTTCGTTTATTGGTTTACCTGAGCCACAAATAATATGATAGGTCTGGTGGTCCGAACTATAAGATTATCGATGGAAAGCTAAATAATCGACGATAGTCCGAAGGCAAAAGACCAGCATAAATTCTAACTTAGACAAGTATCATGGATATTGGATGGGCATTCCATAAATTGGGCATATTGTTCCTATCCTTGTATCCTTCTGCGCCAGACTCCTTGTGTTTCCCACTAAAACCCCATCTTTGAGATAGTCTGGACTATCTGTTTGACATGAAACGCAGTACACGTACGTTTTACACGTAGTAAACAATTATAACAACCCTTTAAAACCAAGCACTTTTGATGTCGACGTTTCTTATGCAGCAAGCGAAAATTCCTTATTTAGGGACTTCCGCAATTCTACGTTCTAAGCAAGTATACTATGATCTCTCCTTCTTGACCCAGGTATCTTCATCGTGGGTGCCAAGCGCACAGCGTTCGGTACCTTCGGCGGAGCCTTCCGTAACACGACGGGTACTGAACTGCAAACAGTAGCAGCGGTGGCGGCTCTCAAGGAAGCAGGTGTTGCCCCTGAGAAGGTCGACAGTGTGGTCGTCGGACAGGTCATGGCAGTAAGTATATGTCAGTTCTGAACTAGTTTGCTATCTTCGGAACGGGGTCAGAGCGCCAATCATGTCCGACTAAATTGTCGATAGCAGTTGTTAATTGAAAAAAATATAAAAATGAATACGATTTGCGTGGGTTACATGCAGCGTGTAAACACAATTGAGTAACCAAACCACTGCCTGGTAACAGGCAGTTTTTAGAAATATCGTTACGATAACAACATTGCTTATTTACGTAAAACTTCAACAACGCATAAGCTCGATTTGCGCTTCATGTAAGTCAATAATTATGAAGAATCGCCTATGTTAACTCTTATTGTTTCGTGCAGGCATCTCAAACGGACGGTATCTACCTGCCACGTCATGTTATGCTGAAGGCTGGCATCCCCCAGGACAAGCCTGCCCTCGGAGTGAACAGGCTCTGTGGATCAGGATTCCAGTCAGTCGTCAACTGCGCACAGGTAAGCAAGAATCCAAAAAAAAAAAACAAGTCAATTGATGTATAGCATTCCTCATTTCGCCAATGCCAAAACATTTTGGAGAAATTGGTCCTGTATTTTGCAGAATGATTTCCCCATGCCCAAAAGTCTGTTAACCCATTACTAAATTCTTAATAAATGTGAATAATTCAGACAGTACAGAATTGTTAGCAAAATCCCTATGATGACAACTTTGTATTCGGAGACTTGCCAAAGCGTAGTTACATTCACTATCATAGTAGGCCAGATTCAATCAACCGATGCCAACAATGACACTCTTCGAATTCAATCCATTGAACTAGGCACCTTTACCTCTTTTGTCCTCGGCTATAAATAGCCAATAGGCTATTTCTTGCAGAGTTTGCTGTGTCCGACAGGGTTTATAATGATCTCATTATATTTCAACTTACCACCTAAGTACACATTGTAGAATACAATAAATGATTGAGTATTGAGTTGATGACAATAACAGCGTATTCTCCTCCCCTTATCCCAATTTATCTGTGGTCGACAAAACATGCCTTTTTCTTCCACACTTCTCTATAAGTCGTCATCTCAGTAGTCAAACCCTTTCTATTCATATCATAATTCACACAGTCCATCCATCGTTTCTTTGGTCTCCCTCTACTCTTAAAGCCATCGACATTCATACTCAATACTTTCCTCATTCCTCCGTATCATGTGACCATACCATGACAACCGATTCCCACACTACTTTTCAGTCATTGATGCCACTTTCAGACTTTTCAGTTATTGGTGCCACTTGATGACAATAACATATCGAACGATAATTACATATGTATGCGTCACGAAATTTTCAGATAAAAATGTTTGGGAGCGAATTTGTATTTTTGGTTTACGTTAAGCTTGAGTGTTTCCTGGAAATTTCAAATAATAGTAGAGTGAAATAAGGTTAACTTTTAAGAAATTTCAGCTTCTAACGATTTACAGAAATTACGATCACTCATCTGTTTCACACAAAACCAGTTGCCACATATAAATCTACTTTTATACCCTCCTAGGACATCTTAACCGGCGCTGCTAAGATCTCTCTCGCTGGTGGTGTAGAGAACATGTCCCAAGCTCCCTTCGCCGTCAGAAACGTCAGGTTCGGCACAGCTCTAGGCCAGACCTATGCCTTTGAAGACACCCTGTGGGCTGGTCTCACCGACTCTTACTGCGGCCTGCCCATGGGCATGACTGCTGAGAAGCTTGGGGCAAAGTTCGGTATCACCAGGGATGAGGTAGATAACTTCGCGCTTAGGTCACAGCAGAGGTGGAAAGCCGGTGAGTAAAAACAAACCCTAATTAACAAAACACAGAAACAATAGTTGTTAAAGCCTGTTAGTCTAGTGGTTAGTGACCCTGACTGCTGAGACTGAGGTCGTGGGTTCGATTCCCACCCAGGACAAATCTTTGTGTGATGAGCACGATCATTTGTTCTGTGTCTGGGTGTAATTTATCTATATTATGTATGTATTTAGAAATATATAAGTATGTTTATCAGTTGTCTGGTTGCCATAGTACAAGGCTCTGCCTAGTTTGGGATCAGATAACGTTGTGTTGGTTGTCCAAAGATATTTTTTTTAATTTTTTTTTTTATTATTTAGACAATATACGGTAGAAAATTATCACACATAATTTTTTGAACACTCATTGTATTTTTCAACCTTCAAGTTTGCTGTAGAACATACATATACACATAACTACATATATAAACTCACGCTTTCAAAACCTGCTGTATTTTAATTAACTATGACATAGCCACATGAGACCTAAGTTGACTCCCAAATATTTACAAATAATAATTCGTTTCTGAAAGGGATTATCGGAATTCTATGAAAAACTTAATTCCCAACCAGCACAAGACGCGGGTGTCTACAAGGCTGAGATCGCTCCCGTGACCTTGACCGTCAAGAGGAAAGAGGTCAAGGTTGAGGTGGACGAGCACCCTCGTCCTCAGACCACCATCGAGGGTCTTAAGAAGCTTCCTCCCGTATTCAAGAAGGAGGGACTCGTCACCGCCGGTACCGCTTCTGTAAGTTACTATTTTATTTTATGTCTACAAAATTTCTAGATTCAAATAAGTGTGTTGGGTTGTTGGATTGATTCAATTTCGAAGATCGATAAGACGTAGCACGTAGAATATACGTACATACACAATTACTGTCTAAGCTATCACGATGAATATTTTTTTTTTAATGTAGGACCCATAAGTGAAAGTTGTTTAAATTCTGAAGTACTATGACCTGTAAGACTTCGTCCAGATATTTTGTTCGAATCTCAGAATTACGAGGCTTGTGTTTGACTCAATCACACCTGATGATGCGGTCGGCGATATTATTTACTGATCATCATTTATAACAGAGGGCAAAAAGATATCAGCCCCACTCAACCTAATTGGCTGACTAATCTTTATACGACGACCTGAGTATTAGCTGTTGTCGTGTACCTTGTTCCGACGCTATCATCACCTGTCTAGACTTTTTACCAGCTTTATTGGGGTCGGCTTTCAGTTTAACCGGATGCAGCTGATTACCAGTATTTTACATGGAGCGACTGCCTATGTGACCTACACAACCCAGTTACTGAGTAACACCGTTTGGCGTTTTGGGGGACTGTCTTATGTAATTTTGACGTTCGAAAAGTACTGATTCTCAGCCTTATTTGAATAAACGACTTTTGATTGGATTTGACACGATACCCCTTGGTACAGCACCCTAATTGCGTAACACACTATTAATCAGGATCTGAATCATTTTGAGGGTTTTTGCTAATTAATCCATTCTTTCCGATGTTTAAAAAAATTGTCTGCTTAGCTACGTTAACGCCATGAATGTTGTGGAACTGTGAAAATGAAAGCCATTCCTTCTGTGTGTTACGCAATGACCCTTTTTTTTCGTGTGTAGTAAATCATCAAATGACTTCTCCCGCTCTAGGGTGGAGCGAAAGGGTGTGTCAGACTTTTACTGACTAAAACCCACCCGTGTTCCTTCAGTTGCTCATATGCCAGGGCTACGGTATCTCTTACGAACAAATCTCGCAACCCTGGCAAGCATCGGTCCTAGCAGACCCCTTCAGTACGCAATGATCTCTCTAGTTAACAACTTCTTCGGATGACACAATAGTTGGTAAAAATCAACAATTTTAGGTAGCACAGCCGGCGCAATGGTAGCGTCGGCAAATTTTCAATTGAAACTTTATTTGACCTCATTTCTCCAGGGTATTAGCGACGGCGCTGGTGCCATCGTGCTAGCCGGTGAAGAAGCTGCTAAGGGTCTGAAGCCCCTCGCGCGGCTGGTGGGCTGGTCGTACGTGGGCGTAGACCCCAGCATCATGGGCGTTGGCCCCGTACCTGCTATCGAGAACCTGTTGAAGGTCACCAAGATGACCCTCAATGATATCGACCTGATTGAGGTAAGTGAACAGCGTTATTTTGGAATTTTCTCTTTTGTGAATGTTGTATATTTTTATTAGCTTACGTTTGAATGTAAAATAAACGATAAATGATTTTATTTCTGTAAGTAGGTTTGTACAAACACTTTTAAACGTCAATCATATTTAAAAAACTAGATGAGGACGGTAATTTCTATCTGACTACTCTGAGAAGAAAGGCCGAAAAAAACTCAGAGTAAAAATTTAAAAAAAAAACTAGCTTAATCATTAGATCATAATTGATATGATCTTTCATGTTGTAAACTGCCCTTGAATAAATTACAGAACGAGCTCTGAAGGCAAGGAACTCAAGTCTTTATAAAATCGAGGCTTAATGATACTCTTATATTTGCCTTGTTAACTATGTACTTGATAACCTCATAACTGCATCAATGAGTGCAGTTCGCGAAGCTGAGTTTTAGGTCAAACATTATTACTTACTATCTTCAGCCTGCGGTTTCGCCCGCGTGTTATATCAATAAATGGTAGCCTATGTCCTTCCTCGGGGTTCAAAGTATACCCGTTCAAAAAATGCCCTCAAAATCGGTTCTCCCGCTCCGGTAATTAACTGGAACAAACAGACAGACAAAAATTTGTTATAAGTACTGTTACTTTCATACGCATTTAGTATAAACCTGTTTTAGGACATTACAAACAGACACTTCAATTTATAGATATGAACTTTTCTGCCATCAATACCTTTAACAAACCCACCCTACAACCCAATTTAGTGGTTATTTGAAATCTACTCCCCTGAAACACAGTTACGTGTCAATATAAATATCAAACATACCCAACAGATCAACGAGGCGTTCTGCGCACAGACCCTCTCCTGCGCCAAAGCCCTGAAGCTGGACGTGGAGAAACTCAACGTGAACGGAGGCGCCACCGCCCTGGGACACCCGCTGGGAGCGTCCGGCTCCCGCATCACCGCGCACTTGGTGCATGAGCTCAAGTAAGGACTTCTCTATTATATTTTATGGACACTCCCGATCCGGAAAGGATAGTAAGAGTCACGGACATAATCAGCCTCTGTTTCCACGGCCTCCTCTCTGTGAAAGTGGAGTGTGCCATAATCCACCACGCGGGGCCAGTGCGGTAAGTAGATGTCACATGTCTTCGATATTTTGGTTTCCTCACAATGTATTTTCCACCATTTTGAGAGCAGTGGTGATGAAATTAGATACACAAAGTGCCTGTCTGGGTTCGAACTCACTACTTACAAGTAGTAAGTCGGGGCCGATACCACTGGGCCACCACTGCTCGCTAAAGTCATTCACACTTATGGTAAAAAAAATATCTGTGCTTTACCTTATTTTGCGACTGCACATAAAGGCTGTGCCTAAGCCCTCTGGAAAGTTGACGGTTGCTGCATCTCTAATTTTATTGCCAATTATACTGGGTGACTTTTTTTAGCGTCTTGAAAAAAAATGGGGGTAATAGGTGAACGGAGTAGAAGCTTTTGGCATAGAAATTTTTATTATTTTTATTTTTGAATAACATGTAATTAAATTGATCTAGCAATAAATACTACACATTTAAAGTAAAATTTTCATACTAGAACAACAAAAACAGAAATTTGGAAAAAAAAACAATTTTTTCTTTTTTAAATCTATCGAAACTCAAATCATACGCACCCTACTCAATGCGCGGCATGTATCATTGATTTCGGAGCGCGGTCCTACCCTTTGTAGCCGGCTGATAGGCGGCCTCATTGATCTTTCGCAGGCACACGAGCCGCACACGCATCCCTGTCCACCCGCGTCCCGCGCTCCTTTAGTCACCTACGATGAATCTGAAGGCCTTCCTGCCTTCTATTCTAGTTACGCAACACACTATATGAAGGTCGAGACGGTAAAAAAAGTCATCCGGTATAGTCAATATCGGTCTCGGTATTGTCAGCTGAATTTAACATTTAAGCTTAACAGCTTTCTGCCAGGGTCGCGCATTTTTTCGACAGAGTTACCGTGGCCCTGGCACAGGCAACTAAAGGAACACGGGTGGGTTTTAGTCAGTAAAAGTCTGACCCGCCCTCCCGTTCCGCCCAGAGCGGTAAAATGTCATTTGATGATTTCCAACCCAAAAAAAAAATGTTTAACAGCTTATATTAAAGATGTTTTGCCCGCATGAATAAGATCTTTTAAAAAGACTTTTTTTTTTTCAACAGACGTCGTGGCCTGAAGCGTGGTATTGGATCCGCGTGCATCGGAGGAGGCCAGGGCATCGCACTGATGATCGAGGCTGTTTAAACACCACTGTAACTTAAGTGAACGAATGAACGAGTGAATGAAAGAGACGTGAACGAAGAGGAATGAGTATAAAGAGCATATAAATAAAACCAGTAATTTACAAATTAAAAAACTTTCTTAAAACGTGATATTTTTCGTATCATATGAAAATAACATTGTACTCGATCATGTAAATAAATTATACTTTTACTATGTATTTGCATATTTCTACTGTGCCTTTAAACGGTTCTGTGCATAATGTTTCTCGCCACAAAAAATATTAAATCGTATATTCCCGAGAATGTAAATAAATATGATTATCATGTCTACAATTTTATGAGACACTGTTATTGTATGCTAAGTCAATAATATATTGATAGCGTTTATTTTAAGAAGTATTAACTTTTGGAGGTTGTTTAATTATATGTTATAAAAAATATTCTGTTGTTTTATTTGATCATACAGCTTATTCATATATCAGAGATAACTGTTACCTCTGATATTGCGTCACTGTCAAAATCAAAGTGATCTTTGTCATCTTACAATAAGGTTGCTTTTGGCTTGCTACCACTAACAAGTATGTCAAAATCAAAGTGATCTCCATTCTCGTTATACTAAGGCTGCTGTTGAGTTGCTGCAGTCAGAGGTAAACAATTACTGAACGAACTGTATCTTATTTTCCGTAAATTCAAACCAATACAGTTAATTTTTGCAAGTAATATGAAATGTGGTATATGATCAATTGACGTTGGTAGTGTATCAATCTGCTCAACAGTTACTTTCCCTGGCATTTTAAGCTTAATATTTATTCAGTAATGATTAATACATAGTAAATTAGTAGTAGGTAGTCTAAAAAGAAACGACAACAGAACTTTGCCCAGATAGGTTGCTGTTTGTTATTCCTAATAAATAAACAAATAGGTAATTGTGTAACACACTAACAGTAGGAATGACTTTCATTTTGAAAGTTCAACAACGTTCATTGCGTTATTTACGTTATTTACGTTATTGATCTAACACATTTTTGGAACATGAAAAGCAATGGATTACCTATATAATTTAAAATTATTTAGATTCTGATTGATAGTGTCTACAGTGTAGATCCCGCTATCAACTAAATTTAGTTAATTTCAGTTACACTTATTAACACATATACAAGGTTACACTTTGATTCGGTAACATTATTGTATCTGTTACATTATAAAGTGTTTTTCTTTTAAAACTGATTGAAAAAACAGTGTTAGAAACACCATAATACGGTTACAGTTTGAGTCCCTGATCTACACCGCTGTGAACTACGCGTCACACTGATGTTGTCACACCCGTCTGGTCGGAGGGTCCCCCCTTTTCCACGAAGGTTGAGTGAACTTTACACCCTCTCCCTCGTACCTCCAAAATAGAGTGAAACACAATTAGGGTGAAGCAAAGCATGGAGTCGGACTGTAGATGGTGACTCTTGTAGTCCTCAGCTCTGGTCCTGCTCCGAAGAACCGTACGCGCGGTTTTGTATGAGGCGTTGCTCAGAATATGGATCAAATTCGAACAAAAGCACAATAACTGCGTGTCATGTCGATGATAAAGCGAATATCGTTAATACTCGGCTTATACATAAAGAAGCGATAGGCATGACATGACAGTCCCTATCTATACTAAAGTACTAATATTATAAAGCTGAAGAGTTTATTTGTTTGATTGAACGCGCTAATCTCAGTAACTACTGGTCCGAATTGAAAAAATATTTTTGTGTTGGGTAGCCTATTTATTGAGGAAGGTTATAGGCTATATAACATCACGCTACAACTAAGAGGAGCGGAGCAGTAATGAAAAATGCTGCAAAAACGGGGAAAATCGCACGGGTAGGCGATTCGACGCGACGCGCGACGGGAAGGGTCGGGGGAACATGAAATTTAACGCGGACGAAGTCGCGGGCAGAAGCTAGTGTCTTCATATCTACCTACTTCAATATGATGTAATGTAAAATTGGTACCGTCATGGTTCAGTCCTAAGATAGCATACATGTAAGTAATAAAGTATTTAAAAGCATATAAAGGCGGCGTTTTACCTATAGCAGCATTACAGCACTTATCGAGTAACGACAGTAAAAATAATCTAAAGATTAGGTACATGCGAATTAGAAAACATTATGCTCCAAAACGGTGAAACATTTTATTCTAAACTTAATAAAATAGCAAGCATTAAGTTTGTATTAATAACATTAGTTACGCCGATGATATTGCCCTACTGAGCGCCTTAGTTTGTGGCCTTAGAAGGTTGGTGACCATCTGCGAAGAGTATGCCTCTATTCATGGATTGGTCTATAACTGCAAAAAAAGTCAAGTCATGGTCTTTGGAGACAGCGGTCGATGTTCCGAAACTATGCCCCCGGTCAAGTTGAACGGAATATCACTTATACGGGTATACAAAGTGAAATACTTGGGACATCTTTTGACCGCTGACCTCAAAGATAATGATGATATTGAGAGAGAAAGAAGGGCGCTGTCGGTGAGAGCTAATATGATCGCTCGCAGGTTTGCACGTTGTTCAAGATTACTCAAGAAAACCTTGTTTCGTGCATATTGCACCTCATTTTACACGTGCAGCCTGTGGGTAGATTACACTCAAAAGTCGTACAGCGCCCTTCACATTCAGTTTAATAATGCGTTCCGGGTTTTGATGGGGCTGTTCCGCTTCTGTAGCGCGTCAGGGATGTTTGCTGAAGCTCGTGTCGATTGCTTCTACGCTACGATGCGAAAAAGATGCGCCTCCCTGGTGCGCCGGGTGCGGGCCAGCCCCAACATTATACTGCGGTGTATCGCGAGCAGACTGGACTGCGTCTATGTGAATCGCTGCTGCAAGCTGTCCACTTCAGTGTTGAGCTTGTAGCAGGGATTCGCTTTTAACTATAAGGTACTGTAGGTTAAGTGTGTAGGATAAGTTTACTAACATAGCTGATAAGAAATATTGTTACTAACACATTTGAGTCATTTGTTACTTGTATTTTAAATATAAATAAAAAAATAAAAATTAGATTTTTTTTTACGATTTCACGTTTAAACGGCTAAACGGATTTAAATAAAATTTTACGTAAGAAAAGGATATAGGATACATTTTATCTCTATATTTCTACAGGATGCTATTTATGCGGTGAAACCGCAGGCGAAGCTAGTCTTTTATAAGGTTGCCAATCGAGTTTCTTTCTCACCAAATCCTTGATGAACCTTACGCCAGGGCCGCTATCTTGCTTGGGAGGCGCCTCGCCGTGCCCTCATCTCAGGAGTAGGCAGTGCCCTGTCGCTGCCGGCCGTGGTCGAGTCGATGGTCGGCAGCGAGGAGTCCTGGGACGCGGTGGTCACCTTCTGCGAAACAGTCATGTCGCAGAAGGAGGCTGCGGAAAGGGAGCGGGAGATCTCTTTCGCTCACCCAGCCCGCAGCAGGCGCACCGGGCGTCGGCGGAAATAAATGGGTCCATGGGCGACGGATCTGGGAACATCCATCGCCCCCTATTTCTTAGGACCCGGGATGGCGGCGCGTAGTGTTCCACGCGCGCCTCTGTGATATATGGGGGGAAGTTTAGCATCTCACTCCCTATCCTAACGCTATCCTAACGTGAGGAGGCCCGCAGAGGGGAGCTGGCACCAGTCGGGGATCGACGTAGGTGTGGGACGGAACACCGGGGTGGTTTTAGTCAGTAAGAGTCTGACAGACTCCTCCGCCCACCCCAGGGCGGAGGACATCCATGAGGATTTCCACGTCGATATAAAAAAAAGGGTAGCTATCTTCAGTGACGTGATCACGTCAGAGACGTTTCTTATGTCCATCTAAGCTCTCGGGTGATTTATGTTCTTATATCATAGCTACTGGGTTCTTCATTGCACTGCTTGGCGCCGGGAGCTGAAAATCCAGTTCGGGGCCAAAAAAAATGTTAATGTTATGTGCTTAGTTTGACAGCGCGCACCCACTGTGCGTGTCGCCTAACTTGATGAAAAACCACTTCATATTTTTTATCAAGTCGCAAGTCCTTTTCAGTATTTTACAGTATGTAGTTTAACATTTTATGTAATTAAATTGAATCTCATTTATTAAAACAACGTTACACAAAATACATAGCGAAATTAAAAGCAGTGCGAGATTCGCGGAGTACATGTCGGTACGTCTTCCCGTCGTTGCAAAGGCCGCTAGCAGTGCATCCTTATGGTGTTGTGCCCAGACGACGCGATGTCCAACATACCCAACCCGACAAATAAACGCTCTCCCAGCTGACCTGCGAGTAGGTTGAACAATAGGGAGCCGTACTCTTCTAAGCCATGGCCTACCACCAAATAAAATTGCCAAAGGCCTCTCGGAACAATTTTACACGTTGGTCGCCATGTCGGGCAATGGTGACCGCTAGTAAATGTTTCATTCAGGCCGCGTCGGACATTGGTGACCGACAGGGCAGACCTTACTTTGACTTACGGTTACAGGCTCGCAGGTCACTTTTCATCAGTTTGTGATTCGTCGCGTTGTCGGTGGCGCATGGCGCGGGGAAAGGGGCGAGGTGTGTGGTTGTCCTACAGAGTAAAAGTTTTCAATGCTACTTTGATCCAGTATTTAATAGAGAATCCGAACAGTATAATTTTCCGCGTGGCTCTTCGGGGCGAAAATTTTCCGAGTATTATTATGAAAGGCATTTAAGAAACGGTGAAAAGTATCACAGAGAGAGGCTGCTGTATTCAGTGTCCAAAAATCCCGTTTATTGCTTCTGTTGCAAGCTATTTGAATCAAAACATAACAATAAATTCTGCGAGGGAATTAGTGATTGGAAACATCTAGCTTTGTATTGCAGCAGACATGAGAAAAGTTCTGCTCATTTCAATAATTATAAAAATTGGACAGATTTACACGCTCTTAAAAATAAAAACACTATTGATAGTATTCAACAAAAACTTTTAGACAGTTTTAGAGGTTGAAAAGCAGCGCTGGTACGATATAATCAACCGAATAATATATATTATGTGGTCCAATTTCTAAGTACACAAAATATGGCTTTTCGTGGCCAAAGCCAAAAATTATACGACCGTAACAAAGGTAATTTTTTTAAATTTATTGAACTCTTAGGAAAATTCGATCTTTCAATGACTGTACGTATACGACGCGACGCGTAACGAATGATTCGGATTTCAAAAATATGCCGACTTATCTTGGAGATAAGATCCAAAATGAAATAATTTACATACTCAGTAACCAAATTCAACATTTTATTTTAAATTTATGTCAAATTAGTAAATATTTTTCAATAATACTGGATTGTACACCTGACGCTTCTCACGTAGAGCAAATTAGTATTATAATAAGATTTGTCTATTTTAACATAGAAAATAGAAAGTTGGAAATAAGGGAGCATTTCCTAGCTTTCTAAAAAACTAGCCGAAATTAATTTGGACATAAAAAACTTAAGGGGACAGGGCTATGATAATGGATCAAATATGCGCGGTAAGAATAATGGTCTTCAAAAAAGATTGCTGGATCTAAATCCCCGCGCTTTTTATGTACGAGTATGTACCGTGCGCTAGCCATAGTTTAAATTTAATAGTAAACGACGCTGGCAATCTCAATCATCATACGACTGGATTTTTTAGTATTGTGCAAGAATTATATAAATATTTATCGTCCTCTACCAAAAGATGGGGTATATTAAAAAAATATGTCATAAATCTGACCTTAAAACCATTATCTGAAACAAGATACAAATACAACAACTACAAATTAGTTTATTTCTTTAACAAATACATGACACTGAAGTTGTGATTGGAGCCTCCTTTTAAGCTAATAAAGCCTGAAGTAGAAGGCTCCGCTCTTCCATAACAAAAGAAATAATTAAATAATTAGTACAAAAACATTTGTCTACAATCTAAGTTTAATCAGTGCGTGTGTGTGTGTATATTTGTGTGTGTGTGTGTGTCAAGCAGAATAGATGCTATCAAACCGCTGTTTACAAATTTACCAGAAATTTATGATGCCTTATAGGATGAAATATCAAATGATATATCATATGATCAGAAGGCAAAATATGACGCTAAATGTCTAGCAGAAAAAATATGCTCTTTTTCATTAATTTGTTCGCTAAATATATGGCATATGATTTTGACATCGATATGAATATGCAAGTTGCTTTAGATGCTTTAACGGAATTGAAGAAGTTTATGATAAAAATTAGAACCGATGCAAATTTTGAGGAAATTGTTAATGATGCCATAAAATTGCCGAAAAATTAGATGTCGAGGCTGAATTTGAAACTTCCAGATCCAGACCCTTAAGACGTCGTAAGACTCCAAATAGTTTTGATTATGAACACGAAGACCATACTATAAATGATCTGAATGCCGCTTTTAAAATTAATGTATTTTTTTATATATTGGATCAAGCTTTATCCTCCGTAGACGAAAGATTTAATTTATTGAATCATCAAAATGACGTGTTTAATTTTATATCAAACTAAGTGATGACCAAGATCAAAGTCGATTAAGAAGTAGCTGTCATCGTTTGTAGAAAAAACTTTCTGCAAAGAAGAAATTGTGTCGTGTCAGTCTCTTTTCAAAAAATTAAATAATGATGTGGAATTCTCGAATTTATATATTTAAACAATTTGACAGCTGTTTGCCCTAACATCACCATAGCATTACGAATTCTGCTAACTATGCCAGTTACCGTAGCAAGCGCGGAAAGGTCCTTTTCGAAATTAAAACTGATAAAAAATTACCTGCGCTCAACAATGAGCCAGGAAAGATTAACAAATTTTGCAACAATATCCATAGAGGAGGCCATATTAGACCATATAGACATACACGAGATTATTAAGGATTTCGCAAACAGAAAAGCGAGAAGTGTGGAAATAATATAATTTAAGTATGTTTATATTCTTACATATTTTAGATTCTTGTTGTTTTTTTTTACTATTTTGTTATTAATATCTAAGTATACAATTAGATATAACATCATAAATAAAGAATGTAAAAATTAAATTCGTGTTTTATTTTTCGCAGTAATTGGCAAGCGGAAACGAACTGGTTTTACCTATTTAGGAAAATATTATCCAAGTATATAAAACTGAAGAACATTTATTACGGTCAAAATTAAGTTGAAACATGAAGATTCGTGAAAAAAAGAGGCGCTTCATAGGTTTCGCACACAGGCGCTGTGGGGGGTCGGCGCAGCCCTGTGTGCTTACTATATAATAAAGGAGTAGGTGGCTAATGAATTGTATGGAAATCGGTTGTTATTGTATGGTCACTTGATGCAGAGGAATTATGTGTTTTAGCTACCTATAACTGCTATAAGAGTCGAGGAACAATAAAGAAACGATGGATGGATTTCATCCTATGATATTATGACGTCAAATACGAATGATTTGAAGAAAAATACATGTTTTGCCGACCCCAAATTATTACAGATTCATGAAATATACGCAAAAACAAAGAAAAAGAACAAAGGGAAAATCGTGCATCATTAGTTCTGATTGTATGCTGGCCCATGAAAAAGAAGATTAACAGACTAATTGACTATTTTTCCAGCGTTTTAAGATTAATTTTAATAAAAAAATGGTACTTAACTAATGTGAGGGTCTCACGTTTTTCTTCATCATTAATAACGTTTACAAAAATTGTATAAATAAACTTTATAAGTTAATGCATAAACATTGTAGTCTTCACTTTGTTCTATGTGAACAACACAAGTGGATTGCAACTTGCAACTCTCCTTGCAATTTGACGTAGTAAGTAGATTTACATTATTCTGATTATTATTATATCAACTAGTTTACATGTTTAAATGCGTGTACTGGAAGACGTAGCGTTTGGAAGGCCTCCCATATGATGGACCGATGAGTTAGTGAAGGCTCTAAGAATCCGCTGGATGCGCGAAGCACAGAACCGGTCGAAGTGGTGGTGCTTGGGGGAGGCATATGTCCAGCATTGGACGTTTTTAGCTAAAATGATGATATGTTTAAATACATGTTAGTGAGATTGAAGCCAATGGAGGAGCCAAAATGCTACCCTGTGGAACTCTGAAGAAAAAAAAACAATAATATCGTAGTTTCACACAGATCTGCGTGGATTTCAGATCTTCATTAAGTATTAAAAATTTAAATTTTATTTTGTGAAAACCATTTGTGTATTCTAGTAGGTACTTACAACTACCTACATTAATAATGTCTTAGGTAAATTATCAACAAACGGGCCGCCTTTTTGAAAATCGTTTTTTAACTTTATTGCCTTTATCAATATTCCCGAAACTTATAAAATAAATAATGTAAATTAGGTTTTATTACAGAGTTGGCTATAAAATTGATATTTAAAAGATAACACTAAACATCAATAAAGTGCACTTGCAGTGTTACATTTGCTCAATGCAACAATGGCAGTCGTTGTTAAGGAAGGTAAGTAAGCTAAGTATTATTTATGTCGTAGACAACAGACTTCTTGTGAAAGGCTTTTCATTGATCCTTTTCTATAGCCGCCTTGCTAGGCTGTCATTCATGCGACGCTGCTGGTATCACCAACTCTGAGGGAACCTTCAACTGCTACGCTTTACATCACATGCTTTTGTGAAAATGGCTATCGCCAGTTATCAAACACCCATAATCAATTTGTTTATCTTCTGTTGCTTCCAGGAGTCTACATAGTGGCCGGTAAACGTACTCCTTTTGGGAAGTATGGAGGCCTGCTTCGAGATGTCTTGGCTGAGGATCTGTTTGCTACAGTAGCTAAAGCTGCCCTGAAGGCTGATGATGTCGCTGCTGATCTTGTAGACACCGTCAATATCGGCCAGGTCAGCAATACTTATATTCTTTAAGACGGCTATATCAGAAGATAGTATATTCTAATTGGAGTCAAACTTGAGAAAGGAGACGGATACGCTTTCATACAATCTTGGGCCTGGATGTAATAAGATGAAATTGATGTCTATTGATAGGTAATATATTATTAAACAATCACTGAACATTTTGCAGGTTTTGGCAATCTGAGAACAGAGTTAAATAAGATTTAGGAAAAGTGAGGTTACGTAACAATCTACACTTAACAGCTGATTTTTGAAGTGCGATTATCATTCTTTAAAATACAGTTGGGGTGTTAAATATAAAAAATATTATTATAATTCATCATCATCATCATCATTTCAGCCGAAAGACGTTTACTGCTGGTCATAAGTCTTCCCCGATTCGGGGGGGTTTGCCATAATCGCAACGCTTAGCAGGCGGGTTGGCGATCGCAGTGTGGTCGCAAAATGCATAGAGAACGCTGTTGCCAATTCTAAGTCCCTTAGTCGCCTCTTACGACATCCACAGGAAGAAATAGGGTAGTGTTATTCTTTACTATTCTCTCTATTCTTAATTAATCATTATATAAGTATTTGTAGAAGGGCTGGTGGCTAAGTAATAACAGCCGCACGGGTTAACCGATCAGGTTAAGCTACGCTTGCCGCGGTTGGTCCGTGGATGGGTGACCATCTTTACATACCAAGACCCTTCCGTGCCTCGGAAAGCATGTTAAGCCATTGGTCCCAGCTATCTTTCGTAGATCTTAGACAGTCGTTACGGGTCAACAGAAGCCCAGTCTGACAACCAGTCTTACCAAGGGATATCATATTACCCAGTAACTGGATTGTGGAACTCAGATAGGCAGTCACTCCGTGTAAAATACTAGTACCCAGCTGCATCCGGTTAGACAGGACGCTGACCTCAACATAATTGGGGAAAGGCTAAGCAGATGATTATATAGGTAATTCTAGAGTGAGGGAGAGAAAATAAAAATGTTCTTTAGTAATATTTTTTATTTATCTTCAATTATGATTAAATTGTCATGAAGTTTTTTTTTTTTTTTTTTTGATCACGAGGTGGAAATCCTCATGGATGTCCTCCGCCCTGGGGTGGGCGGAGGGGTCTGTCAGACTCTTACTGACTAAAACCACCCCGGTGTTCCGTCCCACACCTACGTCGGGGACCACGGGAACCAATATGTCTTCCGCGATCCCCGACTGGTGCCATAACAAGAGGTGGTGTTTGATCCAACTACCAGCAAGCTTGGTAAACATGGTCACTGCATTTTACCTGAAAGATGTAAAAAGTGGTTAATAACAGATAACATGATTAAGTACTTTAAAAAAATCTTGGTCCGATAGTTACTTAGTTCTATATAATGTATCTACATGGGCCTTTTAAATGTTTACCTGTACTTTATTATATTAATTAATACAGAACTACTTGCTAAATATCTCAAATATTATGTTCACTGATAACATGTGTGATTATTGGAGAGCGGGGAATACTGTCCTACCGTGATACAGTTTATACTATGATGTAGTACAGAGGTCAGTGTGAATTACTCTCTAACAACCAAACAACCATTTACGTTTGATATAAGATCTTATTTGTTTGTTTTTTATACATACATATAACTCATTGTACCTAAGGTTGTTATTGTGCTACTAGAAATAAGAATGTTGCCCCTAAAACGACCCACTGACCTTTTATTTTTTATTATTATTTTGTTAGTATAACGGTGAAGGAAAAAATACTGTAAAGATTGCAAGCCAGCGTGGTAGACGTTGGTGAGGTAAACAAGAAGTGAGTAAATACTTACAGATTGTGGTGTACGCCATTGACGAATTACTGCTAATATCATTTCGTCATCCAAATCTCGACGATCTGTTGTATTACAGCGATTAGTCGCTATCAATTTACACAACGATCCATGGTGTCGCTTTCCAATCGGTAGGCTGTTCGTAGAATCCAAAATGACAAGTCCAAGTCCAACGTTTAAGCGGGGTTGTCCGTGTTGGGTATGGTGGCAAGGCAAGGGTCATACAAGAAAGTAGCTCCGAAGTCCGTAGAATGAAAGCAGGGGTTGAGGAAACATCAATAAAACTATGGGTGGAAACACGATACGCACATGCAATAAACAATATGAAACGAGTGAGTGTCAGCGTTATGTCATGCATGTCATGTCAGAGTTAGCACAGACTAAACATACATTAATCGATTAACAAACGTGGATCAATTTATGTTAATTATATAAATATTTAATTGGTTTAAGCTGTGCAGTATGTTATTTCTAATAGATTTAATTATTTTAATTGAATTAATCATCTGGTGAAGGCATCTTCTTAAATAGTATGAACGTTAATCGATTATAATTTAATCGATATTCCATTCACTTGGGAACCTTAACTTAATTTTAGAATTTCTCGTTTTCCAGATTGTAAATTGAGTTGATTTTTCAGATTTTGAAATAGAAAAAAATAAGCTTTTTTTTAAACCATTTCTCCACTTATTACATTTTGGCCCAGAAATGCCCGTCTCCTTTGATATTCTTATAGGTAATATGAAACTTCTTGAAAGTGGTAGTTTAATTAGTTCAATATGTAAATGGTCCTCAGATAAGTTCGATATCACAAACTGGTCTGTCTCCTCGTCACGCATCGCTGAAAGCTGACATCCCTCCGGAGCGACCAGTTCTCGGCTTGAACAGACTGTCGGGCTCTGCATTCAACGCTATCATTTGCAGTGCACAGGTACCTATGTACGGCTCAGGATGTGGCTCCGATTTGTAGAGATCAGGTCCTCTGAGCCATAGGCTTTTTCTTATTTGACGTAATATACAGACATATAAAGACTTGATAACTAGCTGGTGCGATCTGGATCTAAAACCATTTTTTTTGTGCAGGAAATTCTTTTAGGTGCATCTCAAATCTCCCTTGCTGGTGGCATGGAAGTCTTGTCTTCAATCCCTTTTCTAGTCCGTGATGTACGTTTCGGAACTGAGTTGGGGAAGACTACCGAAGTGGAGGACTACCTCCGAATCGCTTTCTTTGATTCTTACTGCAATATGTATCTATTGCAAACAGCTGATATCGTTGCTGCGAAGTATGGTATCACTAGGAGAGAGGCCGATGAGTTCGCTTTGAAATCGCAGCAGAAGTGGAAACATGGTGAGATACGAATACTTATTTTTGAATTCGTAGAGTGAGTATACGTCAGTTAATTAGCAATATCGGAATTACTGCTCTTCGAACTGTAAAACCTGTACCGTGTGGTGCCGGACGTAAAGAATAACACCACCCCATTTCTTACTAGAGAATGGGCAGCAGCGTTCTCTATGAATTTTACCACCATACTGCGATCACCAACCCGCTTGCCAAGCGTGGCGATTATGGCAAAGCCCCCCAAATTGCGGGAGGCCTAAGTCCAGCAGTGGATGTCTTACGGCTGAAATGAACTGTAAAATAAAAAAAGTAATCAAAATTAAGTCATTCATCATTGAAATCATTCAAACTAGGCGGACAGCTACCACTTTTTGAACGTCAAAATTACATAAATTAATTGTCTTGGGGGATTCCCCAAAACGACCGCCCTTCACCACTTTCAAGTGCATGGGCTGGGAAGTAGCGCAACAAACCACCTAGCAGCACAGCTGTCTGTTACGTTAGAAGATCTTGATTCTATACCATGTCAGCTAGCACACACCAATATACCAACGATAAATTGAAAACTAAAACTATACACAAGTAGAAAGAAAAAGCAGATGCCGTACATACCTATATCAATAAATTACTAAACAAACTGTTTGAAGACATACAAACAACAAAATAATGTAATCAAAGAGAGAGACCTTAAATAATTTCCAGCGGATACAAGTGGATACTTCAACGAGGAGTTAGTCCCAGTGCCTGTGAAGCTGAAGAATCGTGAGGTGTTGATGACGAGGGACGAACACCCCCAGCCTGACACCACATTAGAGAAACTTAGCAAATTGCCGCCAGTGTTCCATGGTGGAATCACCACTGCAGGCAATGCTACTGTGAGTTGGTGATCTATTCAAAATTTAAGTTTGACGGTATAACAATTTAGCATTTGACCCAACAACAACATATGTATATAAAAAAAAGAATTGCCTACACTGTCCCGCTGTTGAGTACAGGCCTCCCCAAAATACCTTCAGGCATCCTTTGCCAGGGCCACCTTGACGCAATCCTTGCAATACGCGTCTATTGGAGACTATTGCCCAACGGTCACTGTGCATGCCGCTGGCGTGACCCACCCAGTCCCATTTTAGCCTGGAAGCGTTTTTGCCTACGTCTAGGATTCCCACTTTGGAGCGCAGCGTGGTATTTCGTATTTTGACGGTTCGTTTAACGCCTAAAATGCTGCGCTCCATTGCAACCGATAAATATTGAAAATTGCTTAAAATACAGGCAATAACTGAATAATATCAGAAACGTTTCCTGTCTATCTTGCAGGGTGTCAACGACGGTGCTGCAGCAATGATTCTAGCCAACGACCAATCATTGAAGGACCATAACTTGAAGCCATTAGCAAGGCTTGTAGGCTGGTCATGTGTGGGAGTGGAGCCAATGATGATGGGGACAGCGGCAGTCCCGGCTGTGGAGATGCTACTCAAGGCAACCGGACTGACAATAGCTGACATGGACTTAGTTGAGGTAGATATGAGAACCCACACAGTAGACCAGCGAGGATTTTTTCATTGAGATCAAACAGATGTCCTTGCGGAAATATCGGTAGCCATCCCGTAAAGTTGCCGAGAATCGAGCTGAATGCAATTGGAGAGGCCTATGTCAAGCAGTGGACTGCTATAGGCTGATGATGATGATGATCTCTTAAATTACCGCAATCTTTGTTAAGAAGTTTTAATATATCCAATCTCCAAATGTCGAGTGCATTTGCACACGCAAATTAAACATACTTAATTACAGATTCATGAAACTTACGCAGCAACAACGCTGGTCTGCGCTAGAGAGCTCTCAGTAGAGGAAGATAAACTTAATGTCAACGGTGGAGCCATCTCCATGGGACACCCATCCGGCGCGTCTGGGGCCAGAATCATGTCACACCTCACATATGAGCTGAGGTAGGATAGGAATCGGATAATTAAAAGATATAAAGAAATACAGCATATCTAAGTTGTTTTGAGAAAGTTGCAAATCCCACGTAACTTCTAAACGTACCTTTAGCAATAAGAAGTTTAAGTTTCCGAGACATGTATTTGTGGGAACATTATTTTTCATTTCAATTTGAAAGTGTAGTTCAGTTTGTAAGACCAAGTCACCAGAGGCACTGTCAAAAAATAAATATGAACGCGCTTTCTTTGTGCAATCACTACGAACAGGATGATAAAAGAGGGATTACTTATTGAGGAACTGTTGTTATTGTTTCAGGCGACGTGGCCTTAAAAGAGGCATCGCGTCAGCCAGCATCGCTGGTGGACAAGGCGTAGCTATGATTATCGAAACTATTTGATCAGAGGAGGAATAAGGACGACACATAACGAGAGAATCGTTTATCTTCGTAAGCTGAAGTTACGGAGAAGGTCTTGACAATTTTTTCAACAGATCAATAGGAAAGAAGATGGAAGCTAAATCTTTTTTATCCCGTTTAATGCTTTTAATAAAAATAATATTTTGCCAGTGTTTCGTTTTCGTCAACTCTATCAATGGAACAATCTCGGATTTTCTATGAAGGATAAAGTTCGAAATGAAAGTTATCCAGAAAAGAACTGTATAGAGTCATCAACATACATAGTTTACAGAGTTAGCAAACTGAAAGAGCAGTGGGCCGGTTATGTCTAACAAGGGCCAGAGGCTAGCTAAAAGACATCTGACTGGAAGTAGAAGTAGGAGTCTAGGAGAACTGTTATATCGGAACTTAGAAAAGGCCCATGTCCAGTAAATACTGCTCAATCTTTACTAACCTACATTATAATTTCGTAATCTGTAAACGTCCCAATGTAAACATTAACTACTTTGTTAAGTAATTTAATTACTACTCAATTAAACTTCTTAAAAAGTACCTATATAAGTTTTAGAAATAAATAAAGGTTCCTTTTGTACCCGAAGCTTCAGTAGAACACTGACTATACTAGGTCACAGGGTTCCCACACAAAGGGTTCAGGGGTCCCAGGGTTAGGAGACAAGGTTTTTCACAATTTGTGCGGCCTTTTCTCAAAATCCAATGTACCTATGTTAAATGTATCGGTATTGTATACAAAGGTATTTTGAGTTAATAAACTTATTTTATTTTCTAATTCGGCCCTGGTAGTTTCACAAGAGGCACCAGCACCGAATTTGCAGAATTAAATGTGACTGCACGGCCTGTGTGTAAATCAGCAGTGGGAGTAGCTACAGTTTTTCCTATAAAATTCCCACTGCTGGTTCATCAGCATATTTAATACTCTATCATTCTACATTTATACAAATTAATAAAATTGGAGTGTCTGTATGACATGCTAAAATAACAGCTTTTTACTAAATGCATGTCTGTCTATTTGTTTCGACTAATCTCCGAAATGGCTGGACAAATTTTGATGAAATTTGGCGCTATTTTGAACCCTGGCGAAGAACAGACATACTTCTTATCGATATACCACGTTGCTGAAGCCGCGAGCGGGAAATGACCAACCTTAATAAGCAGTATAATATAAGCACTGAATTGTCCTCTATAGTTTCTACGCGTAGTATATAAATCTTTGGTTGGATTAGTATAGTTACATAGTGATTTGGCAAATAAATAGTGCTAGGTGGACAGTAGACACAGGTCAGATAAGATAAACTGCACAAATACTTAGTAGTTCCAGCTTCACATCTCGAGGATCGTCGTCGATCGTCGTCTAGCGTCGGGGTCAGGCCCATTGCAGTTGCAAAATAACGTCTCATTAATTGTTGGAAATGGCTGTTGCATTAAAAACGGGTGAGCATTTACTGACTGGGTATTCAAGGTATTATTTACAAGGCAGATGTGCGTAGAAACTCCGGGAGGGGACGCCCTAGGAGAACATATACCTAGTGACCTTATTTGTGATGTTCTTCAGAAAGGTCAGGTGCATAGTACTCGCAACCGGCGTGTGTGTATGACCAGTATGAACTTTAATGAGGCAAAAGGAGTATTTAAAGATCGTAGCAGGTCGTGTTCCGTAGTTTCTGCCCATCACAATGGGTTTTTTTTTTTTGAGTTTATGTATGTATTTATTGACTAGAGTGAGATATTGCAAAGTAGGACTTTTAAGCACCGACCTTCTGATGCTTATTAAAATGGCGTCTCTGGCTAGTTTCTTTAATTTTATAAAAAAAAATACTTATTTTGAAAATGTACATTTTGAATGAAAACGTGTCGTGTAGTTATTTTAAATATTGATGACCGTCCGTAAAGTATTTGTGCCGCATTAAGGGTTCATTTTGTATCATAGAGATTGCTTTTTCTGGATTGTTTTTCTGTCGAAGAAACTACAAGTAATCCGGGTTTCTAAATTGTACGATTCATAGAGTGAACCCTTAAATATGTGTAATATTAATTGCATTACTAAAGGGCAAGTAATAACGATGCAGTTAGGGATCAAACAAACATGCAACGGTGTGCAATTAAAAAGGTGATTTTTTACAAACTGTGTGGTTATGGTTTAATTGATAAGAATTAGATTATAGAACCCACTCTCTCAACCGTTTAAGAGAAATAAAGTGCCTCTTCTAGGACTCCCAAAGAGCCAAGCTCGTACTGAACTAAGTACCAGTTTTTTTGCATTAATTTAATAATGAATCATTATTTCTCTAGGTATTTACGTTGTAGCAGCAAAACGCACTCCTTTCGCAAAAATGGGTAGGGCTTTTAAAGATGTCCACCCTTCGGAGCTGTTCGCAGTCGCGGCGAAGGAGGCGTTCAGAACGAGTCACCTGGCGACCCATCTAGTGGATACAGTCAATGTGGGACAAGTATATACGGTAACAACTGAACAGTTAAATTATCAAAGTACATTACACCCACAGAAGAGAGAGAAAACTAAGATTGTGTTGTTTGTGTTTAAAATAATTCCAAAACTAAAACAAAATATGTATGAATTATTGAATGAAATACACCGATCCCAGCGTGGTTAGACCAGACTTGGTTAAACGAATGAACCCCAAGATTTGCACTAGCCCTTGTATCCTTATGTTTCATCGTGCTAGAGACTAGTGCATGTCAAGGAGCAGACCGAGAGAAGCCATTATGGTAAAGAAGACGTGCCCTTACGTATACCTATGGAAAAATTGCGGACACCAAGCGCGCCTCTCTAAGATGTAAGGGGGGGGTTCAACACCTCTCTCCCCTCCCTGCCTTGAGTTGGCCTGCATAGGCGGCCCGCGCCAGTCGGGGATCGCGGAAGTCGCATTAGATCCCGTGATCCCCGACGTAGGTATGGGAGAGATCACGGGGGTGGTTTTAGTCAGTAAGGGTCTGACAGACCAATCTGCCCATCCCAGGGCAGAGAACATCCATGAGGATTTACACCCCGATATAAAAAAAGGGAAAGATTGCGAATGGTAACTTTTTTTTTGGATGGGAAATCATCAAATGACTTCTCCCGCTCTGGGCGCAGCGGAAGGGCGTGTCAGACTTACTGACTAAAACCCACCCGTGTTCCTTCAGTTGCCCATATGCCAGGGCCACGATAACTCTTTCGAACGAATCTCGCGACCCCGGCTGGGAATCGCACCCTTAGAGTAGGTATTGGACTAATGAAGAGACGTGCGATGATGGAAAATGCTAAACTGCATGTTATACTGAAGATGAATGTCGAGGGACCTGTACAACGAAGAAGAAACAAAAAACCTATACTCGTATAACTTATCTTCGTTATGATTACAGATTAGCGGATCATCAGACGGTATTCTGACTCCTCGACACTCAGCTCTGAAAGCAGGAGTTCCTTATGACAAACCAGCTCTTGGTGTCAACCGACTATGTGGTTCCGGCTTTCAAGCCATGGTTAATAGTGCACAAGTAAGTTATTTTTTTTGGATTTTCTACTATATTCCCAAATTCCCTAAATGCCCATTTATGACTAGACTAGATGTATGTACTGACGTCGACAGGAGCTTAGTCGAGCTTAGGGATTCAAGGTTATCTTAGTGAAACAGGTTTCACTATGCTTGATTGTTTTTTTTTCCCCAGGACATTCTTTTAGGATCAGCCCAAATCTCCCTAGCAGGTGGAACAGAAAATATGTCAGCGATCCCGTTCTTAGTCAGAGACTTACGCTTCGGCACCCAGCTGGGTCAAACCAGGAACTTCGAGGATTTCCTGAAAGTTGGTTCAGTGGACTCTTACTGCAACTTCTCTATGGCTGAGACTGCTGAGAATCTCGCCGAGATGTATGGTCTGAATAGGGAGCAAGTAGATGAGTTCGCTTTGAAGTCGCAGATGAAATGGAAAGCTGGTATGTTTTATTCATCTTCACACGACTGAATTCTAGACCGTGGGGATTTTGAAAGTTTAAAATAGAGATATTCAGAGATGTCTGACTAAAATATATACGACCGTGCCAATAAACTGCTTATATTTAGCTAACGTTTGACTCTCGTACTTGACTGAGTGAAAATATGTCCAGGTTTCGAAAACGGCGCTTTTGAAGCAGAGATGGCCCCAGTAACAGTGACGTTGGATGGTAAACCAGTGGTTGTGGACAAAGACGATCATCCTCGTGCTGATACCACGATGGAGTCCCTCAGCAAACTGCCTGTGTTATTTAGAAAAGGCGGAATTGGGACCGTCGGGAATTCTACTGTGAGTTGAGTAATTGGTATTTTCAGGTCGGGCGAATGTTTCAGGTTATTCTGTCCTATCAGAACGTTTTTGATATGTTTTTGAAAACGCCAAGCATAGCATTACATATCAGTTTTTAACAGCGGATTAATTTTTTCCGAATAATTTTTGTTATCAGCTCTTCGAAAATTTCGATTAACAGCAAACCCATTCCCAGGATCGACTACTGGTTATTTATCGGGATGCTGCCTTCTATTTTCAAGAGCAGTAGTGGTCCAAACAACGGCCTCGACTTACGAGTAGAAGGTTGTGAGTTCAAAGTCAGGCAGGTGCTTTCTGCCAGGGTCGCGAGATTGTTCGAAAGAGATAACGTGACCCTGGCACAGGGCAACTGAAGGAACACGGGTGGGTTTTAGTCAGTAAAAGTCTGACACGCCCTCCCGCTCCGCCCACGAGCGGGAGAAGTCATTTGATGATTTCCCATCCAAACAAAAAGGCAGGTGCTTTAATTTGTGTAAATAATGACATCACCACTACTTTAAAATAACTGTGAAGGAAACATCGTGACGAAACCGGGATCTCCTAGAATCAAAGACATCCATCAATCTGCATTGGGCCTGCGTAGTGGACTACGGACCACTCCCTCTCACAAAGAGGAAGTCTGAGTCCCAGCAGTGGGAACATTGTAGGCTGATTATGTCTTTTCTCTTCAAGGGTGTAAACGACGGTGCAGGCATCTTGATACTTGCAAGTGAAAAGGCGGTTAAACAACATAATCTGACTCCTCTCGTACGTCTGTCGGGCTGGTCTCATGCTGGCGTGGAGCCGAGGGTCATGGGGTTGGGACCTGTGCCTGCTGTTAGACAGTTGTTGAAGGCTACTCGGTTCACGCTTGATGATATGGACATGATTGAGGTAAGGCTGTCTTCACTTTATCATGACTGTAACACATAAACATGTTACGTCTATAGGTTGATACTGAAGTGCTTCGATTGAGGTCAATTCCGAAGATGGCGAGAATATGGCAACCTGTACAGCACTGCAAAGATGTGTATTTAGAAATCGTGGCGAATTTCTTTTTACACGCAGTCGTTTTAATAAGAAATACAACTTGCAAAACACTAAAACAAATGCTTGATAAGATAAAAATGCTGATTAGAGATATATTTTGGTAAACATGGCTTACATAATACAATTTTCAGCGGTTGAACCAAAGGTCAATTTGGTTCAGTAAATAAGCGGTAGTAGATAGTATTAAGCTGTAGACCTAGATTACTTACTTTATGCCACTAGTTTTTATAGTTTTAAAGTAAAAGTTAAATTACCGATTAAGCCCTGTATTGAACGTCAGTATTCTTTTTCTCAGCCAAATGGACATTTTAGGTGGAGGTGTACCTATCGTAAATTCATATGGGGGCGGGTTTTTATATTTCACAAACCAGGGCTTGCGACCACTAGATCAACGACGGATATTGTTCGAATAGGCGGTTAAACTATGTTTTAGATTAACGAGCAGTTCGCAGCGCAGGCTTTGGCCAGCGTGATAGAGTTAAACCTCGATCAGGACAAGCTGAACATCAACGGTGGTGCCATCGCGATTGGGCACCCGGCTGCTGCCTCTGGAGCGAGGCTCGCTGCTCATCTTACGCATGAACTCAGGTATTGTTGGTAATTTTGCATCTTCCAAGCATTTCCCCCTTATCATCCACAGGCCGTCTTCACGTACCCCGTATGGCTCTCTCTTCTTTTGCCAATCCCTTTTCGTCCGCCTATCTCGCCGCCGGACAACCAAGATCTCGTCTTCCAGTCCTTGGAAGACACTCAGTCACAGCCCTACTCTACCAGCCATTACTATTAGCTTTTTTTTTATAGTTGAAGGGAATGCGAAGGAAAATTGCTACTTACCCACCTTGAGCAAACGTAGTAACCAATGATCGTGACTTCTCTGTGTAAGAAGAAGCTTTTGCCCTGCAGTAAGACAATAATAGGCTGGTTTAATATCATCCAATGGTGGCATCCAATGATGTTTCAGGCCATTCTGTATCATCAGAACATGTGTGTAGTCCTTTAGATGCGTTACTGGCCCTCAGTACTGGCAAGATAAATGCAAGTTAATTTCAAGTACCAGAGCTTTATATAAGAAACTAGCTTTTAGCAGCGGCCAAAGATAAGCGTACGAACACGATATGCCACTTTGATTTGTTACCCTAAAGAAAAGATTGCTTTATTTTTCAGACGCCGAGGCTTGAAACGAGGAATCGGTGCAACGTGTATTGGTGGCGGCCAGGGCATTGCTGTGTTGCTTGAGACTGTTTGATTAATATGTAAAATAAATAAACTTATACAGTTTTGGAAAAAAACGTTACCATTATTTTTGTTTTCATTAAACGCTGACGCTGACGCGTCTAGCCGAGCAGCCTTTCATTTTCAACACGCATAGTTTAGTCTAGTTCGCTTTTCCTAATCTACACTCGACCTAGGGTAACCGGTGACTGCTAGGGTTGCGGAATTGTTCGAATGAGTTACCGTGGCTCTGGTACAGGCTACTGAAGGAACACGGGTGGGTTTTAGTAAGTAAAAGTATGACACGCCTTCCCGCTCCGCCCAGAGCGAGAGACGTCATTTGATGATTTCCCACCCAAAAAACAAGGGTAACCGGTGAGCGTTGCAACCCCGTATTAGGCGGGTAATCGTGTTTTAAACCACCTATTTGCTATACATAGCGTTGTATACATAATAAACACAAACTAACATGCATAAACAGGTTCTTTCTAACTCACATTACCGGCGAAAACATTAGGAACATATTATGTACAATAATCAACTGGTTTTCGTACTGAACTTTAGACTGGAAAGATAAGTTTGTTATCAAAATTTACTGGGGGCGCACGAATCGCTTACCTACATACTTCAAGAATACGTGATAAATAAAAATTCGTAATCCTTCAATATAGCGAGTAGATACGAGTGATACGATAGGGAATGTGAAAATATCACAACCGGTGTAGTTCTGTGCTGTGTTGACGTGCGTGTGAGTGGATTAAAACAAGATGGCCGTCGTTATCAATAAAGGTTGGTTTTATGTATTATTTTATGTATTGTAGTTGCTTGTATTTGTGCTATGTATTTATAGTGGCGATGATAATATAGTGGGTACATTGACCTGTGCAGTTATGATGATAAGTTCTTACTTTTGTTATGGAACAATTAAATACACTACTAAAAAGGACGTACCTATTGGTTAAATTAAAACCCGGCAAAATTAGAATTTGATGTTTTTTTTTATTCAATTTAGATACAATTGTGTTAATCTAAAAATAAGATTGTCTTGCAAAAATGTGTAGAAGATCATTCAACAATAGAATTCATAGATTAACATCTAATAATCACATCATTGTTTACAAATTAGCCCGACAACATTTGTAAAGAAGCAACTATAATCCTTATCTCTTACATCACAAGGTTCGAATGCCATTGTGCGGACTTTCACACAGGGGTCAATGTCCACATAAATATTGAGGGGCAAGGTTATTTAAAAACATTCTCGCTTGAATGAATACCTACGGTTTTATGCAAAACACATGTTCACCTAGTACGCACGGCGACAAATCAAGCTATACATTTCCAGTATAAGTTGACTTATTACTGTACGAAGAATGTATTCAATAGGAGTTCAGCTAAAACTGCACCCTAATTGCGAAACGCACTATTTATCAGAATCTGAATGGGATTGAAGATTATTTCTAAACCATTGCGTCATTTGTTCAAATAAATTGTCGGCTCAGCAACGTAAATAACGCAATGAATGTTGTTTAACTATGAATATTAAACCAATTCCTACCGATAAAAAGTTCCGCAATTACCCCTCTGGAAATGTATAGCTGTGTATTAGCCAGAATAGAAGTGTGGTATTATTCAAACTAAGAAAATCATCATCATCATCATTTCAGCCGAAAGACGTCCACTGCTGGACATAGGCCTCCCCCAAGCACCGCCACTTCGACATATTCTATTCTATACACTCGAAGTTGTGGACGAATACGTGTACCTAGGACAGACTGTCCAGTTAGGTAGATCCAACTTCGAGAAAGAGGTCAATCGTCGAATCCGACTCGGCTGGGCAGCGTTCGGGAAGCTACGCAATATCTTCTCGTCCCAAATACCGCAGTGTCTCAAGACAAAAGTCTTTGACCAGTGTGTGTTGCCAGTGATGACATATGGCACTGAGACGTGGTCGCTCACAATGGGCCTCATAAGAAGGCTCAAAGTCACCCAAAGAGCAATGGAGAGGGCTATGCTTGGAGTTTCCCTACGCGATCGAATCAGAAATGAAGAGATCCGTAGGAAAACCAAGGTAACCGATATAGCCCGAAGAATTGCCAAACTTAAGTGGCAGTGGGCAGGGCACATTGCTCGCAGAACGGATGGCCGATGGGGTCGGAAGGTTCTGGAGTGGCGACCGCGTACTGGAAGACGGAGCGAACTAAGAAAATATTGTTTAAAAATTACCAGAAAATGTTCATAGGAGTGTCGAGGAATTACAACTTCCAAAGTTTATCTATCTATAGTCATTGTAAAGATAATAAAGATATATAGGTATACACTTATTCTACTTTTAGCCAAAAAACTGACGAATTAATTATCAAATGATCAAGAATATCAGTTAATCTTGAACCAGAAAATGATGAATAAAGGATGAACCAGAGAATAATCACTAACCCGAAATCTTCGACATCCAGGTATCTTCATAGTAGCAGCCAAGCGCACGCCGTTCGGCAGGTTCGGAGGTGCCTTCAAGGATATCTACCCTTCTGACCTGCTGGCTGCAGCAGCTAAGGATGCTCTGAAAGCCGGCAGCATCGCCCCTGAGGTCATCGACACTGTCAATATCGGACAGGTTTATGGGGTCAGTATTTTGTAGTTCTTGGCTGGGGGACAGATAATAAATAATCACATCTAGGTAACCAACAGGGGCTTGTGGCTAGAACAAACCGCCGGTGTCGATCCATCAGGTTAAGCTACCCTTGCCGCGGATGGCCCGCGGATAGGTGACCATCTTTTCATACCAAAGCTCCTTCGTGCCTTGGAAAGTCCTGGCTAACATCCATGGATCTTTGGCAGTTGTTACGGGTCGTCATTAGCCCGTATATCTGACAACTAGTCTTACTAAGGTGTATTGTGTTACTCAGTAAATGGGATGTGAAGGGCAGTAACGCCATGTAAAAATCAGCTGCAACCAGAAATCAGTTGCATAGAAGTCAACCTCAACATGTTTGGGAAAAGGCTAGGCAGATGGTGAGGTAACCACCAGTCTATCTCTTGGGTAACCCTAGACCCCAAAAGAATCAAAAAGCATTTAAAGATGATTGAATGAATAGCCTGATGAGGGCAGAAAACAGTATTCTGCGTGAAGTAGAAGCAACCATACTCCTGCGAAGTCTTCAATTTATTTTACGATTTAAAGGTGAATGTTATATCCTCAGATCAGTGGTTCATCAGATGGAGGTTTATCGCCACGTCACGCAGCACTCAAGGCTGGTATTCCGGAAGACAAGCCAGCTCTAGGAATTAACAGACTCTGTGGGTCTGGTTTCCAAGCTGTCGTTAATAGTGCTCAGGTAAGATTTCATTATCTATATCTATGAAGAAGCTAAGTAGTCTCGATGTTCTAGTTGCAAAAACGATAAACCAAGCTTTAAATTGTCAACGATGGATTTCACCATGTAATTAATTTTAACTGTTTAATTACGTGCCACATTCCGCCAGACCTGAGACTAGTTCAAGTCAAAGACAAATTCAATTAGTAAAACATTTATTTTTCCCCCAGGATATCATCACAGGAGCTGCCCAAACCTCGTTAGCAGGTGGCACAGAGAACATGTCCACGGTACCTTTCGTCGTCAGGAACACTCGTTTCGGAACCGGTTTAGGAGTAAAGATTCCCTTCGAAGATGTCCTGACCTCATCATCTTTGGATACATCCTGTAACTTCAGCATGCCGGAGACAGCTGAAAATCTGGCTGAGAAGTATGGCTTGCACAGGATGGAAGTGGACCAGTATGCTCTACAGTCACAGCAGAGGTGGAAGGCTGGTAAGGATAATTCTTTTTAAAATCAACAATTAGTCAATGTGACTGGGTATACTATTTAATAAATAAGGCTAGTAAGGTATTGCGATCAAAAACATTTGATTCACATAATATTCAGGCTTCAGTTTTTTCATACACGTTGGAAAAGACATTTTTCGATGCCTTTGTCTAGAGACAAAGGTGATTGTCCACTATCGGCTTAAGAAACCCCTCCAGCAAAATTGTTACAGAGTTTTAAAAACCGCTTATTATTTTTAGCGCAAGACCAAGGCGTGTTCAAAGCGGAGATGACCCCAGTGACTGTGAAGGTCAAGCGGCAGGAGAAAGTAGTGGAGGTAGATGAGCACCCTCGCCCGGAGACCACCACTGAAATGATCAGCAGACTGCCCGTGCTGTTCAGGAAAGGAGGCGTTGTTACTGCTGGCAACTCTTCTGTAAGTTACTCCATTTATGAAGTAACAAGGAACTTATTTACATCCTGCTAAACTAAACTTCCAACAATCCCACTCCAATAAAATCTGCTGCAATGAAAAACGTTATTTTCCTTCTGCAGCAGTCCGGTAAAAAGAGAAGAGCATTAGAGGCAGTAAGAAGCACTTTGCAAACTTACATGATTGTATATCCCATTGATTTTCATACAGCCCTAATGCTAGCCATTGCATTACAGAGGTCAGAAGTCAAGATGGTCGTGCTCTCCCCGCGTAATGGCTGCCGTAAATTGGTTCAATTCTAAAAGCAGGCCCAACAAATCTAACTTCGTTCTTATTCATCTTTTATCATATTTTTAACAGGGTGTAAACGATGGTGCTGGAGCGCTGGTCCTTGCGAGCGAGGAGTCAGTCAAGCAGAATGGCTTTAAGCCCCTAGTGCGACTGCTAGCCTGGTCTGTAGTTGGCGTGGATCCTTCTATCATGGGCATCGGACCCGTGCCTGCCATACAGAATCTGCTGACTGCCACGGGACTAAAGCTTGATGACATTGATTTGGTTGAGGTACGTACATATTCTGCCAAGAGAAGCTAATGACTTTCACCAGGATTTATGTGTTATAGAAGTCTTCGAAATAACTTTTAAAGATCAAACTGTGAATAGTCACTTCATAGTCATGAAGTCAGAAGTCAAAACTAACACAGTTAGAATCAGTGCTAAAACCTTTTTAAAAAGGTTTTAACGCTTTTGAGTCATGCTTTCTTTAGCCTGGTAACCATTACAGGCTTTATCTGACTTTGACGCTTACCACTGTACGACTCGAGATAGCCACCATTAGTGAATGTCATGGTGAACGTATGATAAACATTCCTTGTCACCAACAGATCAACGAGGCGTTCTCAGCTCAGACTTTGGCGTGCGCTAAGGAGCTGGGTCTGGACCAGAGCAAACTGAACGTCAACGGTGGTGCCATCGCCATGGGACACCCAGTCGGTGCTTCAGGAGCAAGGATTACCGCACATCTTGCTCATGAGCTCAGGTAAACTGTGAAAGTCCTTCCTATACAAAAAGACCTCTCGGTGAGAGGTAGTGGGCTGTAACCCACGCGGGCCCAGTGCTGATTGTGGTGATGTCACATATCTTCGCATTTTTGGTTCTAAGACATGCCGGTTTCCCCACGATGTTTTCCATCACCGTTTTCGGAGCAGTGGTGATGAAATAATTTACACTAAGTTAAGCGCCTGTCCGTTCGATTCGAACCTACGACCTATAACCCCGTCAGTCACACTCGATACCCCTGGGTCACCACTGCTCACCAAATGCCTGGTGTGATTAACTCGTTTTAAACATTGCTCTTTTATTTTTAGACGTCGCGGTTTGAAGAGGGGAATCGGTTCAGCGTGCATAGGCGGTGGACAAGGAATCGCCCTCCTTCTTGAGACTGTTTAACTTATTATGAATGACTCATTATACTTACCATTTCCATCAGATTGTATGCATTTTATCGATCTCCGAACAAAATTGTAAATAATGAAATACTTAAATAAACTATTCGTATTATTTTTGTTTAATCTTGGCGTTTTATTCATATTTTCATGAAAAACAGAAACACAAATCAAATTACTTCATCTGTCTGTAATTACTGTCAGTTCGTGAATGTTTCTTTTCCCAGTAGTGTGTAGCTAAAGTCGAGCACGCTAGGATCCCGGTTTGATTCTCGGATAAATAATCCAGTAACAATGCGCGAGTGGATTTTAATCGATATTAAGATGGACGTTATAAAATCACAGCGGAATTCGTTCGCACTCAGCGGCGCGAGAACGGCCTCTGTGATAGGCTTGAGTCACGCATTTTATCACGGTTTTTGCTCCCAAACTGTGATAAATGTGTGTGACTCAGGCGTGGGCTTTCGGGCGGCGAGCAATGGGTAGCTCGGTAAGGACCGAGACCCGTGTCGACGGCGCGTAGTGTTTCACGCGCGCCTCAAAGAAATGTCAGCAAACTGAAGGGGTCTGCTAGGACCGATGCCTGCCAGGGTCGCGAGATTCGTTCGAAAGCCCTGGTATATGGGCAACTGAAGGATACACGGGTCGGTTTTAGTCAGTAAAAGTCTGACAGGCCCTTCCGCTCCATGATTTCCCACCCAAAAAAAAGCTTATAATAGTAGGCCGTGCTTGCACCGCTGAATTTGAAACCAAGCATTGACGATTCAACAGAGTGCAGCGCGAGTCGTCGAAAAAACACATTGTTTGTGTTCGATTATCAACTCTCGGTGGTATGCCGAGGGTTGAAGATGCAGTGCGCGAAAAAAATCCGACACGATTTTATAACGTCCATGGGTACGTGCGTTTATTGGGCTTTTTATGCAAAAAAAAAAACTATTTAGATTACTTAATGCCGTTTACCTATACCTATAGAACTTTAAATTTTCAGCAATGATAATAATAATTCCTTATCGCATAAAATAGCGAAACATTTTTTTTTTGTTATAACATGACTAGATATCTTAGTATCTTGGCATTTTAAATGGATGTTGATCCCCGCTACAATATACATAATATGTTTATATCAACATTACGTACTTGCGTTGATAACACACCTATCAACATAAAATTTTAGTGTACGAATACGAGTTTCGTTCAAAACACGTTTCACTTCATTCGCATAATTTGTTTCTCTTAAACTCAATTTTAAGATGGCGACGGGAACTAAAGGTTAGTCTTTTCAAAATTATGTAATCGATCTTTATTTCGAGTTATCGATATTTTTATCGATAACGTGTTAATTTATAGAGGAGCTTAGGAAGAGAAGTTGTGCTCCGATTATGAACTTTAGTTCGTTACATTTAAGGTCGAGTTCCATTCTTATTTATTTTATCAGTTGTTTGTTTAGCAATTCAGAGGTGTTTGTCGAATTTGGTTTCTTGCATAATTAATGTCTATTTTTCGTACGTTTGGGTCCAAAGTCGAGAACTCAGTATAATGTTATTACTTGAGTAATTTAAGTACCGAATACAAGATTATTTATTGTTTTTAGATTGCCAAATAAATTAGTTAGGTACCTACCTATATTGAGACGATAAAGAATATGGGATTTGATGGTTATTTATTATACTCTTGTAGGAATATATGTTCAAAAAAACACTTATAATTTTTCAGCGATTTTCATTATTGGCGCGAAAAGAACACCATTTTGCAGTTATGGCGGACCTCTACGGGAGTTGCCAGCATCGCATGTATTTGCGGCCGCGGCAAAGGAAGCGATAACTTCAGCCAACCTAGATCCTTCTCTTATCGATAATACCATCGTTGGAAACGTTAATTTTGTATGTATCTAATATTTGAATAGCTTTACATTACCCATTAACCCAGCAAAGAGGAGCAGGATAGCAATTCCCAATCATTTGTTCAGGCTAGTGGGCTATCGTATTGAAAATTACACATTTCGATAGCTTGATTTGCCTTGCCTCCGGCAGCACACAGCGGTCGGAAGAATAGCTGTCGTGTATCTGATTTAAACTGACAAAATTTTCGGGTTCTGGAATTGTGCAACAACGTATACAGGAGTGCTACGATAATAATGATTGATAAAAAAGAATTACGTACAGAAGCGTATCACAAATGGTTGTCAATAAGTTTGCAGATGACTAGCATTATAGAACCCCAATGACCTACTATTTATTTCTTTCTCAAATACTGCATGCAGCTAGATTCGTAGGCTGAGTACCTACCCTGTCTAATAACAGTAGAATTTCATCAGACCCCAAAAGGCAAGAGGCCTTCTTACTTCCAGAAATCAAACAGGCGATACCCTGCATCGTCCCTTGATTCAATCTCAGTTGGAGACTACATCGTAATATATTATTCATACCGGGTCAAATGCATGTCCGTAATGTCTGAAGACTACGGTTCTAAAACGTGGCCACTGACAGTTGAGCTGGTCCACAAATTCAAACGCCTTGGTCGCTCAGCGCGCTATTAAGCTGGCTATGCTCGCAGTTTCTTTGAAGGATAAAGTCAGAAATGTAATTACCCGGAAAATAACCGGAGGTAACAACATAGCTTGCAGATAAAGCAAGCTGAAGTGGCAGTGGGCTGGCCACGTCTGTCGAACGACCGCCGGTGGCGCATACAAGTCCTGGAGTGGAGACCGCATATGGCAAACGTAGCGAGGGAAGCCCCTCAACTATTGGACAGACGACTTAAAGAAAGTAGCTGGTACCAGGCGCGGTCCGAGAGGGGGGGTTCTAGGGGTCATGACTCCCCCCCCAAAGACAGTTATGCTGTCGAAACCCTGAACGATTTGCCAGTCTTACTATCTTGAAATTGTTATCACTTGAGCCACGGAGACTCCGATGGACATTTGCAAAAAGATTATAACCCGGGACATCATTTTGATCAGCAGCGCTTGCGACTACTAGACCAAAGAGGATTTACCTTCCTAAAAATATTCTTCAGTACTCATGGTGACCCCCCCCCCCCCCCCCCCAAAATGTTAGGCTGCGACGAAGGCGGAGGGCCAGGGTATTTTCGAACAAGTAACTAATGGAAACGGTATTGATTTCAGTTAAGTCAATGCGACGGCGGTAAAACGCCGCGGTACTGCGGCATATACTCAGGAGTTCCCATAAGCAGCCCAGCGTTGGGCGTCAGTAAAGCTTGCGGTACTGGCCTACAAGCTATCATCAACAGTGCCGTGGTGAGAAATTATTGTTCAACTACATTCTGGCCCAATAGGTATAAGTTGGCACGTGCTGTAGCCCCATGCGTTGAATTTCGCCAGCTATTAAAACAAAAAAATGCTGTTCCCATATATATAGGAAAGTATGACTGTTCCTTACGTTTTGACCGCGTTTTCGATCTGCTGTGTCATCGAAAAGTGCATTACCTAATTGCACTCTTCGATGAACCAGCAAATTTTGTATTTAAATAACCGACAAACGTAATTGTTAAAAGGCTAGGCAGATTGATTGACTTACATACATTTTCAAGGACCTCTAAGTACTTATAATTATATCACTTTTCAGGACATCACAATAGGCAGTTCAAAGATCACTCTAGCAGGTGGGACAGACCTAATGTCCTCACTACCCATGCTCGTAAGAAACGTTCGATTCGGAACAGCATTAGGTGCATCATATCGACTTGAAGACCACATACAGAAGCAAATTCCTGACAGTTACACCGGACAGACGATGCAGAAGATGGTAGAAAATTTGGCAAAGAAGTATGGAGTGACTAGGGAAGATGTGGATGAGTTTGCTGTACAAAGCCATTTGAAGTGGAAAGCAGGTATCTATTCTAGGGTCGACCGACGTCGTGTTCCACGCGCGCCTCAAAGAGATGTCAGCAAACCTTGAAGCGGTCCGCTGCAACCGATGCCTGCCCGGGTGGCGGAATTGTTCGAAAGAGTTACCGTGGCCCTGGCATGGGCAACTGAAGGAACACGGGTGGGTTTTAGCCAGTAAAAGTGTGACACGCCCTTCGGCTCCACTCAGAGCAGGAGATGTCGTTTGATGATTTCCCATCCAAAAAAAGGTACATACACTTAGGCTGGGGTCTATCTAACCACTTGCCGACACCGACCGACATCGTATAGCTGTCCGTCTCCGATAACTGCCGAAGGTTGGGTTCGTAAATACACGGTAGCGGTCTGGCCCGCTTACTACCCGGGATCGCCTGTGACGACAGCGGGAACTAATGTTTTGGCAACCAACAACATAACAGCGTTTCGGTCGTCCGTTGTGACACGCTGTCGGTAGAGTAGACCGTAGCCATTATTATAAGG